>CM031235.1:133304503-134504503 GCA_018340775.1 Taxus wallichiana var. yunnanensis
AGCGTACGCCTGACCACCATTGTTTACTCAGGATCAGAAGTAAAAATCATGGAAAGATATAGAATGAAGCGCAGGAACAATGAAGAGGCAAGAAGAGGAAATGGGCACATATAATAAAAAGGATGCAATAGATGCAATCTCAAAGAAAATAGGAAAATTTTGAAGATGAAGATCTCAGAGAAGGGATAAGAACTCAGAGATGTGTAAGAGGAGATAATCTACATAGGAGTTAGAAGTGCAAAGAGAAGGATACATATGGAAATGGGAATATCATTGTGGAGAATCCAAAACTTTGCATACTGGTGAGGGCTACATGAAATAGAGCATATCGAGTAAAGATATCCATGGAGACTCCTCAAGAGGATTTGCACGATGCACAAAAAAAGAAGAGAAGGACAAAACTTAAGTGAGAGTATGTGAAGAAATTCAAAGAAATCTAAAAGAGAATACAAAGGAGAATATTAGGGATTGAGAGAGTGACAAGAATGGTTAATCCAAGAGGGATTCACACCTGCGTAAGATAGAAACTAAGGAAAGGATTTTTAGTATGCGTAAAAGAGAACACCAAGAGAAGAGGTCACAGAGAGATCCTAAGGGGAGAAGAGAAGAGGCTCCATTTTGCAGTACTGTGAGATGAGGAGAAAAAAGAGTGAGAAGGAAATCGTGATGGAAATTACCATAGTAGCAGGGAAAGAAAGTAGAGGCCATTAGCCGCAGTGCATTCTAACAGATCTCTTAAAAGTGAAGAAGAGAAGAATCCCTAAGACCTCAGAAAGGAGAAGAGGCAAATGCAAAGAGTGGGAGTCAGATCGTGAAAATATTGTGAGAAGAAGGAAGTAGGCTTAAGGAAGGCCAAAAGAAGTGGAAAAGGAGGAAGAGAGGACTGAAATAAAAGTGTCTATAATGGGTCAAACCTGAGGATAATGCTGACAAGAGTTGTAAGGGAAAAATTCATACATGAAAGCATGACAACCATACCCCATACAATGGATTTTTTTCGCTTTTAAAGGTCATCCCTTTGTTCTCCCCTAGTATCAGCCTCCTAACCCTTTGTGTCATACCAATAGCCTTACTTTTGAGTGGTATAATGTGTGTTTTACAATAATGTTCACCAGGTGATTTAGGTGGATATCTGGGCCTGATATCAAGCACTTCCAAAATGAGTTTCTTCAAGACAAACTCTCTGGTGAAGTTTAGGAAAGGGATTTTCTCTCGATCTTCTTGAGGTTGGACACACCCCCAGATGCAAAGAGGAAAACGAAGGAACTCAAACTCATCAAGGAGGTGTATCAAAGAGCCAATAATTTGTGCAATTTTTATTTGAATATTCCAGGGAAGTTTCAAAAGTTTCAAAGGGCCACAAAAGTGGGTCTGGCAGGAGGGTGAAGTGTGCACAGTCTTGAGAACATTCCCCTCGAGCTTCAGTGGAAGCGATTTTGGAGCTTATGGAAGATTTTGAGGCCAAAAATATATCATCAGAAATATAATTTAGAGCTTTAGAGACGGTGGTTTCACATTTTTCACAAGACCCAAGTAATTCTCCACAAAGGCATGATTTCAAAGATGCATAACCCTGATACCTAAGAAAAAGCCTATTTTTTATGGGGGTTTAAGAAAGAATCATGGTATAAAATCCTACCATTGTGTTAAGGAGGCCATTTTTATGTAATTTAATATAAATAAATGTCAAAAAAACCTCTCTAAAGAACTCAAGTTACGGCTCGACAAAGTTACTCCATAAGGTAAAGGAGTTAGTCGATTTTTTTCATTAAAATAATGGCCCAATCCAAGGTGGAAAGGCACTTTTATGCACCAAACCATCCCATCTATTTGGTATGGTTGTGGAAAAAATGTGTGCCAAACATAATTTTAGGCCCATTCGTACCCTCACATAATTAACTATTTTGGTTTCTCCCGCTCCTTCTCAATCTGGCAAGCTTTAGCTTCCCCATGCATCAATTTTCAATTCTAAATGAGCTCATCCAAGGTACACATCGTAACGTGGGCCCAATGGAAAATGGGAAAATTTATGCACCAAATTTCCTAAATGTTTGGGACAAAAAAATTTCCCCCCTCCCATTTCAGCCTTGATCATCCATGTGACCCACGTGAAGGTGACTATCGTGTTATTTTCAGCTTTCCTCTTCTTCCGAATTGTAAACCATGTCATGCCAGCAGATGGTTTACTAATGGGACGCTGGGTTACACTTTGTTTACACCAACCATCCCAAAAGTTTGGGATGGTTGAGAAAAGAAAGTTTGATCCTTCAATAATTGAAGAAATATGCAAGTTTTTGTGTTTTTCATTGCTACTTTCGCTCTTTCTTCCACTTCCACTTACACAAACGCTCAAGAAAACCTTCACTACTGTGATTTTATTCCTTCCTCCATTGTTGTCCTTTCCATACCTTTTCCATTTATTATTTCATATCATTTTTCATCCTTCTCCACTTGTAAATACATAGCAAAACAAAGCTTTACACAAGCCAAAACCATGGCCAAGTGTAACCGTTAGAAACCATCGTGGTGAAGTAAAATGAAGATTTACTCATAATCAGAAAACTATCGGCAAAGCCTATCGGGTCCTGAAACTTTGGGCATATCCTCTTCCTAGGCATCTTAGGCTGCATAAAAATAAGTTCTAGAAAGCATCCCTGATTTTAAATTTCAGCCATATAAATATTTTTTTTTCGAGCATTCTTCTATCATTCGCTCACATCAACTTTGAAGTAGGTAAATGCTAGATTTTGCTACAGAGCTTCAAAAACAAAAAAACCAGAAAAATCAAGGGTTTTTTTAACATCAAAGCGACATGCCCGAGAAGACAAGATTCAAAAAATATTAAGTGTCTCTGGTTCACACTTACTATTTTAGTAAGATTTTTCCTAAATGACAAAATCCTCCAGGAAGAGAAAAACAATGAAAATCACATAAATGCAAAACTAAGGTACATAGGCTGAAAGCCAAAAATCAAAAAAGCAAAAAGAAACTTTCTAAAAATAGAAAGTTTCAAAATTACCTGAAACATCTGTGAACATGCTCCAAACATGATAAGAACCTCTCAATGCTAACACTAAGGGGGCAAAAAGAAACCCTACCCAAAATAGACAACTTCTCAAGCTCAGGGTATAAAAATAACAAGTTTCAATTTTGAGTGTAGAAAGTTGTGGATGGCCTCATCCTCACTATTTCCACTTTTTTGACTCTTGACATGATTTTAAGATGGTTTAATGAGTCAAATTAAGGAACAATAACTTCATAGAGGTCCTAGAAACATCATCCTAAGTTCAATTGTATTTAGAGTAAAAATGAGCATCACCCAAAGTATCACAAAAATTGGATCCATATTCATCACACGTGGAGATGGGTGATTCAAAGCGATTCAGTCGAAAGATGTGTTTCAACTAATCAAGTGTCAAGGAGGATAATCGTGACGTTGCAGTGTCTTCTTTTCGAACATCCTGAGCTCACATTAGGAAATCTCGAAACAATGTTTCCTAAACACTCATTATAATGTCCAGGTGTCCAAATTATAAAAGCACCATGTGGGTCACCAGCGGGGGAAGAGCTTTATGTTTCTCATCATCCCAAATACCTTGTGCATCGATAGCCGGAGGTATCCCAACTCATGCCTTGAGTTTTTTTCCTTCTCCTCTTCATTCTTTCTCCTTCTCTACCTTACTTTTCTAATTCTTCGTTATATAAGCAATCATAACGATCGTCCTACTCATTAATGTGACTATAGTGCAAAGGACTGTAATAAGTCATCCTCAAATCTTTGATCACCACACTTTCCTTCGAGATCCCCTCCTTTTGGTGTTTCAAGCCCCATGTTCTCGGGTCTAGCTTCTCATATTGTTTCTTTTTTATCCCGTAGGCTCTTTTTTATTGTTTGTTTTCTCTGGCTTGGGCATGATTTATATTTGATTTTATAGGGTTAATCGATCCCTTCAAAATCTGTTTTTACCTAATCTAATAAAAAAAAGTCATCCTCAACTAATAAAAAAGGAGACTTAATTTTCTTTCCTAGGAATGTTAAAAGTCACTCATGAGTGGAATAGGAAAAGTGAAAGGTCATGTGAAGGGTAGATGGGGCAGTCTTACGAAATTATTTATAATGTAATGACATACTCTTACTTAAGGGTCATGTCCATTTTGCACTCAAGAAATATTTTTGAGAAAGGAAAAAGAGATATCTATACTTCCACTTTCCCTACCTATTTTCTAGTATTCTATACAACTTTTAAGATGCCAATAAAGAAAGTGGATTAGCTTCTTTTATGACACATGTATGTGTAAGTAACTTTGTGTCCATGGTTTCTCTCCTCGTCATCGACGTTATAAAACATAGTTGTTTCTTTTCCTATAATTTGTGAATGTGAAACTTCTAATTAATCTTTGAAAATAAGGCAATTTTCACTCGCTGAATTAATTACTCCTATCTAATTTTATCACTACCCTCCCCCAATCTTTCGTAAAAATTCCTACAATGCAATGTAAATGGCATTTATCAGGTACATTAGTGAGTGTGCCTCGTACTGATCTCCTCTCCTCTCTCCAACAAAAATCTCCCTTTTTGTATCATTCAGCAGTAAATTAGAGTTATCACGACAAGCAGAGTGTAGGGATCCTAGAGTTCCAAAGGCCGGTAAGAATCTGCCATAAATTTTTCCACCTAAAAATTTTCTTACTAAAGATACACAAGTAGATGGATGTGCAAGGATAAGAGGAGTGAGGAGAGGAAGCATTAAGGAATGAAAAAATAAAGAATAGGTGTGCATAGAGCACCATATCCTATGTTGTGTAAAAGATAAAAAGCAAACAGAGCAATTTACAAATCAGAAGGACTGAGGGACAAGAAAGATGGACGAAGTGCTGCTGTAAGAGCTTCACAAAAGAGGAAAGGATAAGAAGCATTGGGAAAATCTAGAGAGTGAAGAGGAGAATAATAATGTTAGAAAGATGATAAGAAGGAAGGAGAAGAATGCAAGGAGGATAAGTCTAGCAAGGTAAGGTGGACATGTTAAGAGAATAAATTTCAAGAATTTGAGTAAGGAGAGGCTTCGATTCGCATGGAAATAATTTATAGTGAATGCATTCACAAAAGTAGAAGACTGGTTGGGATTCCTTAGGAAGAAAAGGATGAGATGAAGTAGGTGAAGACTCTGCATAAGGGAAGAGAGAGAAAAACTCATCAAAATATACTAAGAAGACCATCAGAGGAAAGAAGTTTCGTAATCGTAATCTCACAACGATGGCTGCATAGCATAAACATTCCACGGGAAGAAGTGGCTGGGGATCATGTGGAGGCATAGAAGAAACGGAGAATGAGACGGTCTCAGATGTGCAATCTGAAATTATTTTTTTGCACTCAAATGGCAGATCCACTAATCACTATACTACATGACCAATTTTAATTACTCTGGTCATGCTCAATACAAGAGTATCAAAGACTTAGGTAAACCCTTCATACAACACTGAGAAGTGCAGAATGGAGGGGTAAGGCATAGTTAAATAGTGATAATGAAAGAAGGGGAAGAAGAGAGAGGAAATAAACATTTTTAAGCAAAAATAAGATTTCTCACAGGAGAGAACGGAGGAATTGGGAAGATAATAAGCGGTATGTAAAGAGTGACAATAAAAAGTATAGAAGAATATGTGGGGATATAAGGAAGGTGTAAGAATGGGTACACAGTGAATTAGCATGTGATGATTAAATATGTAGTGGAACCAAATGAGAAGGAGCACGGAGAATTTCCTAATCACTGATGGGAGACTGGATAGGAAGATTTTGATACACTAAAATTGGCACACCAATAAAATTTCACAAAGACGAAGGTGTTTCAGAGAAGATACTTAGATTAGTGGAGCCTCTCTATAAGAGAAAAGGGCTGGGGAAAGAAGTAGATGTAAAATATCTTAGAGGGAGTTGGCTTATATATGCCACAGAGGTGGTGAGGAGAGTTCTGAGAAGAAGGGCACTACAATAAATTCAATAGAAGGATGATTGAACAGGGTCCTGAGTCACATGGATGACATCACTAGACATAGGAGTGGCTATTAGAGAATCAACCACTATGACATGGCATAATAAGTACTGGTTTGTATAAGATCATATCATAAATGAATTTAAGAGCAAGTTCAAAAGTTGGATCAAGTAGAAAGAATTAAAAGAATAAATCATAAAGGAGAGAGAAGTGGGGAGACCACGCACATGATCCATAAAAAAGATGACAAAAATCCACTCATTTGCTATTATAGAAGGTGGTTGTCACTTCGCTGGTGCTGTGGAAGGAAGTAGCGGAGTTAGAGGGATCGAGAGAGGAGGCTTCGGGATATGCTGCCATAGACCTGAATTGTTGATTGTCACTAAGGCACCCGATTTGTAAACATCCATGAGGAGAGGCTGAGCCCAACGTTGGTGAAAGTCTGTAGGTACATAAAGGTTTGAAAATAAATGCAGTGAAACCCTTGTTTCACTTCCTTACATGAATTTGTCGGGCAGGATCACTAAGCATAATGACAGTAGCATTTTCACATTCATTTAGGTGACACATTAATAAAGGAAAATATCAAGTGAAGGAGAAGTGTTTATAGAAGAGGAAGAAGTGAACATCATTGAGATAGGGGACAAGTTCTTCCATGCACTCCAATATGGATAAGAAACCATGATTTGTTGAAAAATAGCGACCGTATCTCTAAGATTATAATTAAACTTCGAGATGAAGTATCATGAGGAATCCATGGTATAAAGGTGTCAAACCCAAGTAATTCTACCTAAGATGTTTAAATGAAACTACCTCGTGCATGGCCAGATGGGGTAATATCCAACGATTTGCATGCAATAATAGATAGTGAAGGGATAATGCAAGAAATACAAGAGTAATGGGATAAATGTGGAAAAGACACTAGATAAAGCGGGTTATGCACTGCATGAACTTCCCTTTAACAAAAACCAAAGGAGTCATTTCAAGATCGCTGTCATGTATTTTTTCTAAGCCTGCACCAAACTTCCAAGCATGAAAACTAAGTCAAATTTGAAAATTTGTTCCTCGAGTCTTCCCACCCTCCGCACAACATTGTTTCATATATTGCACCATATCGACCTTTAAGGCAATTTCCACATATCAACAACCATATTCGATGTTCAATATGTGAAAATATCAACATTTACGCTCAATGAAGAACAAATCACACCAATCAGATATCTAGAAGGTTGATTTCGAATTCCTAAGTGCATAAAAATATCTAAAGCTTCTTAATCCCAAAATCATACAGATGTGTTATATTTAAGAGTAATAGCCTTCAAAATTATTTAGGAAGATTTAGGGAATTTTTGAAGGTTTAGGGATTACATCACGCAACATCATGCTTTTCAAGTGTATGGATTACATGGAGTCAAATTTAGTACATTAATTTCACTCTGTGATTCCAGGAGTTTATGTGTATTCGAAGGAAATCAGTAGGATCGAAATATGAAGCTCAATCTCTGTGACACACACAACTATCCCGAAGAAAAAGGGGTCAATTTTTGAAGATGCAAGAAAATTTAGGTCCCCAAAACCTATCCCATTTTTATCAAAATGTCCTTTTAGAGTCGTCAAAATAATATACAATTTTTTCTTAAAATACCTTCCGAGCTACGGTAATCGTCTGCTAAGTTCTCGCCATGAAGGTGAGTCGTCAGTAATTAGCCACCTCAGTGACACATGTCAAATTTTTGTGGCGTCAATTTTTTGTCCTCTTTTCCTTTCCCAAGTGGGACACAAACATTTTCTCCACTTCATCCTTTCCTCTAGTCCTTCATAATGCACTCCATCTCAAAGACTTCAAGGGCTTATCAGTTTATCTCACCTTCCCATCTCGCATCCCCGTGAGTTGATATTCAGAATACCCTGAGGCACATTTTTTGTCCCTCTTATACCCATTCCCATGGACATAGAAATTCATCCTCTATACTCCTCTCAGTTCTCACGCGATGAATCGATAACTCCCAAGAGGTAGGCACATTTTAAATTTCCATCTCTTTATCCTCGTGCACTACAAAAACAAGATAGTTTTACATTCAATAATGGGAGCCTTCCCATACCAAGAAGGTGGGGTGTAGCTCTATACACGTTGATGTGAAAACATAAGTTGCAACATGAAATTTACTTAACCGATATGTTTTCAGACTCCACGGGGAGCAGGTCTACCTCACGACTCAAAAAGATATTTTAAAGTAAAAATCAGATTTTCAAAAAGTCCAAGTAAAATTGTAAAAGCTGAAAATACTAAAAATTTATTTGAATAATAAAAAATCTTTTGTAATCCCGTTGAGAAACCTTCACTTTTCAATTTTCTTCCTTCCTAAGTACTCGGTAAAACCCTACCGAAAGATATACCAGATCAATAGATCAGAGGAATCATTGACCCCCGATGTTGAAGTTTTACAAAATCAGTAAGAATTAATGCAGATAATCCATATTACTTCTCTCAAGCTTATTCTCTCCATTTGATTCATCAAGGCACTCTAAATCATATCCAAACTCCCACCGATACCCACAATCCTCGCCATTCTTCCATATTTCACCCATCAAGAATTTTGAATTCTAAAAGTAGAAAAGAAGAAGAAGAAGAAGAATAAAGAGGAAGAACTGATACTAAGCATAAGCACTTGTTCCATGGGGATAAAACACTATCGTATCGATTTGACCTCTACTTGCTTTCTAACTTAAAAGAATCAATAAGAAATAAATTTCCAAAATTCCCATGGAACAGCAACAAGTTCAATGATCATATCACAACTTATCACTATTATTAAGGGCATCCTTAGATTGTGAACACAAATATATTTTGTGCATTTGGATGTTCATGTGAAACACTGTACAAGATGTCAGCTTATAGACTAGTTCTACTACTTCGCTAATCATCACCCAATTTACTAATTAGGATGATATAAGAAGTTTGGGCTCAAGGAAGATTCAAGATTTCGCAAAGACATCATCTCTCCTTGCTCAGTTCTTAAACAAACGATGTAAGAAATAATCATAAGATTACACAAGACAATTTGTGGTATGTAATTCAATGTTTCATCGGTTACATCTCGCTTTTTTGCTTCATCCTACCGCGTGATAATCCCGCCAAGAGGTTCTACGTTAATGCCTGTCGAAGGCCGGGGGTAAAATAAGTTTCATACTATGGAGAGTCTAAACCAAAAACAATTTAGAAAATGATCTTAAGAACTTTCCATTAGAGTGGGAAGATGAATTGATCATGTCAGTGGAAGATCAAGAATTCTTCAATACAATGAGATAACAGACCTAAATTTCCAAAGATGAAATGCCTCATCCATTGTTTGACAATTGATTCAACAACTGTCGTGAGCTGGTCAAGAAGGAAGTTCCTCAACGATGCATCCATACAAGAATGGAATAGAAATCAGTGATTACAAGAGCACCCCTAAGGTATGCTTCGGAATATCTACCTTAGTCAATACACATGTTTTCAGGCCAATTAAGATCTAAGATAAGGAGAATGAAATTTTGAATTATAAACGTTAATAAATGAAGGAGGAGAAGTAATGTCTTGACAGATTGATATTTTAATGCACTTCTAGATGAAGAGTCTGGGCGGAACCTATGTGATAGGGCATAATGGCGTGTAGTGTCTCACCCGATCATGCAAATAGAGAAAGACAGGATATTCTTTCCTGCTGGTCAAGCGTTGACGGCAGGGAATTCCCGGCTAGTGACTTAAGGAAAATAACAACGTAAAGGAGTGACTGCATTCGATGCTTGATCTTCCAGGGATCATACCAAGTATGAAGCTAAACATGATACTATCTCCACTCCAAGAATCTTTCCACGCTTCTTCTGCCGTAAGTCTCATCTCACTTTCCTCAAAATCAGAACAAGCTTTGCTGGATCCTAAAATTGTAATATCCATATACTTGCTATGTCGATATAGTCCTCAAGTGCTTAAGCACTTCCTCCACCTTTCTGACATCATTGATCGCTGCAAGAAACCAAAATTTCAAATTTCCAGAGTCTGAATACTTAAAAACCCATCCTGCCAAGCATTTTCGATAGGCTCAGTTCAGCTTTATCAAAAGAAGTAGTTCAAGTTTCATGTCTCCAAAATTCCACCACCAAAGAACTACCTCATTCCTCTCATTCCACTCCATCTTCAATTGTCTTTTTCCACACCCTCCACCTTCGGGAAGGTAACAACTTATATTCTCACTGTTAATGGGTATAAACTTAAATAACACCGTATCATCACTCCTATCGCTTAGAAAGCCATCATACTTAAAACGCTTCTAAAGTTCTCGATCTCTCTCTCTCTCTCTCTCTCTCTCTCTCTCTCCTACAATTCACCCATTACCTCTCCATGAAATGAAATAAGTACATCTCATTGAAAAGTCAAGGATGCTTAGTAAGACGGGTGGGATTTCGACAAGAAAATCACAATGAGAATACTGTGAAGGAGCATGCCTATATCATATGGTATGTTATTATCCTAAATTTTCTCATGATATGTTGGTGGAGATATACTGATCGTCAGGACGCAATTACTTCCTGCAAATTAATGTAAAGGAATAAACTTCTTCCTATCAAGAAATGAATTATATTTGCTCAAACACTGATGCCCCACCCGGTAGGGATATACCATGTCAAAATTAAAAATCTTACAAATTTTTCATGACTTTCAAGGATGATCTTGATATGCCCATGTTGATTAAAGAATATCCAAGCATCATAGAGCCAATCAAAGAATATCACGATGACTTGGTGAAATTAGAATTTGAGAGTATCTACTCTACTGGATGAGTAATTAATGTATCGCACTGATGTTTCATTGCGCTTATAGTCTTAACTTGCAACAAATAAATCATGGAGTGTGGTGAGAATGTGGATCAAGAAGAAGGAGTGAATCCTAAAAAAATTGGCTGTGTGAGCTCAATGTTTCAAATCATGTTCTCACACCAACATGTGTATCCATTCAGAACGTGTTTCAGAATACAAATACTTATCCTTCTCATCAAGGGAAGAAAGGAGATGCAAGAATGAAGAAATGTTTCAAACTGTTGAATCTAAACTCATTCAAGGAAACGATGACTTGAGTAATGGAAATGGACTCCTAGCTCTTAAAGCGATCAAAAAAATTATAAATGAAAACATAAGAGCTAACTTTGATTTTTTCTCATTACCATTTCAGCTTAATGGAGAACCTCTAAAAACATCGGATAGAATAAACGGTTGCTGATACCAAGGCTGATTTTTTTCAAAATGAAAATCTTCTCAACAAGGAATTTATAGATAAGAATATGCTTACATTTTTCAAGGTCAACCCACTGTGGAAAAATGGGTTTCACCAATAAACGGATGTCAAAGGTCATAATAGAAAAGATGAAGAAGATAATGGTTTCCATGTTTAATACCCAACCTTGAGCTCATCCTCTTTCCAAAAGAATGAATCAGCGTATACTACACTGATAGGAAGCATGTTGAGCAGCACCCAAATATGTGAAAGAAGATTTTCAAACCTATCGAGAAATAGAGAACATAAAGAGGGATAAACATAATGACGAAGCTTCAAAGATGTAGAAGCATTTAAAATGAAAACAAATTCCTATCAAATTACAGGCCTTGCATGAAAATGATAAGTCAAGTATGATTGAGGCTCATCTTCACATTAGCGATGGAAAATCAGCAATTAAACCCAACTCCGAGAGTCATTACCGAGAAGCTAGGAAAGAATGTGTCAAAGCAATAAAGGAAATGAAATGAATGAGTAGGTCATTTAACCGCAATAATAATCGCGATAAATTTCAAGAAGTTGAGGAAAGGTTCATTTCAGTTGATTCCCACAATGGATTTTGAGTGAAAAAGGGAATTCAATGATACTCAGATAATGTAAGCACTCAGTTTGAATTGGTGCTTCAATGAAAGTGGGCTATCCTCACACGATATGGGGATTTAGGATGTTTCTCTCAGAATGTGTAGTTTCCTCTCATTTTGGCTTCTTCTGCTTGTGTTTCTTGTTTACCGTGTCAAGTGTTGGTTGTAAGAAATTCTTTGCTGTGTATCTCTGTGGTGACTCTACGTAAGTGGTACAAAAATAAGGAACTCATGATTTAGTCTTCGAGATACGGATAATTCTACTTATCATGTCCTTATCATGTTTCAATCTACCAATAAGTCCAAAGATTCAGTATTATCGCATTTTCAGCTAAAATTTAAACTCAAGCATGTGAAAACTAGGCCAAACTTGAAAATTTGTTCCTTAGTCTTCTCTCCCGATTCCCACTCCGGTCACTTGTTCTATTTCATAATAATATTTTACCTCAAATTAATTTAATATATTAAACAAGCATATGCAATTTTTTTACTAGTGTGAAAAGATCAATTATTCTATTCACTAAGAGCAATCAAGACTAGCGCCTAGGGCTTAGAAAGGAGGATTTTGGCCTTTTCATGCAAGTATGCATCCTCCGGGAAGGTTCTAAGTCGATGTAAGCATCATATCGTCTACAGAAATTTGGTTTTTCATCTCATTTTGGCTCAGATGAGTGATTGGTGAGGGTCTATTTTGGTGTTAAGTCGCTTTCCTTTACCTCCACGTAATCTTCATTAATGTTGCAAAGTCTTTGAGAATTTTCCAAAACGGAGTTTTAAAAAATCAATTTAACGCCTAGATTAAGTCAGATGAAATTAAGGGTTACTAATAGTGCGAAAGGTCATTTTTATACCTCATTGGGAGAAATAGAGTGTTTTAACTCTTTCTCTTTAGGTTTTAATGATTTGTAGTTATCATAAACCTTGATTTAGTCATATTGGGTTATAATGTAAATATATTAGTGAGTTTCTTTATAAATATTTATCATATAAAATGTATAATGTTCTTAAAGCTTGTGATCATAAATGCCTACAAGAGTGTGTGTACAATGTGAATGATAGAATCAATGTGTCTAAAGTGTTTTTACTTCCTCATAGGTAAACCTTTAATTTGATCTAAAACATGAATTTGTCTTCAGATGACCTAGTGGCAAAGACCTAATTCCCGAGCAATTTTTGCGGGTTCAAAGGTAATGCAAGGTTTCGTGGCAAGGAAAATTTGTAAATAGTTGTTCGGGCATAAAGGGTATCTCTAAATGGTGATTGGTTTAGTCAATCAATATTATGTTCAAAGCTACAAGAAATACACTTTAAGAGGGCTTTTTTGGCATGTGTTAATAAGAAGACATAATGGACTATAGAGAAATGACTACGAATCTTTAAATGAGTTAATCATGTTTATTTAAATGTTTTGAGTAGGTCAAAGGTGTCTAAAGGCATAAGATATGTTTGAAGTGTATTTGTGTTTAGTGGAGATTTAAAAATTTAAGAAAATTGGCATGTATTTTGACCTTGCTTCAATTCAATAAGGGTCATGATAATGTGAAGTTTATTAATTTTCTATCATTCGTATCATATTAGGTGGCTACAATCTGGTAAAAAGTAACAAAATAAATTTATAGTATAAGAATAAGTTAATATTTAAGGTAATAAGAGAGAAACCTAGCTGTATATTTAAAGAAGAATAAAGAAGAAGATGAGAAGAACTATCGTTGGGAAATGTGCTAAGGATCAACAAAAATAGTAGGCTACATGAAGAGAGAATGCACGTGCTAGGGTCAAATCATCACAAAGGATACAATGAGAAAATAGGTCAGTACAAGTGCCACGTGCAAGAGCAAGTGATCATCCATTTTCCGTAATTTAGGCTAAAAATAAAAATATAATGAGTGTCATCAAGAAAAGGCCCAAGAATAAGAGAAAATCAAGATGACTTAACATCCAAACAAGTGGCTATATGAAAAAAAAAAATAACATGTAGAATAAATATAAGGAGAGTGAATGAGGATGTCTAATAATAGGATTAAAGCATGTTGATATATTTAGGCTCAGATCTATTATTAAACATACCTCTCGTAAAATCATGTAATGAGCTATTGCATTATACGCACGCCATTATTGAAAGCATGGTGGTGCTTAAGGTGAAGGAAATTCCTAATCTCTTAAGATATAGGTAGTGCTTGGTGAGTTTTGCCAGAGAGAGCCAGAGTGAGAGGGGCGTTAGATTCTGAGGGTTTTTATGTTGCATGGTTCAAAGACATTAGATGCATTAAGTTAGATCAGAATAGGTCTTACTTGTTTATGAATCCACTAATGGTTATCAGAATGGATAATGATGGTGGATTCAGATATATGTATTTACATTTCGATTATGTAATGTCACGATGGTGTTATATTGAACATCATCAGTATTGATTATCTTGAATGATTTATTTACCTTATTAGTATGTGTTTCAAACTACCAGTGTTACATGATTACTTTATGCATGAATGAATGTCTTGGTTGCTCATTGTGATGAATATGCATGCTAACTATCCCGATAAGCATACCAAAGGAGGGACCTAAAGTGGTTACGATGTTTCCTGTGAGCATTCAGCTTATGGCCGTTGATGAAGTGCCAAGCGCATAGCTATTGAATGGCTTCCTGCAGATAAAAGACTACATTTTAGTTCTGCTTTGTGGACCTCTTTTCAATTTGTTCTACTGTGATGTTTCGCATGAAGAGTGCATATTGACTGGTCAGCTTCGGGAGAGTAATGAGAGTCGGTGACATTTACCAAGATGGCACATTTACACATGGTAGACATAACACTCGAATCTAACTTTAATGCCCAAGTAGTGGGGTGGAAGATAACATGTATGATCACTTATATGAGATAATTATCTCAGTACCTTCCTTCCCGAGATTTGTATCAGCTGGTCGGGAAGATCGATACATCAAACAGAATTTTCATTTCTACCTAAGGGGATATAGAACTTCGACGACATGAAGACTTTAGACTCTCTTCGATTCGACTTTAGACGATGGTACCTGGAGTCAGATCATTTCGGTGGGAAGATGTATTGTGTAACTATACTTTAGAGTACATAATTTCAACATATTCTTGTTCCTTGAGGAAGAAGAACTTTAGTTTTCAGGCGAGCCTCAGAGGATCCTGGCCTCAGGCGCAGACTCTTTAGCTATCAAGATCCTGATGGTAAGGACCTGGGACCTAGTGAGAGGTTACCTCACATGGCTAGCTAAACCTCCCACCATGTGTAGTGGATAGAGCAGGTATGGAGAAGGGATGATGGTAGATTCCATGCGTAAGAAAGAGATGAGAAAGAGAATAGAGATGAACTCATCTATAATGAAGTGCGATAGAGTGGCAAATCGATGCAGAACATTGCTGCTGAGAAGAATGGGACTGACTCGAAGGGGAGTGATAAGAGTCTCATGGAAGTTGAGGAGCCATAGTATCATGTCCTATTAGCCTTGGAAAGCATAGTAGAGAGACCCCATTGGCTTATGATGAGAGTGTGTCGAGGATAGATGAGAACCGGGCATGATGCACATCTAATCCAACCTAACATTAAAGACACTACTTAAAGAAAGCAGTTTGAACAACACAATTATAAAGAAGATGAGAAAGAGGATCTCCACATTGGGAAGGGGAGATGGCAAGAGTATAGCCCCAGTTTAATACATGCTACACAAGAAGTGCATCAAATTAATAATATCTTACATTGTACAAGGTAGCAGTGTTCCAATTGTTTAGAAGTACTTTCGAGGAGTTTTTTACAAGCGCGCCATTAGAATAGGGTGCGATACACACACCACTCGAACAAATCCACAGGTAAGTGGTGGACCAATGAGCAGATACTGGGTTTCTAGTTCAATTACCACATGGACCTGATACTTAAGCTAGTGTTCATCTATAGACCGTACAGGTCGCGTGGAAGAAGCCTGTGAGGTTCAGGATAGCACGGGCTACATAAGAGGAAATCTGCACCCGAGGTTCTGGACTCTAGGTCCTATCCTCAACCTCCATGAATAGGCCTCCACAACCAATAACAACCTACCACTATAGCCATCCTTAGTGTAGACATTCACCTCAACAACCACAAATAATAGACACCTCAAGTCATATTTGAGACATCTCACTTACTAGGGATTATCCAGAGTATGTGTGGAGGATGTGCTACAGTATCATAAGGTGTGAATTACATGGAGAGCTAAAGGGATTACAAACTCCCGAATAAAGGAAAGTCAATTTTCCTACCACACTTCAAGAAGGCATGCACACATGCTGGGTATAGAAAGTATGATCCCCATCAGACTGCACACGTGATTATAGATGTCTTATACATTAACACTTCCTTTTTTGCTCGAGTTTCACATTCCATTGTTTGAGAACGTGACGCATTAGCACGCAAAAGGATATCAAGCATGTGATTTATCCAAAAGTGTAAGGAGGTGTATGGGGATGCATGGTTTAAAACTTCATGGTTCAATCTATCTTATATATTCATTAGATCCAATAACACACACAAATGGCTTTTCTATGATCTGCCGACTCTATTTCAAATGGATTTATCACATAAGACCTGTACTCCCCTGACCCTGAGTGCTTGAAGGGTTTGAAGCACACTCCTATGCAATTGTCTGATAGTGCATACACTAGAGTGATAGATTTTCTTTAGGCAATGGATAGAAACTATGAGCTAAACAATCGGAGAAGTATTTATGCTAATTTAGTGTATGATGATGCAAGAATGTTTAGGGTATGGATGCTGTACATCATTGAGTAAACAAAGAGTACGGTGATAGTTATCCGCTACAAGATCACATGTACGATCATATAATCTTGTGAAATTTTCCTTACAAGAATCATAGAAGTCTCAAATTGTCTTCTTATTACATCTTGCTGTAGTGATGAAGAATGGTCGTATGTATCAGTAAGATTTGTGGAGTGCATAAACTATACACATAGATGGCGACTAAGACTCGATAGATCAAATTCTACGAGGCATGTGGAGACTGGATTATGATAGAAACCATCATGTGGTAAGTGAGTTCCTGCAAAGGTAAAGCTTGCAATATACCGAAGGATATTATAATGAAAGTGAAGGTTCTGAAAGTGGTTATATAGGGAGTAGAGGTTGTCACGCGTTGTAGAGAATATTTACACGCATGGGACTTGTTAACTATGTGGTCTCTATATCATATTACCAAGGCAAGTGTCCTTAGAATTAGGTATATGTGTATTGGTGGAAAACAACATATGTTTCGATGAATCACTTTGATATTTATGAGCACATGTGTGTGAATAAGAATAAGGAAAAATGTATGCAGGATGATCAAGGTACAATACATGCATGAAGAATGGCATCAATTGGGCATTCTAAATCCAAGATCGCTTGATCTAGAACTATAACCTGACATTTGCAGTTACATGTGGCACATGCAAAGTAGTGCAACATGACACTGATCTCTTAAAGCCAAAATCCACTCATCGTAGAGATGGAAATTATATCATGCCAAGTATCTTCACATGTTGCTCAATCGAAGGAGGTTTACTATGCCAGTAGATAATTTGGAGTAATCATACGATGTGTAAGGTGAGATCCAATGTTCGAAGGAGCAAGCACTCCTGAGAGAGAACATGTGAAGAATAATGTGAACCCCCGTAGAAAGATGTAGATGACATCAAGGAGATAAGTAAAAGACATTGAGACATGAGTGAAATATCATCCCATCATAGGAGATCGGCTACATGAGAAAAGTACCAATGTACTGGATTTTGAGCAGTTAACGCTGGAACTATCTCATGGTAAATTTACCTTACCATATAACCATGAGTGTTGACATAATGAGATCAATATGACAGAAACTGCATTGATGGATTGATTGAGTGAGTAATATTTTGATTCGACATAGGTGCAGAGGTGAATGTATTGAATTTTAGATACGATGAACCCGATATGGAGTAGACCACATTTACGGGTGAGCCATCTTCCAATGTGTCAGAGTATGGCCAGAACAAGACAAGAGTTATTCCTATTAGTGTTAGTTGAAGGCTGTCATTACATTCGTGTGGAGCCATTGGAAAAGGATTTTAGAAGTATTGGAGCTTGACGAGGAAAATTTCCTCAAAGCATTATATGATGTCCACTGGATGTTATGCAACACCCATGATATAGTATTCTCAACAAGAGAATGCATATAAGCTTTGAAAAATCAAGGATGAGAATAGTTTTCATACCTCTAGATGATGTGGAAGGCGATGCAACGGCATTGAGTCATCCTGAGTGAAGAAGATATTAATAGAATTTATATGCACATAATGTGTATCCTTAACGAATTTGGAACCATCCAAGGAAGGCATAATTCATCTGAAGTGAATACATCGTTACGATAAGGATACCACTAGTGTCGTTTATGACAATTAGGCCCATGGGCATGTATGAAATGGTCACTGCTGGATGACGGTTAAGGGGAGAGTCACGCAAGATGATTAGGCCACACATGATTAGTGCAGGAGGATGGAAACTGGCAATTTGTTGAGGTATATTGGTCGTGAAGGAAAATCTTGAATCTCTTCTTGCACTACATGAAGAACAATGTAAGGAAAATGAAAGGACATATGAAGGAATATATGGTTTATACATTACACCAGCAATAACAACAATTAGGTGGGCAGTAACACACAAAGATAATTTCACGGGTCACAGAGAAGTGAGAATCACCTTTTCCAAACAAGGTTTACTCAGGAACAATGCATCTACCATATGCTTATACATGAGTATAATGGGAAGACTCTGGACTTGGCACATCGTTCATAATTGTGAGATACTATGGATGCAAGACAGAGGCCTTACCACCATCTGGTACATAAGTTCTACTCCACTCAGTATGGATGGTGCACATGTGTGTATGTCCATGTTGAGTTCGAAACAAGAGAGTGCAATAAAGCAAGATAGATCTGTGAGGCATTGTATCCTACACATTTGATTATTTTTCTACTAAAGCCCACCTTCAGACATAAGTACTTCAGTAGATTATGAATGCAACTGCACATCGGGGATGGGCTACATAAATCATACGAAATATATCTGTTTTACTTGCGAGGAGATGGACTCCGAAATCTAGAGATGCATGGAAGCATGTATTAGGATAATACCAGAGACTAATTGGGTCATGCCCAAAGGAAAGAGAAGGAAAGATGGAAGATGGAAGTACCTTCACTGATCAAGGATGAAGAAGTGGAGAAACTTTACATAACTTGAGCCATATCTAAAGGTGCATGTGAGGTAATGGGAACTTCTATAGATGAAAAGTGCATGTGTATACTCCTATAGCTCCGTAACTAACAAGAATAATAATCGGGAATTGGTTGAGATGACCTCCAAGGAGGCTATCATTACTGAGGACTATTATCGTCATAAAAGATGTAGTAAAGGATCATCAGCCAGATCATTTGTGATGACTTCTAGATTTGCTATTTCCAAGAGGTTACCATGAGTCGAGGAGTAATGCATCCTCATTGAAGGAGAGATGAGCATTGTTAAAAAGAGGGAATAATGCCTATCTGAATGAAGAGGCCTACACAGATGGAAACTCAAATCTGCATGAAGGCAAAGAAGAATGAAACTTATTTCTTATATGGCATCACTGGAACTAATCGAGTGAATATTACCGGGTTAGCCTCTAAGGGCCCATCATTGACAGATCAAGAAGGATGGTTGGATCTTGGATATGTGTAGATTACAGTTGTGAAATCCTACGCCTACATGCAAACAGTAGAGATCCTTTTCCCTAAGACACTTTATCTGCTGCATGACACCGGGAGGGAGTCATAGCGTCGAAGATCTATTCTTTACTCTTATGCTGGATTCTTAGGTCATCACATAATGTAAATCGAACAGTGACGATCGGGAGAAGACTAGGTAACACTCTCACCGATATTGTTTAGAATTTAGCCACGTATGCTTTGGATTAAAGAATGTGGCTATAATGTTCTTGCACGCATAGGGCCTGTGCAAGCATTTCATGATTTCTTTCATTCATAAGTTTTTGTGTAAGAACTGGTATGATCGCATCAGCTATCTATGGACTCTGTAAAGGATCATCTATGATAATTGAAATGCTCATGTTTGAAAGATGTCGCCGCTATTTAATACATCTTCAATATTAATATGCGCATTCACGCACACCTTTTGGCATACTTTACTTAGAAGTACATTATTTTTAAAGATGATTTTATCGGTAGTACTCTCATGATAAGATCGTTGATTGACTGGGGATTAAAGGAACTACTAATCAAACTTGAAGCGCATGTAGTTTCTCAGACTTAAGCACTGAGTCATTATATAAAATTCTTATAAAAAGGATATGGCAAACATTATCTGCATTTTCATGGATGAAATTGTCATGTCTACATGGAAATTTTATTGGGGTGATGTGCACAACAGTTTCACATTCGAAGGCTATCAAGGAGAGTTTCATCATATGTTCTCCTATCTTGTGATTTCCTTCTGTATGAACAAACCCTTCTCCATGTACATGTTGATAGGGCCTCAGTAAGTGGCTATTAAGTGCAACTGTGAGAGGGTAATGGTGATCAGAGCACATGTTTCAGGAGTAGGAATTCCGACAACAAAGTGAAGTAGAATTAGGCAACAATGGAGTATCAGGAACTATGCATGGTTTACAAATTGTGATACAGTTATCTATAAGACTACACACCTGCTCATTTATTTTCTATACGTATGACTGCAGGTACTTAAGTGCTTGGGTCAAAAACCTATTTTGTAAGGGCGTATCTCGGCCAATGGATACTCCTCTTTCCATGGAATTTGATTTGCTGTGCTACCGTAAAGTTAGGAAAAAGTAAGATACTTGCACCCGATCACTTATCGGCGATGAATTTGCCTGAGAGTACACGTTAAAGTATCGAGAGACACTATGCTTGGCATGCAGTATGTTTATCATTTAATTCATGCACGCAAGCATGATTTAGAGGAGATAGTTGTATTCGACAGAATCCTGCCTTATGCCATAGGGGACAAAAACATTAAGTAATAAGTAGTACATATTCAAGCCAGTAGCCCATATCTAGCTCATCGAGGAGACCCGTATAAATGCAAGTGGAGTCATGACGGTTCATCGAGTGTGCGTATCTGGAGTGCGCATGAGCCGCTGTGATCATTGTTGAGAGAGTTTCATGGAGGTATTTTCGCAAGTAGGACATTATGCAAGTGACTTAACTACGTGACAAGATCCTTCGAATGGCTTATGTAGACACATATGGACATGATGATTGCTGCTAATGCTTATGTCAAATCAGCGTGATCACTGTCAAAGACTTGAAAGCTTCAAAAGGCAGGGATTAAATGTCCTCGTGCAAAATATATACATGAGTGTGGAACCTTTGAGAAGTGGGTTTTTTATTTTGTGACCTATTTGTAACACCTAAACATGTAAGATCGGGGAATGATACATCATCACATGTACTAATTATTTGAAAACATGGGTGTAGACTACTCCTGTAAAATATTACATAACAAATACAATATGTAGGTTCCTTTCGAGAACATAATCGCTGTACGGATGCCCTTTGAGTTTGAAAAGTGATGAGGGACTCATTTCTCAACGACTATCAAAATTTTATCGACAGACTACGGTGGCACACCATAAGACTACTCCTTATCACCCTTAAGAAAATGGAATTGTTGTGTTTCTTTGACAAGATTCGGGCCAAACACCAATGAATAATATGTGATGTCGAAGAAAGGATCTTAGATGACAAGCAAGAAACTATTATTTGCATATAAATAACCTATAAAAGGTTTGCTAAGGCCACACCTTCGTGGTGCTCATGGAAGTCAGAAGCACATGTGGAATTTATGTCACCATCCTCGGCAGATTGTAATGTAAGTGACTTTGCTGGATGAAAAGGATGGGAAGAGAACATTGAGAAATTTATGCAATTAGATGAATAGTGCGTCATTACGCATTGATTCGTAAGACAAAAAGCTGGATTTATGTATGGATTTGAGTGTTTAAAAGAATATAAGGAAAAATTATTCTCAGAGGTTTCGGGAATATGGTCCTTCACATGACTTACTTCATGTACTACCTATGAAAGTCAAGGTTCAATGTTAGGAACTCTCAGAGGATGAAGATATTAGAATGAGGTTCATGCCAATCGGGTAAAGATCGATGACAACATGCTTTCTAGTTAAATGATAGTGGATGGAGTCCTACTATAAATAAGACTTTTCAGGTTTATAATAAGTAGTATTTCCATTTTTTTACATTAGATTTATTTCCCATTTTTTATTTACTTAATTTATTATAATAAACACCACGTGTGATGTTGATGTCCATTTAATAGCCGATAAGGCTATGACCGATATACCTTTTGAGTGCCAAAGGAAGTAGAAGATTATCAACATAAAATCTTAGATGTCAGGGTTTCAGTAGTCAGCTCAAGGTGCGCATGGTAATATAAAGAACATGCTTAGTGGATATAGATCAAAAATATGCAGTGGGGAAAAAGGTGTGCCGTAGGTGCCTAGTACGAGCAGGTGTAAAATGAATCACACGAAGCCACTGAAGAAAGGTCATGTAGCGAATACAAGCTGGGGAAGAATGTGATATACTACTGTATATAAAGATAAAGGAATATAGGGTCATGATGGCAGGGGAGGTAATGAAGTGGCAACTACATCCCGAAGCAATATCAGCTGCATAAGGCGACCGCCATGTGGAAGAAAGTGTGAAAAGAGAGGAAAAAGAAAAGATGAAAGATGTAGTATGATGGTGAAAGTGAGAAACAATAAATGTAATAAAAATTTGGAAATATATAAAAGGGGTTATAGAGAGAGTTAATTATTATCTTACTCTTAGTAAAACTTTGAGTAATTAAAGAGAGAGAAGAAGTGTAAACTTGTATAAATTCGTGCAAAAGGACTGGGAGAATTGGAAGTGGTGATTGCATCTTAGATAAGTACTCACCTAATCTCAAGCCCCTTCCGTAGAAGTTTAGAGCAATGGGGAAGCGCTGTGAGATCTATTCACTTCCGTAGAAAAGGTTTGTGTTCTCTTTAAAATAGGCTCTGTAGACTAAATTGGAAGTTCAAGTGGTGTCACAGTACATAGAAATAGTAAAGTTGTGGCAAAAAAATCGCTTGAAAAAGACAAAGGTTTAGAGAAAGGAGGGCGGAAAAAGTAAACACTTAACGCGAGCGACTTGAGCTGCAATACTCATCTGGCACCTAGGGTATGAAGTTGTTGCTAGTGAGAAGTTTGAAGTTGCATGTAGTGAAACAAATGGTACCATGGAAGTGCAAACCACTCATATCAGCCAAGGGTAAGGGTAAGGGAAAAGGAAAAACAGGAAGCCTCCAAAGTGGAGGGACGTGATCGTGAGAACGGGGGTTCTCCAAAATGCAAGTATCTCAGAGTTTTTTGTCACAAACATATACAGGATCTTGCTACATTTCAACTCTGCGTGCACAAGTGATTATGTAACTATCACTTAGAGAAGAATTTAATCGATACTACTTAAATACTGTCATTATCGCGATAGATTAAAGGACTACTAGATGGAAAGTCAACACTATGATGATAAGGTATAAAAGAACTATGATAGTATGGGAGTGATCTAGCTTATACAAGTTTTCTTTCTTTGGAAAAATAGAGATATCTTATCAATGGTTGATATGTGTTATCTCGTTTTAAATTTTATCGAGAAAATGGAGATAAATAATAAAAATTTTCTTGATGAACCTCTTTTGATTCTTTTCTCATCCAAGAGTTGCTTTTGGAAAATGCCTTATTTTCTCTTCAATTCAAAATTTTTGTGTGGTTCCCTTTAGCATACTGTAATGTCATATGAAAGGTGCCCTTCCAAACTCGAAACTCCAAATGAATCATTTTTTTAGGTTTTGGGTTCCAATTACATCAGAACATTCCACCCCTGAAACATGTGTCATATGCGAGGTGTTTTCCTAACTCGAAACCCGAAACACTCATCAAGCACTTCAAAGTTTTTTTAGGTTTTTGCACTTCTTTATTAGGGAGTATGATTTTCATGAACCATGTGCTCCTATGAATATCCTGCTAACGCGAACCCCGACTTGTTGATGGACCCCTTCGTTTCGAGTTTTTGGGATTCTACACACATAATCACAGTTTGAAATGACAAAGTAATGCAAAAGAAACCATCCATCACCAAAGTCAACACATAAATGCCATGCTCCAGACCATCCTTTTCGTGGTTCACATGTGTCACCTACATGTAATTAATGATAGGTTATTTATAATTAGGATTTCGCACATCATTTCGTGACTCTTAGCTAAGTTCTCCTCTTATGGCTATTCGACATTAGTTAGTCTTGTTACTGCATTGCACAAAGTATGATTTGGGTTTTACTGAATTTCATTAATTTTTCTTGGATTTCAAGTGTGATTTCTTCATAAGATAGTAATTATCCTTTACTTCTAAGTTTCCCAGCTTAATGCTTTTAGTGACTCATCTTGATTTCGCATTAATTCGGGAGGAGTTATTTTTCATTTTTTTCTTCCCTCTCTTTTTCAAGTTTGTTTATTTTATCTTGTAAAGTGGGAAATTTAGTGCACTTTTCGTGTCTCCTTAATATGATATTTATTAAGAAGGGTTTTACTAAATCAAACTATAAAAATATCAATTTTTTTAAAAAATAATCCTAAAATTTTCATAATCTAGTTTGTACATGAACAATAAATCAATTTTTGATTTAAAATATGGACATATATTGGCATAATCATATGTATTTTTTCAATATTTAAAATATATTTACTAAAATTGAATTTAACAGAATACGAAAAAATTCATAAGTTTATTGAATCTCTGATATATATCCTCAATTTTCATGGTTAAAAAATAATTTTCATTTTAAAAAATGCCCAATGGGTAACAATTGTTGCTTATGTATAAAATAAAAAATTTTTCTAATAAAATCAAGAAAAGAAATATATTCTCTAAAATAAATGTTTTGATTTCATATGTATCTTAACATAATCCCTTTTTAGTTTGGGACTTTTCAAGAAAGATAATGAAACTTTTGTTTCCTATTGCCTTTGGAATCTTGCAAGGAAATGTGGAAGAATTCATGTTTATAAAGAGAATGACATATAAATATTAGTTTGTTCCTCCTTTAAGTATCACCCCGAAATAGAAATATTTTGATCAA
Organism: Taxus wallichiana var. yunnanensis; assembly: GCA_018340775.1. NCBI lineage: Eukaryota > Viridiplantae > Streptophyta > Pinopsida > Cupressales > Taxaceae > Taxus > Taxus wallichiana. The sequence goes on from CM031235.1 coordinate 133,329,605, forward strand.
AAGATTAACACAAAGTTATGAAATGGCATTATATATGAAGCATGGACATAAATGAATTTTGAAATAAAGTGCAAATGTTCTTCATCTCGCTTCTTTGACTTACATAGATGAGCTTAATTTTATGAAATTCGCTACCTTTGGTTGTGGATTTCAATATTCTACAATTTGTCTTAAGTTTATTCTTAGATGTGCTAAATTATGACAGATTTTGAAGGTCAATCTAAAATCAAATAATCTGAAGTAGTCATCAATCTAATCGATTATTTCAATGAACTTAAGGGATTAAATTTGATTGTCAAGTGTCGAGATAAACCTCTTTGGATAATGACCCATATCGAAGGATAATGACTTGATAATTACATCAAATGACATCAACAAAAATCTATTTGATTAAGCCTAATAATTTGTGGTATGTGGATTCCCAAAAATAGTTCCTACGAGTGAATAAATGGAGATATTAAGGTAGAAACCTCATCTTATGTTACTTTTAAACAGAAAAATTTTGATTATTAGATTTGTTAGTAGGAATTTAAGGGTGGTAGTATGGCATCAAATCTTCTCCACCAATTACAAATAGTGGAATTAAGAATAAACAATGACTTTGACCTGATGGAACATTTATCAATGATCAATGAGGTTTCAAATTTCAATGTATGTTTTACAAATCGATAATTAGTACTATTGTCCTTTCTATGGGTGTTCTAATGATTTTTCATGTTGTAGAAAAATTAGATGTGAATTATCATTTTACTATTGGGCCATTATATTAATAAATTCATCAATTTACAAGTTTTATCAAATATGGAAGGGAATTAAGAAATATTTCAGGTCAATGGTGGATGCTTTCTTTATGAGAAAATTTTAGATCGAACCCAAAATGCCCTGAATTTCATCAAAATGCCCCACAATAAAGATAGATGTTTGTAAAAATGGGGTCACCATCTTTTCAGAATTCAAATAAATTCACCTATTTGAGGGGAGGATCATATTTGGTGGGATCAAAGCATGTATCTTCCTAGGCTCAAGTGATAAGAGATCCTCTGGATATTTTGTTTGAGTAGCTCATCGATTTCACAAGTTCCAACAAATAAACAATCAAGTAGATGGAACATGATTCCTTCTTATATCTATTGGAATCTGTAATGGTCCTCTATTATCAAAGTATGTGAAATTAAAATGCAAGATAAGTTCATAAGACTTTCCTCAAGGCCAAGTTTGATTATCAAATGTATTAGAGGCTCGTGACTTTGTAAATGGATTTTCTAGCCTTGGAGGAAATTAGGAATGATGGTTATGTATGAATCCTAAGAAATACAATAACATGGTGGTAGCCATTGGGGTGGTGAAATCGATGTGGATCTGCTAATGTTTCAAGATGCGGTTGACTCGACTCATGAGTACTATTGAGAATCCCAAAGTGATAATGATAATTTTAGTAATGACAAATTTGTCCATTGGTATTTTTTCCATTTTGAAGATTTCAACGCATTAAATGCATAAATTTTAATAACAGTAATAGGTACAATGACAAGCCATAAAACATTCACTTATAATACATGGTTATATTTTTTCGTGCATTCAACCCAAAGATTTCCCCTAATAATCCTAATTATTCGATTTGTGTTAGAGTGGGCACTTCACTAGCTCACTCATAGGATAAAGTAGGAATATGTATCCTAAAAATCAGTAAATTTTAAGTGATATTAGTGTCATTTAAGGCTATCAACCACCATAATTTTTGTTGACACCTCACGGGAAAATGTTTCTTGATGCACAATTTTCATGAGTGCGCCAGGTAGATGTGACACCATCTTCCTCGTAGAGTTGTAGTTGATATAACCGAAGATTTTGTCTTTCATGCCTCAGTCACTAGGCCTTAGTGGGAAATTCTCAGAACAAAATGCAAAATGATTTCCATCACGTGTCTCTTCTATTTCCACTTAATAACATCCCTTCTTGTGATCGTTTACAATTACATACATCATCCCAACTGATCCGGTTCGAAATTCTTTCTCTTCCATTGATCCTCATCCATCTTGTCCCTTCACAACTTCTTATAACTTCTTGGGATAATCTTCTCATCGGAGTCCACCTTTTACCTCCCATAATAGGTATTAATTTGAATTTACACTAAATCATTCCTTCCTGCACATGTTCCTTCATTCCTCTTCCTCACTCCAATTTTGTTTGCCATCATTGAATGTCCATTATTTCCACTCCTCCATCTTGTCATTAGTGGAAAATTCTAACTCAAAATTCTAATATTGATGAAAATTAACATCACCTCCGCACCTTCTAGATATTTCCTCTTGAATAGTTAGGACATCCAAAAATGCCAGAGGGAAATCAAAGTATTCAAATCTCTAGGCCTTCAATCTATTTCTTTAAATAAGTCACTTTCCAGGGGAAAAATTCGGTTGGTGACCTCAATTCTGATCTCAACGAATCGCTTGATCATCCGGAAAGGTTTTCTGGTGACACACTCAAGATTTAAGATTTAATGAATCCATTATAGTATAAAACCAAAGAAGACATTATGGATATAATCTATTTAATTTCCTAATATTTCACCCATGTGAAACCTTGGTAAACAAGACATCAAAAGGTGTTCAGTGGTTAAGATGCATAGTGATGTTCAAATGATATCCTTTCAAAAACTTAGGAGACTATGTCTAAGAAGGATGAAACAGTAAAATAATTGAGCATTGAAATTATCAATGGCAGGATGTTATGTGGGATCTAACAATAGTCAGCTAAGAAATTCAGATTCATCCAACTCCTAGAAAAATCCATGCTGATTTCCTCAGTCATGCCACCCAAAATGTAGGATTGAAATCAATAAGAGGGAGTAAATAGCGATGATCTTATTTCATTATTTCCAATTTCATTTAAAGGAAATAATGATGGGTGGTAAATTATATTCAATGCATTTAAAATGGCCATGAATGTCTAGTCTCATTCATAATAATAATGAATGATATGAACTGCCCTTTGCACCGTAATGGTATTTGATATGAATTCTGAAGTCTCTCAAGAGAAGATTCTTTAGAATGTTCATTCAGATAATTTTGATTAAGGAATGTTTTGTGAATTAAACTAACATCAAGTTTTAAAAGCCATTTAATTTCTGGGGGGTCAAGATTCACTTTCACAAAGGGTTGTAGAAAACTTCAAATAACTCAGAATAAAGGTGTTTGATGCTACTAAGAGTTATCGAAATAATTGTTAAAATCCATTGAAAGTTGGTAGTCTATGATGATTTGAATAGAAAATCCCATGAATGTGACGTTGGATAGCTTAGAGTGTATTACCTTAGCTCATGTTCACCAAAGGGCATTTATTTACCTTTATTGTATTTTATCCTCACAAGAGGATGTGTGTGGATATTTCTTTTAAAAAATTCTATGATATTATTGGTGACCATTTTATCTAGTCATACGATCAGTTCTTTCCTTAATCTAGGTAGAGCTGACTAATTCATCAATTCCTTGATCTAGGTATTTAAGCATAGGAAGGATGAAATGCCCTCGATGCGATCACGAGTTCCCAGCTTACCTAAATCTATCCTTGACTAGTTCCTTTGATGACTAGAAATTTCCCAATGGCTTGATCTATGACCTTCGATGCCTTAGGATGACCATTAATCGCACTATTTCTAATATGTAACCCTTTCAATGTATTGTATTGAGTCGGTCCATAATAATATAGCCCAGATAGATTCCTCATTTGCTTGCAAGAGGTTTATGTAAAGTTATTTGTAAATTACATTCATCTTATTGATCGTGGTGTTTAATTAAGAAAGGAATGATAACGGATCATACCCGATATCTTACTATGATTAATCAAACACCACGATCAATAAGATGAAAGCAATTCGCTGTAATAACTTTACATAAAACCTTTGCAAACAAATGAGTAAAGAATATCATATATTATTATGGAACTCAATGAAATACAATGAGAATGGGCCTTGCTTATATAGGTAAGGAATAACAATCTAAGAACTAGTCAAGGTCGTAGATCAAGCCATAAATCATGGAAAGAACTAGTCATCAAAGAACTAGTCAAGTCCATAGATTTATGAGAGAACTAGACATCAAGGATCTAGTCAATACCATAGATCTAGGAAAGAACTAGTCAATACCATAGATCAAGGAAAGAACTATACCTAACAACTAGATAATATCTCCTAATATCTAAATAAATAAAAATAAATATCCACACACATAAGTGGGTGAGGATAAATACAATAAAGGTAAATAATGTACCTAGGTGAACATGAGCTAAGGTAAATACCTACTCTAACACCCCCTCAAGTGAAGCTAGGGGCCAAAATAGAAGTGGCATGTCCACAAGTATGAGTCCCGACAACTAGGCCTGATGAGGTACTCATGTACAATATATCCATGAAGAAATCTCAAACCAAAAGAAGGAAAGAATCCTACTATAAGGAAAGAGAAAGAAGAAGAAGAAGAAGAAGATGATGTCTCACGAACACCCCCAAGAACAACTTCTGAAACCCCAAGCATTCCACGCAACTCAAGGTAGCGAGGTGATGCAAAAGGCTTCATAAAGATGTCTGCAACCTGTTGCTGAGTTGGAAGGTACTCCAAGCAAAGAACTCCATCCTGAATGTGCTGACCGAATGAAGTGGATGTGTATCTCAATATGCTTGTCCGCTGGTGCTCAACAAGCTGTTGTGAGAAATGTGAATTGCACTTTGGTTTGTCACACCAAAGTACAATGTCATGAATCTGTGGGAATCCAAACTCATTGCAATAATCATGAAGCCAAAGAATCTACTGACTCACTGTAATTGCTGCCCTGTACTCTTCCTCTAAAGATGAAAGTGCAATAGCCTGTTACTTTTTACATGCCCAAGCAACTGGAGAAGAACCAAGACAAAAAATAGATAGCCAGAAGTGGAACGCTTGTCATCAATAGAACCCGCCAATCTGAATCTGTATACCCAACCAACTGAGTAGAACCCCTAGTGTAGTGTAGGCCAAAGTGGGAAGTGCCCTGCAAATAGTAGCAAAATCCTTTTAGCATCTGCCAATGACTACTATGAGGAGAATGTGCAAACCGAGATACAAGCCCTACTGCAAATGAAATATCAGGTGGCAGTATGGGTCAAGTACATGAGACTCCCAACCAACTACCTATACAATGTAGGATCACAAAGTGGTGTGGTACATGTGGATGTAAGAGTAACTCTAGACTGAAAAGGAGATGGACTTGGCTTGCAATCAGCCATATCAAAGTGCCTAAGAAGATCATGGGTGTACTTTTGTTGACTCAAATGAATCCTTGAATCTGTCTGAGAAATCTGTAAAACCAAGGAAATAATGCAATAGCCCAAGATCTATCATGTCAAACTGTGTAGAAAGAGCCCTCTAAATACTCTGAATGTGGGAAGAAGAGCTTCCAGTAAGTAAGTAACATCATCAACATACAAGACAAGTATCACAATATCCTCACCAACATGCTGGAGATACACTGTATGATCAGAGTGGCAATGAACAAAACTAGTAGATAGAAGAAAAGAATCCATCTTCTCATACCAAGCCCGAGGGGCTTGTTTGAGACCGTAGAGAGACCTTCGGAGCCTACAAACAAGAGAAGAATCCTGAACAAATCCAGCTGGCTGCTCCATATATATTTCCTCTTGTAGATCTCCATGTAAGAAGGCACTCTTCACGTCCATCTGGTATACGGGCCACCCCTGTGATGTAGCAATAACAAGTACAAGGTGTACAAAATCCATCTTGGCAACGGGTGCAAAAGTCTCAGAGTAATCAATACCTTCGACTTGTGAAAAACCCTTTGCAACAAGACGAGCCTTATACTTGTCAATGGACCCATCAGCGTGTATTTGGTTTGGTATACCCACTTACACCTAACCATATTTCTTCCTTTAGGAAGAGATACTAAATCCCAAGTATGATTCTTCATCAAAGAAGAATACTCAACTTGCCATCGCATCATCCCACTCCTATATCCCATGAGCCTTTGAAAAGACTGTGGATCCTCATAAACTACCGCCTACACAAAAAGTCCAGTAACTCTTAGAATGTGCGTGATGATGCCTAGTGGGTGGAAGATCCTGTATGAAAGGTGTTGCCTTAAAATATAGTACGAGCCCACTTAGGCATAGTGACAACATCAATGGGAATAGGATCCTCAATGGCATCTATAACCTCCTCATCAATCTCCTCAAAGAAAGGATCCTCAAGATGAGATGAAGAAGAAGAAGGAATGGAAGAAGATGAAGAATCATGAGGAGTGAAACGCTCATCAAACTGAACATGTGTTCAAAAAGAACATCATGTGTATCAGATCTAAAATTCAATAAGCTCTCATGTCCTCACAATACCCTACAAAGATCAAGGGTTTACTCTTCTTATCCAAAGCTTTCCTTTTCTTCTTTGGCACAAAGGCCCAAGCATGGCTCCCAAAGACTCAAAAAAATGAGACATCTGGCTTAGTGTTGGACCAAGCTTCCTCTGGAGTCAAATGCTCAAGTGCTCTATGTGGTGTGTGATTCTGAATATAGTTAGCACAATTAACTACTTCTGCCTAATAGATAGAGGTAAATCTCTAGAATGCATCATACAATTAGCCATTTCCTTCAAAGTTCTATTCTTCCTTTCTACTAAGCCATTCTGTTGTGGAGTATGAGGAACAAAATGTTGGTGAATAATGCCTTGAGTTGCCAAAAATTTAGAAAACTCATCGCTGAAGTACTCCCCCCATTATCAGTACGAAGGTTCTTTATGCAACTAGAAGATTGTTTCTCACCAAAGCCTTGAAGACTTTGAAGTGTGAAAAACATCACTTTTGTACTTGAGAAAATAAACCCAAGTACGCCTCAAGAAATTATCAATAAAGGTAAGTGCATACTTAGCTCCATTGAAAGAGGGGGTAGGAAAAACCATCAAGTCACTATGCACAAGCTCAAGTGGTGAAGAAACTCTCTTAGACAAATTCTTAGGAAATGGATCTTGGTGTTGTTTCCTAATGCACAGCTAGAGAAACTCCCTCAAGACTAGAAACTCTAGGAAGACCATCTACCATACCATGAGTGCTCAACTCCTTCAAATATCTATAATTAAGATGTCCAAATCTTCATGCCAAAGCTTACTCTCTGAATCTGCATGAGAAACCAATCCCATCCCTATAGAAGAAGTGTCATCAAAACCCTCAAAGTGATATAGTCTAGAACTATGATCAACAATACCTCGAGAGCAACAAGTGAAAAGGCTCCAACAAAGTTCTTACTTTCGCCCTATGTGGTGTAAAAGTCACTGTTTTCCTCGACTGAATGACAAATTTGATATACATAAAGAAAATTTGTAGTGATGTTAGGAACATATAGTGCATCTTGATATTTCCACCATCAAGTTGTATATCACCTTTTCCTCAACAAAAGAAAGGAAGAATCTCCAACCTCAATTTTGGAAGTAGAACTCAAACCTAGAGAAACAAAAGACTCTTCGAAGAAGTCATGTGATGAGAAGCACCAAAATCTATAACCCAATTTTATCTAAGTGGTGACTCGAGATCTTCCAACAACATTAAGTGCTTTTCCATGCTTGATTAGAAGGAGGTGGAGTGAGATAGAAATTTTGTTTTTCGACCGCATCCTCTAAGGCTTGCAGATTCGCTTATAACACCTATTTTCTTCATGATTACTACCCCCACAAAAAGAGCATGAACGATAGACTTATTCTTGGATTTAGAAGACTCCTTGGGTTTAGAGTTGTTTTCTTTGGGTTTAGGAGCATTTTGAGATGGAGAAGGGTGGATTTGGTTTTACTTTTTGGTTTTCCCTTGCCCTTAGGATTAGATGCAACTAATGCCTTTTGAGAGGTGGAAGACTCAAGGTGAGATAATTTGGATTCTTCCTAGTAAGTCTTTCACAAAATGTTTCTAAGTTAGGCATTTTTAATGTGTCACCTAAGGCATCCATGCTAGAGAAAAAGGTAGAAGAAAAATTTGAATGGTCCTCTCAACTTGGATAGAATCAAGTAAACACACTCTTCATCTTTCTTATCTCTTCCACTCCCCTTCAACTATGTCAACAAATGCTTGAACTTGGTAAGATAGTCTATAATTGTTGGAAAATCTTCAGGATTAAGAGAGGTGATCTCAATTTCAAGTTACATGGCTCTCATATGATCCACCTTACCAAATAAATCCTCTAATTTCTCCCATATTTTGAAAGGAGAGTCACATTTTCCAAATGAAATAAAATACTATCACTTACATAAGTTCCTATCAAACCCATACACTCATCAAATTTGCACTGGTATTGAAATTTCTCATATTCTCTAGTGAACACTAGTTGTTCTTAAGAAGTTAAAGCCCATAATCCTTTCCACTTAATTATTGTTTCCATTCTGGTTTCCATGTGTGGTAATTATGTGTTGTTAATGGCTCAACATGAGTTAATGTATAAGTAGATGTCATCTTAAAAAAAAACCAAAAGAAATGGAAGAACCAAGTAATGCAACAAGACCCCAAACAATGCAACAAGAGCCCCAGATTTTGGCACTTTATAATGAGTGTGTGTTACAATATGACACTTTATAATTATAGTGTGATTCTCAAAATAAATATTTCCAATGGAAAGAGCATAAAAAACTACGCACTTTTGCAAAAAAATGGCACTCAAAACTGAGTTACCAATCAAAAGATACAAGGTTTTCAATATTATGCTCTACTATTTATTTTAGTTTCCACCAAAATAGACTAATACCATAAAATGAACGATAACTAGATCATACCAAGCCAAGAACACAGATCTTAATCAAACACCATAATCATATAACTATGAAATCAATTCGTAGATAACTTTACACAAAACCTTTCGAAACAAATGAGCAAAGCTTTATCATATATTATTCTCTAACTCAATGAAATACAATGAGAATGGGCCTTGCTTATATAGGCAATTTAACAATCTCAAGAAACTACATTTTGTCGTAGATCAAGCCATAAATCATGGAAATAACTAGTCAAGTCCATAGATTTATGAGATAACTAGACATCAAGCATCTAGTCAATAAACCCATAGATCTCGGATTCTAGGAAAGAACTAAGAAATGGACCATAGATCAAGGAAAGAACTCATACCTAACAACTAGATAATATCTCCTAATATCTAAATAAATAAAAGAAATATCCACACACATAAGTGGTCAATGTGAGGATAAATAAAATAAAGATAAATAATGTACAGAATCTGAACATGAGCTAAGGTAAACCATTTTGAAAGAAATGATAATTAGATCGTAAATGCCAAGAAACATGATGCTAATTAAACACCACGATCAATAAGATGAAAGTAATTGCTAGAATAACTTTATATAAACCTTTGCAAACAAATGAGAAGCAATATCATATATTATTATGGAACTCAATACAATACATCGAGAATGGGCCTTTCTTAAATAGGAAAGGAATAACAATCTAAGAACCACCAAGGTCGTAGATCAAGCCATAAATCAAGAAAATAACTAGTCATCAAATAAATAGTCAAGACCATAGATTTATGAGAGAACTAGACATCAAGGATCTATTCAATACCATAGATCAAGGAAAGAACTATACCTAACAACTAGATAATATCTCCTAATATCTAAATAAGATAAAAGAAATATCCACACACATAAGTGGTCGAGGATAAATATAATAAAGGTAAATAAAGTACCTAGATGAACATGAGCTAAGGTAAATACTACTCTAACACCCCCTCAAGTGAAGCTAGGGGCCAAAATAGAAGTAGCATGTCCACAATATGAGTCCCAATAACTAGGCCTGATGAGGTACTCATGTACAATAATTGGGTAAAAGGGACACCGTAAGGTACCCAAAACTAGTAACAACAAAGTAAAGAGAGTAAAGACCCACTCCCAAGAAGCTTGGCTCAAAAAAATCGTACAATGCTGAAGAAGTTTGGTGTGCATTATGGTCTGAATCCACTGCTTGATCATAAAAATCAAAAGCAACTAACATTGGGCTCCATTAGAATAGCTCCATACAAGGAGACTCACAACGGAGTGATGTCCAAAGTGTAGAAAAACACCAAACATAATTCAACCAACTGCTTCAAATAGGTGTGCCACGATCCAAGAACAATAACCAAAGAAACAAGGCAAGGCCACAAACTCTAGAGTGTCACGATCCAAGAAAAACCAAGGTAACAAGGAAAAGACACGAAACCCGAAGAAGCAGGATCAACACCACACCCTCCCATACCGCTAAATTGGTGGGAGTGATGCTACAAATCTATATGAGTTCTCAAAAAACTACTCAACACCGAAAAGTAACACTGGCTCCACCGTAATAGCTCCCCATAAGAGAGATCAACATGCCAAAAGTGTCAAAAATATAGATACAAAATCTCTCAACAAACAAGAGAGATACATTACACCTGCTAAAGAAAAATGCTCAAAACAAGAAGCATCACAATGTATAAGGTGTAGAAAGTGGAGCAAGAGACCGAAGGGTGGAGGAGCCACGCCTGTAGAGTCCTCTCAATGAATGCCTATGCCGCCTCCATGAGTGATCAGATATCCACCCCAAATCAACACAGATGGATGAAGAAGATACCTGCGCATATGACTTGGCACAAAATGCACAATGGGTGCATACAAAAGAACATCAGAATGTGTGTCAGGTTGATCATGTTTGACAACTGAAATCTCAGGTTTCTCAAGCCTGAGTGAAGATGTAGAAATCATGTGTTGCTCATGATCCTCATAAAGAGTCGAGTGAACAAAAAAGGAGCTCACAATGTATGATCCCAATGAAGTATCTCGCTCGAAAACCAATGTCATGACAAGAATTCCTCTTAACATGTGGAATAGAGGAAACAATACCTCGTGAATGTCTTCCAATGACTCCATAGTGAGACCCATAGATTGGAGCATGCAAGAACCGAATGCATTGGCATGCTTCTTAAAAATCCATGTAGTTGAGCGGTAAGTATTATACACTTACATGTGGTACTATAATAGGCACAAATGTGGAAGAACATGCATTAACAAGCCTCACAGGTTTAGAAGCATCAAGAGCAGTTCAACCTCAAAGACTAATAGATCAATGTCGCAAGTGGGTGTAGGAGCAATAGCTACAAGTGGACTAGGAGCATAGATATGGTTGTCTACACAATATGATGGTGATGCTGAAGGCTAGTAAGTTTATTCTATAGGGAGTGTATTATTATATCCTTATCGTGAATGAGTGATTGTAGAAGAGAATTTTTCTTCTCGAGCGATCTATTTTCTTCCACAAATTTGACAATATCCTCTTGAAGTACACATACTTCAGAAAAAAGCATGTCATTCTCGTAATCCATGATAGGTACAAAATGTAACTCCCAAAAATTTAGGATGCTCGGCTCAACCGAAATTACATCCACAAATGATTACAACACTCCTCCATATTTGGCAATTTATAATTATAGTGCAAGTCTCAAAATAAATATTTCCAATGGAAAGAGCATAAAAACAAGCACTTTTTCAAAAATGGCACTCAAAACCGAAGTTACAAATCAAAAGCTATAAGCTTTTTAATATTTTGCTTTGTTATTTTTTTAGTTGCCACTAAAACAAAGTAAATTGTTCTTGCCTTGAAGTTAAGCACCTACTAGTAGGAATCACAAGTTTTAATCCCTCATTTGACCATACCATATGACCAAGAGCTAAGGATTTTAATGGGTGTTTGAACTTACTATTTTGGGCTGTGCACCCTTGCCAAAAAGGAAAGATCTAAAAACCTTCCTATGCGCAAACCGAGACAACTATGCCACAACAAAAAAATTTCCCGCATGAGATGTCAAAAATCCAACAGACTCTAAAAAAATCCCGTGATTTCTTTTCTCGGTGGCGTGAATCCCAAGGTGAACCAATGTGCTTCTCTGCAATAACAAAAAATCCACAAAAACTGATTGTCTACAAAAATGGCTGATTTTACAGTCGATCTTAGGGTTTTCATGCCTTCTGGATCCAACGGAAGCCTCTATTTTCCATAAAAATTCATGCAGCAACAAAATATGACCAAATACCAAATATATGAATGCACAAATAATTTATTTGCAAACTAAAACTTACAGACATGATCTAATAGCAATCTCCACTCCGATACCATGAAAGAAATGATAACTAGATCGTAGCAAGCCAAGAACACAGATGCTAATTAAACACCATGATCAATAAGATAAAATTAATTCGCCAGAATAACTTTATAAAAACCTTTGCAAACAAATGAGAAACAATATCATATATTATTATGAAACTCAATACAATACATTGAGAATGGGCCTTGCTTAAATAGGCAAGGAATAACAATCTAAGAACCAGTCAAGGTCGTAGATCAAGCCATAAATCAAGAAAATAACTAGTCATCAAAGAACTAGTCAAGACCATAGATTTATGAGAGAACTAGACATCAAGGATCTAAATCAATACCATAGATCAAGGAAAGAACTAGTCAATGTCATAGATCAAGGAAAGAAATATACCTAACAACTAGATAATATCTCCTAATATCTAAATAAGATAAAATAAATATCCACACACATAAGTGGGTGAGGATAAATAAAATAAAGGTAAATAAAGTACCTAGGTGAACATGAGCTAAGGTAAATACCTACTCTAACAGGATGAATTATTCAAGAGCTTTCAGAGATGGTTGAGAAGGAATTGATAGTGGAAGAAGACTTTGGTTTAGAATATATTGACAATTTGATTCTCTCCGTGAAAGATTTCTTAGTAACTTGGCTAAGTATATCAAGAAATATCATAAGCTTCCAAGGAGTATCAACAACACATATGAAACTTGCAACATACTAAATTGTTACTCCTATGGACTCGGACGAGAAGGAATCTCAAGAGATGATCTAGAAGTTTCAAAATTATGATCTAGACAAGTTTGAACAGAAAAAGAAAAGATGAGTACAAATGATGGACTTATCATGTCATTTTTGTTTTTCATTCGACATGTCTTTTTCAAAATTATTTTGACATACTCTTAATATGCAAGTTTGACTTGGTTTTTTTACAAGAACTAGTCAAAGGAACTCTTAAATCATTTTTACTATTTTTAGTATGTTGATCCAACTGTTTCCTTATTTTTCTCCACCCCTTCTCTATAAATGTAAAATGTTGCGACAATGCAAAGGGTTGGAGATTTTTGAATGTCATAGAGCTTAGAGTTGGAAAAAGAGAAATAATTTGTGTTTTCTATTTATCATCAAAGAATATTAAAGATATCTATTGAAAACTTTGTGTTGTGGGAATATATTTTACATTTGAGGTATTGTTCTTATGTTCAATGCATTAATTTTTCTTTTCTTTAATATCTAGTTCATTAAATCTTCAACAAGTTATTACAATTTAATTGCGCATGATTATCTTTTAATCTACATTTGTTTAAGAGAATCGCACGTTATTTATTTATTATTTTCACATTTTAATAAACTTCCCCCTCTTATTTCTTTCTATTTACATTTATTCTCTTCTAAAAGGAATAAATCTACTAGGATGAGATCCCAACCCCAATGGTTAGAATAGTGTAAATATTGTACATATCTCTTAGTGTGTTTTAAACTAGTAATAAATAGAACACCTCCCCTTTATTTGAGGAGGGATTTTGTCCCGTGTACTATAATTGAACCTCATATTTTGTATTTTAAAAAATATTCGCTTAACAATTTTTTATGACTTCACCGGGGATTACGGATAAGAAAGACCGATCCTTTTATACTATTGGTGACTTTGTATCTACTTTGTTCTATTGTTTCTTTCCAGAGTCAAACTAGCAAGAAGAGAATATACTCGTGCAAGCTGAGCAAGAGGTGAAATTGATCCCTTATTCAATTTTCTGAAACAACATAACTTCAATCTTTCATATGAAAGGTAATCTTCTAGATGTGCAAGTAGCTTATCACTTGTGCATATGAACCATTCTACTCGTGCACAAGACACCTCAGCCACTTACCAGAATTATTCTTGATTGATACCTAGATTAGTGTGCATACCACCTTCGTAACAATTTGTAGACACCTAAATTCCTCTTTTGTAATCTTATTGCCAAAATGCATGTAAATCACTCTCATTCTTGCCAATTTTGTTATAATTAGTGCTCTTTGCTAATTAACTAACATTTCTTACCACTTTAGCCAATTAACAACACTTTTTTGATTGTGTAACCCCTTTCGCATTCAGGATGCCACTTTACAAAAAATCGTAAGTCAAAATCCTCTTCAAAATAGACAATTAGCGTTTATTAGCTAATTAAGCCTATTTTGCCCTTGTTTTGGTCAATATACCCTAGTATTGGCTTAAACCCCTCTTCTAACCACTCAAAATCACCCCATTCACCTCCACAACATCTTAGCAAGATTCAAAATCTTATCCTAGCCTCCTAGTTGACCCTAAGTGATTGATTAACACTCCACACCTCTTAATCACTTGTTAATTCACTAATTGTGATTAGCGAGGCCTAATCATGCTTAAAAATTCTAATCTAATTTAGGGCTTTTAGTCTCACATGCACCAAAATACAAGTTTCTCCCAAAAGGAAAACTATATAAAGGGTGCACCTCATTCTGTATACTTTACACCATGCTTTGATTTGATCTCATATAATAAATATGATATATAGCCAAGTTCAATCCTTGCTTAAAGCCTTCAATGGGGTTAGTAGATGGATATCCAAAATGACCAAATAGTCATTGGGAGAGGCCATTTCACCTTGTTTGGAGTAGCAACCATAACCATTTGATTTCCCTCTTAGGTCTCTTTAGGCCCATGTTAGGTAATTCCAGCATATTAGTAGGAATGTTTAGTTAGATTTTGTATTGTTTTCATACTAGTTAAGCATTCTTTTAAGCTTCTATCTTAATGTTACATTCCTAGAATTAGAACCTTGGCTAGATGGATGAAAATGGTGTTAGCTTTCCTTGTTTAGTCATGCAATTTGATTATGAAAGTTTAGGGTGTCATCATTTGACACGCCCAGTGAGACAATACCCCATTGCATTCAATTTTTAAAGCTTTCTAACCTAGTTTTAAAGTTTTTCATTTCAAGTTTTAGATTAGTTTCAAGTTTCCTAGATTAATTTCAAGTTTTCTAGTTTACTTTCAAGCTTTCTAGAGTAATTTCAAGATTTTTAGATTAGTTTCTCAATATTTTTAGATTAATTTCAAAGTTTTAGAGTAATTTTCAAAGTTTTATAAATTAATTTCTATTTTTGAAATTTGTTTCAACTAGATTAGTGGTAGAAGTTGTGTTTTCTTTATTTTGCAGGATATAAGGAGGTGAAGCCCTATCAAAATTGCTAAAAAAGTACCAAATATTTGACCTTTTTGAATAAATTCTTGTCAAAACTCGAATTTTGACCACTTCCAGCGAAGGGGCATGCAGGCATTGAACCAAGAGTGTAGGCGTTGAAATAAGCATGCACCCACTTCTCTGGAAGCGCACACATTAGCTCATATTTTTCAACTGTCAATCATTTTTACAAAGCGAAAGCATGCACGTCGATAGGGGAGCATGGGTATTAAAACAGACATGCACTGCTTTCTCTGGAAGTACACACATTAGCTCACATTTTTCAACTGTCAATCATTTTTACAAAGGGGAAGCACACATGTTGACAGAGGCATGTAGGCGATGAAACAGGTGCACACATGCTGACAGGGGCATGTAGGTGTGTCTATATAAATTTTTCTATAAAGTCAAAATTTTCATTTTTGGTTTTTAGGATTTCAGTTACTTTTTCAGAGGTTTTTATATACCATTTTTGTCAATTTCATATATTTAGAGTAAGTTTTCTCATAATCACTTAGGGTTTGAAGGAATTAATCTTATTTCCATTATTTGTATGAGTTTGGGTTAAGGTGTGTATGCTCTTATCTTTCACTTCGGTGATCTAGAGAATCAAAACACTCTTAAACATTCTTTTGCTATCATTAGAGTAAGTAGGAAACTTTGTTAATCATCTTTTAATTTAAATGTTTTTTCACTTACTAAATAACCAAGGCTAGAATTTTTGTATGCTCTTCCTTGCACCTAGTGTGATCTTCGTGATCAAAAGAAATTTTAGTCTTTTCATTAAAAAACACTTGGATGAATTGGGAATAAATCTTGTTTTTACAAAAATTGATGGTACTTAGTTGATTGCAAGCATTTTTCATGGTTATTTTCTTATGATATTGTGAATCTGCTTTTAAAACTACTAACCATTTTATGAAGGACCTAATGCTATTAAAATAAAGGAGGACCTAAACAATTTTTCTAACTACACGTGTGATTGTAGGTTTCCAAAAGGAGTACAACAAAAATCACATTAAATCTAAAAGATAAAAAATACACCACAATCATCACATTGTATTTGTAGGTTTCGGTTAAGAGCTACGACTTGTCCGCTCAACTAGGACATAACCCCTTTGGCATAAGCCTTAAGCTACAACAATGGGGGTGGTCCTAGGAACCCTAAAGTAGTTCATGTAAGAGGGAACCTTGTGAATGAAATAGGAAAGTGCTCCACACTACCAACTTGTCTAGTACGCCTTGGTGAGATTAGCATCAAAGATATATGTATCACGACCCCAATGAAAGTATAATTGAATGCACTTCGGTGCTCATTATACTGAAGGGGGTAAAGTAAAGCCAAGATACTCCCAAATTAGTTAGTGTGAATTTTTGGGTAAATCGAGCTCGCTCCTAGATATCTTGTGACACCTAGAGAGAGAACCACCTAGGAAGATTGTCTTGACGGAGCCATTGTTTTTGTCTTGGATAGTATACTTGAGAGATCTCACAAAGTGAAAACTTCAATAGATTCAAACTCTTATTTTTCATATAAGGAAATAATCTCTTAAATTTGAAACCGCATGACATTTCATCACAAAATCTACTTTGTTTCATTTTTGTCCTAGTTTTTCACTTGTCCTAAGACAAGGTGAAACTCTACTAAAATAACACCAAGTTTATTTCAACACAATTTGGTCTACACCCTTGTTTTCTTGTTGCCCATTTTTGGATAAAAGGAAACAACATATACTGGATACCACTAGATATTGCATGTCCACCAATTTTGTATTCTACTTACATGACTAGGTTGTAATGCTGAAGCAAAAGTGTTGAAAGTGTGCATGGTACGTACTCACGATCTAGTAGGCCCCCTTGTCTCAAAAACCCTATATTTGAGACTTATTACATCATACTTAGGTGATTTCATCCTATCTTCTTTTTGAGTTGTTATGCTGCCCACATTATAGCCATACAATTGGGATATTTACGTCTTGTTTCCATTGTGACATTAGGGCTAACTCTTTATATCAGTAGAGTTATGTTGTTTGCACGCATAGCAATTTCTTGTTATACTTAGACATGGTTTTTACATCCTAAATTTGTGTTGAGTTTTGTGAGTGTTGTGAGTGTTGAGGATATATTGTTAACATCGCGATAACATCTTTTTGACACTAGAAATCTTGTTTTCCCAAAATCTTGGTTCACATGTTCAAATAGTGTTGTTACGTTGCACACATTGTTATCATCCATTTTACAAGACTTGGACTTTGTTAGTGTTTAGAAACCGGGTTTTAGTATACCTTGTTATAAGATCATGTCAACATTCTCTTATCATTTAGGCCTTGTTTGTTGCAAACTTGACCTAACTAATGATGTTATGTTGTCACTATTTGGTTTCAAACCTATTTAGATGAAATATTAGAGAATAAACTATTTGGTGTAACTAAATTTTGAGTGTTATACATCATTGTATTATTATAAGGAAATTTTTTGTTATATATTACCTTTTGGGGTAGCTTGTTCGTTATTGTTTAGTTCATATGTTCATTTTGACCTATCACTTTTGTGGTTATTCTATAGTCACCTTGTTTTAACAACTTAGGATCGTTACGTTGCACAAATTGGACTAAGCTCCCTTTTTAGTAAACCTAAGTAGAAATTATTCACGTCGTATTTCCTATCTTGAGTATTCCTACTATGAGAATGGGGTCATGAAAGTTAGAATCTAATATATTTGGATATGACAACCCTATTGTGGAGGATAATCTCATGGTTGACCATAGTGGTGGAGAGGAGGAGTCTCCTCGCACGGATGTAGAGCTTCATTCCACCCATTTTCATGACTACATTTTTCATAAAAAACATGAAGTTCTTATGCAGGTTTTAGAACTAGGATCCAAATTACCTTCCACAGTTGACCCTTCTCTTATCAATGGCATGGTTCAAGAAGAAGAGGAAGTAAACCTCCCTTGTCGCACTCTTAATGAAATTTTAAATCCAGATCATGCCTCTACTTCTGCATGGCATAATAATGAGGAGATACCATTTGAAAATGATGGAGACTATCATTTTCCTCCTATTAAGGTTAATTGAAAATTCCATGAAGAACATGTTCATCATGCACAACCTCCTCCTAAGGAAGATCATCATGAAATACCTATTAAAGAGGTTACATTAGAATAACAGGTCCAAGCCATCACTCGTTAATTAACAAGTTTGGATTCGCATATATAAAAATAACAACCATTTTTTTTAAAACAAACTATACCAAAGGAAAAACCTAAAGATTTGTTTTATGAATTCCCAATAAATACTCCTCAACGAGAGGCACAAAGACATCCTTATGAAGAGATTCTTGCGACAAATTAGGGTGGGCATATACCTAGGCTTAAACCTTTGTATATACCTATGCCACCACCGACGCAAGATCCACTTTTTTAATAAAGGTTGGTCAACAATGAAAAAATCCCTTCAAGCATTACAAGAGGGCCAAACCGGTAGTAATAACAAGAAGTATTGGTTTGATGAGTTATGTCCTTACCCATTTGAAAAAGCCATGTTGTAGGTACCTTTCCCAAGAAATTTTGATTTTGCAAAATTTGATAAATATAAGGGAAAAGGTGACCCTTGTGATCATATAAAGGAATTTTATATGGCATGTCAAGAGGTGGCATTCAACGAAAATTATCTTATGCACTTGTTTCCACGAAGTTTAGGAGCAATGACACTAGAATGGTTTGTGCATATCCCTAAGGGATCCATATCAACATGGCTAGAACTAGCAGAGAGTTTTGTACGACACTTCTCTTTCAATATAGAAAACAACGTTACCATGTTAGATCTCTGCAATGCCAAGCAACGAAACAACAAAAACTTCGCTACATTTTTACAAAGATGGAGAGGGTTAGCTAGTCACTTTCCTTGCTCCCTACCTGAAAAGTAGCTGATAGGAATATTTGTTCCCAACCTCCATCCAGACATTACATTCCACTTGAAAATGCATTGTGGCAACACATTTGAAGAGGTAATAGAAAAAGGGAGTCAAATTGAAAAGGAATTGTTAAATAGAGGGACCCTAAAGCCCTTTTCAAGAGATCATAATGATTCCAAGACCAACGAAAATCCAAAGTTTGTTCTTAATAAGAACAAAAACATTGTTAATGATGGAATAGTTAACAATAAAATAGTACAATCAATTCAAAACTATGCACATTTGAAGCTTGCAAAGGGATCTCCACCTACGGAGTATAAATTTCATACTTTCACTCCTCTTTCTGACTCAATGTCAATAATAAATAAAAGAGATAGAGGTGGTTAATATGGTTAGATATCTTGAAACTACACCTTATGGGGATGACGTGCCTAAGACATCATGGTTTAGAGATAATGAATAGTTCTAATTCCATCACGTTAAAGGTCACAAAACAAATAAGTGTTTGAAGTTGTAACACTACATCCAGGACTTAATCAAAAGGGATGATGTGGAGATGGATTCATCCACTCCTAACAAATCCCCCAATATGAAGACTCTTCCTAAACATAATCGGACAAGAATGATAATTATGTGTCTAATGAGGAGAATCATTTTGATGCTCTCATTGGTTGTGTAGATACACCTATTGAACATGTCAACACAATAACCCCTGTGATATCCCCTAGACTATATATGTCTAGGAATGTGCTAAAAAAGACTGATTATCATGCAGTTCCACATACTTATGATAGTAAGGAACCTAGGTTTCAACATTCCCATCAAAGGATGCCTATCACAACTAGACCTTATTTGATTCTTCACGCTAAATAACTCGTTCACTTACCTCTTCCCCCATCTTTAACTCATGGTAAGTGGTATGATTCTGATTCTTCTAATTCTTCCAAAGATTCTAATCCCAATGATTCTAATTCTTCTGATTCTTCTAAAGATTCTAATCTGAATTATTCCTCTAATATGACTCCTAAGTCACGGTCCTCCTTGTCTTTGCAAGACCCCATTTCTTAGTCACCTCAACGACCCCTTCTTCCGTCAAAGAGATCTCGACTCAAAGTCCTTCTAATCAATCATCCAAGTCAACTCCCATGTCGCATTCATCCAATCAACCTCTTGTGGTAGAAAAAATACCCACACCGATTGATTCATTTCAGAATGAAGAAGCAATTAGAGAATTTATGAGGGTACATGAAGACATTCCTCTAGAAGTTTGTGAGAAAGAAACCTCTTTAGACCTTAATACGTTCGCGTATTGGGAGGAAGAGATTGATTCCTTTTGTTAGAAAATAGAGGAAGACCCTAAGACCATCGAACATGATCCTCCTCTTATTTTTCCATCTTCACATTATTCATTGGGCAATGAAATGTCTGGGTCTAGCATTGATCCATGACATATCTTCTCATTACCTAATCATTCTTTATCTATCAAGATTCCTCCATTGCAATCTTACCTTGGGTCACCACCTAGTAGCCCATCATCTTCTTCTATATGTGGGCCACCTCCAAGTAGCCCCACATCATCTATATGTGGCTCACCTCCTAGAATCCCATCTTCGTCTATACTGGGGCATGTCCTAGAAGTCCCTCATCTTTGATTCTTGGGACATCTCTAGGTAGTCCTTCATCTTCCATCTATGGGACGCCACTAGGAATTCCTTCATCTTCAATCTTAGGGCCACATCCTTATAGTCCTTTAGCTTCAATCTATGGGACACCTCCTGGTAGCCCATTCTCTTCAATTCTTGGACCGTATCCTTCACATACATCATATTGTTCTTTTATCAATGATTTTGGCAAACCCACCATCATTTCTCCCATCAATTCTATTCATCCACTTTCTTCTCCTACTTCTTGGGATCAGACAAGTCATGTAGTAGCTTATAGAAACCAAAATGGTTCATTCATCCAACTATGATTAAAACTTCCAAGATCTCCAAGGCTCCCAACAATTCAAACAATCTTAAAGTTCAAATCAACGCAATTCAAAATGCACATCAATGCACCCATCAAGTATGGCATAAAGTACATAAACCTCTAGATAGGGACCTCAATATCCCACATAAAAATCCATGTTTCATGATAAAACACAGTCATCTATTGAGTATGATCTCACCATGATCATTGAGATCAGGGATAATATGACTCTTGATAAGCAAACATGCCTAGTCTTCCTTATCAAGGAAATTTCTAACATTTTTGTTGGATCTTATCATGCCAAGTGACCTTGTCGGTCCCACCTTTCAAAAATTACAAAAATAAATTAAAAAAATGAGAAAACATTTCAAAAAATCAAAGGTAAATGAACACACATTACAATCAAGTATTGCATACACATGGATGTTCTTTCTTCCCTTCCTTGCTATTCTTCTACAAGTCTTCCTACCATTTTCATCCCTTCGATGATATTTTGGTTAGCCAATTCACACGCATATTGTGAAATTTATTTCTATGGTATCTGTTTGACCTTGGTCTTTTATCACCTTGGTAAATTAAAGAACTACTGACTTCGTAGAGATCCTATCACAATCAACATTTAAAAAAATTGTTGTGAAGAAATTTTTGACGTATTTTTTGACACTAGTCAATGTCGTCATCACAATCACTTCCACCTCCTTCCATCAAGCCATCAATGTTTCTTAACCCCTTGTTAAACAAGATATCTGAAATACGTTTTGGGAAGCAAAAGAATCAATCAAATCAAAAAGTAAAAATATGAAAGAAAACACTAAAAGAAAAAGCAAATTGATATATAACTCTCACTTGGGGTATTTCCAATAATCTCTACCAGAGATATGGATGCCTTACTGGTAGTAGAGAAATGTTGTGATTAGAATCAAATATGTATTTTTGGGGATATGGACACTGGCTGGAAGCGGAGCAATGTAGGGCTCACCTTCCACCATATATTCACACAAAAAAATTACTTTGAAAAATAAATCATTCCTACACATTGGCTAGTGTGTCTTCACTTATTGTCTATCAAATATTCCCTCAAGAGGTAATAAATTTCCATGTGCACACACTGGATCTCAATGAGAAAACATGATTAGTATGTTACCAAGTGTTTTTTTTGGACCTTGTTTAGACTCTTACTCTAGTCTATATCTTGTCTCACGATTTGTGCCTTTGGCTAACCACTTCTTCATCGCGAGGCTTCTAAGCTACATTCAAAACATTCACGTTGTTCTTATACTTTATTCAGAACATCCATGTGTATAAGATTTCCTTTTTTCCATGTTTGTGGGCACCTTTGTACCCTTTCTCAAAACAAACTTCCACTTCTTTCTATCATGTGCTTCTTGGCCAGCTTACGCTGGGGAATCCTTGCTCCTTCCTAACATCATTGGGTTACATTCATCATCATGTTGAACCTATCCATATTGGCCTTGATCCATATTTTGCATGTGAAGAGTTTTCCTTTGTATATTCCCAACTAACGCTGGGGGCATTTTCACATCTTCACTTTCTTGCACATGCGCATGGCATTCTACCCTTGTACATCCCATCTTCCACCTTTGGAGGCATCCACGTTTCTTCGTTTCCTGTACATAGCTTCAGAAAACTTCTAGAAAATAAAAAACATTCAAATATGTTTCAAAAATTAAAAAAATGATGGTAAAATTATTAAAAATCCAAAAAAATGGAAAAAATCAAAATTCTACAAAA
Source organism: Taxus wallichiana var. yunnanensis (assembly GCA_018340775.1). NCBI lineage: Eukaryota > Viridiplantae > Streptophyta > Pinopsida > Cupressales > Taxaceae > Taxus > Taxus wallichiana. Next base: position 133,352,586 of record CM031235.1, read on the forward strand.
ATGGTAAACAACGTGCATACAGTTGAATCTTGTATCACTTACATTATCCTCAACATTGAAATTTGTTTTCCAAAAACATATTTCTAAGATTTTTGTTTATTCTAGTCTCAAACAACTTGTGGATCATCATGATCTACATCCATTAAAAAAGATAGATTGCATGCTATGTTGGTCCTCTCATGCAATAGTGAGTTGTCAGGGACTGTGTCATAGTGCATGAATTTTTTTCCATGTGACTACTTGTGTCCTCAATTTTTACCTTACATGTGTTATTGCTTGGGGCATCATTTTTAACCCTTTTTGTTATAACACGAACATCCAAGAACTACAAACTTGATGATACAAACATTGGTGTAACTGTCTTAAATGTTGTTTGTTTGAGTACGTGTGATTGTACTAGTTTCTCTGTTAGGTTAGCTGGTTTACTTTCTCGTATTACATTGCATTTTGTATGTTGCATGGAGCTAAATATCATTTTACTTTCTCATATTGCATTGCATAATGTATGTTGCATGGAGTTACGTATTTTTAGCAGTAAACAATTGTTAGTAATTTAGATTTTCATGTTATCTTACACTTTTGTTTATTTTAAATAAAGGTCGATGATGTAGACCTAGGGGAAAAATGATATAACCAGGTTTCTTATTAAAAGGTTGGATGTAAATATTGGGCTTGTCCTATATTCTCCATTAATCATTTCTTCTCCATTATCATTTATTATCACTACTAATTTTTCTTCTAAATCACCTAGGGCAATAAACAACCACGTTTATCCCTATTTTTCTCCCTTCTAAATAACCAAGGGTTTCACGCCTGTTCTAACCTATTTTCTTCTATCCATTTTGATCATATTTTTGATCATCAATCAACTTCTTCTATCACCCCATCGACACTCGAGGTGGCATCCTTCATCCCGCTAATGTTTCTTCAAAAAGTTACATGTTTATGCTTGTCTACTATATCTGAAGTGTCAATAACTTCACCTCAAACAGGGAAAATGTAGACACCTAAATTTCTCTTTACAATCTTATAGCCAATACGTATGTAAATCACTCTCATCCTTGCCAATTTTGTTATAATTAGTGCTCTTTGCTAATTAACTAACATTTCTTACCACTTTAGCCAATTAACAACACTTTTTGATTGTGCAACCCATTTTGCATTCAGGATGCCACTTTACGGCGAATCGTAAGTCAAAATCCTCTTCAAAATAGACAATTAGCGTTTATTAGCTAATTAAGCCTATTTTGCCCTTGTTTTGGTCAATATACCCTAGTATTGGCTTAAACCCCTCTTCCAACCACTCAAAATCACCCCATTCACCTCCACAACATCTTAGCAAGCTTCAAAAGCTTATCCTAGCCTCCTAGTTGACCCTAAGCGGTTGATTAAGGCTCCACACCTCTTAATCACTTGGTAATTCACTAATTGTGATTAGTAAGGCCTAATCACGATTAAAAATTCTAATCTAATTTAGGGCCTTTAGTCCCACATGCACCAAAATACAAGTTTCTCCCAAAAGGAAAACTATAAAAAGGGTGCACCTCATTCCTTTATACTTTACACCATGCTTTGATTTGCATCTCATATAATAAATATGATATATAGCCAAGTTCAATCCTTTCTTAAAGCCTTCAAAGGGGTTAGTAGATGGATATCCAAAATGACCAAGTAGTCATTAGGAGAGGCCATTTCACCTTTTTGGGGTAGTAACCATAACCATTTGATTTCCCTCTTAGGTCTATTTAGGCCCATGTTAGGTAATTCAAGCATATTAGTAGGCATGTTTAGTTAGATTTTGTATTGTTTTCATACTAGTTAAGCATTATTTTAAGCTTCTATCTTAATGTTACATTCCTAGACTTAGAACCTTGGCTAGATGGATGGAAATGGTGTTAGATTTCCTTATTTATTCATGTAATTTGCTTTGTAAAGTTTAGGGTGTCATTAGATTTATTGGACAACAACCACGACAAGCTCCCATTCATTGGGGTCAAACTATTGGTCCTCTTGCATTGGTTCTTCCATTGTATGAATATCCATATGGATCTCGTAAGAAATTCCTGAAGTTCAATGGTGATGGAAAGCAACACTCAAATGAACATGTAGCTGAATTTTTGTAGCTTTTTGAGTTTTGGGAGTGGCTCATGAAGATATATCTATTTGACTATTCATCGAGATGCTTCAAAGCACTACTTCATAATGGTTTTACCATCTTCTGGCTGCATGTATTACCAAATGGGCTACTACGAGAAGAAATTTTGAGGCTAGATTCAAACCCATGGATTATTTGCATGTGTTATTAGCTCATCTCACACACATGAAGAAAGAACCGTAAGAGCCTATGCGTGATTTTGTAGCAAATTTTAACAAACTAATCCACAAGATCCCAAAGCGTACAATTCCTACTCTTGAAAAGCAAAGTTTTTATTTATCAACACACAACTCCCTCAAGTAATTTTTTTTTTTCGATTAGGTCTATTATTCCTAAATTTACCATAATGCAAGACACGACCACATAAATTTAAGATGATCTTATCCTAATGGGAGAGATCAAAAGGGAATCTTCGAAAGATAAGAATCAAAGTATTTCTCAAGGAACCACTGATCCCACGATCTATAGAATGTGTTGATGGCGAATCACAAAGACACCCACGGATATCTACAACTCGATGGGTTGAGACTCTCAGTGCGATTTCATAACATGGAGCTTTTCCCAAGTGTGGGACCTTGCGAAATCGGAAAAGCTCTCCGGATGAAGGCTGGTTCCTATTCCTCTGTTCAGATGTACACATAAAAATGCAGAGGGTTTACTCAAAAACCTAACCTAACTTTCCAAGGAGACATGGTAAGAGGATGCATAAAAATAAACCTAAACTAACAAAGGTGATGCACCGAGGAATGAAGAACACCTATCTTTCCAATAAACACAAACCATAAAAATGCAATACAAGATCATGCACAGATAACTAGATTTGTAGTGAAAGATCAAGAGGATGCAAATGAACACAGAGAGGGTTGAGAATCATCCACGAGAATGCATTAATTTGATCCAAAGATTGATACAATACACTGCTGCAAAATTTCAAGAGGCAAAGTTGCATTACAGTTTTAAATGGGAGGTTTGAACTCCACAAATTCACCTGCCAAAGAGAAGAAGGGAGGGGCAAAACAAGAATGTCCAAATTTTAGAAAGAAGCCCCTCCTTACAATTTATAGGAAGAATGAGAGAGGTAAGAGAGAGAGGAATTCCAAACCTACCCCAACCACCTCCAGATTGCATTTAATTCATCTCATTATAATGGTAGGTGAGAACCCTAGCAAACCTTAAAAGTGGCAAACTATATTTTGCATTTTTAAGAACTTTTTCCCACCCAATTAAAGATATCCAATTGTAGTTGGACATATGACCTCGTAAGAGTTCTGAAAATTCCAACCTTGCGTGAATCCGAGCTCCCTGTGAAAAGTTATGGCCATCTGAATATCTCGTGCAGTGGTTTGCTTTCTCGCACTCGAATGTTGCGCCTCCTGAAGGTGTGCCATAGGTGCATCCATATTTGTGTCAACATCCTCTTACCTACGCCTTGGTGCATCCATTTACATGTCGACACTCTTTGTTGTGTGCCTTTACTTGTGCCTTGGTGCATCCATTTTCATGTTGACACTCTTTGTTGTGCGCCTTTAGCTGCACCTTGGCACATCCATTTACATGTTGATACTCTTTGCTGTGCACCCTTTACTGCGCCTTAGCACATCCATTTTCATGTCAACACTTTCTGTTGTGCACCCTATACCTATGCCTTGGTGTATCCATTTTCATGTCAACATCCTTTGTTGTGCGCTTTAACTCGTGCCCCACGCATCCATTTTCGTGTCGACATCCTTTGTTGTGCACCCTTTACCTGCACCTTGGTGCATCCATTTTCATGTCGACATCCTTTGTTGTGCACCTTTAACTGCGCCTTGGCGCATCCATTTTCATGTCGACACCCTTTGCTGTGCACCTTTACCTGCGCCTTGGCGCATCCATTTTCGTGTCAACATCCTTTGTTGTGTGCCTTTAACCTGCAACCCGTACGCATCCATTTTCATTAGGCTTTGAGTTTCTTTGATTTCCATATTCTTCTGCTTTTGCTATATCTACCCGGGGGGAAAGATATAAATACAACAATTTGGCAACTCAAATGGATCACCTGCCTGCTAGGTAGAAGATCAGTGGCCTTTTAGCAATCCATTGGGTATGGAGTCATAAGCAATAACCTGAAACCAACCTGATATCTGATCCTCGAGCCTGATACCGCAACTTCTTCTCCGAGAGCATGCCGAATCAGTAGAAATTCAACTTGAGAGAAACAAAACTCGTGCCAAGCACTTAGGGAAATCAAACCTAACTACAATGAAGACAATGTGCATACACACTTAGAGGAATTGAAAACTAGGCTAATATTTACAAGGGTGAAACCTTTTCCTTTCAGTAGCAATGTTTAAGATAGATTTTGTTAACCGGAATCGGAGTTCTTCTCCATCCAATGTAGACAATTGGAAGGCATTACTACTTTTACATCCCGTGACCATGTAGGGGCCACTCCAAATGGCATCAAACTTGGAATGCCTTCCTGGTTTTGCCCGATCTGCATCCCATTTCAAAACTAGGTCCCCTTCCTGGAAGGTCCTTGCTCTTTCCTTCTTATCAAACCATATTTTTACTAAGGCTTGATCCTTTTCAATCATCAGAACTACATGTTCTCTTATTTCTTCCAATTCCATCAACTCTGCATACCTGCCCCCATTGGTTCGAACTCAAACAACTCCAACTGCTTCATGAGCTCCAATGCTGGCAATTCTAATGATATAGGCAATACTGCCTCTTTCCCATAGACCAACTTGTAGGGAGAATTACCTGTAGATCTCTTTGGCATTATCCTGTCAGCCCATAATGCTGATTTTAGCTTGGTATGCCATGTCCTTTGGTTTTCATCTAGAGTCCTTCTGATGATTCTTAGAAAATTCTTGTTCGTGGACTCTACATGTCCATTACCCTACGGGTAATAATTTGAAGAGGTGCTCAAATAGATTCCATTCTTGACAGCCCATTCTATAATCTTGAGACCTATGAATGCCAATCCATTGTCTGATATGATAGTGGCCGGCACACCGAACCTGGTCACTATTCCTTCATAAAATTCTAGTATGTTAGACTCATTTGCCTCTTTGAGTGCTATTGCTTCAGTCCACTTGGTGAAATAGTCCGTTGCCGTGAGAATCCACTTGTGGCCTTGGCTTGAGTTTGGGTTGATGACCCCGATGAAGTCCAATCCCCATTGCATAAATGGTTGGTCAACCAAAATTGGGTGCAATGGAAGTGCTGCTAGTCTTTCTTTTCCTGTGAAGAGTGCACATTTCTTGCACTTTCTTATCCATGTATAATAGTCACTGAACACTGTCGCCAATAATACCCTACCTTCATTATCTTGAGAGCTATTACTCGTGGGGTGAAATGTCCTCCAGAATCTCCATCATGAAAATCTCGTAACACCCTCTCAATTTGACTTGTCCCAATGCACCTCAATAGAACTCCATTGATGTCTTTCTTGAACAAAACACCATCAACAAGCACATATGGAATGGCTTGTAATCTAAAGTATCTCCTCTTTGCTTTGCTCATTTCTGGAGGGCATAGGCCTGCCTGTAGGAAGTGTATCATATTCTGAGTCCAACAAGGAGTGGGCACATCATCATTTTCCTATTCTTGACCATCCTGTAATACCAAGACAACCTCTTTTTCATCACCTACTTCAACTTGCTGACTCAAAGCTAGCTGTTCACATAGTCCTTTTCCACGTACTAGTTTAGTGACCTTGATCTCGATGTCATATTCCATGACACGAGTTATCCATCCTACACGCTTCTCATTCAGATCCTTGTTTAGAAGGAAGTCCTTGACTCCCACATGAGAGACCAATAATTGGATCTTATTGTTTGAGACTAGGTGCTTGAATTTCTTTAAGCTCCTGATCACTGCAAGGACATGTTTTTCAATGAAAGAGTACCTAGTTTCGTATTCCTCCAAGCCTTGACTGAAGAAAGCAACTGGTTGTTCTAATCCTTCTTTGTTTTGTTGTGCCAGGATTGCAAAAATTGTGTCTCCACCACCAAAGGCATATAGCATGAAATCCTTGGAGAAGTCTGGATTAACGAGAGTCGGAGCTTGAGATATAGCCTCTTTTATTGCCTCAAAACTTGCCTTGCCTTTGGATGTGCACTTACATGTCATGCTCTTTTTCAACATCAGCGTTATTGGCTTTACGAGAGCTGCAAAAGTTTGGAACAAACTGCGGACAAAATTGATCCTTCCCAAGGAGCTTTGAAGAGCCTTCTTGTGACTTGGCAATGGAAACACTTGAATTGCTTCAACTCTTTTTGGGTCAATCGTCAATCCCTCCTTTGAAATAATATGGCCTAGAAGTTTTCCTCGTGAGCCAAGAATATGCATTTTTTGGGATTCAATGATACCCCAAATCTTCTACACCTCTGAAATACCTGCCTTAGATGGAAGAGATGATCCACTACATTTTTGGAGAATACAGTGATGTCATCGAGATATATCAGAACTATTTTATTGATCAATCCCTTGAATGCCATATCCATTGCCCTTTGGAAAGTGGCTCCAACATTTGATAGCCCAAATGGCATCTTCTTGTAGGCATAGGTGCCCCATTTGGTGGTGAAAGCCATCTTGAACTGGTCATCTTCTTTCACCATTACCTGATTATACCCCGAGTAGCCATCTAGGAGAGAGAGAATCTCTCCAACCAAATACCACTTGCAATATTTGTTCCATCAAAGGAAGTGGGTAATGATCTTTGAGAGATGCTCTATTGAGGTCTCAAAAGTCCACGCACAACCTAATTTCTCCACTCTTCTTTCTGACCGGAACCAAGTTTGCAACCCAGCTTGAGTGCTTGATCAGGAATATAATGCTTGCCTCTATTAGCTTTTTTAGCTCCTTCATTAAAGGCTCAATGTGAGGGTTGACTGGTCTCTGCTTCTGCCTGATGGGCTTAGCATCTGGATCCAATTCTATGGTATGTTGTGCCAACTTCGGATTGAATCCTCTCAAGTCTTCATAGCTCCAAGTGAAGATATCTAGAAATTCTTGGCAAAGTTGTATGAAATCTGATTTCTCCTGCTCATTGGCCACTTTGCCAATTTGAAGTGTTTTGCCTTCCCCAACCGAAATTGGCTCTGAATATTCTCTCTTGACCTGTATGTTATCCTTTTCCTTACGGAATTGGTCGTTAGGGTTGAAGATAGACTCTAATGTTACTAAACCCTTGGGAAGCTTGTTTGTTCACAGTTGCACTACTTGATCCCCGTCTCTTTAGTCTAGTCTGTCCCGAATTCTTAGCCGAGAATTCAGCATCTTCTTATAAGAAATTGACGATCTGTTGATTGTTCTCAAACACTTGCTAGCTTGTGTTATTATCTGGAACTTCTGGCCTCACAATCACATGGATATGTGGTTGTGTTTTTTCCCTTCTGATGTTGTCAACCACATCAAATGTTGCTCCAACTACTGCGAGCCTATCTGCGGCTTCATTTTTCTTCCTAGGTATGGACACGATGTTGAAAGCTTCAAAATCCTCAACGAGGTCCCATACCCTATTCTTGTAGTTCTTCAGCAGGTCATTCTTTGTAGCATGTTGTCCCCTGACTTGATTGACGATCAACTCACTATCCCCGAACACCTGCAAGTTCTTTATGCCCTTTTTCCTGGCCCAATGAAGTCCATGAATCAAGGCCTCATATTCAGCTATGTTGTTTGAACAGGAAAACTAGAAACGGAAAGCTGAATAATATTTGATGCCTTGAGGTGAAACAAGCATAGCTCCTCCTCCTACACCTTGCCTACTCCTTGATCCATCGAAAAATAATTGCCATACCTTGTTTTCATCCTTATGGTCTGGTTTGGTGATGCTAGGAGTAGGCTAGTTTTCTTCATGTATGCAATAGAATCCTAGCTCAGATTCTTCTACTTCTTGGTAGGAATCAAAAGCGTGTACCTTGCTTGCCCATTCATCCAGAGTCAACTGGGATGCTTCCAACTTTGGTGTCACTTTATCTATGCTTTGATAATCTTCTTGATCAAATGCTGAACAGTTAGCATTGATTTGGCTTGGAGTATGAGGCTCAATATGAAAGTTTGTAATTGGTTTAGATCTGATTGTGACCTTAGTACCATATCTTGTTCTAAACAACATGTGTGACCAATCAACAGATAAGTAGCCTCCAATTCTAGCTGTGAAATCCCTTGATAAGCATAGGGCAAAGAGTGGTGGCAAATCTATCACTGACACATCTTGCAAAACGGTAACATTGGGGCATGTATGCAAGGTAAGATTCAAACTTTTAATCACTCCCACCATTGCTACTGCTGTCCCATCCAATTGCACTACCCCCTTTGATATGACTTCATATTGGAGACCCAGCTGATTAGCTATTTGCTTGGGCATGACAGAACTACTTGCCCCTAATCAATCATGCAATTGTGTACTAGTTTATTGCCAATGATTAATGAAACATAGAATGGAGGGGGCTTCAAAACTTTACCTTGTTGTCCTCCATGATTCCCTTCAGGCTGAGCAGCATTTGTGAGGACATTCTCTTGCATATGGACCTGTTGGTTCGAAGTTGACCAATTCTTCATGGCAGCTTGTAGAAGATCTCTTTGGCCTGGGATGGATAAAGATTCCCACATTGATATATTCACATTTGTCTTCTTCATTTGATCAATGATGCTAAATGGGGATGAAAGATCTCTTTGTTGTCCTTTAGGCTGCACATTCCTTTCTTGTGCATGGGTAGCAATAGATTGGCATTTGAGTTGGTTTAGAAGGTGGTTTGGGCTGTCCTTGCATGTTTGGGCTGTATTTTGCTTACCAACACCTTGTGGAGTGATGGAAGGTTGTAGATCACTTGGAGCCAATGACTGCCCTTCACCAATATTCCTCTTCTTTGATCTTGTGTTAGCTACTACACTCTGAGAAATTGTTTGATTCATGCCACAAAAATCCTCAGCTTGCCAATTCGCAAGTGCGGTATCATTTGGAGCTGTGTTTTGCTGAGATGTCCCTTGTTGCTGATTTGTTTCTTGACTCACTTCACCCTCTACGCCAGTAGTTGTCACCATCAAGGCTTGGTTCAAAGCACCATTGAAGCACATAGATTGGTTGTGAGGTTCATTACATGGGAAACACCAATCATACTCTTGAGCTATATTGTTTTGCACTGGCACTAATGCTTTAGAAGTAGATGCAACATTGGGGTTATAGGGCTGAAATGGTCTATTGGTGGGAGGCCTTACTTGGCTTTGATTTGTAGCTGGATTGGGTGGCCTATTGGGCTGGTATGGTGGCCTAGCCTGGATGCGTGGTTGAGGCTGATACGGTCTAACACTTTGAGCTTGTTGTCTTTTGATAGTCACCAGCTCATTTCCAAGGTTTTGTAATTGTTTCATAACCTCTTGGAGTTCATTTGAAGCACTAGAGGATGAAGTAGAAGTTTCATTTGAAATTTGATTTCTAGGAGTGGGAATAGGAGCCAAAGTGGGTGCTTGGCTAGTGCTTGGATTTTCTAATTTGGATACAAGGGCATGGGGGCCTAGGAGCCAACTTACCACTTGAATAAGACAGCTTTTCAGCCCTAATGGCAATGTTATAAGTAGCAAGTAAGGTTGTTCCTCCCATAGATTGAATTAACATAGAAATATCAGAATTCAAAGCTTTAAGATAGTATAGAAAATCACCTTTAGTTGTTGGCCTAACGGCCACTGGAATCCTATCCCACGACCTTTGCAATCTGAAGTTGAAGTCAGTCAGCTGCTCATTGGGAGCTCTCTTGATAGTCGTCAATTGTTATAGTAGAGACAAATTGTCTCCCTTTTCTCCAAATTGCTCATGGATAACTATGCATAACTGATTCCAATTTTGGATAGAACCAGCTCCAAGGATCCTAAACCATTACAATGCCTTTCCTTTGAACGAAGATGCTAGAAATTTGATAGAAACATCCATTTCATTTATCTCATGGATTGCACAAACGTTAGGGATGTCTTTGACATGATCACCAGAGTGGTATGATTTTCTCCAATAAAAAATGGAATGTTCTTTAATGCTGCAATTGGAACTGGATTCTACGTGCATTGAGGGCAAGTGGGCTGCTTCTAGTGAAATTGACAAAGGGATTCAATGGTTGCGCCATTATGATTGGCCTGAGAACCCTTGTTGATTGGATGAAAGGTCTACTAGGTGGAGGGGTTGACAAAGTCCGGTTAGGTGGAGATGGTGATCTTCGTGGTCCTCTTCCTCTCCTTCCTCTACCTGGTGATAGCTGTAAGTGGACAAATAACCCCTCTTCTCGAGTATCAGACCTGGTTCAAATTCTTCTCATGCACCTGGGCAACTATTGCTGCTAAACCACTGAATTCTATCCCTCTTCGAGTCACCAGATGTGTTAGATAATGAGCCTGAAAATGCTAGATCTGCCAAGTTACACACCAAACTTGACAATATTAAAAATATAATTTAAAACCTTTGAAGGACCTGAAAGATACAGTTTCTTCAATTTAGTTATTGGGTCTTGTTGTGCAGCTACTAATCCCGAAAGGTACAGGTGAAACTCAGGTCATGCAAGGCAACTGGGAAAACCTGAAATACTAAAAACCATGAAATTTTGAAATTCAAAATCTCAAAAATCTAAGAATACCCTTTTGAAGATTATCCCCCGATCTATCAACTAGTGAAATTTTGACTTGTTTCGAGTAATTTAAGTCCTTGAAAATTGATTTCAAAGTTCAGCTTGGAAGGTGAAAAATCTGAAATTGTAAAACTTGCAATTTTTTAGTCCAAATTTCTTGAAAATTCCTTCAAATCTTGTGGAATGACCTCTTGGTCCCACCAGGCATGCCAAAACTGTTGATGGTGAATCACAACACCCCTGGATAGCTGCAACTCGATAGGTTGAGACTCTCAGTGCGATTGCATAACATGGAGCTTTTCCCAAGTGTGGGACCTTGTGAAATCGGAAAAGCTCTCTGGATGAAGGCCGGTTCCTATTCCTCTGTTCAGATGCACACATAAAAATGCAGAGGGTTTACTCAAAAATTTAAACTAACTTTCCAAGGAGACATGGTAAGAGGATGCATAAAAATAAACCTAAACTAACAAAGGTGATGCACCGAGGAATGAAGAACACCTATCTTTCCAATAAACACAAACCATAAAAATGCAATGCAAGATCATGCACAGATAACTAGATTTGTAGTGAAAGATCAAGAGGATGCAAATGAACATAGAGAGGGTTGAGAATTGTCCACAGACATGCATTAATTTTATCTAAAGATTGATACAACACACTTTGTAAAATGTCAAGAGGCAAAGTTGCATTATAGTTTTAAATGGGAGGTTTGAACTCCACAAATTCACTCCGCAAAGAGAAGAAGGGAGGGGAAAAACAAGAATTTCTAACTTTTAGAAAGAAGCCCCTCCTTACAATTTATAGTAAGAATGAGAGAGGGAAGAGAGAAGAATTCCAAACCTACCCCAACCACCTCCAGTTGCATTTAATTCATCTCATTATAACGGTGAGTAGAACCCTAGCAAACCTTAAAAGTGGTGAACTATATTTTGCATTTTCAGAACTTCTTCCCACCCAATTAAAGATATCTAGTTTTAGTTGGATAGAGGACCTTGTAAGCTTTCAAAAGTCCAACCTTGCATGAAACCGAGCTCCCTGTGAAAAGTTATGGCCATCCTAATATCTACGCCAGGGTTTGCTTTACACAACGCTCGAATGTTGCGCCTCCTGAAGGTGCGCCATAGGCGCATCCATATTTGTGTTGACATCCTCTTGCCTCGCACCTTGGCACATCCATTTACATGTCGACACTCTCTGCTGTGTGCCCTTTACCTGCTCCTTGGAGCATCCATTTTCATGTCCACACTTTCTATTGTGCGCCCTTTACTGCGTACCTTGGCACATCCATTTACATGTCAACACTCTCGATGTGCTCCCTTTACCTGCGCCTTGGCACATCCATTTTCATGTCGACACTTTCTGTTGTGCACCCTATACCTGTGCCTTGGCACATCCATTTTCGTGTCAACATCCTTTGTTGTGCGCCTTTAACCTGTGCCTCTAGCGCATCCATTTTCATGTCGACACCCTTTTCTGTGTGCCCTTTACCTGCGCCTTGGCGCATCCATTTCGTGTCGACATCCTTTGTTGTGCACCTTTAACCTACGCCTTGGCGCATCCATTTTCATGTCGACACCCTTTGTTGTGTGCCCTTTACCTGCGCCTTGGTGCATCCATTTTCATGTCGACATCCTTTGTTGTGCACCTTTAACCTGCACCCTAGCGCATCCATTTTCATCGGTCTTTGAGTTTCTTTGATTTACATATTCTTCTACTTGCCTCGTATCTACCCTGGGAAAGAGATATATATACAACAGAATGTCTAATGATCCGTTGATTCTAAAGAAGTAGATGTCCCAACATGCATCAAACACTCCTTATAGGAATATCCCTAGGAGGAATTTTAATAATAAAAATGGTGCTCCCGCAAGAGATAGGAATCAATTGCCACCCACACAACTAGGATTGGCCATTTAGGCACCTCTTGTTAAAGAAACTATTGAGGTAGTTTAAGAAGAAGCATAATAAGTAAACGATGAGGCCAATGATGCCTTCAAAACTTTTGGCTATGCTAATGAGTCATATGATGATTCATCCGACGTCCGGAATATGAAGAATATGGTTACAAAGCTAGTGTTCAATCCTTTTTTGTTTTCACTCGATCTCAAAATTCAAGGAAAGAAGTGGATAAACCTAAAGAAAAATAAAATTCCATAATTAAGGATAAAACGAGAAATCCTCTATCTATACAATTAAAGGAAAAACCAACCGCAAAAGAAAGTGATCACTTCATCTAATCCTTCTCCTTCTATCATCCCTAAGACCAGGTTCCCAATCCCATAAGTCAATGTTAAAGGATCTCATGCCTTGATTTTCCCTTCCTATACCACTTTTGATATTCTTGATCATGTTAAATGAACTAAGATTCGAATGTCGGAAGCAAAATATCTACATCCAATCCAAAGTGCAATTTGAAAGGCTTACCAAGTTCATTAGGAAAACGACCTCCATACCACCCAATGTTGTGTCAAAAGGACTCCTCCCCAATCATGTTCATCCCCTTTCTCAAAATAATATGGCATCAACCTCTTCCTCTAGGAAGATTGAGCCATTTTATTTATCCTTCGATCAATGGTTTCAAACTCAACAATTACATTATTGATTATGGGGCTTCAGATAATGTTATGCCTGCAAAGGTGGATTTTACTTTGGGACTCACTCTTATGAAACCATTTGGATGCTACTACTCCATGGAAACTAAGTAGGTCCCGCTGATTGGTCAAATCAAGAATACACAGCTTCCTATTTTCCTCATTTCTATAGAAGATTATCAAGATAACTATTCTAGTCATGGATATTCCAACAAATTATTATATCTTTCTTGGGAGATGTTTTTTCAGGGATTTGGGTGGAGAGTTTCATATGGATTAGACAAAGGCCAAAATCTCGTTCAATGGAACCATACGTGTCCTTAAACCCAAACCTCAAGAGAAATACGTAGTCACCAAGTTTGATGATCCTAAAGCCCAAATTTTTTTTGAAGATGCTAGTTTGGGGAACTATTTTATGACCTCAGACTAGGATTTCACCTCCATATCAGATCAGAGGAGGATTCTAACATGATATGGACTTTAGATTTGATGGTAGTTTCTCTACTTATGGGTCTAGCACTGGTGTGGTATTAGTTTCTCCTAAGTTTGAAATTTTTCCTTTCTCATTCAAATTGAAATTTGACAATACTAATAACACCGCTGAGTATGAAGCATTTTTATTAGGATTAGAGATGGTGAAAGAGAAAGGGATCAAGAATCTAAAAGCACAAGGAGATGTAGAGCTCATTGTCAATCAAGTTAGGAATGTTTATGAAGTAAAGAATGATTAATTGAGACATTATAGAAATAGGGTTTGGGACTATATTGAATATTTTGATGCCTTTTCAATCAAGGGAAGTGCCAAGAGATCACAATGACAAGGCATATTCCCTTGTAGTGTCTGCTTCATTACTTCTTCCACATCTAGAGTTCAAGGAAGATAAATATACTATTGAGATATTTTATTAGCCCAACATCCCTGATAATTCTAAAAATTGGCAAGTCTTCAATGATGACCAACAAATCTTGAATTTTTAGAAAAGTCTAATAATTTCAGTGAGCTTTATTTCAAAGGTTTTGAATCATCTTTCTGAAAATCCATCTCGATTCATGACAATGAGATAAGTGGAGAAGTCCTCCAGCTGAAGGGAAACAAATTTCCCAAAGGCACGGTGTATTCGAAGGACTATTTGACAAACAAGATCGATTCATTCAAAAGAAGAAACATTCTGAAGGGAATTTTTCTGTTGAGGTTAAAAAGGTTAATTTGGAGACCGTTGAAAGCGGATGTAGATTATAAACATTGGAAAATGTTTCTCTCCCAAGGAAAAAAGGAAGTTCATTGCACTCCTAAAGAAATACATGGATGTTTTGGCATGGTCCTATGCAGATTTGAAATCCTTCAAACCAAAGGATGTGCAACATAGTATTCCTCTTAAATCGGATGCTCATTCGTACAAGTAAAAATAATGACATTGTAACCCCAAGATTTTAGGAACCATTCTTGTAAAGATTCAAAAGATGTTGGATGCAAGAATTATTTTCCCCATTCATCACTCTACATGAGTAGCCAACATTATCCATGTATGCAAGAAAAATGGAGAAATTCACACTTGCGTTTATTTTCAAAACCTCAACCAATATTTGTTGAAAGAAAATTATCCTCTCATTTATTATGGATCAAGTATTACAAATAGTAACAGGGTCTAAAATTCTCTCTATGTTGGATGGATTTTTGGGATATAATCAAGTTGAAGTTGTTGCGGAAGATCAACATAAGACAATGTTCACTACCCCATGGGGTACGTTTGTTTATTGGGGCATGTCATTTGGGTTGATTAACACTGGAGCTAATTTTCAAAGGGCTATGGATCTAGCATTCAAATATTTAATGGAAAAAATCATTGTGGTGTACCTAGATGACCTTACGGTATTTTCCAAGAATAGGCATGACCATTGTGATCACCTGGAGTGAATTCTGATAAGGTGTCGACAACATGGGATTTCTTTGAATCCCAAGAAATCTATGTTTGGAGTCACAAAAGGTAAATTACTAGGACATATTGTGACAAAATAAGGAACTAATATTTATCCTGAGTAGATTAAGGCTATACAGAGTCTCACCTTGCCTACAAGAAAACACGTGTACATTATTTTTTGGGGAATGTTAATTTCTTTGGATGGTTTGTTCCAAATTTCACTAACAAGAGACGCCACACAATGTTGAAATGATGAAAAGAAAATTCCAATTTTGATGGAGTGCTGATGGTAAACTTTCCTTTGATGAGATCAAGGAAGCTATAGCTCATGCCCCCGTTATGGTTTTCCCATATTTTCAAAAGTATTTTATTATGTACAACTATACCTCAACTCATACAATGTTTGCCATATTTATGTAAAATAATTCCAAAGGATTTGAATCTCTAATTTCTTTTATGAGTTATCTTCTGAAGGATCATGAGCTAAAAATGTCTCAAATTGAAAACATGCTTATGTAATGGTTCAAGTAGTAAAACATTTTAGGTATTACATCCTAAATTCTCATACACTGGTACTTATTCTTGATACGGTGGTAAAACCATCCTTACCCAACAAGAGTTAGGTAGTTAGCGAGGTAATTGGATTGCCAAGGTTCAGGAGTATGATCTTGAAATTAAACCCACAAAGCTTATATGTGGAAGGGGTTTGTGCCAATTAATCGTTGAGAACAATTCTAAAGAAGAAGCTCACACAGTTGATGAAAATCATGAAGAAGTGCCTATGGTTCTTTTTATAAGTACAACAGATGAGTGGTATTTAGATATTGCTTTCTTTTTAACTTATGGAGAATGTCTCAGACATATGATCCCCAAAGAGAAGTAGACAGTCAAGTTAAGTTTAACCAAACATGTGCTTTGTGATAATGGTGTGTATTAAAAGGGAATTGGTGGAGTGCTCCTTTGGTGTGTAGATAAGATTAAACAAGGTAATATTTTGGAAGCATTCCATAACTTAACATGTAGAGGAAATTTTTCATCATCTGTTACAGCTCACAAGATTCTATGAGCAAGGTATTATTGGCCTACTCTCTTCCAAGATGCATCTGTGTGGGTGGCTAAGTGCAAGGCTTTTCAGTAGTTCATCCTAAATTAGAAGCACTTCCCCTAAGGCCAATGGTAATTGAAGAAATTTTTCAACAATGGGGAATATATTTTATCGAAACATTAAATCCCACATCTATTAAAATACCTAGTTATGTCTTAACTCCTACTGATTATTTCACAAAGTGTGTGGAATCCATCCAGTAAAACATGCTACTTCTGAATTTATCTCAGTGACTTCATGAAAGAGAATATAATAGTCAAGTTTGGTGTCCCTCATAATATTTTTTCTAATAATTCTTCCAATTTTTCATCTTATGAGCTCACTAAATTCTTCTATGGTTATGGGATTACTTTGGCTCACTCGTCATATTATTACCCTCAAGGAAATGGTCAAGCGAAATCAAATAATAAAAACTTGGTGACTATAATCAGGAAGCTAGGCTGATGAAAATCAGCAGACATGGCACAAAGAATTGTACAATGCACTGTGGGCTGATTGTATTACTCCAAAAAGAGCTATCGAGATGTCACCTTTTCAGGTGTTGTATGGAGTTGATGTAGAGATTCCTATCTCCTTGGAATTTCCAGCCTTAAGGTTGGCCAAAATAATTGAAGATGATACCTTCCAAGAATCCATTGAAAAAATAATCATGTACTGACAGAGTTGGAGGAAAGAAGATCCAAAGTGGTGGACTATATCACGGAAAATAAGGACCATGTCAAGAAGATATTTGATAAGAAGACTAAGCAATGATATTTTCAGGTTGGAGACTTCTGGTTTTTATGGGATAAAAGAAGAGAACCAAAAGGAATGCATGGAAAATTTGATTCCTTATGGAGAAGGCCTTTCAAGATCCATCAACTGTGGAGAAAATAGCTTCTATATTTCGTACCTTAATGGAACTCAACTCCTGTTGCCTCACAATGGGCAACATCTCAAGCTATTTCTCCAATAGTGCAAGTTCTTCTTGCATTGTATCATAATTTTATTTTATTGTTGCGTGTTTTATTTTCCACTGGTGTGTTTGTTTTTCATTTTTTAATTTGGTTTTGGTTTGTTTTTATTTGTGTCTCTTTCTCTTTTTTGAATCCATAGCCCAATGGATTGATACTTTAGAGATCTGACAATCCTCTTTCTTTGAATCATCAAAGAAAGTCCCGATTAATTGTGTCAATTGTCATCTTGTTTTCAAGTTCATCAAGAAAGTGGAGATAACCTATCGAAATTTTCTTGATGAACCTCTTTCAGTCTTTTCTCATCCAATATTTTCTTTTATAAAATGACTTGTTTGCTCTTTAATTCAGATTTTGGGGTTCCCTTAGCATATTGCATGTCATATGAAAGGTTGTTTCCACCCCCAAAGCTTGACTTGAATCATTTTTTTGTTTCGTGTTCGATTGCATCGAACATTCCATCTATTTGAAGATAGTGAATCATATCTTGAGTCCAACATTGGGTAGGCATAGAGGGGATTAAGGTCTAGGAAAACTAGGAAAATGCCTAGGGTGCTAACATTTAGGGGGCACTAATTTATTTTATTTTATTATTGTTTTTATGAAGAGTACATCAATTTATTAGTTCCATATATGCTAGTAGCAGTTAGTGTTCAACCTTACATACCAATTCAATTCACTTCATTCAAAATAAAATTAAAATTAATAATTGTATTAAAAATATGATATTTAGGAGGCCTAAAATATTTATGCTAGTGACTTTATTGCAGGATTCTTAAATTTAATTCATATTCATGTATTTTTCATAAATTGTATTGTATTGAAATCTTGGAAGTTTTTTCAAGGAGAGATCAAGAAAGGTGAATATGTAAAGAACGTGGGAAAAATAGTTTGGAAATATATGAGAAAAGGAGGATTATGATAGACTATATGTTAGATAATTAATTAGGGATTTTAGGCAGTAGTAGATACAAAAATATTAGGAATTTTTTCTCGGATGGTAGAGGCATAACATATCAAGTAATACAATATTTGATCACAGATTAATTATTTTTTCTACTATATATTTTATTTATTTATAGAAGGCATTAGCTCTAGTATTGCCTAGGGTGCTCAAAACCCTTCATTCAGCCCTAGGTAGGCACATCATCGCCTAGTTGTTCTTGATTATCTTGCAGCACTAGGACAACTTCTTCTTTATCATTATATCATCATTCTAGATAGAATCTAACTTGCTCACACAAGCCTTTTCCCGAACGTATTTTTCACTTTGATTTAAATATCATATTCCATCACACAGGTGATCCAAACTTCCCTTTTCTCATTCAAATCCTTGTTTAAAATAAAGTCCTTGACTCCAACATGAGACACTAACAACTATATTTTATTGTTTGAAACCAAGTGTCTAAACTTCTTCAAACTCCTTATAACATCGAGGACATGTTTCTCAATAAAATATTACATCACCTCGTGGTCATCCAAAATTTAGTCGAAGAAGGCAATGTGATGCTCGGATCCTTCCTTGTTCAGCTGCACCAAAATTACAGATATTGTGTCTAAACCACCAAAGGCATAGAGAATGAAGTCCTTGGAGAAATATGGATTAATGAGAGTTGGAGCTTGGGATATTTCTTGTTTGATAGCCTCAAAACTCTCATTTCCCTCCATTTGTCCATTTGAATTTCATGCTCTTCTTTAACATCATTGTCAGTGGCTTAACAAGAGTGGAAAAATCAGGTATGAAATTGTGAACAAAATTGACCCTTCCAAAAAAACTTTGGAGATCCTTCTTGTGACTTGGAAATGGTAGATCGCAAATATCTTCAACTCTTTCTAGATCAATTGTTAGCCCCTCCTTAGACACTATGTGGCCTATAAGATTGCCTTTATGAGCTAGGAATATACACTTCTTTGGATTTAAAGACCCTCTGAATTTCCCACATCTTTGAAACACTTTCCCCGAGGTGAAAGAGGTGGTATGCTACTTTTTTAGATCACAAAGTGATATCATTAAGATATACAAGGACTGTCTTTTAATTAGCTATTTGAATGCCATATCCATAGCTCTCTGGAATGTAGCTCCGACATTTAACATTCAAAAAGGCATTTTCTTATAAGCGTATGTGCCCCACTTTTTGATGAAGGCTTTCATGACATGATTTGATTGTAACCTTAGTAGCCATCCAAAAATGAAAATATCTCCAAACCAGCTACTACTTGCAATATTTTCTCCATGGAAGGGAATGGATAGTGGTCTTTAAGTGAAGCTCTATTTAGATCCAAAATCCACACACAATCTGATTTCTCCATTTCTCTTCCACACTGGCACCAAATTTGCAACCCAACTTGAGTGCTTGATTGGAAAAATGATGTTTACCTCTATGAGTTTATTCAATTCTTTCCTCATGAGAGGTTCAATATGAGGATTCACTAGCCTTTGTTTCTATCTAATGGGCTTGGATTATGGATCCAATTCAATAGTATGTTGTGCCAATTTTGGATTAAAGCCTCTCAAATATTTATAGTTCTAGGAAAATACGTCCAGAAATTCTTGACAAAGTTGGATAAAATCAGACTTCTCTTGTTGAGTGCTTACCTTGCCAATTTGGAGTACCTTACCTTCGCCCACTGAAATGAACTCTAAGTCTTCACCCTTGACTTGAATGTTTTCCTTCTCTTTTCGGAACTAATCATTGGGGTTGAAGATTGATTCCAAAGTCATGAGACCCTTTGGCAATTTATTTTTCCTCAACTAAACTACTTGATCACCATATTGTTGCTCCAACTTGTCTTGGTTTCTGGAAGAAAACTCAACTTCCTCTTATAGGAAGTTAATGATTTGTTGGTCATTTTCAAATACTTTCTAGCTAATATTGTTGTCAGGGACATCTTTTCTTACTACCACTTTGATGTGAGGCTGAGTTTGGTCTTTCTTGATACTATCCACAACATCAAACACTGGCCCAATTATTGTAATTTTGTCTGCAGCCTCGTTCTTCTTTCTTGGGATGGAATTGATTTTAAATCTTTAAAATCCTTAATGAGATACCATACTCGATTCTTGTATCTTTTTAAAATATAATTCTAGGTAGTGTTGAGTCCTTTAACTTGGTTTACAACCATTTTGCTATCTCCAAAAACTTGCAAGTTCATTATACCCTTCTTTCTTGCCCAATGCAATCCATGAATAAATAATGCATACTTAGTTGTGTTGTTCAAACAAGTGAACTAAAATTGGAAAGATGAGTATTATTTTATACCTTGGGGTAACACAAGCATTTCTCCTCCTCCGGTACCTTGTCTACTCCTTGATCCATCAAAAAACAATTTCAAGATTTCGTTGTCATATTTACCATCTAGTTTGGTGATGTTAGGGAGAGGTTGATTTTATTCGTGCAAGCAATAAATTTCCAACTCAACTTCTTCCATCTCTTTGTATGGGTTGATGTCATGTCTTTTGTTTTCCCATTCATTAAGGGTTGATTCTAGAATGCACCCAACCTTGGTATTTATCTTTGGAGTGCTTGGGAAATATTCTTGACAAAAAGTTGAGAAATTTACATTTAATAGGTTTGGTATATACGAATTAATATGAAAGTTTGCAATAGTTTTAGATCTGATTGTATCCTTAGCTCTATACCTCATTCTAAATAACATATGTGACCAATCAACAGAAATGTATCCTCCAATTTTAGTAGTGAAGTCTCTTGACAGGCACAAAACAAAGAGTGGTGGCAATTCTATGACTGATACATCTTGCAAGACCATGACATTGGGGCATGCATGCAATGTAAGGCTCAATCCTTTGATTACTCCAACTGTTCCCACTATTTTCCCATCAAGATGCACTACTCCTTTTGTCATAGGCTCATACTTAAGGCCCAACTGAATTATTTGTTTGGGAATCACAGAACTACTTGCTCTTGAATCAATCATGCAATTGTGTACAAGATTGCTTCCAATAATTAGAGATATATAGAATGGAGGAGGATTCATATTTTTACCTTTTTACCTCCCTCTTGATGTGTTGTATTGGTGAGAACCTTCTCTTGATCCTTGGATAACTCATTTGATGCGAGACCAATTTTTCATGGCTGCTTGCAATAGGTCTCTTTGGCCCAGGATTATTAATGAATCCCACATTGAGATGTTTACATTTGTTCTATGATATTGAAAAGAGATGAGCTATCCTTCTACTATCCCTTTCTTGGTACAATTTTCTCTTGCACATGAGCTGCTAAAACTAGTACATGAGCTGATTTAGAAGGTGGTTTAGACTAATTTTGCACATTTGAGGCTGTACTTGGATTGTTAATTATTTGTAGAGTGACAGAAGGCTGAGAAGAACTTGGATTATATGACTCTATATTCCTCTTACTAGAACTTGTGTTGGCTGCCACATGTTGAGAAGGAGACTAATTTATACCACATAAATACTCAACTTGCCAGATTACAAGCGTAATTTCACTTGAAGGTGTTTCCTAAGTAGCTTCTTGTTGCTGATTTTCTTCTTGGTTTGTTTCTTGAGACACACCAACTATTTGTACCATCAATGCTTGATTCAGAGCACCATTGAAACATGTTTCTTGGTTATGAGGTTGATTACAAGGAAAACACCATTCATACTCTTGTGCCATGTTGTTTTGAGTTGGAACCAAGGCTCTAGATGTAGAAGTAGCATTAGGATTATAAGGTTGAAATGGTCTACTAGTAGGAGGTTGTCCTTGGTTCTGATTAGTAGCTTGGGAAGGTGGTCTATTTGGTTGATATGGGGGCCTATTGGGTTGAGCCTAAGGCTGATATGATCTGAAATTTTGAGCTTATTGCCTCTTAATTGTCACCAATTTGTTGCCTAAGTTTTGCAAGTGCTTCATGACTTCTAAGAGCTCGTTTGAGGTGCTAGAAGAAGAAGTAGAAGATTTATTAGAATTATTATTTTTGGGGTAGAAATGGGAGCTAATATAGGTCTTGACTAGAATTTGGATTCCCCAATTCTAGATAAAGAGGCATAGGTGGTCTAGGTGTAAGTTTACCGTCTAGAATCACAACAATGTCAATTCTAATAGCGATGTTATAAGCTACAGGAAAATTTGTACCCCCCATAGATTGTATCATCATGGCTATATCATAATTTAAAGATTTTAGGAAGTAGAGAAAAGCACCTTCAACTGTTGGTCTCACGGTAATTGGAATCCTATCCCATGTCCTTTGAAATCTAAAGTTGAAATTAGCCATTTTATCGTTTGGTGCTCTCTTGATTGTGGTTAATTTTTCCAACAGAGATAAGCTGTCCACTTTTTCTTCAAATTGGCCATAAAGAGTTTGTGCACAATTGATCCCAATTATTAATTGATCCTGCTCCTAGGCTTCTGAACCATTGTAAAGATTTTCCTTTGAAAGAAGAAGACAATAATTTGATTGCCACATCCATCTCATTGACCTCATGTATAGCACAAACATTTACAATGTATTGAATGTGATCAATCAAAGTTGTGTGATTTTCCCTAGTGAAGTATGGGATATTCTTCAATGTTGCAACTAGGATTATGTTTTGTGTATTAAGAGCAAGTGGGATGTTTCCTGTGAAAATGAAAAACAAATTGTGGTGGTGGTTGTTGATGAGCCATTCTGATTGGTCTAAGAACTCTAGTTGATGGATAAATGGCCTACTAGGTGGAGGTGTTGACAAGGTTTTATTTGGTGGAGATGGTGATCTTTGAACTCTTCTTCCTCTCCTTCCTCTGTCTGGAGATAGTTGTAGATATTTGAAAATACCTTCTTCTCTTGCTCTAGACCTTGTTTGAATTCTTCTCATGAACTTAACAAACTTGGGCTGCTAAAACCACTGAATTCTTCCCTTTGGAGTCACTAGATGTGCTACTACAAAGCCTCTTAAAGGCTAAAATTCACAACAAGAGCACACCAATCTTGTTGCATAAAAAAATAAAGACTTCTTTGTTGTCCCACTCAAAGATGCGAACTATTATCACCGAATTAAAACACCCTTTGAATTGCTAGCATGTGAGTTTATTAGTAAATCAGTGTAACTGGGTAACATAAAGATATCTCAAGGTGTGGGACCTTGCAGTTGAGATAATTCTATTGAGTAGGCTGGTTCATCTTCCTAATCTAATACTAAAATTACCCCTAATACTAGAAATATGCTTATCTAATTCTATTCTATGATTCCAAGGGACCAGGGAGAGAGGAAATGTGTGAAAAATGGGAAATCCTACACTAAGGAGGTGATAGCACCAGAAAAGGGAGTGAGATACACTTTGTTGAGGGAGAAAATTAAGAGAAATGCAACTGAGAGAGGCCATGATAACTTTAACATAGTCCCAAAATAGCATTTAACACAAAATCCCCATGAAACACAACAACACAATCCTAAAAATAATATAAACATGCACATAATAGAATAGAAATAATAGAGAGGCAAGGAAATACAATAAAATAAATGAAAGGGTTGAGAGAACACCACAAACATAGATTTTATTACTTCATAAAGTTACATCCATTACATATGAAAATTAAATGCAAGAATACATTCTACAGGCCCATGTGAAGGATTACAACTCAATGGAATTGAGAAACCAAAATGCAAGAGTTTCCCTAAGTCCCAAAATATCTCCCCTCAAAATGAGAAGTGTTTACAATATATAGAAGTGAATGAGAGAAGAGAGAAAAAGTGAAACTCGGATTTCTGCTCCCACCCACCAAAAATGTCATTGAATGCTCTGAAAATTGCATGGGCATCCTTATAAATCATTTCCCCCACGTACTCTATCTTCTGGAAGAAGAAATGGGCACCATACTTTCATTAATTATGGTGGTTGGGCTTGGAATTGTACATTTTCATGCTGGAGACATTTTCTAATTTTTCACACATATAACCTCAAAAAAATTATAAATATAATTAGCATTTCATAGATTATTTTGATACCTTTCCAATGATATAAAGTTTGTAAAAATGGAGCAACGGGTCAAACGTTATGGCCATTTTAAGTTTCGTGTGAAAAATATTTGTTTTCCTTTGTTCTATGGATTTTTAAGTTTTCTACAACATTCCATGGATTTGGTTTTCTATGGCATTCTGCAAAAATTTTTATGAAGCATTTCACAGAATTTTTTCTCTATGGTGTGGATTTTTTCTATACTTTTTTTTTTCTGTGGCACGGCTTTCTACAACACTTGTTTTTTACGACGTGACTTTCTGTGGCACTTGTTTTCTACAACGCAACTTTACGTGGCACTTGTTTTTTTTTGCATCGACCAACAGATTTAGTTTTCTAAAGAATTCCATGGACCATTTTATGTGGCACTTTCCACGGATTTCTTTGGTTTTCTCAAAATTTTCACTAACTCAAAATTTTCTAGGTTAGGGAGTTAGGAAAAATGGATTGAAGCCCCCAAAAAAACTAAATTTCACCATTTTTTCTAGTTCCAATTTTCTCCAGTTGTCCATTTTACCAAGGGGTAAAAATTGATAACAGTTCCTTGCTTGTTCTTTCTTGATAAGGATTTTTACTTAATCAAACTAAAAAATATCACGTAGTGGGTTTGCACTAAAATTTACATTTTCGAGTTTGCACAAGTAGGTGATTTTTTGCGCAGTTACTTGGTTTTTTCTCTTTCCAAAAAAGTTCAGCACTCTGAAAAAGTGTTTCAGTTTTCACACCTACCGGAGAAGCCATTTGTTCCTTTTAGGTTGAGTTTTTGAAGTCGTAAACAAGGGTCAAGTTTTACGCGGCATGTCAAGTTTTTTTGGGTGTCCAACAGACCAATTCTCTAACCATTTTGTCGGACTTTCAGAGGTGTATTGCAAGGAGGAAAAACTAACTCTCTTTTAGGGGTTCCAAGAAAATTATAGCTATTTTTCTTTGGTTCCTGTTAGTGCAAATCTACAACACCCCCTAAATGGCTTCAGATCTACGGTTTAGAATTGGGTCATTTAGTGTGATTGCACAACATTGAGTTTTCTCCAAGGTGTGGGACCTTGCAAGGTGAGAAAACTCTCCAGAGAAATTTGGTTCTTACCCCTCTGTTTAGGTGTATGCATGAATTTTGTAGAGGTTCAATGCTAAATCCTACTCTAGATTCCAAGGAGATAGAGTTAAAAGATGCAAAAGGAAACAAAACTAAGTAAAAATGGTGATACACCAAAGGAGTGATGAAATTTTGTCTTGAAAATAAACACAAATCATAGAGATGTAACACCAAAGCATGCATAGATTTCTAGAATATAATGAAAGATCATAAGACAATGATAAACGCATGAGAGGATTGGAGGATCATTCACAAAACATGCATTACCATTCCCAAGTTTAATACAATGCATTACAATGGCAAAGAAGCAAAAAACATGCCAAAATCTACATGGAAGGTCTGAAACTCCTGGAATTTACGTGCCAAGGGGAAGAGGGAGTCTGCAAGAACAAAAAAATGTCTAACCTTACAAAAATGAGCCAAATCGGCTTTAATCGATGAAAACGAGCAATGAGGAGAGAGAATGTGGGAAATCCATTTTTGCACCCACCAACTAACAACATCCATTAAAAAAGCAAGGGAACCCTCACAAATCCATTTTTCAAGGCATTCGGCCATGCTTTGAGAAGAAACAGATGTCATATTGCATTAAAATCTAGTAGTTGGATGTCATTTTTGCATTTTTTCCATGTCAGACACATTTCTTCAATTTTATCCCTCCAAACTCCACCAAAAATCAAAATTTAATAGTCCAAAGTGTGGATAACTTCACCATCTTTCCAATGATACCAAAATTGTGAAAATATGAGCTCTAGTGTGAAAGATATGCCCCTCTCGAAGATTTAGGGCAAAACAGGATCAAAATTGGGGTCGGCGGGGTCAAACCTTAAAATTTTCCCTTTTGGAAAAATTTCCCAAAAACTCCATGCATCTGCCACCTAAGACATGTGGCATCATCTGGGTCACTAAGGAGATGCGGCCTTCAAAATAACATTCTGCCCCCCTTTCGTAACATTTGGAAATTTCCCCAAAATGTTCTCTGTGCCCGCTTCTCCGCGACACGTGGCACCCTCCTATTAGCCGATGGGGCTGCGGGTTCAATGCACGCCTTTAATTTTTGTGCCAAAAGGAAAAAAATTCAACTTTCCTCCAACCACCGCCTTGGCGCTGCTGATGAGGACACGTGGCCCCTCCTGATTTGATGCGGGGCCTTAACCAATTTTTTCCATTCCTTCCGCAAGCCCACGGGCCGGTTTGTGACTTTGCACCTTTTAGCCAAAAGGATAATTGCCAAATTTATCTCCACACCCTGGCTCTACCTTGACATGTGGCACTTTCTAATTAATTGCGAGCCTACCTAGGGAAAATTTCCCCTCCAAACTCCGTCGAGCCATAACTTGCAAAATATGAGTTAGGAGGACTTCTTTACCTTTCTGGAAAGGTGGAAAAATTCTCTATTTGATGAAATCATACCCAAAAAATTTTGAGTCCCTGAAGCATACCAAAATTCATTTAAGTGCCAAAAAAGGAAAAGGAGGAGGAGTTAGCCAAAAATAAGCATGGGCTTATTTTGGATAACACTTTTGGCGACTTAGAGGGGTCATCTGCCTACTAGATGAAGTGATCAGCTGCCTTGAAGCATCCATTGGGCATGGAGTCATGAGTAGTAGCCTGTAAACTGATTTGAACTTTGAAAACTTCCTTTTTAAGCCTCTTGGAAACCCACTAAAACTGAACTGATCTTCATCAACTGCCAAGTTCAATGCACTGTGCAAGAGCAAAAACTAGCACCACAAAAACTATGTACAAACATGAAAATCATACATACCCCAAGTGGGATATGTAAAGTGTGCACAAGAACTTATTCTGCTGAAAACAAACCTACCTACTCTACTCTAACCAAGAGCAAAGGTAAGCTAAACAAACCCTACAACTGGTTGGGAGAAGTACTTCCTTTCCTCAAAATGGGCAGCCATGTAATTGATTTGGAGTTGATCATGGTTGGTTGGATGAGTGGAAAATCAACAAGAAGTTGGTCTTCTACCCAAATTAGCAAGGTTTCAACTAGAAACAAATCCAATACCTCTTTTAGTCGCTCTGCATTTGGATTGAAGAGGTATGGTAGCTGATCCTTGGTACTTTGTAGCTCATCCTCATTCATAGAAGCAAGCATGACTAGTTGTGACTTCTCCTTTGGCTCCAATGAAGCCAAATACCTTATAGGGCATGGTATGATACTTTGAATGTGCCCATAGCTCTGATTTTACATTCCAAAAATGGAATCCTCTTGTAGACCTTCTTGGATGGATGGTGTAGAAGCAATGGTGGAGCTCTTCTGCTCTTTCTCTTCCTCTTCCAATGAAGAACATGGAAGATTTAAATCTCCCAAACTTAATTCGAAAGAGCTATCACAAAACATAGGCTACTATTTTTCAATGTTCTCCTTTGTGGCAGCAGGCTCTTGATGTTGGAGAACGAATGGTGAAGAAGAAAATGTTGTAATTTCAGCTAGCTCCTCATCCAAACATTCTTCTAAGTCTGATAAGCAATCAAACTCTTCAATGTCCTGCTACAACAAAGTCTCTTCCTCTTGCATGGTGACTTTCAAATCTACATTTTCTTCACCATGTGTAACTTCATTTTCAAACATGAAACTTGGCAGCTTGAACTCATCCAAAAAATCAGATTTTTGGAGAGATGAAGTGGGAGAGAAACATGAAATTTCTTGTGCCTCTTGTTCACAATTTGGACCTATTTTGTTCACCTCCATAATGGCTTCATTGATCAAATCAGCCCCTTCAAATGAAAGCAAAAATGTATCAATAATGCTTCCTTCTTCTTTGTTGCAAAAAATAACTTGATCTCATCCATTTGCTCCTCAAAAATGGGATTTTGAGCTGGTTTTTCTTCCTCCATAATGACTGATTTTGTAGTGCAAATTGGATCAACATTTTCTTTGGGAAAAGTGCCAACATGGACACCCAACTCATCACAAACAAACTGCTATTTTTCTTGCTTCACTGTTGCTATAAAATCAGCCTTGTTTACCACTTGTTCCCCAACTCCAACTTCCTCTTTTGGCTTCATCATCAACGAGATTTTTGTAATCCTAAATTTGAGAGCCCAACTCTTAAAATTTTCTGTCATTTCTTTTCTGTTGGGTTCCTCTTCTTACTACTCTCCGTGATTGGATTTCTGGTTTTCATCTTCCCAACATGGACTTGGGAATGCAAGAGGAGGGGTGGGTTGTGAATCAACTGGTTTTTCAATTATTTGTAGTTTTGGAGGAGTTAAAACTTCATTTTTCTTTAGAGGGAATGGTTGTTTGGAATGGAAAAGAGTAGAGAAATTGAGGTGGGATGGGAGACTAGGAGATGGAGAAATGGAATCAACATTTGGGGCAGCATATGGGAAACTTGAAGCTTGACACTGCTGAAATGATAAAGCTTGAGAGGGTGAAAAAGAAAGACAAGGAGTTGTTGAATGACTTACCCATTGACAAGGTTGATTCAAACTTTGCTCATATACTTCTATCTCCTCAATCCATCGTGCAAGTTGGGCGATTTCAACTATCAAGTCTAGCTTCTCTGAGGGCTGTAATGTCTTGGAAAAGGGCCTCCTGTGGATAGGGTGCTCTGAAACCAATCTAAAATTCCTTCATTTGTGCTTGAGCCTTGGATTGCACCATGTTTGCCTCCATATTTTGAATATTCTCTAAAAATATACACTTTCTTCTTGACTTCCCTCATAATCTGTGTACCCTTGTGCTTGTGACAAGCTTCATAGCCAAAATAACTTTGGCATTGCTCAGATGGGTATGCATATTGGTTTTGGATTTGATCAAAATGTTGATATGGAGGAATTGAAAAACATATTGGAGGTGGGTTTGAGTGGCATTGCTGCTGCAAATGTGAATTCCATGATGGAAATGAAATCATGATTGCACAACTTCATGGAGTGAAAGATAATGAAGAGATGGAGTGAAAAATGGATGAGAAATGAAAGAAAATGAATGAAAAGGATGTCTACAACTTGAGAGATGGGTTGTTGATCGGATGGAGTCGCCAGATGTGTTTTTGAATATGCCTCCAAAGGCTGAATATTTAACAGAACACATTAACCTACAAAAAATGAAGTGGAAGACCTCTAAGGTCCCACTAAGTGTGCCAAAACTGTTAGTGCAAATCTACAAAACCCCCTAAATGGCCTTTAGATCTATAGTCCATAATTGGGTCATTTAGTGTGATTGCACATTATTGAGTTTTCTCCAAGGTGTGGGACCTTGCAAGGTGAGAAAAATCTCCAGATAAATCTAGTTCTTACCCCTCTTTTTAGGTGTATGGATGAATTTTGCGAGGTTCAATGCTGCTAAATCCTACTCTAGATTCCAAGGAGATAGAATTAAAAGATGCAAAAGGAAACAAAACTAAGTAAAAAATAGTGATACACCAAAGGAGTGATGAAATTTTTCTTGAAAATAAACACAAATCATAGAGATGTAACACCAAAGCATGCACAGATTGCGCGAATATAATGAAAGATTAGAAGACAATGATAAATGCATGAGAGGATTGAAGGATCATTCACAAAAATGCATTACCATTTCCAAGTTTAATACAATGCATTATAATGGAAGAGAAGAAAAAAATGTGACACAACATCCATGGAAGGTGCAAACTCCTTGAATTCACATGCCAAGGGGAAGAGGGGAGTCTGAAGAACAAAAAAATCCAACCTTACAAAAATGAGCCAAATATGGCTTTAATTGATGAAAACGTAGAACAAAGGAGAGAACACAGAAATCCATTTTTGCACCCACAAACTAACAACATCCATTAAAACAGCAAGGGTACCCTAACAAATCCATTTTTCAAGGAATTCGCCATCTTTGGAGAAGAAACGGATGCCATACTACATTAAAATCTGGTAGTTAGATGTCATTTCTACATTTTTTCCGTGCCAAAAACATCTCTTAAATTTTCTCCCTTCAAACTCCTCCAAAAATCAAAATTGAATAGTCCATAGTGTGGATAATTTCACCAACTTTCCAATGATACCAAAATCACAAAAATTTGAGCTCTGGTGCGAAAGATATGCCCCTTTGAAGATTTAGGGAAAAACGGGTCAAAATTGGGGTCGGCGGGGGTCAAACCTTAAATTTTTCCCTTTTGGAAAAATTTCCCAAAAAACTCCGTGCCTTCACCGCATGAGACACGTGGCATCATCTGGTTCATTGAGGAAGTGTGGCCTTCAAAATAACATTCTGCCCCCCTTTCGCAACATTTGGAAATTTCCCTAAAATTTTCCGTGGCCCGCTTCTATGCTGACATGTGGCACCCTCCTATTGGCCGATGGGGCCACGGGTTCAATGAACGCCTTTAATTTTTTGCACCAAAAGGCAAAAACTTCAACTTTTCTCCAACCCCCACCTTGGTGTTGCTAATGAAGACACGTGGCCCCTCTTGATTTGATGTGGGGCCTTAACAATTTTTTTCCATTCCTTCCACGGGCCCATGGGCCGGTTTGTGACTTTGCACCTTTTAGCCAAAAGGGGTAATTGTCAAATTTCTCTCCACATCCCAGCTCTGCCTTGACATGTGGCACTTTCTAATTGGTGGCGGGCTTGCCTAGGAAAATTTCCCCTCCAAACTCCGCCGAGCCATAACTTGCAAAAACACAAGGAGTTAGGAGGACTTCTTTACCTTTCTGGAAAGGTGGAAAAATTCTCTATTTGATGAAATCATACCCATAAAATTTTGAGTCCCTGAAGCATGCCAAAAATTCATTTAAGTGCCAGCAAAGGAAAAGGGGAGGAGTTAGTCAAAAATAAGCATGGACTTATTTTGGATAACAGCTTCCTCATGTCTGATTTGTGCAAGGGAAATGGGAAGGATCTAAAGAGATGAAGTAAAAATATCAAGAAGTTGTGCCTCCTTCAAATATTGACTCCAATTTTGATATCAGAGATACATAATTAGGACACATGGACATGGATGAATTTTGGAGCAGAGTGAAGAGTTCTTCATAGAATTCATGGATGTAGTCCCTATGCACAAGTGGGCTACTATTACATGGGCGTGTGGATTTCCCCATATTTTCCTAGTGTCCTAAGTTTATTCTTACATGTGTTAACCATTATGACTCGAATTCAAGGTCAATCTGAAATCAAGCAGGTGAAGTAACCATCAAGATAGATACCGATTATTTTGATGAACTTCTAAGGCTTCCAAAATTTGATCAATATGTTGGGACAAACTCTCAAATGGCCTAGAAGGCCTGGGATAATTAATTGGATAATTATGTCAAATATGTCAACAAAAAGTATCTGATTAAGCCTAAGCCTTATGTGTCTAG
The DNA here is from genome assembly GCA_018340775.1 of Taxus wallichiana var. yunnanensis. NCBI lineage: Eukaryota > Viridiplantae > Streptophyta > Pinopsida > Cupressales > Taxaceae > Taxus > Taxus wallichiana. The sequence continues at coordinate 133,384,252 of CM031235.1, forward strand.
ATTCCTAAAGATAGTTCCTAGGAGTGACTTTATCTTGGAGATCAGTGACATCATCATGCTTCTCATCAGAATTTTTGGGCTCCTTGATGCCAAGGAATTTCATGGGTGGATGTATTATTTTATCTCCACCATAAAGAAGAACGAACAATTCTTTGATTGGGGAACATTTATCAATGACACTATTGACACCTAAATGAAATAAGTCTTATCTACGGGTAAGTTTTACATGATGTCTTATGTTACTTATATTGTAGCAGGAATGAGGAATTATCATGGGTTGGATCCATCAGGAATAGGTCTTCTGATCATATTTACAAGTTTTATCCTTAATTGTCCTGTGAAGGGAAGTCAAGCACATTTTAGAAGGGTCAATGATGCTTTCTTCTATGAGAAAATTTGTAGATTGGAACCTAATATTTTGAAGAAAAGGGTCTTAGATGCTGCATGGAGTGTGGTATCAAAATGGGGTTGCATCTTTTTGCAATTCAAGAAATTCACCTATTTGTGGGTTTCCATATTTCAGGGATCACCCATGCGTCTTCCTAGGTATCCAAGCGATAAGTGGATCCTCATGGAATTGGTTCGGTAGCTCTTGGATTTCCACAAGTTCCAACAGAGAAAACATAAATATATCATTTCCTTTCCTATATCTATTAGAAGATACACTTGTTCTTCTGTTATCAAAGCCAAAAATGTGATCTTTGAAATGCAAGATAAGTTCAAGAAGACCATGTTGCCAAGGCTAGGTTTTGATTATCAAGGTGTTCTTAAGGCTCATGGGACTCTAAAACTTCATGTTATAGACCTTGAGGAAATTTGGATTGATTTTAGGATGAGGTAGTAATAAGGTGAAAGGAAAATAACAGGTTGAACCTGGATGAAATCAAGATGTTGGATCTCTTTGATGTTTCTGAGGATGTGGTTGACAACAAGAATGTTATATAACCTATGTGAAAATAAATTGATGGAAATAATTTAGGATTCCTTCCGGTTGATTGGTCCATCAAAGAATCATTAGCTATCCAAGATAGGGACACTCAAACCCTCATTTGCACCAATGCATGGTTATATTCATGGGGCATTCAAACCAAATATTCCAACTTCTTGAAATCGCATGTCACATCCACGTCGAAGTGAGTCCTTCTCACGAGGAAAAGGATAAAGGTATAACCCCACATAAAAAGGTAAAGTTCAAGTTTTTATTAGTGGATTTAAGTCTCACCCTCCATTATTTTTTGTTCCTTCCTCGTCAGTTGTGGTGCTTGACTCGCCTTCTCTATTAGTTTCGAAGGAAACACTAGTGAGTAATGTAGTGGAACAACTAGTTGCCTCTTCGTCTCTTGTCACTTCTTCTATTCTTGTTATAAATCAACAACCCCAATATATCTCTTCCATTTCCTCTCCTCCTCACATCCCTTCTTCTCCTCTGTATTCTACCTTGCAAATCCCAATGAAATCTGCATATGTTTCTCTTTCTCCTCCTCCTTCCCCTCTATCCCCTTCATCACCACTTGTATCTTCCATGGAAAGCATCTTCTCATCCTTTTCCCCTCTTTTGAGTGGAATAGGATTGAATTTGGGATTTCCACCAGTCACTTCTAGAATTCTAGTTTCCATTCCCCTTCCTCCTCAATTTTCTTCTACCATCATTACTACCAGATTTGTAGTCCTCCATCTCTAGTTATTACTTTTCTCACTCCTCTAGGTTCTACTCTGATTATTACATCTCCTCCTCCAAAGGCACCTTACTCCTCAATTCTCTATTAGTTAACAAGTCGAGAATTTAAAGAAGAGGAAAACACCTGTTCCTCCCGAGGCCTTCGATTTCAGTTCTTTAAATCCAACACCTTCCAAATCAACCAAGAAACCCAAGACCATATCACATATCTCTGTTAATGCATTTGGTCAAATTTTTGCTAAGATTTCTATGCCCGCCACAAATAAAACCAAATAATACATTATGATTGTGGACTCTAAAATTACAAATATTGATCTTGGGAAGGTCACATTGAAGGTGCTCAACAAGATGTACATGATGTTATGGATAATCTTTGCAAAAACTATCGAGTTATAGTAAGGCCTCCAAGAATGAACTAAAAGAAAGGGTCAAATAACTGATGGATATTTTTCTCAAGATTTCCAAGCCTAAGAAGATTCAGATTTCATCTCCCACTCCTACTCCAATCCATTTTGATTTCTCATTGGTACCCAAAATGGAAAAGATCAACCAAAGGGGTAGAGAAGTGGATGATTGGATTCAATGTCTTCTCATGCAAGGAAAAAAGGTAATTAATGATGTGGTAAAAACATTTAATGCATTGGAAAGGGATAGAAAGGAGGTTGATAAGCTGAAAGATGAACTTCTGGAAGAGAATGGTAATTTAGATCTAACTTTGGAAGCTCTTAGTGAGCTTAAAAAGGTTCATTCAGAAATTTTGATTAAGGAAGGAGTTGTGGAAGATGCTGAAAAACATTTCAAGTTTTGCAAATCCATTGAATTTTGGGTCAAGATCCTTCAAGAGGCTTATAGAAAACTTTAACAATCCAGAGAGGAAGCGGTTGATGCCACTAATGATATCAATGATGAATTTTCAAAAATCATGGTGAAATTTATGGATGATGGTTTGAATATTTTTCTTGCGGATGAATTATTCAAGACCTTTCAAGAGCTAGTTGAGAAGGAATTGATGGAAGAAAACTTTGGTTTGGAAGCTATTGACAAGTTGATTCTTTGTGAAAGTGTTCTTAGTAACTTGGCTAAGTATATCATGAAACATCATAAGCTTCCAGGGAGTATCGACAATACATATGAAACCTGTGAGGTACTAAATCATTACTCCTATGGGACCGGATGAGAAGGAATCTCAAGAGATGATCCCGAATTTTCAAGAGTTCGATCCAAACAAGTTGAATATGAGGAAGAAAAATATGAGTATGAATGAAGGACTTATCATGTCATTTTTGTTTTTCATTTGACATGTATTTTTCAAAATTGTTTTGACATACTTTTATCATGTAAGTTTGAATTGGTATTTTAACAAGAACCAATTAAAGGAACTCTTAAATCATTTTTACTATTTTTAGTATGTTGATCCAATTGTTTCCTTATTTTTCTCCACCCCTTCTCTATAAATGTAAAATGTTTCGGCATTGCAACGGATTGGAGATTTTGAATTTCATAGAGCTTAGAGTTGGAAAAAGTGAAATACTTTGTGTTTTTTTTTATCATAAAAGAATATTAAAGATGTATATTGCAAAATTTGTGTTGTGGGAATATCTTTTTCATTTGATGTATTCTTTTTATGTTCAATGCGTTAAATTTTTCTTTTCTTTAATATCTAGTTCATAAAATCTTCATCAAGTTATTACAATTTAATAACATACATGATTATATTTTTATTTGTGTTTTCTCAAGAGAAAGCATGTTCTTTATCTATTCTTTTTCATTTTAATAAAATTCCTCCTCTTTTTTCTTTTTCCCGATGTTTATTCTCTTCTAAAAGGAATAAATATAGTGGTATGAGATCCCAATCCCAATGATTAGAAAGTGTAAATATTGTACATATCTCTTAGTGTGTTTTAAATTAGTAATAAAAAGGGTGCCTCCCATTTATTCAAGGAGGGAATGTGTCTCGTGTATTTTATTTGAACCTCATATTTTGTCTTTGAAAAAATATGCAACTACAAATTTCATAGGTTCATGAAGATTATTGTTTACTTTGTAGGAAGGAGGATGTGCATCACCGCACAACTAATTAATCGGGTTACAAGATTTCATAGTTCGAGGTTGGGAGATAGATCCCGACTTAGAAGATGACACAACAAGAGAGGTCTTTTCCATCACTTTTAAGTATAAGAGGAGACGTCACGTAATGAATATTACAAATACCAACAACCTAGATGTAATATTTTTGCACACTTGGTTAACTACTAGTTAGGTGCGTGGAAAGGTGGACCCAAGTAAATAAGAAGTAGCTACATGTCGCACAAAAGATAGCAAATAAGATCGCATATAAAATTATCAAGTTCATCGTTGAAGGCTCATTGAAGAAGTGCATGTACACATTTTCGGAGAGAAGATAACTTGGGGTGTCATTTTTCTCCTTATTGTTTTCTATGAGATAGGGGTACCTGATGGGTCAGGAGATAAGGTATGAAAATACCTGATGGATCATAAGTCTCCATCATAAAGGTTCGTAGAGTATACCTATGATGGTGAGATTAATAATGTATACAAGCTTAGGGTAGATATGTGGTATATGTAGATGCGCAAAATATTCGAGTATGAATGGCGAGTACAAAGGGAACTACCTTTGGTATTGGAAGGAAAGGAAGAGTTTGTAGTGTTTCAACACTATTTCTTTGGAATATTTTATATGAAGACGAGGACAAAATCCTTGGTGCAAACTACCATTCACGTTTACCTTCAAGTATTATCAAGCTTAGATCAATAGAATATTTTATGCACGTAAATTGAAATTTGATGCGAGAAAAAGGTAGATGTTGAATACCATACATTGCACAATACCTATGTATACCCCGAAAAATTGGCATATGTGGAAATAATAGAGTTAGATAACATCGATATCACTTTGGAGACTCTAGTAGTGGGTAAGTAAGTAGCCAAAGTATAGATCTATTTGAGACCAAAATTGAAGAAAGTAAAATATATTGACGAGGAAGAACTTCCACTACTATTGTCACCTAAGAGTAAGCGAGATGGTGGGAACAGAAGGGAATACATGAAAAGACCCATCCTTGTCAAGAAGAAGAAGAAGAAAATGATGAAGAAGAGACAAAATGGGAAAAGGAGCTGACCATCGACCAAGGCACAAGAGAGAAGAGACAAAAGAGCACGGGGAGGTAGGATGAGGCGCAAGTACCTCTAGATTGACCAAGAAGTCACCAAATAATCCAAGTCCCAAAAATAAGCCACATGTGAAGAAGAAACCTAGAGTGGTTTCGAGTGAAGAAATAGAGGATCTTGAGAAGTCTAATAGAGAATAGTTACCATAAAGTCCCCCAATCATTCACACTATAGAGGACATGGATGAAGAGAAGCATGATGTGCGAGAGGAAGAAGGACTAAAGAAGGATGGTGAAGAGGAGAGAGAGTCCATGGAGATCTTATTATGGGGAACATAGCTGGAGACCAAGAGCTTGAAGAATATTGCGACACTCGAGCACGATGATGAGGAAGAAAAGAATAAGGACACCATTGCGGTGAGGACACAAGGATGGGAGAAGTGAGTGGCGCAATTCACTCCATTCCACAATAGCTATCAAATGGATGTAAAGGAAAGGGAATAAGACAAATGCATGTTCCCAGGGCCCTCTAATGAAATACAATGATGATCCTAAAAATTTCCTATAGGAAAGGTACAAAATCTCGATAGCTACAAAAGATCTCTTCTATTGGTCATTCTTTGATAAGAATGAAGCCCTCTTGCACACTAGGAAAATGCTCTCTTGGGTATTCTAGTCACACATGGAAGATCCAGTGTTTGAATTAAATGCAGAATATTTTTCGAGACTCGGTTTAAGTATGTGCATATAGAGGCCTTCCCAATGGTTGAATCACATATCCTCACTGATGAATAAGCATGCAATGTGCTTAACAAATTGGAGACAAATTTTGGAATGAAGATTTTTGACAAGGATGCTAGAATAAAAATGATGCGTAAAGAGGCTCAGGAAAAGGTTCAGAAGATTGAGAAAATCAAGTAGGAGCTAAGAGGAGAAGGGAAAATGCGCATGGCATATAAGAAAGAAGAGTGCATCATAGACACCATCACTATAGCACAATCAAACCTTGCTGAAAATTCCAAGGATGAATATGAGACAACTTTAAATTATTTGGATAAATTTGCATGAATTCTCTCACATGAGAGGAGAAAGGTTACATGTCCGACAACCAAGGAGCTAGCCACGTAGAAGAAAATTTACAGTAACAAATTGAGACATATCTTGCATAGTATAAGGTGCTAGCTGTAGAGGCTAAGGAGGTTGCGTGAAGGGAAGAATTTGTCTTTGAAAACTACCAAGATTTTGAGCATGTTAAGGGAGATTCAAGCCAAAATGAAGAATAACAGGGATGAGTAGTAGAATGTGTTGGCTAAAGTAGATCAAAAGAGGGATTTGAGAACATCTCTGAACACCGCCCTTAGAGAAATATTGAAGGAACTCTTCCCCTTGGTAGTGCACAAGATGAATGCAATGGATGATGCGGCCTCACAACATGAAAATATGATCAAGGAGATCAAAGGGAAGGTGAATGAATTAACTTGCGAAGAGTACTTGAAATTGTCAATACCATACTACTCAAGGAAAAAAAGGAGTTGGAATTTTGGATGGATTTGGAGAATATTTTGGATAAGGATTTTCCTAGGCTCCTTCCACCTAAAAATTCATGAGTTGTGATTATTTGATTCTCTTGATGCAAGACATATTCATATTCTTTAATTTTTCATTCATCAAAGGAATTTTTTAATTCAATATTGCCAAGGATGGACAATATCCCTAGTGTGGGGTAATGTTGGTTGGGAAAAATGCTAAGGATTAATATAGCATAGAGGCTACACGTAAGGGAATGCACATGTTAGGGTTAGATTAGTGTGCAAGGGGAAACATAGTGATAAAATAAGTTGGTGCACAAGGCTATGCGTAAGAGATGGGACTTAGCCATTTCTCAGTAGAAGTCGGGGCTTAAAACATAAAAGTAGAGTTGGAGTGTTGATCAAGCAAAGGTATAAGAATAGAGAAAATCAAGATGACTCAATGACCAAGCAAGGGCTATAAGTGGAAAAAGAACATGCAAAACAGAGATAAGGAGAGTGCATGAGGATGTCTAATAATAGGATTAAAGCATGATGTATATTTAGGATAGTCTATTATTAGCTACCTTTGTAAAAGCATGCAAGTTATTTTTTACGCACACCTATTATTAGGAAAGTGCATGAGTGGTGAAGGGAAATTCCCCACCCTATAAATATTGTTGATGTACTATTTTTGAGAGAGAGTTAGAGTGAGAGGCTAGAGTCATCCGTATGGTGCGTGCGCATGGTTCATCACGAGAGATGCATTAAGATATATTGTAATCAGCTACTTGTTTATGTATTGACTATGGTATTTTACAATGGATAATGATGGTGATTTGCATATATGTATTTAGACTTCTTGATTATGTAATGTTGTTATTGTCATGATGGGTTGTTTCCTTATTATATGTGTTTCCAACTGCCATGTTTATGGTGATTATTATGTATGAATGAATGTCTTTGTTATGAGTGTAATGAAAATGCATGCTAACATTTTGATAAGAAAAGAAAAGGAGGGACTTGGTGGTTGTGCACGCTTTGAGTGATCTTCCAATTTAGTCTGGATGAAGTGCCAATGTGCCTAGCTCTGGTTTGGGTAATAATAATACTACAAGAACTAAGTGAAATAGGATTAAAGAGAGAAATAAGAGTGGAAAGACACTAAAATACAATGTAAGAATCATATGTGAGGTGTTGAGAAAGAGAAAGATGCAAAATAATTTCTTGAGAAGAAAAGAAAGGAGAGAGCTAAGAGGAAAAGAGAGAAAATGAGATGTTTCTTGATAAATGATGTTGGCTAGATTTTCTGCACAATTGAAAACCTAGGCAGTCATGAGATAAATCTCCCTCATTTACCAGTGAGGCTCCCATGTAAGATCTTGTCGATTATATTTCCTAATATCTATTTGTTGGTTTTACTTTAACTACGTAGCTCATGGACCATAGCTAGGCAATTTTGCAGCAAGTAAGAAGTCAGAAGAAATGTATATATGCAGAAGAGGAAATAATTGAATGCGAGTAGAAAAGAAAGAAGATTAACCAATAGTTGATAGAGTTGGTCACATGCACATAAACAAAACAAATAGATCTTGAAATGCAGAATTCAAAGCAAAGGAAATTTTCAGATCCAGATGTAAGATAACACAAAGTTTATGCAAAGACCTAAAAATAAATAAGAAACAAATGCACTGTTAACAAAAATATCTTTGGAAATCTACCTCTTCTCTATTCCTTAGATTTCAAAAAGATATCAAGGGTTTCAGCTCAAATTCTGGAACACAAGAACGTTGATTACAAATTATGATCCTTTAACCCGTAGGCCTTTCCTCTATTTATAGTGTATAAAGGGTAAATTACAAATATGAAACTATGAATCTGAACTAGAACATGTGGAAGTTGTAAAGGAAACATCTAGAAATATTTCTCCTAGAATTCCTCTCTAAGTGACATGCATCTAGAGATTAAGTCAAAGTTGTGCACATCTGCCACTTATCTTAGAGAACCTTTTCAAATAACTTAAAGTAATGGCTTTTAGACCAATAAATTTAATCTTATACTTTCACCCGGGAACATAAGAAATAAGAGAAGAAAGAAGATCTGCCAACTGTAAAACCCTATGCTTTATTTTTGTTCTGATATTGAATATACTTGTCGAACATGTTAATTCAACATTTTCCCATCTGTCACCAACATCCTACATGCTAATTGCAATCACCACTAGTCGTGCTAGAATCTTCAGGAAATAATTAATGAATTGTGCATCCAACCTAATTATTACATTTCCTGCAACATCTTGAATTGTTTTGGAAAGAGGATGGTAAGACCTTGCACACTCCATAACAAATTCAGGCAATTGAGTTGTGATTGGAAACACCGAAGCTTGAATAATCCTACTACTTTTAATTGCCGCATGAGAGATGTCCTTCCGGCTCTGGATCTATCAATTAAATCAGTGATGGGTTCAGGGCCTATGTCTATATCATTGATGTTAGCAAATCTGGAAGATATGCATGAATCTGTTGATCCTTCTCTTTCATCATGCTTCATCATGCCTGGAACAATCTTCGTCTGAGCTCTTTTTCTTTTAATTCTGCCGGAATCCTTTGTAATTGGATCAATTTGTGTAGATCTGGAAACTTCTTCTGATTCAAAAGATATATTCAATGTATCTAACATTGATTTGAACTTCCTTTCACTAATATGAGCACCTATGATGAATACCTGCAATTAATTCAGACAAAGATGGAGTCCATGACATGAATACTTGATTTTTATCACCAGAATATGCATATAAAGTCTACTGCCCTAAAATTTGAGACTTTGCTTGCATGCAAAGCAAGAAAAATATTATTTAATTCACCTGGGCACTTATACCAACATGCAGATACTTAGAATAACAAAAATCAGGCTATTCCAACCCTAGGCGCCAAAACTGGAAGCTTCCCGGCAATGAAAAATACTCCTTAATGCAAAATCCTCCTTCCCTTGCGCAAAAACCCGTTCCATGCAGGCTGCAAAATTCATAAAAAATAATTAAATTCTTCTCCCTTATGGCGTCCCATGCTTATATAGCCATCTGCATGCTATTTTTAATAATTTCCCTTCCCTATTTCTAGTAATTTAATTAATTAAAAACCATGCCTCTTCATCCAATTTGGGTGCCCAAGTTTGCATGCTTCGATAATTGTTTATTTTATGAATTTATTTTTAGCATGCATCCTTGAATTCTCTTTAGCTCACCCACTTGCATTAGATTTCCTCCTATTTATGGTGCCAAACTTATCTAGAAATATCATTAATAAATATCATTACATACATGTATTAATGCTAAGGTGGGTCACACTTTTTGGCAAGGGAATTTGTTAAAAATAGAAAGTCAAAGTAATGGGAATTTCCACCCTATATTCTAGCCCCAAAAATTCCATCTTTCATTTAAGTGATTTGACTTTCATAATGGGAATTTTATCCTGCATTACGTAAAATAAATTCCCATCTACCTGTTACTACCAAAATTCCCATTAACAGCATAAATCCTTCCTTCCAAAAAGTGCGACTTGCATGGAAAAAGGCCTTCTTCTCAAAGATGCAACTTTCATGGGTGAATAAACTTCTTTGATGGGAAAAGTCACCCTGCTAGGTAGGCAAGAAATTCCTATTGGTGCTTTAAGTGATTTTTCTTTATAATGGGAATTTTCACCTGCATTGTAGGTAAGAAATTCTCGCCTTCCTGCCACCTCTGAAATTCCCATTGTAGCTTAAGTGACTTTGACTTGATGGGAAAAAGTAACTTGCAAGGCAGGCAAGAAATTCTCACCTGCCTGCCACCACCAAAATTCCCATTGGTAGCTTAAATCCTTCCTTCCAAAAAATGCGACTTGCATGGAAGAAAGCTTCTTTCCAAAAAGTGTGACTTGCATGAAGAAAGCTTCTAAAGTCATGTGAAAACTCATCAGCAACATTTTATTTCCATTTTTGGATTTTTGGTGAAGAAAACACAAGTATAGAATAAAATTTTCCATTTTTGGAAAGGGTTTGGGAAGATGTAGTAGAAAAACTTGCATGTGCCATAACTTTCATTCTGTGGCTCTATTTTAGGTGTTATTTTCTCTAAAAGTGCATATTTTCTAAAGCTCTATGCATTGATGGCAATACTTTGTAATGCCATAATTTTTTTGAAATAAAATGCAAGCACACTAAATTTTTTTTTGATTTTATATGAAATGCACAACTAAATATTTCAAGTGTATATTTCATAACTATATATTTTGCATATTTCTAAACAACATTTCTTCCAAAAGAAGGCATTGAAAATAAAAAGTTCTTAGTTTCATTATAAACTCAAATGACAATCTTTCAAGATTCTAGCAACAATAAAAATAACAACTCTCTTAGTAAAGACCAATGTTTACAAGAAGCAATAATTACAATAATGGTGATTTACAAGAGAGTATAGACTTGACAAGCCACATTTATTTACAAAGTGAAGGCAATGTCCTCCAAGGATGAGAAAGACCAAGATGGCAAGAGGCTCTACTATCTCCAACTTGAGCTCCAACTCCAATGCTCCTACAAGAATCCAACTCCAAGAGAACATGGCTTGTTTACCACCCAACCAATAGGCATCATCACATGCCTTTCCATGGTTGGAAGTCATGCTAGCCTCCCCCAAGCCCATGGGAGAGAGGAACTAGCTTCCACAATGTGCACAAGTAATAATGGGGTTTAAACACACAACAAGAGAAAACACAAGACCATTCAACCACTTAGACCTACTATACAATGAAAACCACAACATGAGGAGAACAAGGTCAACCTCACAAGGGGGAAGAGAGGAAGAAGGATGCCCAAATCAAGGTGTCCAACCATAGGAGCACCAATAAATATATATATACAAAACTCCTTATACCTCCTAATCATTCATCCTCCTTATTCCTCCTTATGCTATAGAAATCCTTCTTGGGAGGATTTTCAAACCCAAAAGGGTTTCCTCACCAAGAATGGGGAAAGGTTCAAGCCATATGAACATTTCTCCCACCTCAAACCATATGAGGGGATGAGAAGGGACCTTCATGGCTTGACCAACAACCATGAGGTTTGAGAGGGAAATCCCTCTCTCTTCCCCTACATTCTCCAAAAACCATCATTCCAAATGATGGTGGAGAGAAAACAAAGGAAATAACAAGAAAAAACAAACAACCACATTCACCATACATCATTTCACACACTATTTTATTGATCAAGCATAGTTTACAAGATAAACAAAACTAAGAAGGAAAAAGGTTAAGAACCCTACCTCTAATATGCTTTCCAAAACTCTAAGCTTTTCCCCTTTGTCCAAGCTCCCTTCCAAGCTCCCAAAATTCTCCAAGTGCTCCCAAAAAAATGAACCAAGAAGACCCATTCTTCCCACATGAGGAAGAATAAAAAGAGGAACCCAAAAGTTTCCTCACCAATGAGAAAGTGACAAGTGTCACCTCCTCTCCTCTCAAGAGTCAAAGATTCCAAAACCAAATAAGTAAGAGTAAACTCACCTTTTATCCCTTTTCACCCAAAATACCAAAAACTAAAATAAAACAAAGTGGAGCAACTTTTAACACTTTCACACAATCCAACCATCTTACATGGATGGTGACTAAAGAGGGCTAAATGGGAGGGAAACTCCCTCCAAACCTTGGAAATAGGCCCTCCTACCTATTAGGTAGGGTCCAAGGGCCCATTTTCATGCTAAGGGAACCCCCAAACTCAAAAGGGGTCCCTAAAATTACCTAAAATAACCTAATTTCGGGTTTGGCATGCTTGGGCACAAGGGTAGAGGGTGTGGGGTCCACCCAAGGTTCACATGTGGTCCCCAATCCCTTCTACCAACACACACACACACTTCCCAAAACCAACACTTAACTTAAGATAAGATCATTAACCCCTAAGCTAGTTTACTTAATAAAACACACCCTAAACATAATTAATTTTACAAGACACAATTACATTACAAATTGAGGGTTCACCCATGGTGCCCAATTAAATACATCTAATCTAAGGCCTCAAACATTTAGCATGGTTAGGACTCAGCCCGTGGGCCGCTTGTGCACAATTGCGTAGCTGCCCTGAAACCCATGCTCTCCTATACCTGTCACCTGCACACTCATTGCACACATTAACCGCACCTGTCCAATATAGTAAACATCATCTATACATCACAATATCAATCAAACTTATAATGTCCGAACATAATTTACAATTGATAGTGCAATGCATCCAATTATCCACATAGTTTGCCATGAATCATCCACAAATAAAATTGTAACGACATACACTTAGGTTAGCATGAAAATCACCATCATTAAATCCAAAACACTATATCATCAATCAAATTAACCACAAGAGACTAACATCTAACCGATAAGTCTATCATATAACCCTGTTAGTGTCATCACATCATACGAAATATATCAGTATATGAATCTAATCCAATTGGCGCTATGCACCCAAAATGCCATAATGTCCAAGAGGATAAAATATCATAGTAAAATGTCCAAAGTCTATCAGAGTCTCAATCAAAACATGTCTAGAAATAAAGGAACCAACAGATAACTGGAGCTATAAAAATGTGGGCACTACATCCCCCTCTCCTAGAATTAGACTTCCTCCTAGAAGTCATTGGAAGAGATAGGGATATCTAGCCCTCAGTGGTGTAGCATCCTCCCAGGTAGCTGATGACTCGTCATATCGGTCCCACTGCACTCTAACCTGGTCCAAATCTCGACCCCGAAGGGCCAACCTCCGGTGCTCCAGTATGCGTACGGGCTCCAATCTCCACTACCCTCCGTCCTCTACCTGTAATGCCGACCAATCCAAAACATGAGAAACATCTGGTACATATCTATGTAGTACAGAAACATGAAAAACATCGTGGGCCCGTGCAAGGCGTGGTGGCAAAGCTAGGCGATAGGCAACTAGACCGATGACCTCAAGAATATCAAAAGGCCCCACAAAACGAGGCGATAGCTTAGAACCCTTTCCATAATGGATCGACTCTTATGAGGATGAACCCTCAAGAAGACTTTGTCACCCACTGAGAAGTGACGATCGATCCTCTTGGTGTCTGCGCATACACCTTCTGGCGTGCTCTAGCCTGCTCAAGACGCTGCCGAATCAGAACAACCTGCTGCTCTAAATCCTGAAGATAAGCTGGCCCCAAAATAATCCTATCATCAAGTCTATCCCAGCTCAAAGGTGTCCTGCAAGGTCGTCCATACAAAGCCTGATAGGGAGCCATGCCAATGGAGCTATGATAACTGTTATTGTAGGCAAACTCAACTAAATGCAAATAGTCTTCCCACTTCTTCTGCTGGTCCATCACGTACATCCTCAACATGTCCTCAAGAACCTGATTAACCCTCTCTGTCTGCCCATCTGTCTCTAGATGATATGCCGAACTGAAATTAATTTGTGTACCCAAGGCCTCCTGAAAAGAAGTCCAGAAAATTGATGTGTAGATGGTGTCTCTGTCATTGATGATCGTCTTCGGAATCCCATGCAATCTGAAAATGTCCTCCATGAACACTTTGGCGATGGCCTATGCATTATAGGTGACCTTGGTTGGCGAGAAATGCGCAACCTTGGTCAACTTATCCACAGTGACCATAATGGCATCATGACGATAAGAGGACATAGGAAGTCCTACTATGAAATCCATGGAGATCACATCCCATTTCCACTCGGGAATATCATGAGGGTATAAGAGTCCTGCGGGATGAGAATGCTCTGCCTTGACTCTCTGACACTCAAGACACCGTGCTACAAAATCTGCTATGTCTCGACGAAGACCTGGCCAATAATATAACTCTCTCAAATCGGCATGCATCTTCTTCACTCCTGGATGTGCTGCGTATGGGGCTCGATGAGCCTTAGTAAGGATGAAACTACGTAGATCACCTGCCTTAGGCACATAAATGCGCCTATGGAACTAAAGCAAACCATCTGACTCTAGCATGCATCCTGAATATCTTGCCCTCAAAAGAACCCTGAGAATCCAACATCTACCTAGCACCCTCATAAAACCTGTCCTCTGGAAGATGCTCAAGTATCCTGCCTCTCAAATCTGACTACAGTGTCAAAGAAGCAAGCACATGCCGTCGTCTACTAAGTGCATCTGCAACAACATTTTCCTTTCCCTTGATATACTGCACCTCCATGTCATACTCACAAAGGAACTCCATCCAACACCGTTGACGAGCGTTGAGGTTCGGCTGAGAGAAGATATGTTGTAAGCTACAATGATCTATCCTCAAGATGTAAGGTCTACCCAAAAGGAAATGTTGCCAACGCACAAGTGCATGAACAACTGCTGCAAGATCTAAGTCGTGAGTAGGATAGTTAAGCTCATAGTCCTTGAGCTTACGAGACTCAAAAGCAATAACCCGATGCTCCTGCATAAGAACTGCTCCCAAACCCTCTAGTGATGCATCAGTGCAAACAACAAAATCCTCTATTGGGTCTGAACTGCTAAGATGGGCGCCATGGTTAACCTTTCCTTAAGCAACTGAAAGGCCTGCTCACATTTTTCTGACCAATCAAACTTCTTCCCTTTCCTCTGAAGAGAAGTAATAGGGTGAGCAATCCTAGAAAAGTCCTGCACAAACCTGCGGTAATACCCTGCTAAACCCATGAAGCTCCTCACCTCAGTGACTGATGTGGGTGCTGGCCAATCCAAGATAGCCTGAATCTTAGAGGGATCTATGGAGATACCCTCGCCTGATATGATATGACCCAAGTACTGAATCTCTGTCTGAAAGAAGCTGCATTTTTCCAAGTTCCCATACAACTTCTGCTCTCTCAAAACCTGAAGTACCTACCTCAAATGCTCCTCATGTTCCTCCTCGGAACGAGAATAAATCAATATGTCATCAAGGAACACTAAAACAAAGCGATCCAGAAATGTCCTGAATACTCCATTCATGAGGCTCATGAAGACAGCTGGGGCATTGGTCAAACCAAATGGAACCACTGTGAACTCATAATGCCCGTAACGTGTGCGAAACACTGTCTTATGAATGTCTGCATCTGAAATGCGCAACTGATGATACCCTGACTTGAGATCGATTTTGGAGAACACTCTAGCTCCCACATCTGATCAAACAAGTCATCAATCCTAGGGAGCGGATAACGGTTCTTTATTGTGACTTTGTTGAGCTATCTGAAATCTACACAAAGCCTGAGAGAACCATCCTCTTCTTCACAAATATGACCAAGGTGCTCCCAGGAGATACACTAGGGCGAATGAGACCCTTCTCTAACAACTCCTCTAACTGAATCTTGAGCTCATGAAGCTCTGAAGTCGTCATCCGATAGGGCCCTAGAAGCGGTGCGGATCCGTGCACTAAGTCAATGGTGAAATCCACCTCCCTACTAGGTGGTAAACCTGGAAGCTCTCCTGGAAACACATCTGTATACTCCCTCAAAACTGCGTGATCATCAAGGGGTGAATGCTCGAGTACTTGTCAGAGAACGATCACCGATAGTGATAGTAAACAATGGCAACCCTTACGCATGCTCCGCTTGAGTTGCTTGGCGAGATCATACGCAAGGAAATGGGTCTCGCATCCACAAATCACAACCGCACTACCCAAATCATCCTGGCACTCAATGACCTTCTCTCTACAATCCACCTTGGCTCGAAGAGCCTCGAGCCAATCCATACCCAACACTACCTGGTAGGATCCTAAAGGAATAACTCGGAGGTCAAGCGTAGTGGAGAAAGACTCCCAAATCGAGTACACAACTCTCCACATATGAGTCCACAGCGAGTTTAGCCCCAGAGGCCAACTCAACCTGCCAACTATCTGGCTGCCTAGCCACCACTAGCCCACACTAGTCCACTATAGAAGGTGATATAAAGGAATCGAAGCAACCAATCAAAAATTACTGAGACGAAATACCCCTGATAGTACCTGTCGTCTCAATGACTGTGGCCTGATGCTCAGCCTGGCGGTTGTCAACCGCTGCATACACATGATGGGTGCATCCCACATCACCCACCGTCTGCTCGGATCTAGGAGCTCTCTGCATATCCGTAGTAGTGGGCTTGTGCGGACACATACGCACATAATGATCTGGAGCCCCACAAATAAAACATCCTCCTGTACCCCTCTGAGATGGGGTCCCTCCTGTGCTCTGGCGAACTGAACCTGCTGGTCCAACCCTAGTAGACTGCTGCGAGCGGGCTGGCTGTGAGTGATGAGTACCCGGCCTCCTGTCTCTAGACCCACCAAAACCACCTCTAGACCCACCTCGCTGAAAACTCTGAGTCTGTCTACCCCTCTGATGCTGGTGTCCCTGATGTTGTGTCTGCTGTGATGGGTGTGGAGGAGCTCTCGATGCTTCTTGAGAAGACCAGAATCCTCCTCTAGGGGGTGGTACTGCTCCCCGTGCTCTCTGACTCTGGAATGCCTGAATCCTATCCTGGAACTTGCTCTTGTTTCTTTCTCTGTGCTCCTGAGCCTTGGTCCTATTCTCCTCAGCCAAGTAGGCCTTCTCAACGGCCTTCTCGAGCGTGGGAGGAGATAACATCCTAACAGCTCCTGCTATATCTGCATTCAGGCCCCGAATGAACCTGTTTACCTGCAATTTCTCGTCTTGCAGGTAGTCTACATACTGCAAGAGATCCAAGAACCTACTCTCGTACTGTGCCACTGAGCCAGAACCCTGTCGTAAGTCATGAAACTCATCGATCCTCTTCTGCACAAAATGTTCTGACATATACCGGGCCCTGAATCGCTCCTCGAACAACTCCCATGTCACTGTATCCCGAGTCAAATGGAGCTTCCGCTCCTCATTCCTCCACCAAATGCCTGCTGCATCTCGGAGGAGGTGTATGGAAAACCTGGCTTTGACGTTGCTCTCATGAGAGTGCAAACCAAAGCAGCTATCCAAGCTAAGGAGCCATGACTCCACCCCAAAACCATCTCACGTCCGAGCCGAAATATGGCGTGCTGCAGGCGAAGGAGGTCTCGAATCACACTGCCTGTGTCTCGATCCTGACGGTGTGGTCTAACAGGTGAGAGGGTCGCATCTCCAAAAGGTCCCTCAAAGCCAGTGTGAACGCTTTGTGTGACGAAATGAGGCCACCCTCTCGCTTGAGGATGGAAGAGGTGCGTGACCTCTCTCGTCTCGAATGTCGTGCTCAGGTGGCTCTGGATGTGCGTCCTCGCCAAACAACTCGTCTCCCAACTAAGAATGTCCTCCTCTCTCGGCACCTGCGGTGGTGGAAGGCGTTCTGTACCACACCTATCACCGGTTGTTTGCAGGTCTCCAATATCTGAGGCCCAAAATCGGTGGCCGGTGGCTCCCGTGTAGGTGCACTACGTCCCGAACCTCGAGCTGATCGTCCCCTCTTGGGCGCCATCCTAAACCCAAGGTAAAATAAATAAATAAATAAATAAAATGGCTTATAATTTTTTTTTTTATTTTTATTTTTTATTTTTTTAATTATTTATTTTAAAGTTGCGGAAAGCGTTAATTAATAATTTTTTTTTGAAATGATCAATAATTACTAATGTTTGCTTAAGCCTATCACATTAATAATTAATTTATATTAATCATTAATTTACCCAAAATCAAATGAACACTAACCCAATAATAATTTTAATTTATTTATTTATTTTATTTTTTATTTTTATTTTTTGAAATAGATTAATACCATCCCGCAATAATTTAATTATTTTAATCTATTAATCTCCTTAGGGTTATAAATAAAAATTTACACTTTTTGTAAATAATTAGTCTTCCCCCTTTTAATTAATTTTCCCACACACCCCTTTTTAATTTAATTAGCTTTCCCCTCCTTTTAATTATTTTACCCACACACCCCATCAAATTTATTTTTTTCCATTCCCATTAAAAGTCATGTTTTAAAGAAAAGTAGGGTTGAATGAGAGCCCTAGGATCTAATCCAATCTTGGCCATTCATTTCAAACTTGCCCTAAATTTTCCCTAAATTTCTCTATGGTGTTTTTATTTTCCTTTTCATTCATTTGTTCATTCATTTTGTTTATTTTTCTCTCATATTTCTCTTATTTTGTTTTCCTTGTTTTCTCTTTGTGCAGGTGGAAGAACTATGGAGGGTTGGCTCCATAGAATTTTTTTTTTTTGGCTTTGTTTTCATCGGTATATATATATATATATGTATATGTTGTGTATATATATATACATCTATCTTTATTTTATTTTATTTATTTTATTTTTAAAGAAACCCCAAAGGGGCTATTTGTATTTTTATTTTTTTATTTTTGTTCACGTATGTATGTATGTATGTATGTATGTATGTATGTATATATGTATATATATATATATATAATTTTATTTTATTCTTTGTCTTGCTTGGGCGCGAGCGCGGCGCTGTCTGCGCGGAGTGCGCAGAGAGGGCAGGGCGCCGTGGGGGTGTGCTTTGCGGGTCTCGTGGCGGGGAACAGAGGTCCGGAGGCGGGCGGCGGCCGGGCAGGTGTTGATGTCGAATCACAGCACTTCAGGGACTCTGTAACTCGATGGGTTACAGATTCTCAGTGTGATTGCATAACATGGAGCTTTTCCCAAGTGTGGGACCTTGCGAAATCGGAAAAGCTCTCCGGATGAAGGCCGGTTCCTATTCCTCTGTTCGAGATGCACACGTAAAAATGTAGAGGTCTACTCAAAACCTAATCTAATTTTCCAAGGAGACAGGGGGAAGAAAATGCAGAAAATAAAAACCTAAACTAACAGAGGTGATGCACCGAGGAATGAAGAACACCTGTCTTGCCAATAAACACAGACCAAAAAAATGTAATGCAAGATCATGCACTGATATAACTTGAGATTTGACGGTGAAAGATCAAGAAGATGCAAATAAACACTAAGAGGGTTGATAATCATCCACAGACATGCCTTAATTTGCTCCAAAGATTGATACAACACACTGCAAAATGCCAAGAGGCAAAGCTGCATTACAGTTTTAAATGGGAGGTTTTAACTCCACAGATTCACCTGCCAAAGAGAAGAAGGGAGGGGCAAAACAAGAATGTCCAACCTTTAGAAAGAAGCCCCTCCTTACAATTTATAGGAAGAATGAGAGAGAGAAGAGAGAGAAAGTCCAAATCTACCCCAACCACCTCAGGTTGTATCTAATTCATCTCATTATGGTGGTAGGTGAGGACCATATCAAACCCCAAAAGTGGCAAACTGTATTTTGCATTTTTAAGAACTTGTTCCCACCCAATTAAAGATATCCAGTCGTAGTTAGGTAGAGGACGCCGTAGGCTTTCCGAAAAGTCCAACCTTGTGTGAATCGGAGCTCCCAGTCAAAAGTTATGGCCATCTGAATATCTGGGTCAGGGTCTGCTTCCTGTCAGCGCTCAGAATGTTGCGCCTCCTGAAGGTGCGCCATAGGCGCATCCATATGCATGTTGACAATCCTTTTCGGGCGCCAAAGGCGCAAATATGCTTGTGTCAACAACCCTTTTTGTGCGCCAAAGGCGCATTCATTTGCATGTCAACACTCTTTTCTGTGCGCCAAAGGCGCAAATATGTTTATGTCGACACATGTTTACGTGCGCCACTTTACTCACGCGCCAAGGGCGCAACTTTTCCCCCGTGTCAACATTCCTTTTGTGCGCCAAGGCGCGTCTATTTCTATGTTGACATCTTCTTACGTGCGCGAGGCGCATTTACATTTGTGTCGACATCCTCTTGTATGCGCCAAGGCGCAACTTTTCTCCGTGTCAACATTCCTTTACGTGCGCCAAGGGCGCGTCTATTTCTATGTTGACATCTTCTTACTCATGCGCAAGGGCGCATTTACATTTGTGTCGACATCCTCTTATGTGCGCCGAGGTGCAACTTTTTCCTGTTGACACTCATTGTTGTGCGCCATTTCCGTGCGCCAAGGGCGCACTTTTCCTGTCGACATCCATTGTCGTGCGCCACTGTGTGCCTTAGGCGCACTGCTTTTCCCTATCAACATCCATTGTCGTGCGCCATTCATGCACCTTGTGAATGTCGTGGATTTGATCTTCTTTGATTTCTATATTCTTCGTTTATCAGTATTTTGCAGGGGGAAATATATACAACGACAAATGTACAGGTCGTGGGGAAAGGGGGTCCGGACAGTCGGGCGCGCCGGAGAAGTCCGTGGAGTGCACGGGGTTGGGGGTCTCTTTGGGGCTGTGGGGGTTACAGGGGTTTCGGGGCGCGGGGGACGGGGTAGGGTTGCGGGGGTTTGGGGTTTGGGCGCGGGACGGGGTTCGGGGGACATCTTGCCACGGGCAGTATAGGGAAAGTTTGGGGTTCGGCCCCCAAACATCTTTTTTTTCTTTTTGTTTTTTTTTTTATTTTTTAATTTTATTTTATTTTATTTTATTTTATTTTTATTTTTATATTTTATTTTTTAAAAAATAAAACAACGAATATATATATATATGTTTTTTTTTTTGTATCTCATATATATATATATATATATATATATATATATATATATACTACTTAACATATAATATATAATAAATATATATTATATAACAAGAATATTATATCTTTGAAAAAAAAAAAAACCGGTTTACATATTATTATTATTTTATTATTATTATTATATATATATATATATATATATATATATATATATATATATATATATATATATATATATATATATGGTTTATTCTAGCAAAAATATAGTTATAAATAGAAAACCCAAAAAAAAAAAAAATGAAATAAAAATGTAACTATGGCACATTGTTATCAATATTTACAAGAACAAAGGGCTAAGGCAAACATTATTTCCAACAACTATTATAAAACAACTAACATCATTATTTCAATAAATCCTACAACCCAATAACATTAACTTTCTTTCAATGCAAAATAGCTAAATAATTAATGCAGATTTCAACAAGGGGGAATCCCAACAACAAGAAAAGATAGATTTGTTTTTTTTTTTTTTTTGAAACAAGGCAATAAGATGACAAAACAAAATTACCCAAAGAGTCCGTGTGTTTGAACCTAGCTCTGATACCAAAATGTAATGCCATATTTTTTTTTTGAAATAAAATGCAAGCACACTAAATTTTTTTGATTTTATATGTAATGCACAACTAAATATTTCAAGTGTATATTTCATAACTATATATTTTGCATATTTCTAAACAACATTTCTTCCAAATGAAGGCATTGAAAATAAAAAGTTCTTGGTTTCATTATAAACTCAAATGGCAATCTTACAAGATTCTAAAGCAACAATAAAAATAACAACTCTCTTAGTAAAGACCAATGTTTACAAGAAGCAATAATTACAATAATGGTGATTTACAAGAGAGTATAGACTTGACAAGCCACATTTATTTACAAAGTGAAGACAATGTCCTCCAAGGATGAGAAAGACCAAGATGGCAAGAGGCTCTATTATCTCCAACTTGAGCTCCAACTCCAATGCTTCTACAAGAATCCAACTCCAAGAGAAACATGGCTTGTTTACCACCCAACCAATAGGCATCATCACATGCCTTTCCATGGTTGGAAGTCATGCTAGCCTCCCCCAAGCCCATGGGAGAGAGGAACTAGCTTCCACAATGTGCACAAGTAATAATGGGGTTTAAACACACAACAAGAGAAAACACAAGACCATTCAACCACTTAGACCTACTATACAATGAAAACCACAACATGAGGAGAACAAGGTCAACCTCACAAGGGGGAAGAGAGGAAGAAGGATGCCCAAATCAAGGTGTCCAACCATAGGAGCACCAATAAATATATATATACAAAACTCCTTATACCTCCTAATCATTCATCCTCCTTATTCCTCCTTATGCTATAGAAATCCTTCTTGGGAGGATTTTCAAACCCAAAAGGGTTTCCTCACCAAGAATGGGGAAAGGTTCAAGCCATATGAACATTTCTCCCACCTCAAACCATATGAGGGGATGAGAAGGGACCTTCATGGCTTGACCAACAACCATGAGGTTTGAGAGGGAAATCCCTCTCTCTTCCCCTACATTCTCCAAAAACCATCATTCCAAATGATGGTGGAGAGAAAACAAAGGAAATAACAAGAACAAACAAACAATCACATTCACCATACATCATTTCACACACTATTTTATTGATCAAGCATAGTTTACAAGATAAACAAAACTAAGAAGGAAAAAGGTTAAGAACCCTACCTCTAATATGCTTTCCAAAACTCTAAGCTTTTCCCCTTTGTCCAAGCTCCCTTCCAAGCTCCCAAAATTCTCCAAGTGCTCCCAAAAAAATGAACCAAGAAGACCCATTCCTTCCACATGAGGAAGAATAAAAAGAGGAACCCAAAAATTTCCTCACCAATGAGAAAGTGACAAGTGTCACCTCCTCTCCTCTCAAGAGTCAAAGATTCCAAAAACCAAATAAGTAAGAGTAAACTCACCTTTTATCCCTTTTCACCCAAAATACCAAAAACTAAAATAAAACAAAGTGGAGCAACTTTTAACACTTTCACACAATCCAACCATCTTACATGGATGGTGACTAAAGAGGGCTAAATGGGAGGGAAACTCCTCCAAACTCAAAAGGGGTCCCTAAAATTACCCAAAATAACCCAATTTCGGGTTTGGCATGCTTGGGCACAAGGGTAGAGGGTGTGGGGTCCACCCAAGGTTCACATGTGGTCCCTAATCCCTTCTACCAACACACACACACTTCCCAAAACCAACACTTAACTTAAGATAAGATCATTAACCCCTAAGCTAGTTTACTTAATAAAACACACCCTAAACATAATTAATTTTACAAGACACAATTACATTACAAATTGAGGGTTCACCCATGGTGCCCAATTAAATACATCTAATCTAAGGCCTCAAACATTTAGCATGGTTAGGACTCAGCCCGTGGGCCGCTTGTGCACAATTGCGTAGCTGCCCTGAAACCCATACTCTCCTATACCTGTCACCTACACACTCATTGCACACATTAACCGCACATGTCCAATATAGTAAACATCATCTATACATCACAATATCAATCAAACTTATAATGTCCGAACATAATTTACAATTGATAGTGCAATGCATACAATTATCCACATAGTTTGCCATTAATCATCCACAAATAAAATTGTAACGACATACACTTAGGTTAGCATAAAAATCACCATCATTAAATCCAAAACACTATATCATCAATCAAATTAACCACAAGAGACTAACATCTAACTGAGAAGTCTATCATATAACCCTGTTAGTGTCATCACATCATACGAAATATATCAGTATATGAATCTAATCCAATTGGCGCTATGCACCCAAAATGCCATAATGTCCAAGAGGATAAAATATCATAGTAAAATGTCCAAAGTCTATCAGAGTCTCAATCAAAACATGTCTAGAAATAAAGGAACTAATGAGATAACTGGAGCTATAAAAATGTGGGCACTATAATTTTTCTTATTTTCATAAAATCCATTTTTGCACCTTTTTGGACCAAGCGACTTCTTGCAATCTTCTGAAAGAATCCTAAGCTCTGATCACCTTTAGACAGATTAGTAATTAAAAATATTGGATATATTTTCAAAACCCTAGGCCTAGGGAAAGATTTGGTAGGAAGAATGAATAGGCTACAAGAATTTCCAGAGAAAACAAACCAAAACACACCAAAAAGATGTAGGAAATTGCTCGAAAAATTTCTCCAATTAGCTGATCTGCAAAAATTCTTCCCCCCGGGTGAATGTTCTATGGTAATAATGATGGGGTGAAGTGTTTTATATAACCTAAATCCTCCAATTTTAGCTCAATCTATTTTTAAAAGAACTTTATTTATTTAATAAATAAATAAATAAAACACTTGTAGACAAGGTCTGGTGAAGGGATTGAGTGAGCTTTGACATGTGGGTATTTTTCGAATTTGGATTTTATGACTCTCTGGGATATCTTAGAGCAATGCAAACAACTACATGAAAAACAAACACAAAACGATATGTTACTTGAATAGAATGAAATTTTTAAAGGGGTAGTCCCAAATTTCAGGGTGAAATCTAAGGGACACCCGGATGACTACTACTGAAAGGTTAAAGGAGAGCAAGAGGAAGATGATAATGACTGATGAAGAGGTGATGACATATATTAGAGGGCTAAACTCAGATTTATAGTGGATAATAGAGAGAAGAAAGGAAGAAAACAAGGTTTTGGGATGGAATATGAAGAAGAGAGTGACATGGTTTATACAAGAGCTTATGTAAAGAAGGAGGAGAAAAATTAAGACATGGAAAAGAGATGAAATAAGGATGAAAAAAGGCATGTAATTCAGCATATGTTATCTAGATATGGGAGAAAGTTTTGATGAAGATGAAGAAGGAACTAGTGAAGAAGAAGAGCAGCTGAAAGAAGAAGGAAAAGAGATCTTACAAAGAGCTTCTCAAGAGGCTAAATGGCCTCCATTTTTCAATATGATAGTGTCATTTTATGTGTGAATGAAGGTATTCAAAATGAAGAAGTTCGAAGGAAATAAATAATGCCTTGAATGAAGAGCTAGAGAACAAAAATGAAGAAAAACAAGAGGAAGAAACTTGTGAACAAGTTCAAGCTCAATTTGGATCACCAAAGGTGAAAATGTAGTTTTTAGTGTGATGAAAGGATCATGGAGAGATCTTACAAGCATGTGGAGCTGGTTAAGTGGAGAAGATGAAGTCAAAACTAGATAAAATCCTAGAGATACCCTAGAAAATTAAGTAGACAAAGAAGATGAAAGTATGGTGAAGATCCAAGAAGAAGAAATCAATCAAGAATTTTTTGATCTCGCATCAAAGTACAAAGATAAATATGGAGTTTGATAAGAAAATGGATGAAGAAATCAATTTGACAATGAAAGAAGACAGTAAGGAGACTATTTTTTCTCTATTTTTGTAATCTAAGGTGGATTTTAGCTTTACATGTGTAGGTATGGACCAATAAATGAATGTGAAAGGTGAAGAGAAGAAAGAAAATGAAGAGAAAACATAGCTAAAATATGAAAAAGAAGATGAAGGAAGAGCAAGGCTAGAAGAAGACAAACCAAAAACTCTAAAGACAAGGCAAGTAAAGAGAGTTAAAAAAAGCTAAGAAGAAGAATGGATAATTCAAACACAACAAAAGTAGAGGCATTTCAAAGAATAAAGTGAAACGGAAAAGGAGGAAGAAGACATACATTTGCATGGGAGAAAATCTTCCTACTTGGGGAGTATGATGTAAAGAAAGATCATCTTTTCCATTTTCTAATTTTTTTTTTCATTCTTATTTTGGTTTTTGTGAGGTCTTAGTAAGACTATTTTGGTGTTTAAGTTGTGACCTTTACCTCCATGCAATCTTCATTGAGTGTTCTAGTCTCCTTGATAATTTTCCTCCTCGTGAAGTTTTTAAGAATATGAATTCTTAAGTCCATGAGATGAAGTTGATGAAAAGTGTAAGGGTTACTAATGGTGTGAAAGGTAATTTTTAGACCTCATTGGGAGAAAATAGAGTGTTTTAACCTTTGTCTTAGGTTTTTAACGACTTTTAGTTATCATAAACCTTGATTAGTCATCTTGGGTTAAGTAATGTAACTACCATCTCTTCCAATAAAAAGGAGGAATTAAAACGAGAGATATTTAGTGAAGGATTGAGAAGAGGTTTCATATGTGAAGGATCCGAGAAGGGATCAGATGGTCTATAGTCTAAGAAATGTATTTTTAGACCATAAATGTAAATATATTGGTGTGTTTCTTGTTAATCTTGCATTGTACTAAGTGTATAGTGTTCTTGAAATCTTTGGTGATCGATAAATTTTCTTATAACATTGTATGATGTGAATGGGATTCATATAGAAATAAAATGAAGAATACTATGTGATATTGCATGACTAAGGCTTGAAAACCTAAGACACGAGATATACCTAAAGACACATATTTAAGAAGAAAGCTTTGGGTAAGTAAAGGTTAAATAAGCACTGTATATATCTCAGAGCATGGTTAAATGAATAAGAGTTCTGAGAAGAGTTAAAAACTTTGTAGAAATAGAGGAAACTTCAATGATTAGGTGAATCTTGTAAACGTATGTTACAAGTTTGAAATACTTTGTGTTAAGAGTGGATTTACATGGTATGCGGGATATAGAAGGATAAAAAAGCTTTCATTGTAGAAATAAAATTTTAATAAGTTACTAGAAGAATAAGGGATATCAATAACCTCCTTATAAAGAAATGGTAAGTGATAGAGAACAAGAACCTTGTTGGAAAGCTTAGAAAATTTAGATAAACCTTGCTAAATCAGGGCGATATGACTGTAAACGTGATATTAGAAAGTATTTAGTGAAGTGTGAAGTTGTGTCCTTCTTTTAAGATTTTTGGAGAGCTTGAGATAATTGTATATATGGTTTTTTGAGTCTTTAATATAATTTAAATACATGTAGGTGAATATATTTCTAAGGAGAACCCATTCGATCTGTGTAAACCATAGTTCGGGGTTTTAAGATAAGAAATGTAAATAACTACAAGATCCACCCATGAATCTTTCTCAAAAATTTTAGATAGTGAGTTTTCAATATGACAAATGAATTCACAAAGTCTCCAAGAAAATAGAGAAATTTTGAAAAAATATAAAGGTTAAACACAATCTAACTACAGTCCATTGTCAAGATACCATGTTTGAGGGTTAGAAAAGAGAGAAATGCAAGCATATCTCAATTCATTCTCATTGAAAAAGATAAAACATTGTGTAAGGAGAATAATATGGTTTATGAAGGTATGTGAGAGAGTTTTACGAAGAAATATTAGTTTAGAAGGGTGCGAGAAGAAAAACATAGTCTAAGTTTCCTTTATACCCGATAAGGGGATTTTGAGTGAAGTATTGCTTGAGAAATGATAATCTTATGTCTCTAACTTTTAACATTGGAGATGTAGGTGATGATTAGTGTGTTGGAAGTGTACACATGGTTAAGTAATATGAATGAAGTGATCAAGAACCCAAAAATGTGGTGTTCCAAACATAGGACAAATTAAGGCAAGAAAGTAAGATGCACTTATAAGCAAGATTGTGTGAATGAACAAGGAGAGAAGTTTTAGATTCCAAAATGGGGATTGGTGAGAGGTAATTTAAAGTTTAAGGATGGTTGATAATCAAGAAAAATGAAGTTACCCTCAAAAGAATATAAACTCGGTTTATACCATTTGGTAAGCCCGTAAGACCTAAAGACAAGTAGGGAAAAGTAAATTGTAGGAGTTGTGAGGGGAATTGGACTTAAAAAATGGTGGTGAATGATAGAAATAAATAATGGGTGTCTGAAAGTGTTTCTACCTTTTAATTTGATCTAAAACATGAATTTTAATTCGAGACAGGCCTAGTGGCAAAAGACCTAATTTTGAGCAAATTTTGTGGTTTGACGGTGATGTGTTGTTTCTTAGGGTATGAAATTTTGTAAATAGTTGTTTAGGCATAAAGGTTATCTAAAATGGTGTTTGGTTTAGCTTAAATCCCAATATTGCTCTCAGAGCTAAAAGAAATGCACTTTAGAAGGGCTACAAGTGTTGTTAAGAAGACGTAAGGGACTATAGAGGTGAAATGACTTTATGTAACTCTTTGAATGATTTAATCATGTTTATTTGATAGTGTTGATCAGGTCAAAGGTGGTAAAATGAAAAATGCAGGTTTGAAGTGTATATTTGGTGTTTAGTGGCATTTAAAAGTTCTTAATAAAATTGGCATGTATGTTGACCTTGTTTCCTTAACTAACAAGGGTTGTGATATGTGAAGTTTATTAAATTTTTATCTACATTTTTGGTATCAAATCATGTATATTCTCTTAGGAAAGGAAGAAAGAAATTGAGAAGAAGAAGAAGAACAAGTGAAGAGTGAAGGTGTAGTTAGCAAGAAACCTAACCTAGAAGGCTTAAAGAAGAAGAAAGAATAAAGATATAGGAGAACCAAGGTTAAATATGATTGGAGAGTGAAATAAGAGTGGAAAGACACCAAATGACTAGGTAAGAATCCTAGGTGAGGTGTTGAGAAGAAGCAAGGTGGAAAAGACTTGCTTGAGAAGAGAAGAAAAGAGTGAGTTAAGAGGAAAAAAGAGAAAAATGAGAGGTTTCTTGATAGATGAATACTACAAAAATTTTATGGAGAGTAAGAGGAACATGATAATGAAAAATGAAGAAGTGATGACAGAGTTTGGAGAGATAAAATCAGATTTGCAGTGGCTAATAGAGAGAAGAAATGAAGAAAACTAAGTTTTGGGATGGAATATGAAGAAGAGAGTGAAATGGCCTATACAATGGCTTATGCAAAGAAGAAGGAAAATGAAGGCATGGAAAAGAGATGAAAGAAGGAATAAAAGAGGCATGGAATTCAACATATGTTATCCATAGATGGGAGAGATGTTTGGTGAAGATGAAGAAGGAACTAGTGAAGAAGAAGAGCAACTGAAAGAAGAAGGAAAAGAGATCTTGCAAAGAGATTCTCAAGAGGATAAATGGCCTCCAATTTTTCAATCTGATAGTGTCTTTTTATGTGTGAATGCAAGTATTCAAAATGAAGAAGACAAGTAAATAAGTAATGCATTGAATGAAGAGCTAGGGAACAAAAATGAATAAAATCAAGAGGAAGAAACTTGTGCAAAATTTAAAGCTCAATTTGGATTTGTCAAAGGTGAAAATGCATTTGTTAGTGTGATGAAATTATCATGGAGAGATCTTACAAGAATCTGGAGTTTTTTAAGTGGAGAAGATGAAGTCAAAACTAGAGTAAATCCTAGAGAAACCTTGGCAAATGAAGTAGACAAAGAAGATGAAAGCATGGTGAAGATCCCTGAAGAAGAAACCAAGTAAGAATTTGATGATCCACATCAAAGTCTAGAGATAACTATGGAGGTTTCTCAGAAAAAGGATGAATAAATCAAGTTGATAAGGAAAGATGACAAGAAGGAGACTAGTTTTTCTCTATTTTTGCAATCTATGGTGGATTTTAGCTTTGCATGTGTAGGTATGGACCAAGAAATGAATATAAAAGGTGAAGAGAAGTAAGAAAATGAAGAGAAAACACAATTGAAATATGAAGAAGAAGATGAAGGAAGAGCAAGGAAAGAAGAAGACAAACCAAGCAAGCTAGAGACAAGGAAAGTAAAGAGAAGAGAAAAAATATAAGAAGAAGAAAGGAAAATTCAAACACAAAAAAAGTAGAGGCATTTCAAAGAAGCAAATGAATTGGAAAAGGAGGAAGAAGGCATACATTTTCATGGGAGAAAATCTTCCCACTTAGGGAGTATGATGTAGGATCAACATCTTGTCCATAGTATAATTTTAGTTTTCATTCTCGTTTTGGTTTGTGTGAGAGCTTAGTAGGCCTATTTTGGTATTTAAGTTGCTTCCTTCACCTCCATGTAATCTTCATTAAGTGTTCCAGGCTCCTTGAGAATTTTCCCTCCAAATAAGGTTTTAAAACTTTGAATTCTTAATTCCATGAGATGAAGTTGATGAAAAGTGTAAGAGTTACTAATGGTGTGAAAGGTCATTTTTAGACCTCATTGGGAGAGAATAGAGTGTTTTAACCTTTGTCTTAGGTTTTTAATGACTTGTAGTTATCATAAAACTTGATTAGTCATCTTGGGTTAAGTAATGTAACCACCATCTCTTCTAGTAAAATGGAGGAATTCGAAAGAGAGACAATTAGTGAAGTATTGAGAGGAGGTTTCATAAGTGAAGGAGCCTAAGAAGGTCTCGATGGTATACAATCCAAGAAATGAATTGATTTAGATAATTGATGTAAATATATTAGTGAGTTTCTTATGAATCTTGCATTGTGCTAATTGTATAGTGTGATTGATAACTTCTCTCATAACAATTGTACAATGTGAATGAGATTAAATTAGAACTAAAATGAAGAAGAATATGTGATTATATTGCATGAAAAAGTCTTGAAAACCTAGGACAACGATATATCAAAAAAACACATATTCAAGAAAAAGATGAGTAAGTAAATGTTAAATAATGACTTGTCTATATCTCACGAGCATGGTTAAATGAATAAGAGTTACTATAAGAGTTAAAAACTTTTTAGAAACAGAGGAAACTTCAATAATTAGTTGAATCTTTTAAACGCATTACTAGTTTGAAATACGATGTGTGAAGATTGGATTTACATGATTGTACAAGCTATCGAAGGATAACAAATTTTTCATTATATAAATAACATTGTAAGAAGTTTCTATAAGATAAGGAGATCAAGAACCTCCTTATAAAGATATGGTAAGTGATAGGAACAAGAACCTTGTTACAAAGCTTAGAAAATTCGGGTAAACCTTGTTAAATCATACACGACATGATTGTAATGTGATATTAGAAAGTATTTGGTGAAGTGTGAAGTTGTGTCCTTATTTTAAGATTGTTGGAAATATTGAGATAAGTTTGTAGATGATATTTTGAATCTTGACTATCATTTAAATACATACGGGTGGATATATTTCTAAGGAGAATCCATTTGGTGCATGTAAACCCTAGTTCGGGGTTTTAAGATAAGAAATGTAAATAGCTACAAGAGTCACCCATGAATCTTTCTCAAAGGTTTATATAATTATTTTTCGGTATGACAAATGAATTCACAAAATCTCCAAGAAAATAGAGAATTTTTGAAAATATATAAAGGTTAAACACGGTCTAACTATAATCTATTATAAAGATACCCCATTTGAGGGTTAGAAAAGAGAGAAAGGATAGCATATCTCAATTAATTCTCACTGAAAGATAAAACCTTGAGGAAGGAGAATAATATGGTTTATGAAAGTATGTGATATAGTTTTATGAAGAAATATTAATTTAGAAGGGTGCAAGAAAAGAAAAACATAGTCTAAGCTTCCTTTATAACCTAATAAGGAGATTTTGAGTCGGTATTGCTTTCAAGCACACATAATATTATGTCTCTAACTTTTAACATTGGAACTACAGGTGATGAGTTTTGTGTTGGAAGTGTGCACATGGTTGGGTAATATTAATGAAGTGATTGAGACCCCAAAAAGTACTTTGTTCACGTCATAAGACAAATTAAGGCAAGAAAGTAGGATGCACTTAGAAACAAGATTGTGTGAATGAGCAAGGAGAGAAGCTTTAGAGGGAAAAAAATGGGATTGGGGAGAGGGAATTTAAAGTGTAAGGATGGTTGAGAATCAATAAAAATAAAGGAGTTACCCTCAAAAGTATAGAAACTCAAACTTATACCATTTGGTAAGCCTAGAAGACCTAAAGATAAGAGGGAAAAATAAATTGTAGGAGTTGTGAGGGGAATTGGACTAAAAAAATTGGTGGAATAGTAGAACTCAATAAGGGGTGTCTAAAAGTGTTTCTACTTCCTCTTAGAACCTTGCATTTTTCTCTAAAACATGAATTTGTCTTCAGACAAACCTAGTGGCAAAAAACCTAATTCTGAGAAATTTTTGTGGTTTGAAGGTGCTATGTTGTTTCTCACGGTATGAAAATTTGTAAATAATTTTTTGGGAATAAAAGGTATCTCAAATGGTGTTCGATTTAGCTTGAATCCCAATATTACTCTCAAATATACAATAAATGCACTTTGGGATGGCTACAAGTGTTATTAAGAAGACATAAGGTACTATAGAGTTGAAATGACTTTGTGGGACTCTTTGAATGAGTTAATCATGTTTATTTGAAGGTTTTTAGAAGGTCAAAGGTGGTCAAAGGAATAAGACAATTTTGAAGTTTATATTTGGATTTTAGTGGCATTTAAAAGTTCTTAAGAAAATTGGCATGTATGTTGACCTTGTTTCCTTAACTAACAAGGGTTGTGATATGTGAAATTTATTAAAAACAATTTCTACATCAAAATCCCACACCCATCCAGATGTGGTATTGAAGATTCATGAAATTGATAAAAATTATTTAGGAATATTTAGGGAAATTTTGAAGGTTTAGGGACAAACTGTGTAACAATGAGTTTTTCAGGTGTATGGAGTATGATGTCAAATTTGGTACTTGAACTTCATCGTGTGATTTTGGGAGCTTTTTAGGGATTTGGAAAGAAATCAAGTAGGAATTGGAAATCTGTAGGAATTATCTACATGATGGAAACATCATATTTTTCATGAGGCATGTTTCTTTCTTAGAGACAACTCAATCTTGGGAGACACACCTTGTTGTCCCAAAGAAAAAGGGGTAAAATTTTGAATATGAAAGAAGATTTAGGTTTTGAAACCTATCCAATTGTTCATGAAATGTCCTTGGGAATCAAAATAATATAAAATTTCAGGTTATAAGACCTTATAGAGCTTTGGGAATTGTTTCGTCAAGTTCTCTCTTGTGAAGATGAGATGCTTGTACTTAGTGATTTTTTTGAGTGACACATGTCACCTTCTGGTGAGAGTGAAATTTTGTGTCCCTCTTGTCCCTTTCCTAAGGGAGAAAATGGGACACAAAAACATGCCTCACATCAGCCCTTCCCTCTATTCCTTCATATGACCCAGCTCGGCCTCTCGAAGGGCTTATCAGGCTTATCTCACCTTCCCCATATCGCATCATGTGAGTGACACTTGGCATAATATTGTGAGGGAACATTTTATTTTCCCTCTTTTCCACATTCCAAGGGGAAAAATGGGACAAAAATTTCCCCTCTAACCCCTCTTCAGGTTCCTAATGAGTTAGTTGATAACTCCCGGGAGCTAGGGCATGTTTTCCTCCATCTATTCATCCTTGTACCAAAAATAGGATACTTTTATATTCAATAATGGGAGAATCCCCATATTTCCACATCAAATATGAAACAAATATGGGTTATCCTAAGGAATCAGGTGTAGGAATATATTTCGCCCCTAAATCAACCCCAAAAGTAGTTACTGA
Organism: Taxus wallichiana var. yunnanensis; assembly: GCA_018340775.1. NCBI lineage: Eukaryota > Viridiplantae > Streptophyta > Pinopsida > Cupressales > Taxaceae > Taxus > Taxus wallichiana. The sequence continues at coordinate 133,417,407 of CM031235.1, forward strand.
TTGAAGATAATTTAGGGGATGAAGAAGGAAAAGTGCGGAGGGGGGTTGGAAACGTAGGTGGAGACTATGGAGGCACAAAAGGAGACCATGTAAGTGATGAGAAGAGAGGATATGATAAGGAGAATCACCTAATAGAAGCATTAGAAGAAAAGGAAGATAAAGAGGATGAGGAGTTTGTTTTGAATCCAAATTAACCTCAAAATTCCATCCATGCAAGGTTCTAGAAAGGAAAAGAATCAAGAGGTTTATTTTCTTGGGACTACATGAAGGAATTTTATCCTCAAAGAAATCTAAAAAGGTGTTATCTTTTTTCATAAATTCCTATATAGAAGAACCAATTATTGAACTCGCCATCAGTTGCATAAATAATGTCCTAATAGGAGATGGAGATACAATCATCCTCGCGGAAATGTATTACCTCTTTGAAACACAAGTAGGATAAACACTTCTAAATATTGATGGATAATTAGTGCAAAAATACACAACAATGACTCCAACATACAAAGGGGGAAGTGGCTAAGATGAAAAAGGAGCTCCGGTAAACAAAGAGTCAACTACGTGATTTAATCTAGTAGCATAAGGCCTTACAAGAGAAATACAAGTGCTCATATTATAAGGAAAAAGCATTAGGTGAGAAGATTATCTTCAATGAGCCTAAGCTTATAAAGACACACTTGATCATCCAAGGTGAAAAGATATATGAATTGGAGAAATTGCTTAATCTTTTGTTCAAGAAAATCGAGGCAGACAGGACCAAGACAAACAAAAAAGGGCCACCAAGAAAACATAAGAATTGTTTGTGGGAAAAAACTTGAAGCATGTCAAAAATCACTAAGAAATTGGAATAAAAAGTTGTGAATGCCAACAAACTCTTTAAAGGGTTTTCAAGAAAACTCGAATATTATCGTGTGCATTGAAGAGGACAAGATGAAGAAAACATCATTATAAGCTCAAATGGAGGGTGATTCCATTAATAAGGCCACTTGTAATAATATGATGGAAGAGTTTGAGAGGGTTAGTGAAGAAGCCACTGAAAAATGGGAAAAGGTGAAGCAAAGATTGGGATAATTGAGAAATATCATCGATAAAGTTGAGACCGAGTTATAAGCTACACTCACAAATTTAGGCAAAAATTTAAATAACTACACACAATATCTATAATTGGCATCAAATTCATGAAGGATTTTACCGAGCTAGTCACTCAAATAGATAACATAACCTCTCTCTTCCAAAAGGCAATAAGTAACTAGTAAACACAAAAAGATGTACTCGAGATCCAAGTGCCAAAATTATTTGAAGTGTTACAAAAATGTTTCTTTAGGGTGGTTAACGAGTTAGTGTGGGGTGAGGTTGGACCATGAAAAATCTTGTATTCTTTATTCTTGTGTCCCACATTGGGGATAAACATTCCTTATTCTTAAAAACCATTCTTTAAGTGATAAATGGAAAAATGAAGAAATATTACACGTAAGAGGAAAGGTGTAGGAACACACAAGAAGATTGAATGTGAGTATGCAAACAATTTAAGGAAAGGCACATAGGAAAAAGGAGAGGACCATGCTGATGCAACCTAGAATTTACCAGATAACTCCCTAGATGTGTTGGCACATCACTCAGCCCAAACTGAGCACTCACCCAAAGCGCGCAAAGGTACCAAGTCCCTCTTTAGGGTTGCTATAGTAGGATGTTAGCGTGATGAAGGAAGAAACACATAGATTCATAACTAATCTATCATTCTACATTGTATGCTACATTCAGATCTATGACAGAACAAGCGTTAAACAGTAATCATGATTGAATCAATAACATACACTACTCAATTACACACAGGAATGACACTTAGATTCAGCCAATATCTTCCATCTATTAATAACACGAAGCTCCTTACAATAATGTCAAATGATACCAATGCACGTATGGACCTACTACAATAATTCAGTCATATGTGTATATCTCTATATCTTCATACATCCATCACACTCTTATATATAGGGTGGGGACTTTCCCTTCACCGCTTATCTATTCCAGAAATAGGTTGCATGCTATTAATAGCCACATGTTGTTCATAGGCATAGCCATACATGCAAGTGTGTTATCTATAGGCCTCTTATAGTTAATTGAAGTGTCAATCCTATTCTTATCTCGTCTCCATGCAAAATGCTTTGATTTGATCCTCCAAAAATAGATAATGCATGGCGCGCATGTCTCTGCATCATTGGTGTGTTCCGCATGCCATCTTCTAAAAATAGGTCGTCATGCTCAAAATTGGCTAAGTCCTGAATGCTAAACTTTCCTTCTATGCACGGGTCCTTCCTATCCTTCCGCACCCTTGATCCTGGCCTTCTCTCCCACATGGACTCCTTGTGTGTTCTCTAACAAGTATTCTCTTATCAACATTACCCCACACTAATCTCATTGTCATCCCGACAATGGGTATTCCTCCAAAAATTGAAGTAAGGAACAAAATAATGGAAAGAATAAGAATGAAATAATGTTTACAAATAAAGAATTTTTATGAGACAACCTCCTCTGTATCACTTTGTAGTATCAATTCTAGATACTCCTTTATTTCACCTCCCAAAACTTGTCATTCAGTGAGTGCTTATTCTACTTTTTTTGGGATGTCCACAACAATGGATTCTAACTCATCCCTCGTAATCTCTCCCTTTTCATTCTATAGAACCAACACAATGCTGGACATTGATGTCATTCTTCCTTCTAAAAGATCCATCTTCTACGCAATTAGCTTCCCAAGCTCTTCCAACCAAGTCTTGTGTGGATCTTGTGTTCTTTGTCGAGGACCTCGCGCTTATGCTTAACCATTGAAAATATTTCTATGTGTCCCAATGCCTTATCCTTCATTGCTTTCTGGACCTCATCATTTTCCTCTAGGGTCTTTATATTGATAAGTTCATCTAGAGTAGTGTGTGCGATATTCAAGGCTGGTTTGCTTTCTTGAATACTTATAACGCTTACGAGTAGCCCTTCATAAGATGCAATCTTTCGCATCACTGACACTTTATCTCATTCTGCATCTTTCTCTGACTTCCTTGGCGTTGTCATGCACAGAGGTTCATATTCAAGTACCAAGTTCACCAACTTTCCCACATAATGTATCGCTGAAGGAAATGTCTGTGGTATCTTGGCCTCCAAGTGTGTCCTTTCTCTGATGACATTTTCCCCAATCTCCTCTGTGATGTTGATAAATACTTTGTTCTTCTTCTACAAAATTCCTTCTCTTGTGTTATGCACACTATCTCCGCATCCTTTGTCTTCACTCCTTGCGCGACTCTCGATTGTTCTGAACTTTGTCCATGTTTCTTTTATCCAATTCAGCAGAAACCTTCACCAATGTGTTGCTTACCTACTCATCGGACATGACAGTAGGCTTTACTGTCATGTGTCTAGCTTGGGGTGCCTTCTTCAGCCGTCTCAAAATGCAAGACTCCTTATGGATATTGCATTTCTAAAAAATGGCTTTTGGGTGCCATCTCTTCTTCCTCAAGGACCGCCTTCTTCTTTCCTTTTCTTTACTTTTTGTAGATGCCTTCTTAGGTGCCATTTTTTTCCTTTGCAAATGTATCCTCTTTAAATATGTAACTTTACAAATCAATCCCTAGCCTGATTCAATCATGTCATAGGTGGAAACTTCATGCCCTAACTCCTCTCTACCTCCTTACTTCACTCAAACCCTTCACCACTAGGGACGCAAGCTTCTTTTCACACAGATTTTTATCATGCTTGGTTTCACACCCTTCACACCTTAACCCAATCACTCGGCTCTTTGAAATTGGCTCTTTCCTCAAATTCTCTTAGTCACAATAGTAAAAATGAATCTGCATCCCATCCTTATATTTTTTTCAAATTTTCAAATTTTGATGCATTTATTACTCCTTCACCTACCAAATATCCTCTCATTTACTAACCAAATTTGTTCTTTCCACATGGTACATCTTCGTGCCCTAGATATAACCTTCTAGCGTGCCTTCCTACCCTCTGGTCACAGACTTCTCTTCAATGCATGCCCTTGTGCTTGAGTACCTCGTCACTGTACCTTCTCCTGGTAGTTATCATGGCCTCCACTTGCCTCACGTTATACTTGTCCTTTCATTCATCTCCATCCTTGGTCACTTGTGAGAAGAAATCTTCTTTTGACTTAAAGCACACCCGTAGTAGGTTATTCCTTTCACCTTTCAATTCCCATGGTCTTTACTTAGATAACTACAACCACACCACACTAAAGGTATGTGCAGCCCTTTGCGCATAAACATTCTTCACATAGTAATGAGATTCATGTGCGCAAGCGTGCTTTACACAAGAATAACAACTAAATTGAAAAAGCATAGTGATAATGAAGGAAATACATTAAGGAAATACATAAGGGAAACCTAATCTAAATGGCAATACTGCCTTATTACAAACACCAAGAAGTCTTATTTATAGTAGGGCTTCAGCCTACTCCCGTTAAAGTAATCGGGTAGCCGTGTTCCATCAAGTGCTTCTAACTGGAAAGCACTTATTTCAAGTATGTGAGTGATGACATATGGCCCCAACCAATGTACTTTGAGCTTTCCTGGATGGCGTAAGAACTTAGAGTCATAAAGAAGTACCATTTTTCCAATCTCAAACTTCTTATCCCTTATGTTTCTGTCATGTCATGCCTTCTACGCCTGGCCTTTTCTTACTTCTAACTCCATCGTGCTATGGCTCATTTCCCATCCAGTTGAATCATCTTCTTGACACGCTCTTCTAAATATTGTTCATCGGCTAGACCTCCGGTCGTGTAATGCACAAAGAAGGTAACATAAATTCTATAGGAGAACGACTTACTGCGCTAAAAACCAAATTGAAACGGTGTGGCTTTGTTCAATTTCTTATAAGTTGTTCTATATGCCCAAACAACAAGCGACACTTTGTCATCCCAATCCTTTCTTCCAACATCGCAATTTTTGTCAAATTCGACTCAAAATAATGTTGAAAGCCTCGTGATTCCATTTTCCTAAGGATGGTAGGGTGTAGTTTTATAGTGTGCAACCATAAAATCATCTAATAGGATCTTGATTGTCTCATTCAAAAGTGTGTACCCCTATCACTTATTGGGCTTAAAGGACATTCATATCTTGTAAGAACATTCTCCCATAGAAACCTAGCCATTGTACGAGTTCTTTGTAGGCATTGCTTACGCCTTGCGTGTGAGATAATATGTGCAAGTAATGATATAGTGCAATCCAGTCCTGCACGCGGCTAGAAAAATAGGTCCTAAAATTCAATGGCCCATTTCTCAAATGGTTCTACACTAGTAATTGGTCTTAAAGGCACCTCATCTCTTTGCCCTAGTTTTCTTGAGCGCTGAAAAAATGATCACACGCCTTACAATATTCTTTATAGTCTTTATACAATGTCTCCCACCATAATCCAGCAAGTAGGATCTTCCGAGTAGTCGCATCACCTACATAATGGCCTCCTGCAATACCACCATGAGCTTCTTCCATAATATCCTTGTGCTCATGCTCTAATACACAATGGCGTAATACTTCATCTCTGCCTAACTTGTAGAGGTCACCACTGATTAACATAAACGGTGTCATGTGTATAGCAAGTTGTTTCTTTTCTAATGCCTTCATTCCTTTTGGTGCTATACCAGTCTGCAGAAAGACAACAATGTCTTCTAATTTTGATGGTGCACGTTGTAACCTATATAATTGTGCATTTGGCATGGTTTCTTCAATTTTCTATGCTTCCTCTCCTGAGTTGATTCTAGATAGATGGTCTGGTCCAAAATTACTTTTCCCTAGCTTCACCACAACTGTGAAATCAAACTCTTGAAATAAGAGTACCCATCTGCATATGCACCCCTGTAAGACAAGCTTGTTTACCAAGTACTTCAATGCCATGTGATCTGTATAAAACACAAATGGTGTTGCTAACAAGTATTGTCAAAACTTATGCAATGCATAGATCATAGACAAAGCTTCGTGCTCTGTAGTTGTATAATTTTGTTCAGTAGGAGTTAGCTTCCTACTAGTAAAACAAATTGGATGATCGACAATACCTTCTCTAGGCTAAGCTAACACAATGCCAATGGCCATGCCAGAGGTGTCCACATGCACATGAAATAGTTTATCCCATGAGAGAAAGTGTAGAATGGGTGCGGTTATAAGTCTCTCTTTAAATATATCAAACATGCGCTGCTGTGGTTCTTCCCAATAAAATGTACCTTTCCCCTTCAATAACTCTTCCAAGGGGGAAACAATTTTGGCATACCCTTTGATGAATTTTCTATAATATCATGTATGACCTTAAAAATTGTGCACCTCACTTTGACTGGTAGGTGATTCCAGGCCTAAAATGACTGTAACCTTAGCTGGATCAATGAGAAAACATTCCTTGTAGATTATATGTCCTAACAATATTCCAAATTGTGTGGAAAATATGCACTTCTTGATGTTCAAAGAGATACTCAAATGTTGCAGCATTCAAACATTAAGCACAAATTATCACAATGATCTTTCATAAGCCCATATATTGTCTAATCATCTAGGTAAACCTATAAGAAGTTATGAATAAAATCTTTGAATGCCTGAATAACTATGCGCGAGAATATAGAACTCACGTTTTTCAATCCAAAAGGTATCACAGTATAGGCAAAATTGCCCCATTCAGTAGTAAATGTTGTCTTTTCTTGATCCTCCTGAGCAATCCTAACTTGATGATACCCAAAAACCCATCTGTAAAGGAGTATATCTTGTGCCCTACACACCTTCCAGTATTTCCTCAGTGAATGGCATCGGGAATGGATTAGTGATGCATGCAACATTCAACTCCCTATAGTCTACACATATTCTAATTTGTCCATCCTTCTTGATATTGATCACCATTGGGCTAACCCATTCTGACTCATCGAGGGGTTTGATAATTCTAGATTTCAACATTTTATCAATTTCTTCTTTTACCTTTTCACACAAATTAGGATTCATTATGTAAGGCCTCTTTCTAACTGGGTGTGCACTATCTTTAAGATTTATCTTCATTTCCCCAAGTGATTTATGCATGCCTTTAAGTTCATGATATCCTCGTGGGAATAAGTCCTGATAATCCCTGAGTAACTCAATGATCTTTCTTTGCTACTCTCGAGTCGACCGGTAGTCTCCAAACCTATATTCACCTTATTAGTCTTCATGGGTTTGTGATAGGTGCGTGTATCCTTGTTTGCACTATCCAAGACCTCACGCACCCCTTGTGAATGTTCAATATCCAAGTTTTCAATTTCCTCATCATCCATAATGTAAACCATCTTTCCCTTCTCTTTCTCAAGGCAAGCGCGTTCAAGTAGTATGAAGTCCATTTCTTCTTCCTTCTCAAAACGTGCTCCGGACTCTGTCTCACCAAATAATTCCTGAATATGCTCTACTTATTTTGCACTATCTCCCATGGTTAAGCGCTTGATAAATTTTAATGCCTCTTTTATTAGAGGTTGAGAAGAAAAGTAGTCAAATTTTCCAGTTTCAGTCTCTTGATGTAGTTTTGTATATAATTACCGAGCATGTGCGCATCCTTGTAGCGTACGGTATAATCTATGCACCCATAGTGAAAGTGGTAGTGTTTCATGTCCTACTGTCTAGAGTCTCTCACACTACTGAATGTGATGTTGAACAGGTTGATCACCATGATAAGTGCATATCTACATAGGTGTATTGTTCCTTACAAACCTAATAGATAGGGTGATTCCAATATTTTCCCATTCTATAAGATTATCTTTGTGGACTACCCACCAGCACGCTGCTGTCCCACGCAAGGTATATACTAACATATCTCTTCTCTTAATTTTTTTGTCCACTGTGTTTCCATGGCTTTAAAAAATGCGGGAAGATCTTCTACCCCAGTATACTAAGGTCTGTGCTACTATCTGTCCAGGCGAATCAACAAAGTCCATTCTTGCATGCAACCATAATTTTTACTTCATGCCCTACTAATTCATATGTACCATGAGCCCAATTGTCACAAGAAATACTTGTAGTATCACTAATGGAGTGAGAATCCTCCCATTACAGGATGCCTTTTTTGATGGCTCATTGACCTTTAGGTCTGAACAATGCGTGCATAAATTTAGTTTAAGTCCTGCTCACTTAGAAGCTCAACATATGGCATAGACTTCCCATCATCAAACGATATCACAACCCTTTCCTCATTGTTCTCAAAGCTAATATACCCCTTATTGAATCTCAAGATAGCATCATTCGCATAACACCAAGGGCGTCCCAAGAAAGGCTAGAAAATTGTCCACTTCTTCAAGTGCTAATACCTTAAAATCCCAGGTGAACTTGGCCCCTTGTATGGTTATAGATGCATCCTTCAAAACTCCTACAGGAGTATCCTTAGTCAGGTTTTCCATAAACAACACATTAGATGATGGCTGCAATAGAGGACTCCCCATTTTTACCCATGCATCTAATGTAAGCACATTTACTTCCACACTGTACCAATCAATATGTTGCTCAACAACCACCCATCCACAACAACATTCGAGAATAATTTCCTTGTCATATTCAATTATCGGGGGAAGACTTGCATGTTGGATCTATCATTCTGTTTTAAAACTTACGCGCGGATTGTTCTCTTTTAACCAACTTCCTAATAGTGGGATAATGTTCTCCTGGCGCAACATTCTACACACTTCTCGCAGATCATTGATATCGGTTTGGGTGTCTCTCGATGATTTCTTTTGTTCCTTTAAGTATTGCATCTCACCTTGAAGATTCCTTAGCACTTCTATGGTATCTGGTAAACCTCCTTCTAATGAGAGGGATCTGGGTACCACTGTATGAAAAAACTCCTCCTTGGTGATCGTAGGCTTTTGGTGCAATGCTTCTCTTGCGCATGCCACTTTAGCGCATGTAGTAATCTTCACCGAATGCCTTAGGTCCTGCTATCTTGGGCATCCATTGATCTTTTACCGCACGCTGGATTCTAACCATCCCGACACCTTTGTTTTCTTTCTTATGTTGCTTACTCAGATGCTCTTATAATTCTAGGCACTCTTCATAGCTATGGTTCTTCCCACAAAAAGAACATGCAATATTATGAGGACATTCATGCCTATAGTGGTCAGGAGATCCACATGTATAACATGTTCCACGAGGGAACTCACCTCTTCCTCCACCACGGCCTCGTCCTCCATATCCACCATGATATCCACGTCCCCTTCCATGTCCTCCTTCAAAACACCCCTCATTCATGTCATAGCGTGTTGGATTATGATCCTAATCCTGGTGCTCATTCTTACCCTTAGAATTATTTGTTACACTTGTCTATCATACCCCAATGTCTATAGCATCTTGGATCTGACCAATCAACCAACAATCTTCAGTATCATGGGTCCTTGATCTATAAATCTTGTAAAAGCAAGATACATTCTTCCTTATCACACGCATAACACAGGACAATGACTAGCATCATGATTCAAATGACAGATCTCACAATCCAACAATAATGAGCATATATATTTGTGAGGGCAACTATCCTTGGTGTGACCTTCCACTTCACAATTTGTACACCAAATTCCTAAGTGCGTTTCATGGGCTGAATTTGTTGATAGATTATCTAAATGATTTTCCATTGCTATAATTTGTGCCTCTAAGAATGGAATAATGCCAGTGTCAATGCTCCCAACTACCTCAGCACGTAAATCTACTTCCAGTCCTTCACGTAAATCAGTGTATGTCTTATGTGACAGCGCCCTTCTAAATGGTGTAATCAATCCTCTAACGAACCATTGTGCATGTTGGCTAGCATGAATATCATAAGATAGCTTAGATATAAGTGTCTTAAAATGAGCATCATAATCACGTACATTCTCAATAGTGCCTTTCTTGATATCCTTGAGCGCACTAATACTCTTCCTCTCAAACTCAAAGATATGGAACTCTTTCAAAAAAGCATCTTTCAATGCTCCATAATCTAGGCAATTTTGATCGGGTCAAACTTCTTATACCAGTTGTGCACACATCATTGTAATGTAGTAGAAAATTGACATGCCTTATGCTCAGTAACCATGATGCCCTTAGTGCGCCACAAGATTTCACACATATGCACATGTTCGGTAGCATCCTCTATACCTCTATACTCTGAGAGATGAAGAGACATCTCCATATAAATATTATGTGGTTGTTGTGGACCTTGAACACCTGATCCAAAACCTCCTATGTTCCCTCTACCTCCAGAACCACCAAAACTAGAACCACCTATACCTCCTGATCCTCCACATGTAGCGGGAATATGACCTATAGATGTACTCCCATATGCTCTGATAGTAGTACTATACTTTGAACCCCTACCGTCTGTGAGGTAGTTCCACTTCTAGAGGTGAATCCAACATTCTACGTGCTCACATTCTGTGTGGAGGATGTGCCTAAGGATGTTTCTTCAAATATCATTCAAGCCGTCTATCCTACCATTGATGTACTTGGTCCTCGATTTACTCCTTCTCTCCTACTTCCCAAATTAGCTTTATGGTTGCTTGTCATACTAGATATTGGAAAACCAAGTGCAAGGGCTAGGTCACCAGGTGGATTAAGATGCACATCCATGGTCCAAGTAGTCTCTATTGGTGCACTTCTATGTGAGGCCGAGGGGGATCTCTATCATGTTTTCCAATATGGGGGATTTCCTGATGCTCTGGCTCCATGTCTTCTACATGAGTTGTAAATCCTTCACAAGCTATCTCTCTCCTCAATGCCATACTTTTTGCAACATAACATTGTTTCTCTATCTCCCTCTCATGTGCCTCATTAAACTTAAGTCGCCTTTCCTCTCTCTACCTCTCTGCCGCTAGGTCTGCCATCTTTCACCAAACCTGTTCCTACCCTCACACGTGGTGAAGTTTAGTTAGCCATCGGTTTACTCTCCAGGTTCAAAGTTACCATCAAGATCTTGATCGCCAGTGGGATACCTCACAAATATACTCCTCTTGGATACCGCAAAAACTAGAATTCAGCTACCTCTAGGCAAGAGTACGTCGAAATTGAATATTCCAGAATATAACTGTTTAGAACACCACAAAACCACATATCCACAACGCGAGTCCAGATCAAATCAGCATCATAAAGGGCCTGAAATTCTTCATGTGTCCAGACAAGTGTGTGATACCTCCAATTCTATTGAGATGCATAAGCAGTAAGCCACTCGTATAATTATACTTTGGAAAGATGGAAAAAAATCTCTCATATAAGCTATCATATAGATTATGTTCTACCCAAGTGCGTGCATTAAACTCAGATCCACTGCTGAACTGTCATGCATATTCTTCCTCTAGATCATGTATCCATTCCTCAATATTTTCTAGAGTTAACCAATACGTCTTCATCAAGAACCATCCACGAAAACAACTAAAAAAGAGGTCTAGGAAACATAACCAATGATGCAGCCTAGAATTTACCAGATAACTCCCTAGACGCATTGGCACATCACTTAGCCCAGACTGAGTGCTCACACGAAGTGCACAAAGGTACCAAGTCCCTCTTTAGGGTTTCTATAGCATGATGTTAGCGTGATCAAGAAAGAAACACATAGATTCATAACTAATCTATCATTCTACATTATATGCTACATTTAGATCTATGATAGAACAAGCATTTAACAGTAATCATGATTGAATCAATAACATACACTACTCGATTACACACGGAATGACACTTAGATTCAGCCAATATCTTCCATCTATTAATAACATAGAAGCTCCTTACAATAATGTCAAATGATACCAATGCACATATGGACCTGCTACAGTAATTCAGTCATATGCGTATATCTCTATATCTTCATACATCCATCACACTCTTATATATAGGGTGGGGACTTTCCCTTCACCACTTATCTATTCCAGAAATAGGCCGCATGCTATTAATAGCCACGTGTCATTCATAGGCATAGCCATACATGCAAGTGTGCTATCTATAGGCCTCTTACAGTTAACTGAAGTGTCAATCCTATTCTTAGCTCGTCTCCATGCAAAATTCTTTGATCCGATCCTCCAAAATAGACAATGCATGGTGTGCACGTCTCTGCATTGTTGGTGTGTTCCACACACCATCTTCTAAAAATAGGTCATCATGCTCAAAATTGGCTAAGTCCTGAATGTTGAACTTGCCTTCCACACGTGGGTCCTTCCTATCCTTCTACGCCCTTGATCCTGGCCTTCTCTCCCACGTGGACTCCTTGTGTGTTCTCTAACAAGTATTCTCACGATCAACACACGCTCAAGAGAAATGAAAGATATAGATTTGTTTTGGGAAAGGATAACACATAAAGGGCACATAATACTTGGGGTTAACATGCAACATAGTTAATAAATAATATTGGAGAATGGACATACAAGAGGACAAATTGATACACATGAACTAAACAAGATAGAAATTGAAATTGAACTAATAGTTTGGAACACTTGTATGGAAGAATCGCGGGAACATATAGAAAAAGTTGGAGATAATAGTGTAATGATAAGCCGGGATGCGAAAAAAGAAAGGACATGGCTAAATATAACCAAGGAACAATTAAAAGCATTCAAGACTTAGTAATGGCGGCATGTGGCCTAGCCACCACCGATGTAATAGTTAATTGGTAGGAATAACTTAGGGGATAAGAATACGTCGCGGAATATTAGTGAAGGGAAAGTCCCCACCAATATATATAGCCCATGAAGGGTTCGTTGTGTAGTGTGCATGAGGGTAATTTTGTGTCATGCATATATGAGTAAATGTGTGTGAGTTGCATAAGGTCAAGTATGATAAGAGTCAAGTAGGTTTGAGAAAGAGATTGCGTTGTAATGCATTTATGTAATGATTAATCAATATAAAGAGCATACGTATGATAAAATATAATTTTTCCTTAGTTATTAATGTGATGTGTAACTATTATTTCCAATTCATTGTAATTTTGACCTTGATGAAACCCAGGACTCTTCGCACTTCGAGCGATCTTGTCAAATTTCCCTCTCGACGTGATAGGTCGACACAGTAGATACAATTACATGCACTCGTTTCCTTAACTTTTGTGTTTGAGTATGCTTCTATAGTACAATTAGACACACAACACACAATAAATATCCCTACACAAATTACAAGAGAAAATACAATAATATTCTATTCATGAGGAAAATATTATAGACCAAGGAAAAAAAGATTACAATCTTGTTATATCCTTACAATGAAGACTATGCAAAAATTACCTAAATAATTTCAAATTTCTCAGACATGTCCTAGTTATGTTTGTTGACTTGCAAGACTTTCATAGAACTAGTATTGACTCCCTAAAATGTATCTTTAGCACACTTCACCTAAGCTACTCAAAATTCACTTTATAGGTTTTAATTACTTTTGAATTCCCTTTTCGTAATTTGTTACTTTATAGGTTAATTGCTCCCTCAATTTATAGAATGTTGAGAGAAAATAAAGATACCTTTGTAAATATTACTTCATCAAATCATTGTCAATTCAACTCATCAGGTCAACGAGAAAACACTCGTGAGGTAATTTCATCTAATCAAAACATAATTGAGATCTTTTTCATCTAGTTAGTGAAGAAAATAGATAAAGTGCCATGTGTTCATGTACCGATTGGTTCATGTTGAGAGGCACAAAAAATATAATATCTATAGAGCACAAAATTTTATAATAGATACAATGCTAAAAAAATTCATTATGCGTATGCACAATTTGTACAAAAAAATTGATGCAAAATTTCCCAAAGCACAACTCCACGGGATACACAAAACTACCAAGTCTTCTTTCCTTATCTTTATTATTAAACCATGTCACCCATAAATTATGGGAGAAATATATCACACTATCAAAATCCCTACACAACTTAAATGAGACAAAAATATTAATATATCAATGAGGAAAGGATTACAAAGTAAGGAAAAGCTGTCAAAATCTTATTATATCCTTACAAAGAAGACTATCTAGAAATTCCTATAAAGAATTTCAAATTTATAGGACATGTCACTTATCCAAAATTTGTGTAATTTTTTATTTTGTTTGAAATTTTGGTCAAAGTTACTATTTTGGACCTTTACTTACCTTTGTGATGTCTTTTTAAGTGAAAAATGTCTCCATACTTAGGCATTTTTTAGCATTTGAAACTTTTTAAGGTCAAATCCTTTGTAGTGCAATAATTGTGGGTCCACGGAGGAACAAGTGGTACTTGTTCCTCGGGACTTCATTCCCCACATCCCTGATTTTTCCACAAGTCATTTAGTCCTTTGTTTTGCGGGTTTCGTGGTTCTCCGAAGTATTGTTCCACCATGCTTCAATTCTCCGTAAGGACATGTTCTCAACATAATCCCTTGGCCTATAAAGCTTATTCCAAATTTTTCTAAGTGTCATTTGTATTGCAGAGCTATGGACAACCAAATACCCTACAACCTTTGTGCCTTTGGGCCCTCGGTTCTCTGTATGCAGTTCATCCACATTCCAAATACTTCTAATGTATTGCGGATAGTCCAGAGCTTCGCGTCCCTCATGAACATGTTCCCACAGTCTCCAGCTCTGCGCGCCCTTGTCATACCTTTGTAATACAAAGAAATAATGTTCCAAAAGCTACCCCATTCCTGCCCGATTCATTAAAAGCCTCATTTATTGCACTTAACCGATTCATTTCTAAATGGGAAATTATAAATGGTAAACGAGGTTCTCGCTTTCACTCGCTATGTATCCCTCTCATTATGTGAACTCGTTTTTAGCCGTAGCTTGGGCATTCCTAGTGAAACTTTAAAAATTCAAGGTACACTTTGAGATATTGTGGGCAGCGCTATCATTTTACGTAGCTAAGGTAGGCTATTCTAAGCATCATGAGACTGTAATTGTTCCAAATTTCATCCATGTGCCCTACCATTTGAGTCATCCCGATAATATATTAAATCCCTTCTTCCCGATCCTATGTTATTTTCCCGGTCACCATGAAGTACCATTACGGGGTTACGAGAATTTTCTTCCTTGAAACCTCAATACCCAATATTAGAGACAACTATGTTCGCTATATAGACTTAAATGACTTTTGGGTCCATATTTTCACATAAAATCCCACTCCTCGGCCTAATGCATTAAGAACAGTGTGGTCTAGCACATACATCTGGTTTTCTTCTCTCTATACGGTGTGCGAGACATAGTCCTACCTTGTACTTCTTGCTTTAACATAGACATTAAAGAGATTAGGGATCCTCAAGGTTAGGTGATAGCTAAACTGGATATAAGATACATAAATTCCACCTTCAAGATTCCAATGGTTGAAGATGTTAACACTCTAACCAAGGCACAAGTTTAAGGTCTTTTTAGTAGGATAAAGAGAATTATATAAAAATAATGGCCAAGTCGTGGCTCAAGACATAGAAGAGAGTAGCTTCAAAGTTACCTAAAATCGTATGCAGGTCAGATTTCAAGGAGGATTTTTATGAAATTTTCACTTTGTTGTCCAAATTCACAGGTCTCCCTATCACAAATGAATTTCAGTTTTGGATGTGCCCCTATATAAACATTATTTGTGAAAGGAAGAAGAGTTTGAACTAGGGAGAAATAATGCATGAAAACCTCATTGAATAATTGGTCAATGTATAATAGAGTAAATATTTCTACAAGACCTTATATTTGATGTACACAATTGCCACATACGAGGGTCTAGCTAGGGATTTCTTCGATGGATGATAAAAAGAATGGAAAAACATATGAGTATTACCCTCAATTAGTTTTTACAATAGTAAACATCATTTCGAAAGGGTAAATGATGCCTTCACGATGTATATTTTCAGATTTTGGAAGAAAACACATCCGAGAGGATATCCTTTGAGGCCAACCAGTTGATTGCAAAATATGGCGGTTGGTTCATTCCATTCGAGATATTTACATATATTAGATTGCCCGATTTGAAGGTGCACCTAGTAAACTCCCCATGTACTTGAAATGACAAGTTGGTTCTAGTGGAGGTTTGTAGGCAACTTGATATGTTACACAGAACATGTAGAGACAAGAAAATTATAGGTATTCAATTCCCAATCACTTTGGGAAATTATACTTGCAGGACAACATTAGATGCTCAGAATGTAGAAAGAACCATAGCTGCATTCAATTTCTATACTTTTCATAAAAGGTCATGTTTTGACATCAAAGGCTTCATTTCTAACAACCTTAGAATGGGTTTCTACCACTTTCCTACACTAGAAGATTATTGGGAGGATTGTTTAGATGACTATGAGGTGAGGAGAAGATACTATGGTCGGATTTCTTTGTAGAAAATCAAGGATTTTGGAATTTACAAAGTGTCATAGCACTTCCTGATGATGATGAAAACTTGTTGAATATAATAAGACTATATGGTATACACCCCTTGTCACCATCAACTAGTTTCATAAGGAAAAGTATGATCTTCGGAGTTAATAAACCCAATAATGGTGAGGAACAAAGTTTAGTTTGATATGAAGATGAAATCATATAAGACAGATGTGACTCAATATTCCTCACAAGGAGCCTCAACATCTCACATGGAAACAACTACTACATTTCCGGAAGCTTCTACCCCACCAAAGTCCTTCTCTTACACCTATGGAGTCTTAAAACAAAGTATATTGAAAGAATAAGGCAAAAGGAACTGAGAAAAAAAGTTATAATTGAGAAAAGAGGTAGGCACTCTTTCTTTCCGAAGCCACGGGAAAGTTCAAATGATTGAATAGATTGTTGATCTCTCATAAGAAGAAGGGAAAGCCACAGAAGAACATGAGGAGAAAAACTATGAAGGTGGTAGTACTAAAAAGGAAGATGGTGAAGGGGATAAAGTTGAGGTTAAAAATCCAAATGTTGAAACAGTAAGCACTCTCAATCCTCAATCACTTTGCCTAAGGAAGTGTCTTCTTCAAGCACTGGCACACCTACTTTGGAGGTTTCGCTACCCAAACCCTTGGTTCCTTGAATGTGATTTCTCTGGGCCCAGTTTATGCTCCACCATCAAGTCACTCTTTCACATGGGTACAACCCATGATTGAGAGCAAGAAAAGGAAAACATCTTCCCAAATCATTGCCCCAAGATTTCATGTTGTGGCTGCTCTCTTTGGCACAAATCCAGCTCCTAAAGAAGGTAAAGACTACTTTGAGGTTAGTATTTGACTCAAAGGGCCAACAATAAATAGAATTTTCCAAACCAAGGACATAAAAGGATGAGAAACATTTGAGTTTGGCTAACGTGGAGCCAACAACAATTTCAATGGGTGAATCCACTCATGAGAGCGATGTTCATAATTTGAAAGAAACAATATCCAAATTCATTGAAAGGGTTAATGAGGGAAAGAAACACAATAACAACTTGAGGAACAAGTACAATCCCTCTCACACTTCATCAAATCATTCATCTCTAGTGAAAAGGTACATGATCCTGCTCCTTTGACTTCATTGCCACCTCCCATTTTCCTATCTAATGAAGAAGCACAAGCTATAAAGGACCTTCATAAGCATATTGCTTATGGGAAACCTATTGAGGCTATGATGGAGGGCACATTGCTATCTAAATTGAATTTCATAGAAGAGACCTACAAAGTATATAATAGCATCTCCTTGTCATAAAGACAATTTAACATAGTGATCACATGAGCTGAAAAGGAGTTGAAACTTTGGATGGAATTTGTCTACGATCTTAGGATCACGAGTTCAACAAATGAGAAGATCCTTCTTGCTCATAAGGTTTTTGATGGTTCTAAGAACAAACTTTATAGGAAGTGGGTCTTTGCAGTTGAATGGAAAGTCAAGGTTTTTGAAGAAGCAATCACATAACTCAAGAGAAAGCCACAGAAGGCAGAGGCCTTAAAATAAAATATCAAAGCAGACATGCTTACTCTCAAGTGCCACATGATCAAAGACAATTCAACAGATAAAGTTACAATGGAAGAATTCAAGGAAAAACTCAAGGCATTGATCAAAGAGGTCTTTCTCAAGACTAAAACTACATTTAAATAAAATATGGAGGAGATCACAAAGCTACACAATGTGGTCATGAAAGTCACCAAATGTATGCTATAGAATGGAGGCATGGGTAAAGATATGGATAACACTTTGGATAGCTGGAAGAACGTTATTGCAGACACAACCATTCCCAAGGGAATGGAGATTTCTGAGCACTCATGAAATTCGAATTAGATTCTCAAAGTGAAGACTCCAAAGAACATCAACTTCAAACGTTCTGTAATCCGAATTCATCCTAAAGGTAAATTCTATAACTTACACAATTTCTTTAAACTTGAACAAGCATAAATGGTGAAAACAAAAAAATGGATTTTGGAGGCACCCCTTTGGTTTTCTCTAACTTCCCTATTCAATAAAAATCTAAGGAGTTAGCGAAAATTTGCTAAAATTTTAGAGAAATGGGGAAAAGGCCTATTTTAATGTATTACGGGTCCAGAAATTTTGTAGGTGGAATGGCAATGAGACATAACTAAGGTTCCTTGCCCTCGACTTGGGTCTGAAATTCTAAATAAATAATGATTTGTGGATAAATCGGGTCCCGCCGGCCTGGGTGGTCCAGGTTCCATTGGGCCACAAGTTCCCCGAAATCCCGATTTGCAAAGGAATTGGAGCAGGTTCAAACTATTGCGGATAAGGAGGAAGTTCGGGGCTTGAAACGACACAAATTCCATGGAGACATGAGTTCCCCATGGAGGAAAAATTTCCACACAAAAAGGAGGCAAAGTCTATTGTGGATAAGGCGGAAGTTTGGGGCCCGAACGACACAAGTGCCACGGAGACATGAGTTCCCCACAGAGGTGAAATTTTCGCACAACAAAAGGAGGCGAGAATCTATTGCAAATAAGGTGGAAGTTCGGGGGACCAAGTGACCCTTGTACCCAAGTGCCTTATGTCCCCCAAAAACCAACAATAACTGCAATGTAAAGGGAAAATGGTTTAATGCGGATTGTGAGAGCCCACTTGGAACACCCTGACCATGATCTTAAAATGGGCATAACTTTTGACTTGGAGCTCCGATTTTGAAAAAATTGGAATTTTTGGAAAGGTATCAAAATCCTCTTGCCAAAAAAACTAGATTTATTATTTTTATTGAATTTAGCTTGGTTAATAGTGAGATTGAACATCTACATATTCGAGATTAAATGCATAGTCCCATGGAAGTAACAATTAAACGTGTGAAACTCAAAATGGTTGTGATCACACAGAAGGTCATAACTTGAGAAATTTTCAATGTATTTTCACAAAATTGGTCTTTTTGGAATCGTGGCTTTGATCCCATTACACTAAAATCAATAAATATAAAAATTGATGAAGTTTTGATTGTAATTTTTAAGAAAAATGAGCCCAGTTATATTTGGTTGTTGAAAAGTGGTTGGAAAAACATTTAATGAGCATGTGCAATCATTCTTTTCTTGCTCCAAGTTCGGACACCTTGAGATTTATTTTTACATCCAAAATCACCAACCACCCTCAGTTATCATGACTTGAAATCATTTGGAAAGAGAATTTTAGGAATTACATCCTCTCTCTCTCCTCTCAAAATTCTATAAATTGGAGTGTTGGGCTCATTGTTAAGGAGGATAATTTGAGTAGCAAAACTCTTCCCATTATGTTTTGTGAAGCCAATGTGTTGCAGACCTTTATGGTGGAATCCTTACATGGTGATCCAGGTCTTTATTTTTAATAACTTGAATTGTGCATATCAATGAAGTAATAGATGCAAGTTTGTGGATGTATCTTCCCTTGTTGTGTTTATTTTCATTCTTCTTGCCTCTTCAATCTCATTGAAAATATATTGTGTCTATTTTATGCTCTTGTAGGGATTCATTGTTATTGTGTTTGCATGGAAAGGTGTTGTGAGTGTTGTTATTAGACTATGGAGAACTATTATCACCCTCTCTAATATGCATTTTTCTTCCATTTTCACACATTGGGAATCGTTCTCATACCCTTCTTTTGGTGCATCACCTCTGTAGTGTAGTTTTCCTTCATTTGCATGTTATTTATCTCTCTTCTTGGTCCCTTGGAAATTGTAGGATAGAGATAGTTAGTAGATTCATTTCCATAGAGTTAGTTTACACTAGGAGTAGGAGGAAGAGCCAACTTTCTCTAGAGGTCTATCTCAAGTAGCAAGTCCCACAACTTGGAGACAGTACCCATGTTACCCAGTCACACCGTGAGCTCAAGCACACACACTTGTACAAATTGGAGGGTGTTGTGACTCGATGATACAGATTCCTCTGTTTACTTCATAGGCCTTTTATTTTAATTAATATATTTCAAAGTTGGCCTTATCATTGATGAAAATTCAATTTGTAATTAAGGTCAATTAAGTGTTGTAATACATTTAATTAAGTGATAATGCTTAATTAAAAGAAAGGGGAACTAAAGAGACTTGGTTATAACTGCCCTTGTGGCTATATAAGGCACTTTTGTATCATTGAAAAGGTTGTTGGATTTTGGTGCTTGGAATGTAGGTGCACAGAACTATTTAATCAATACAAAAGAAGTTCTTCCCTCTCGTTTCTTGTGTTCTTCCTGTTCTATTCTTTAATCTGCATATGTGTCTTTGATATATTCAAATAGGAAAATTTGTGTTCAATTCATTGGATGTAGTGCAAATAAATTTGTGTCTAAAACATCTATGTCTTATGAGTTATTTGAGTATATAAAAATTCATATAATTCTTAAATTCTCATGCATGCATAAATAGGATATTATTCAGTAATTTATATATCTGAAAGTACTACCATTTTCACTTCCTAAGTCATAAATTCTTCCACCCTCTTTATCTTATGTATTGAAAGGATAAGTTAAATATGGATACATTTATTGATTTGGATCAGGTTGAAAGCATTTTACACACACAATATAATATTCTTTGTATTGATATTCCATATATTTTGATACAGATACATCCGTATATATAGGAAATAGACTTCCTAAATAATAGGAAGTAGCTATAACAACTCTCCAACCAATCTACGTGAGTTGTCCAAACTCACACACTCATATTTGTTATAAGTTGTTTTATTTAACAACTATATAACAAATTACTAACATATTTACTAACATAAAATAACATTATAATTACTTCACGTAATTATAATTTACTAATGGAGCACTAACAATATAATTTCCTAACATTCCCCCCCTTAGTGCGAACATGGGGAAAACCTGCCTTTGTACTTGCACCTGCTCATGATCTGGTGATTTTCACAGGATGATCACAAACCTCAGGGATGGTTTTGCAAACGGTTGACCAAAAACCGAGAATGGTGGTTTTGCAATTGGTTTACCACAAACCACAAAGTGATGGTTTTACGAATGGATTACCAACAACCAAGAATGGTGGTTTTGCTATTGGTTTACCACAAACCACAAATGAAGGTTTTCAAGTGGTTTACCTACAACCACATCATGATATGCCAAGTACTATTCTTAGCCCTCATCACATCTCACTGCAGGGAATAACATAGGAAATTCTACTGAAATCTGTTGCTCATACATACATAGAAAAAGTTGACATAATGGAAATGGAACATTGGATCATGTTCCCCCCCTCAATGTGAAATTTCCATTTATTTAAAATCAGTAAATCGTACCACACTTTGGAAGCACTAAAATAAAATTACACACACACACACACACATGTCACCAAAGTTGGTATGCAGCCCCATTGTTGGCAACTGACGAGAGGTCGCTGAATGACCTCCAACCTCCGATTCCTCCTACCTCCGAGTGTCATACTGCTAGCTCAGCAAATTTAGCTTTTGTGGATCAATGGTTACCAGGACGTCGGGTAACACCGAAAATGCGTCCGTAAGGTAATTTTTTTTTTTTTACAATTTTTACAATGACTCAATTTTCACACAACATAACACTATGATGACATGAACTGTAGATTTTGACAGTGACATGACTTTTACAACATTAAATTTTGATGAAATAACAACTAACACATAAAAAATAATAATGAAATAATCTACTTAATGACACTATTGACTAATTTAACAATTAAACAAACCTAATGGACAAACCACTCACAAATTGAATTTGACAAAAAAATTGACAACCAACTAATGGCAAGATAATGACTTGAAACATAATCAACATTTTGACATTATTGATGACACAGATTTTTTTTTTAAAACATAACTCTAAAACTATAGAACATAAAAATTTACTTGACTAAGTAGACACTCATAAACATTGATTGTGGGCTCCACTTTAATGCTATGGGAATGAGTATATGACCGACTCTTTTTGCATTAAATGGGACAAAACTACAGATAGACTGAAAATAAAAACTAAAATAGACAAAAATGACGCCACAGAAGCCAAAAATCAGTATTGATTAAACCAACACACTGTAATCAAACCTTTTATGTGTATGGATTACAGGTAGATTTTGTTGAAGCCACGTGTTGATATAGAATAGTGAAGCAACCAGAGAAGAGGGACTTCATGACATGTAGGAAGTCGATCTTGGACACCAAGTAGATCTGCACTGATTTCTCAGAAAATGATCCAAGAAGACAGGGACGTAGGACTAAGTATAGTGCGTTTGACTTCTCAATGGCGTGGTGAATGTGCATGGCTACGTACATACATGGTATTTCCCAATTTCCAATGTATGTAGATCTACACTCATCGATTGAATACAAGATATGGAGCTATTCGTGACAGTCACGATTGGTTAATGTTTTATCACATTTAGAGGTGTTAGATTCAAATGACCGGTACACATTGCAAACTCTGAGCTTTGAGATCCAATGGTAGTGGAAAACAAGCTAAACACTCTATAGAGAAAGACACAAGGAAGACATGTGATGAAATATGTTTGATGCAATTTTCACATAGAGTGCCACCTAAGAGTGCAAGTCACACGATAGTATGACCAGGTATTTAATACACCAATCAAATAATAGTTGTGTGAATTATCTGTTCACCATTGTAGACCAACATCATGTCGCATACACCTACATCACGCCTGATCCATAACTATGTATAGAATTGATCCACGAGTTGCAACAATACACAGGTCCGTCAATGTAAATTTGACTAGACTTATTTGATTTGTACAGATCCCTATGCTTAAAAAGATACTATGCAATGACCTCTCATTTTTATATTCTAGATCTCAAGAATAGACATATGATCGCTCTGATACCAAATATTGATTTGGATCAGATAAAAGCATTTTACACACACAATATAATATTCTTTGTATTGATATTCCATATATTTTGATACAGATACATCCGTATATATAGGAAATAGACTTCCTAAATAATAGGAAGTAGCTATAATAGCTCTCAACCAATCTATGTGAGTTGTCTAAACTCACACACCTATATTTGTTATAAGTTGTTTTATTTAACAACTATATAACAAATTACTAACATATTTACTAACAAAAATAACATTATAATTACTTCACGTAATTATAATTTACTAATGGAGCACTAACAATATAATTTCCTAACAACATTCACAACACCAAAATCCTCGTTTGAATATCGATATTATGTATATTTGTAAATAAGTAGTTTTTTCTTGTGTGTGTGCGTGTGTTGAATAAGGGAGCCTCTCCCATAAAGAGGAGGGACCGTTGTCCCCAAACTGTTTCTTGATTTGATATACAAAGTTTCTAACCAATAGTTTGTAGTGCCCACCGTGAGTCATGTATTTTTATTCCCAACTAAAATATCTTTCAAGAAAACCAACGATTACAACACTGGTGGAGAGAAGATATACATGAGGGAGAAAAGCCTAGGGTATAGAAGATCTTGATTTTCAGTTACTAGAACAAAAATAATTTCAACTAACTCCAGAAAGAAGACTTAGAGGCCAAAGATATACCAACACTCCTCCTACAAGGAAAAAAATCGGTTCATCTTCCCAAGCGGATGTCGACCCCAAGTCTCAAGTGAATCTCAATGCTCATGATTTGGTATTAATATGCGTCACAGTTCCACTACAAACCATTTTTCCTAGAATGGCTATTGTAAATTTTCCATGGGGTCAATGATTCAGCCTCTGGATCTTCCTTAATCACATGAAATTTTCCAAATGGGAATAGAGATATTTTTCCCAAATTTAAGGGTTATGGAAAAGTGCATCCTGACGAGCATATTGTTACATTCATTATTTCATGTGGAGTACTTGGAGTTGAGCACAAGGATGTCTCAATCAGGTTTTTGTTGAAACCTTACAAGAAAATGTTGTTGACTAGTTTTATCAACTCCTAATCAAGGCGTCATTGCCAATCGGGATACCATGAAAACTCAGTTTGATAATTGATTCAAGCATGTTGTAGACATACACGCTCTATTGGCACAACTTTCCCAAATCAAGAAGGAACCATATGAGCATATGAGGGAATTTGTGGCAAGATTCAATAAATTAGTAAATAAAATCCCTCTAACAATTAGACCTATTGATCAAATTCAAATGTTTTTCTTGAACACTCAATTACCTAAGGTAAGTTATGCATTATGGAAAGCCAATCTTGCTAACTTGGAGGATGATCGTCACTTAGCCATCGGTGTGGAAGATGACCTTATTATATCGGGGAAATTGAATAAAGAACAACCCAAAGCCAAAGCCTCTACCTCCTGGAACAACTAACTTTGATCGCTTAGTTCAAAAGTTGGCTAATGATCTGATTTCCATCAAGAAGAAATTGGCCCGTAAGCGTTCCTTACAAGGATATTCCAAGAATAAATTTTCAACCTCGAAAACATATCCCTCATGTTTAGCCTCAGTGAAATCAAATATCCTCCTGTGAAGGTCGCATCAATGTAATTTGTAAATTTGGAAGGGCAATGATGTAGTGGAAGCTAAAGAGGTGGAATATTTTGAGGAGGAACATGAAGAAGTTTAAGAAGATGTAGATGATTCCTAGGTCAATTTTCTTACCACTGAAGGAGTCGATGATGATGATGACTATGATGAAGTAGTAGCTGATATGAATAGTGATTCATATGTTGTCATGACAAGAGGGAAATTCAATAAGAAGAAGGGGGTGGTATAACCAACAACAAAAGAAAAAACAAAAGAAGCTCCAGTTACTATTATATTTATTACAAGGAGAGGAACCCTATTCCTACCACTACTACCAAAAAGGTAAGTAACCATTCTGCATCTAATGCTACTTCTACTTCCTCCTTTGTTTCTAAGGAAAACACTCCTTCTACCCCTGTATCCAAAACACCCTCAGCTATAAAGGTAGAAAATCCCAAGCCTTCAGTTGTGTAAAACCCTAAAGCTCCATCTACCTTTGGATCCTTTGATATTATTGACCACCTTAAAAGGACTAAGATTCAAATGTCAGAGGTTGAGTTCTATCAAACCCATCTTGAAGCCTTTTCCCAAGTGGTCAAATTTGTCAAGTCCAAACCCAATCAACCCTCCACAACTTCCAAAGGACTTATTCCTACTCCTAACTCCTCTTCCCCAAAAATTTAATGGCCTCCACACCTTCCACCTCTGAAAAAAATTGAGCCTTTCTACGTCACACTGTTTATAGCGGGTCACAAGCTCAATGATTGTGTCATTGACTCGGGGCATCGATAATGTACTTGATTTCCAAATTTTTCCATGCCCTTGGCCTCACACTAACCTGAACCTTTAGCTCATGTTATTCCATGGAAACTAGGGAGGTGCCTCTTATTGGGAGGATCAAGGATGCCTAAGTAGCTTTTGCAACTTTTCCAAAGAAAAGAGTCAAAGCCACAATTTTGGTTGCAGAAATTCCACCATCATATGGCATGCTTTTGAGTAGGAATTTTTGTAGAGAAGTGGGAGGAGAAATTCAAATGGACTGGTCTCATTCCCTCATCCCAATCAATGGACAAATGAAGAAGTTGTTTCTAGAGAGACAAGCGAGAATATATTGTGTAGAAGACTGACGATCCCAAAGCACAAATCCTATATGAAGATATTGGTCATGGCAACTATATGGTCATGTCTGGAGATGAGGCTAAGGCTCCTAAGGTGGTGGTTGATGATCCCAATGGTGTTTGGATCCTAGAGTTTGATGCCAATTTTTCTTCGTGGTTCTATAATTGGTGTTCGACTTCTCCTGAAGGTAAGTCCCACCCATTCTCTTACAAGTTTCAGTTTGAAAACACAAATAATACTGTTGAATATGAGGCCCTTCTTCTTGGCCTAGCGTTAGTAAGGGAAATGGGAATCAAGAATATTTGTGCTCGTTGGGATGTTGAGCTCATCCTTAAGCGGGTCGAGGGGCCTTCCAAGTAAAAAACAAAAGACTGAAGCACTATAAAAACTTGGTCCGGATTATTGGTGAGAAAATTTGTCGAGTGGACAAATTAGGTGTCTCCACCAATGTTCACGAGGCTATGCCCCTTTGCATTGAATGGTACAACTCCCATTATTAAATGTAACTAATCCTAATCCTATTTAAATGTTGTGGGTGGCCAAATTGGTCGGGGATCACACAGGGACACTCCATTGAACTTGTGGCAAAGTGCTTGTATGTGGGTACAAGGGAGGAAGTTACAATGTTGAGGAGAAAGGGGGAAATTAGTCAAGGAATATTACTATCGTGAGTAGATTGCAGAGTTTCACACCCAATAATCAAGTAGTTCAACATCCAATATAGAAGAAAGCAACAATGAAGCGGTTAGTGAGACAAATAAAACCCACATAAACACAAAGTTTTCTGAGGCTCATTCATCAAAGATTCAAATCTCTCTTTGATCACCATGCTTACAAAGTGCATACAAGAGGGAAATAGAGGGAAAAAAAGAAAGGAAAATAGAAGAAGTGTAGCTTTTATTTCATGTGAAGTGATGAATACAAAGCTTCAACCAAGCTATCACAATTCACAATGCTATAGAGTAGAAGTTCTTCAAAATTTGAAATCCTTTGGAATGGAGAGGCCATCCCAATTTATAGCAATCTGAATTGTCCTTTCACCTCCCTCATATGACTCTTCGTTTCCATATTCCACTTGTGACCTTTCGTTTTCCATGAATTAAGTATTTCTCTTATAATTTGAGAAAATAATTTTACAAATTTAAAATAGGTCACTTAAGTGAATAGGATGAAAGACAATGATGAGGCCCAATGAAGAATTAGAATAGAGAGAGAAGGAAGAGAGGGAAAGAGAGGAAGGGGGAGGGACAGGGATAATTTTAGTGGTGAATATTCCTAATATGGTAAAAATTTCATTTTTTAAAAAAATCAAAAGGTGATTTTTTCAGAGCGGGTCGGTGTCCTGTTCGCCTAAAATATACAATATATTTTTTTAGGGGTCAACTTCACCTTCATTTGAAAACATATCCTATAAAAACCTAGGTGATTCGTCGGGTAGTATACCTCAACTAGCTTACCAAATTACCAATACCATGAAGTTTGAACTCGTATACTCTTAAGCACCAGAGATTGTTGTTAGCCTTGTTAGGGTTAGTTGTTAACGCACGACATGGATATAGTTGACACATGACAAAGAGTTATTGTAGATGCGTGATAAGGAGATATTGTAGATGCTTCAAAAAGAATAGATTTGACGTGCGATAGAGAGAGTTGATGCGCGATAGGGCATAGGCAATTAACATGTGACAAGGGCGAGTTGACGCACGCGGTGACCTCGGGCATGCTGGACACCTTCGTGACGTGTGACAGTGTCAATTGATGCCTTGTTGACGCCTTGTTGATGTGCAACATGCATTCGCTACTTGGTTCTTTTGCTAACGCAGAATCTCTTCAAAATAATGGAAGGTGCTAGTCCTAAGAATGCGAAGACCCTAAAAGTAACTAAGAAATCTTAGAAATTGCTCTTCAAGTATTTTGGAAACTCTACGGATACAGATATTGAAAATACCAACCATATAGATGCCACCACAAAGAATCAAAATACTGATTGTGTGGAAGGTATTATTGAGGTGGACATGCATTCTACAGTATCAAAGTCAAACAAATGACACCTACGATAATATGCCAGATCTTGAAGATATTGTTCCTGTTGGGGTGCAACCAGAAGTGCATCAAGATATCACACATACAAATACTCAGCAAAATGGAACACATAAATCAAATTCAAATTTCGGTCCAAGAAAGAGGAAACCAGGTGATTGTGATATTGCTCAAAGTTCTACTAAAAAAAGTAAAACATTGAAAACAAACAAGAATATGTGGACCACCGGTAGGATATACAAGTTTGATTGGGTAGCTAAATTTCCATTTATCGAACTCTAATCATCTCGATTCTCAAGAGATCCCATTCGAATGTACATGTACAATATGTACATGGAAATTGGGAAAGCAAAAAAATGCAAATGAAGTCAGTAAACTATAAAAAACATTGTGGAAAACAATATTTGATCGTAACGGGGTGGATGGCCAGAAAATCAAAACACACAGGTGGAAAACTGAAAAAGAATGCATGCATGTTAGATACACAACATAATATGAGGCAGAGTAGAAAAAACACAGACATCTCTTGGAAAAGGGAGGAACGATCACATCGCATATTGGTAAGATGAAACAAACAAATCTACATGCAGAACTCATACAATTCTCTACTCTATTTCACATATTAAAAAAAGGAAGACCGATTTTAGATTTCCTCGATTTAAAAGTTTTGTATCAATATAATGGAATGCTTTGAACGTACCTCGACCTCTCATTGGTCCGAAAGTAGTGGATGGGAAATGGTAAAATGCCTTTCGATGATAGAGAAGGAAGATTTGAAAGAGAATGTAAAAAAATTAAAGTTCATCTCTCTTTCAATTGATGAAGTGACAAGATGACAACACTTTGCATGGGTATATATCCACATCTATACTTCATAAAATCATATAAGGACACCTCATCTTTGCTTGAGTGTTATGAAAATGGTTGAAAATTGTAATGTCGAAAACCTACATAAAATAGTTGTTTCTCATTTGAAAGATATTGTTGAAATGACTGATTATGAAATTGCTACGAAGTTGGTATGCATTGGAGAATATGGTGCATCTATCATGCAGGGTCACCGAACAGGGTTGTGTGTTAGATTACAAACAACAATGGCCTCATATATGCTACGAATTCACTTTGTATGACTCACGAGAATAAATTTAGCATATAAAATGGTAAGCAACCACAAAAATATTGCTAAATTATAAGAACTTATAAGATAACTTCATGCCTATATGTCAAGTAGCCCAAAGTGATTTCTTGAGTTCTAGAAATTCGCAATTGGAATTACAGATGGCAAAAAAATTCTGAAATATGTTGAGACTAGATGGATCTCCTTGTATGAACCTACATGCAAAGTTCATGAGGAGTATCCTTCGTTGGTTGGTTTCATGCACAAATACCGTCATGAAGTTAATAGGGCAAGGGACTTGTTGTTCCGCTTAATCGATTTGGAGACATTGCTTACATTGGTTGGTATTTTTCCAATGTCAACAGATCAATACACTGATGAAGCATGCACAGGGAAGATTAATCTATATTGTGGATTTTATACGGATGAGAAAAATGGTATGTCAAAGTCTTGATATCTTGTACTATTCCCAAGATAGTTTTGATACACCTGTTTTTAAGAATTGGAAAGCTTTATTAGATCTTAAAATCCCAATAACTATTTGAGATTTAATAGCCATGATCACCTCTGCATCACTGTTAATGGGAGGGACATACCACTGCACATTGTGCAAAAACGTCAAGATATTACGAGTTGAAATGAGAAGATGTTCCCGTGACACGTAATCTCTTTGAGTCTGTTATAGTTGAAACAAGAATAAAACTTAAAAAAATTTCAGAATCCTTATCATCAGAAATTAGAGAATGTTTCTCTAAAGATAAAATTCTTGAAGCCATGGGTGTGATGAATCCTAATTTTTGGAATATTGAAGGTGATTGTGCTGACTTTGTAAGAAAGCATTTCCATAAATCCATGTGTACAATAATGGAACATTTCACAAAAACTTTAGAGTTCAAGGAATGGAAATCAAAGGTATACTTGAATGCTTTGATTTATTAAAATTTCAATCAACAAATTTTGCAACAACAATGAGGAACCAATATAAAAATTTAGATGAACCTTCTAAAAGTGGTGCTATTACAAGGTTGTGGCGAGGAATCTATCACGATTCTATATTGCGAAAGGTATCAATGAATATTTTAGATTATATGAGTTATGCCAAACAATGATTTTGGGGTCTGTGGAGGACGAAAGGGTTTTTAGTGCACTATCATTTATAAAATTAAAACTGAGAAATAGGTTGGATAAAAATCTAGAAATTTGCATGAGGTGTTATGTTTCTCGATACTCCATGGAAACCTTTCCTTTCGACAAAGCAATTACGCATTGGAATTCCCTTTACGAAAGAAGAGGTGTGAATAATTCAGCTACAAGTACAACTGTTCACAATGTTGAGAGTGAAATTGGTGCATCGTCACACTCTACGAAAAGAACATCGAGTTTGAAGAATCTATTGATAATGGATTATTTCAACTTTAAATAGGTATCTTCTTCACCTTAATCTTATTGTTTGTCACTTTACATTTTTTTAGCTCTTGTTATCATTAAAGATGTTACAGGTCTATATATTTACATTTATTTAAATACAATTTTTTTATTTTTTTGAAAACGTGGGTTGACATCCATCCGAGGAAGCTAGTACTTCTCGGGACTGACAATGTCAGGCAACTCACCCATCTATCTACCAATCCATTTCTCGTGTTGAGTTTTCTTAAAATAAAGATCTAGCACATTACTAGTGATGATTTCAACTTTAAATAAGAATCTTCTTCACCTTAATCTTATTGTTTGTTACTTTACATTTTTTCAGCTCTTGTTATCATTAAAGATGTTACATGTCTATATATTTACATTTATTTAAATACAATTTTTTTTTTTTTTTTTTGAAAATGTGGGTTGATATCCATCCGAGGAAGCTGGTACTTCTCGAGACTAACAATGTCAGGCAACTCACCCATCTATCTACTAATCCATTTCTCGTGTTGAGTTTTCTTAAAACAAAGATCTAGCACATTACCAGTGATGATTTCAACTTTAAATAGGTATCTTCTTCACCTTAATCTTATTGTTTGTTACTTTACATTTTTTCAGCTCTTGTTATCATTAAAGATGTTACAGGTCTATATATTTACATTTATTTAAATACAATCTTTTTTTTTTTTTGAAAATGTGGGTTGACATCCATCCGAGGAAGTTTGGTACTTCTTGGGACTGACAATGTCAGGCAACTCACCCATCTATCTACTAATCCATTTCTCGTGTTGAGTTTTCTTAAAACAAAGATCTAGCACATTACCAGTGATGATTTCACATCAATCTAATACACTAGAGGTAAGTTAAACCCTATCATATACTTTTTTTGATTTCTTACAATTATGTTTAATTTATTTTTTATATTTGCAAAATGCTTTGATATATTTTTTTAATTGTGGGATAAAATGACACAATTGAATTTTACAGAGGAAGATATTTCCATACTATACAATTCATAATCCACGATACATTATACAATTTATAATATACATCCACATAAAATTCATCATCATCCATATATATCATATCATCACCATATCATTATCACAATCCCAGTCCCGACACTACAATTATTTATCTAATTTAATTTATTAAAACAATTCCATTTTTTAAAACAATTCATAATCATATCATTACAAGTATATCCGTTCTAATTTCATCTATATCCATTCTAATGACATCATGATCATATCATTACAAGTATAGAGAAGAAGAATTATCGTGCTTGAAGCTAAATCTACGTCCACATAAAATTGATCATCATCCATATATATCATATCATTATCATCATCTATCATCATTCCATGTTTTTAAAACAATTATCCATTATCATCATTCATCATCATCTATATCCATTCTAATGTCTAGAGAAGAAGAATTATCGTGCTTGAAGCTAAATCTACGTCCACATACAATTCATGATAATCCAAGTAAACAAGAAACATACATCATCATGATTCATCCCTATCTAATGCAATCACCATTAAGAGTAAACCAAAAAGCATAAACTCCATATACAATCTAAAAATTCTATCAAATCCATATGCAATCAAAATTAAAGATTATATAGTATTTCAAATTTTAAAAGGCTATCAAATCCATATAATTAAATTCAAATACCATGACCACAACATTCAATGTTACAAATTTTCAAATATAGACTCAATATTTAAAGTTTCCACACTCAATAATAAAAGTTTCAACCCTCTTTTTCTATATCCATTTCAAATCATGTGCTCCTTTCCCCAACAAATGCAAAATAACCCCGAACTTATAAGATCTTCCGCAAAGACCTTTGTCCAGATTTTTTAAAATTCTTTCTTCTTGCTTTGTCGCATCTCCATGGGACAAAAATTTTGATCAGTTGTTGCCTTAGCTTTGAATAATATTTCAGGGTCAAAGTCATGCTCTTTAATTATCCGCTTTAGTGTATTGTTTTGTTTGTTAACCAAAACAATATTTTCCTTCAAATTCTTCGCTGCGGATAAATTGTTCTTCGCTATTTCCAAGTGAACTTGGAATACCTTTTCTTGACTCTTCAAATTTTCATATTTCAACTGCACAAAAAGAGTAATGTCAATTCAACATATTACTAAAAAATGAAAATTTCAAATTAACAAGAAAAATTATTTGAAAGTGATAGTACTTACAACCAATCTATCTCTCTCGGCATTTGCAACTATTACCAGATCCTTGTCCTTAGACCATTTGTTAAAATATTTTTGGGCCTTAGCACTGATATTTTCCAATTTGTTTAATGTCTTATCCAAAATGTCGTCTTTATAGTTGTTGTTATATGTAATGTGATCTCACTTCTTACTTGGGTAAGTAAGGAATCCATCTTCGCAGGTTGATTCTGGACTGTAGCGTATAAACTATCTCTTTGCCAATAATTTTCAAAATGACTAATAATCTCATTGATAAGAACTTTATCCCTTCTCTCCCATTCTATGAGCTGATTGATATGAGGTAGAATAAACTCACTGACATGGGATTGACAATCATAACCAATTAAGTTCTCTAAAGGAAAAGGTAGCAACTGTTCACCATTTGTATCTAATGAAGATGATCTTGTTGGAGAAGTATGGGGCTTTCACTAGATCAACTGCTACTTGTTTCTGCCTTTGGGTGGCCTGATCCTATTTGTGATAAAATTAATCAAGATTCAGATAAATAAATTTAAATTGAAATGTAATTCAATATTGTAAAGCATGTTGAAATTGAAGTATACCTGCTGGCCTTGAATCATCTCACGGGTATTGAAAAAACCAGTTGGGTCATTGCTATCAATGCCCAAATAATCTTCATCTAAATTTATATTATTCAAAACCGATATGCCCATTGCACTGGGCAAGCCACCAAGTGAGAGTGTTGGAATTCGAAAGGAGGAGGCAATGTTTAGTGTCCCACTAGGGGCCGGAGCAATTGGCATGTGTTTACCAATGTTCTTTTTCACTGTTCCTTTGGTTGGCATTTTAAAAATTATTGGTTGAGGGGGTCGGTGCACTGTTTGAACAGAAGGATTGCAATGTGCTGAAAAGTTCAAGAAAAAACATGAAAAATAGAAAACAATCCAAAAAGGCAAAAACTATGAAATTAAACGTAGTATTGAAAAGTTGTACCTTGTTGTCGAGGGGTAGTTTTTCACGGTGCTAAGGGTGGCCGTGTAGGAGTAGTATTTGGTGGTTTTTGAGAAGATACGAATGCATGTGACTATACAGAGTGAGTTGGGGAAGAAGGTTGAGTTTTGAAACACGAGTATGGTCCAAAGTCCCTGCAATGTCATCAACATTGAATGTTATGTCAATTCAATTGGTTAAAATTTAAATTGGAAAATAAAAATACAAATTTGGAATTTGTAAATAATATATGAGAAGGTATTACTTCTCTAGCATTTAACGAGTTCAAACTATTGAGGGTTCGGAGAGGAGTGAGCTTCCATTTTAGATTGGGAGTCTCCCAAGCCTTAGCATGTTGTTGGCCTCTTCCTCTTGATAACACCTTTTTTTGGGGAAGGGCTTCAATAAATCTTCTCTGCAAACTATAAATTGTTAATAACTGTGCAATGTAATGTCGAAAATTGAAATACAAACTAAATAGTTTATACCTGTTGTTCTTCAAATGGAATTAACAACTTCATCAACTCCTCGTCAGTGCAAGTAGGAATTGGTTTGTCTTTTAAATTTAAAAGTGCCTTGTAATAAAGGCCAAGGAGATAGTTTGTGGAATAAATGACAGGTTTTTCTGAAAGCTTTGAATTTGTTATGTCAGTTCTTATTTTTTATAGATAGGTGCACCAATCAAATTTTTGTTTTGAGATAGTGGAAACTATGTATGCAATGGCCCAGTTTGGTATATCTGTTTGCCGACCCTGCAAAACTATTTTGGATTGAAAAAATGAAATCACTGCAGCAAGAAAGTGGTGTGTAATTGCTTGCGTATCCACACCACGCCTAGATTTATTGACATGAGCTGCAAATGCCAAACAGTGGGAATTAATATAAATTTATAACACTAAATTTTACTTATTTAAATAATGTTATAAATTTGAACTGACATAACAGAATAAAAATGATGAATGAAAACAAATTATACTTACAATCAACATGGAAACCAAATGTTGATTCAAGATATTTCTTGTTATCTTCCGAGTGTTGCCTTCATTATAACAATTGGTAAACGCAAGGCCCGTAAACTCGACGGATGTCATTTTCTTTGATATTGAATTGAAACATTCGGTCGTCATTCAGAGTAACATAAAAAAGCCCGTTTTCTATATTGTAGGAAGAGAGAATGTAATTCAAAATATATGGATCTG
This sequence comes from Taxus wallichiana var. yunnanensis, assembly GCA_018340775.1. Lineage (NCBI taxonomy): Eukaryota > Viridiplantae > Streptophyta > Pinopsida > Cupressales > Taxaceae > Taxus > Taxus wallichiana. Next base: position 133,452,259 of record CM031235.1, read on the forward strand.
TTTCGAAATGGGGCATGTCAACGAGCCCAAAGAAACTCACACGCATCGATCAAATCTTTATTTGGAAGACATCTTTAAAATAGTATGGATGTGGGGTCACAAAGGATTCTTGTAGATGATCTTGCCCGTGGATTGGACTGGATTCTCTTCTTGATTTTTGTCCTGAACTTGCAGTTAGGAAGCATTTGAAGTCGCCATTGTAGTTGTGCTTGCGTCTTTGATGATAAGGGATTCCTGCAAAAAAATTAAGATCCGAAAAGTGTAAACGAGAAAATGACTAGCGGGAGGGTATTTATAGGCCAAATAAAGCGTCAATGGCCTCTGTTGACACACATGAACAGAGGAAATTGACATGTGTATACGAGAGGCCATTGGCGCTTGCACGTCAACGAGTCCATTGACATGCGTCAACAGAGGCCATTGACGCGTGTCAACAGAGTCCATTGACGCGCATCAATAGAGGCCATTGACATACGTCACCAATCCTTGTTGACACGCGTCAATAGCCTTTGTTGATGTTGTGTTGATGCGTGCCAATGAGGATTATTGATGTCATATTGTCACGCGTTAAAAGTTACATCGATGTCTGGAACTCTGGTTTCTCTGGCTCGAAAAACCTGGCAAAAATTTAGTTTTGGAATACTGTCAAATTCACCTTTTGCTGAAACTAGTTCTAGGGATATTCGCCAGGTATTTTCCACCTACAATTTTCTAGAGGTGTCTTAAAATGAACCCCAGGGAGGGTCAAGGAAAAACTCCTCACAAAGAACCACTTTGAATGCCTTAATGTAGTCATGAACTTTGAGTAAAGATTTCTACCACTGGTGATCCTCTACATTGATGAAGATTGCTCCTTGAATAAATTTGAATCATTTTCCCCATCTAGTGATGACTGCAAACTCTATGATGCACAAACATCTTGGACCACAAAATGAGTGTTCAGAAACATTGTTATGAGGTTTACCGATGCAAGCTTGAGATGAACACATACAATTCCCACAATGACCCTCCTTGAAACTTGGTTGATGAACTCTTTGACTCATTGAAATCATTTTGACCAACTCACTTTGAATCACCTGGCTCCTTAAGTGACGAAGATGAATTCACATGATGTGCCTTGTGATGCCCTATTTCTATATACCATTGCACTCAAGATGATGCTTCCAGGACCTCTATGAAGTTCTCATTCCTCCGTTTGACCCATGAAACCATCTCATTATCCAAAGGGGAGTCCAAAAATTAGTAAGGTGAGTGAAAACAAATTCATATGCAACTTTCCACTCCAAAATGAAAACTTTCTATTTTTAGAATATGAGCCCATGCTCTGTTATTTTGGGACATATCACTGCTTTGCTCCAATTTCACCTTCTGAACCTTCTTCCATATTCCATCCTCTTATGTTCCCAAGATATTGCTATTTTTAGCACATTTCTATTTTTAGAAAGTTACTTTTTGGGACCTGCTATTTTGGGAAGAAGTTGTTTTCTATCTTACTTTCCATTTTACCCTTTTTTTTATTGTCCCGAGTGATAAAACTTGTAATTCGGCAGGACTTTCCATTTATAGCATGTGAGGAAGTATAGAATATGATACTTTTATCAAGTGTTGAAAATGACATTATTTTGCAACGAGAATAAATTTTTTGTATTTGGATCTTCGTCGCGAACTCGCACTCCAATTTTCATCATGATTTACTTATCAGAAAGCTTAGAAATAAAAAGTGAAAATCTATACTTGGTAAGAGATTTGGGCATGGAGCTACAAGGGTAGAATATTGATAGAAAATAATTCCTTTTTATCTTGAGAAATTGGAAACTTCATCATGCAAAAACTAGTTTGAAAGAAACTAGATTTTTGAGACCCTTCCCTCTGAATTTTGGATGATTTCACCCGTCCGATCTTCGAGAATTTTAAATTTTCCTCAAAGAGGGAAACATGATGATAAAAAAACCATCCCTCCATGTCCATAAAAATAGGGACTTCATGGCGCAAAAACTATTTCACGCAAAACTAGATTTTTCAAGGATCATTTCCACCGATTTTCGCACGATTACGCCTACTAGAACCTTGAGAAGTGGAGAGGTAGCTCACTGATTTTTTCGCTACTATGTCATGGCAGCCATTAATGGAGCTCAAAAATTTTAGGTCTCCTTTTCCACCTTGGATTGTGATGAAAAAAATTCCATCAGAAAGGTTTTTCTCTTGGATTTTGTGTGCAAAATTTAGCTTCACCCGTTTGCAGATAGATGGGAAAAGGAGAAGAAGTTGATAAAAAATGGAGCTTTTATTCCAGTTAATAATCTAGGGAATAATTTTTATTTTTTATTTATCATCTCGAAGGCCTATGAAAATAAGGAGTTGTGCAAAAACCTCACTTCAATCTGTGCTCCGGATTGTGAGATATGAGCATTTCACTATTTTGGTTCATGAGTGTTTCGGCACTTTGAATGGACATGGTGGCAACTGAAAAAGACATATTTTTGATGTTATTGCAGTACTTTACTTGTAATAATAATTTAGGGAAGAAGAAATGAGGAGGAGCAATGGAGGTTTGCAAGTTCTCTACAGCTTTCTTCTGGTAGCGAGCTTTATGGGCAATAATGGAGAAGCAACAAGAAACAACAAGAAACAACAAAGGAGTTAGGATTTTTTCATATATTGAAGCTGGGGTTGGGTGAATTTTTATGTTCCTGATAAAACTTTAGCTAAAGGGACTAAAGGGACATCAAATTTCACATCGTTCTGAGCCGACACTTGGCGGGCATCCAACGATTGTGCATTTGGCTCCAACAAGCTCCCGAGCGCTTGAAACTTACATCAGAAGGTCACATTGATGGCCTAAGGGCCACAAGGGGTTGGGTGCATTTTCATGTCCCTCATATCTCTTTGCCAATGGGAAAAAAATCACCAGTTTACACATCACACCAGGTTATGCCACTTGTCATGATCTAAGCAATCGGGGATAGGCTCTGCAAGCACTGGGGATGAACCGACAATCCAGAGGGTTCTATGTATGACCGGAGGTAAAAATGGGGCTGGAAAATTTTTACTATCCCCTATGTCCCTTTGTTTAAGGGACAAAAGGGACATCAAATTACGGGCAGGCTCCCGGAGTTGACACGTGTCCTCATTAAAATTTGACTAATTATGAGAAGCTCACCTTGAGGGCAACTTGAAACGACGATAACTTGAGCTCCTAATGGAATTTTTGGAAAATAATTATATGAATTTGACTAAAAATTTCCTTTTGAATCTAATTGTGTGGATCTCAACTCTTGACTCCTCCACTTAAGCCTTGAAAAAGAGGATTTTTGTTCGGCTCCCTAGTGAGCATGGAAAAAACTAGATATAAACCATCTTGTAGAAATTTCACCATCTTGTAGAAATTTTAATTCTCTTTCCAATGATGTTTTTTCTCCTAACTCTATCTAAAGCTCTTGGAATTACTTCCCAAAATTCAATAGTTCTTTTGGCCCTATGCACTGCCGAGGCTTGTGAAACCTGTTTTTGATGAAAGTGCCCAACTCCTCCAAAGCTTTCCTGAATCTTCAAAAATCAATTCCATGATGTTATTAGACATTCAATTCATCTCCATGTTATATTTTATCCTCTCTTCCACTCCATGGGGGTTGCGCTAGTCTTGGGAAGGCCAGTGTTAGCCCTTCCCAATCTTTGCTAAAAATTAGCATTCTTCAAAAACTCTTAAAATCACCTGGGGGATTGACTTGAATTTCCTAATTTACCTAAGGGAATGATTTAACATCCACTGGGGGGTGATTGGATTGACTGGGTAAGGTCGGTGTTGAGGATGAAACCGACCGGGGTGTCTTGGAAAGGTATGACTTTCAAATTTTCGACACTATGAGAAAAATTGTCATGTTCTTGGGTGGATTTTTCCCATGTAAATTCTCAAGACAACAGGGATTCAGTTGAATTGTTGGACTCATTTTCTATCAAAACTATACCAAGAGAAGAGAATACAATAGCAAATACTCTAGTAGTTTCGGGGTCATTACTTATTCCTAATTTGGACTTTGCTCAGGATAAATTTACAATTGAAATGATACATAGGCCCAAGTGTTCCGTATAATGTAAAAAATTGACAAGTTTTTAATGATGATCAAAACTTGATTTCCTTCCTATAACTTAAAGGCAATTTCAATCATTTGTATTTCAAAGGAAGTGAGTCCGGTTATCATGAGTCCGGTTCACCCTCTATGGCTAAAGGAGTTAAAGAGGAATCTGATAAAGATGGCTGCATAAAACTAAAAGGAAATAAGATACCTAAAGGTCTAGTGAGCTTAGAATATTTGTTTGACAAGCATGACTGGTATATCAAAGGAAAGGTATCACAAGAGGCCCATCAATTAACTGAACATGAAAAGATTAATATAGGGAGTGAAGAGGAGCCCAAATTTGTCAACATTGGTAAATGTTGTACTCAGGAAGAAAGAAAGAAAATGATCGAGTTACTAAAGAAATATGCAGATGTACTGGCCTATTCATATGATGATCTAAAAACCTTCAAGCCAAGGGAAATGCAACACTATATTCCCTTGAAGCTAGGTATCAAGCCATTCTAACAAAAACAAAGACAATACAATCCTAAGATTGTAGGTACAATTTATCAAAAATTCAGAAGTTGCTGAATGCTCAAATAATTTTTCCCATTCATCATTCAGCTTGGGTGGAAAATATTATACCCATGAGAAATAAGAGTAGTGAAATACACATCTGCGTAGACTTCAGGAATCTCAATTAGGATTCTCTCAAAGACAACTATCCTCTCCCCATGATTGATAAAATATTGTGATTTTTCATCACTCTTAGAAATTCTATCCATGCTCGATGAATTATCGTGCTATAACTAGATCGAGGTGGATGTTCAAGACCAACACAAAACAACCTTCAAAACTCCTTGGGGCACCTTTTCCTATAGAAGGATGTCATTTGGTCTTGTAAATGCAGGTGTCACTTTCCAAAGAGCAATGGATATGGATTTCGGTGAATTGAAAGGGAAGTGCATAGTGATCTATCTTGATGACTTAATTGTCTTCTCCAAGAAAAGGGAAGATCACTTTCAACACCTAGAAGCAGTACTTCAAAGATGTAGAGACCATGGCATATCATTAAACCCAAATAAATCCATCTTTGGCATCACAGGGTATATTGCTAAGGCACATTGTTTCAAAGGATAGAGTTAAGATTGACCTAGAACAAGTTTAAGCCATCCGTAGAAGACCTCTTCCAACAAGAAAGAAAGGTTTGCACTATGTATTTGGGAAAATTAATTTTCTAAGGAGGTTTATTCTTGATTTTGTAGATTTGACTAGGAGTATAGCTCAAATGATGACAAAAAAAAATCTTTTTGTTGGACTAATGAAGGAAAGGGAGCTTTTGAAAATATCAAGAAATCTATTGCCAACACTCCTATCCTTGATTTTCTTGACTTTGAAAGGATTTCATTATTATTTTTATGCTTCTAAGAACACCTTGGCAGCTATACTGGTGCAAAAGAACCCCAAAGGATGTGAACTGCCTATAGCCTTCATGAGTTATGTCTTGAAGGCTCATGAGATGAAATATACTCAAATGGAAAAACATGCTTTTGTAGTAGTAAAAGTAGTAAATAAGTTCCGATTCTATATCCTAAACTCTCATTCCATTGTGTTTGTGCTTGATATAATTATCAAGTCAATCCTCACACAACAAGAATTTGGGTCAAAATGAGGCAACTAGTTAGCAAAATTCCAAGAATATGACATTGATATCAATCCAACCAATCTTGATTGAGGTAAAGGCCTCTATGTGAATTTCTTACCAATGGATCTAGGTATGACTCATCCAAGGAGGAAGCTATTAGTATCCCAAATGTCTTTTTCTCGGTTATAGATGAATGGTATGCAAATATTACTCATTTCCTCACTTATGGAGAATGCCCGACACATTTGAGTGCCAAAGAAAAGAGAGTTGTTAAGTTACAATCTACACAATATGTACTGGGACAATTCATTGTTCAAGAGGGAATTGATGGAAGATTTCTTAGATGTGTAGATAAGAAGGAGTAAAAAGGTTTCTTAGGGATTTCCATGATCGAGCATGTGGAGGCCATTTTTATTCTTCTATAACAACTCATAAGATTCTCCGAGTAGGGTATTATTGGCCAACCCTCTTCAAAGATGCTACCAAATGGGTCACAAAATGTGAAGCATGTCAAACCTTTGTGGGTAGACCCAAACTAGCCACCTTGCCTCTCAAACTAGTGGTAATTAAAGATCACTTTTAACAATGGGGGCTAGATTTTATAGGTACTCTTAATCCTACTTCAAGTGCATGATACACACATGTCTTGACAACCACTGACTACTTCACAAAGTGGGTAGAATCCATTCCAAGTCAAAAGAACCACTTCTAAAGTAGTGTGTGACTTCATAAAAGAAAACATTCTAGTCGATTTGGAGTTCAAACAAGATTGTCACATAAAATACCTCAAATGTTTCCTCACATGAGTTGATTTATTTTTGCTATGGCTACGGAATATCCCTTGCATATTCTTATTATTATTATCCACAAGGGAATGAGAAAGTTGAATCAACTAATAAAAATCTAGTGAAAATTATAAGAAAGCTTGTTGATGAGTCACAAAGGAATTGACAAAAAAATTTATGATGCTCTCTGGGTAGACATGATCACACCAAAGAGATAATTGGAATGTCTTCATTTCAATTGGTATATGGGACAAAATCTCAGCTTCTAGTGTGATAGTGGAATTTCCTACATTATAGTTGATGAAAGCCATTGAGGATGAGAACTTCACCAGTGCCATGGAAAAGAGAGTAATGTACTTGCAAAAGTTGGATGAGGACAAATTGCAGGTGGTTGATAGGATTACTGCACACCAACAAAAAGTGAAACAACTGTTTAACAAGAAAACTAGACATGGGGACTTCCAAGTAGGAGACATTTTCCTCCTCTGGGAAAAAGGAGAGAGCCTCGAGGAAGCCATGGTAAGTTTGATTTTCTCTGGACTTGGTCCTTTCAAAATCAAACACTTTGTTAGTGAGAACTCATACTACTTAAGCTATATGGATGGGACCTCACTTCCATTTACATATAGTGGGTAAGTACTTAAAATTGTTCTAATCTTGAAGCAAGCAACAATCTCTTGTACATAGTCTTGTAAATATTTTGTGTGGTTCTTGTTTTTGGTTTGTCCTTGTGTCTTGTGTGTTTTTTCTTGTGTCTTTCTATGTGTTGTCTTGTTCTATGTATGTTTCCCAATGGATAAAACACTTGTCCTTTAAACCAGAAATTTTGGGGTTCTTTTTCCTTCCTTGTCTCCATAAAAGTGTCAAGTCACCAAATCCTCAGAAAGAGCCAATTGTTGTCACATATCCAAAATTTGTGTAATTTTTGAATTTTTTTTTTTGAAATTTTAGTCAAAGTGACTATTTTGGACCTTTTTTTGCCTTTGTGAAGTCTTTTGAAGTGAAAATGGTCTCCATACTTAGTCATTTTTGAGCATTTGAAATTTTTGAGGTCAAATCCTTTATATTGCGGTAATTATGGGTCCTAGAGGAACAAGTGGTACTTGTTCCCTCGGGCCTTCCATTCCCCGCATCCCTGATTTTGCCACAAGTCATTTAGTCCTTTGTTTTGTGGGTTTTGTGGTTCTCCAAAGTAATGTTCCACTTGCACTTCAGATTCTCCACAAGGGCATGTTCCCTACCACCAATTAGCCTATCAAATCTTGTTCCAAATTTTTCTAAGTGTCCTTTGTATTACATAGTTGTGGACATCCTATTATCCCTAGTGACCCTTGGCCTTTGGCCTTTAGGCCCTCGATTCTTGGCATGCCCGATTAATCTCCATGCATTCCAAATACTTTCAGTGTATTGTGGGTAGTCCGGAGCTTTACATCCCTCATGACCCTATTCCCACAGGCCTCCAGTTCTCCACACCCCGTCATATCTACGCAATACAAAGTGAGAATGTTCCACAAGCTACCCCGTTCCCTCGCAATGTATTAAAATCCTCATTTATTGCACTCAACCGACTCATTTCTAAATGGGCAATTATAAAAGGTAAATGGGGTTCTCACTTTCACCTCACAGTTAAGGTATTTTACTGAGCTTTGTATCCCTCTCATTCCGTGAACCTGTTTTTAGCCGTAGCTTGGACATTCCTTGTTCAAATTTAAAAATTCAAGGCACAATGAGATATTGTGGGTAGTGTCATCATTTTCGAAGCTAAGGTAGGTTATTCTAAGCATCCCAAGACTATATTGTTCCAAATTTCATCCATGTGCCCTACCATTCAAGTCATCCTAATAATCCATTAAATCCCTTCTTCCCCGAGCCTCTGTGCTTTTTTCCAGTCACCATGAAATACCATTACGGGGGTTATGAGCATTTGTCTTCCCTTGAAACCTCAGTACCCAAAATTGGAGACAACGATGTTCTCCATATAGACTTAAATGACTTTTGGGCCCATATTTTCATAGAAAATCCCACTCCCCTAGTCCAATGCATTAAGCACAGTGGTCTAGCACATGTAGCTGGTTTTCCCCTCTCCGTATAGTGTGCAAACATAGTCCTAGCTTGTGCTTCTTTCTTTGACCTAGAAACCAAAGAGATTAGGGATCCTCAGGGTCATGCATAGCTAAACTGGATATAACTTGCATAATGTTTCCTTCAAGATTCCCATGGTTGAAGATGCTAACACTCTAACCAAGGCACAAGCTCAAGGTCTTTTGAGCAGGATAAAGAGAAGTACAAAACAATGATAGCCAAGTCATGGCTCAAGACACATAAGAGAGGAGCTTTAAAGTTACCCAAAATCATGTACATGTCATATTTCAAGGAGGAGTTGTTTGACATTGTCACTTTGTTGTCCAGATTGATGGGTCTCCCTATCACAAATGAATTTTAGTTTTGGATGTGCCCCTATATAAACATTATTTGTGAAGGGAAGAAGAGTTTGAACTGGGAGAAATAATTTGTGAAAACCTCAGTGAACAATTGGTCAATGTACAACAAAGCAAATATTTCTACATGACCTCATATTTGATGTACACAATTGCCACATATAGGGTCTAGCTAGGGCTTTCTCCGGTAGATGATAAGAAGAATGGACCAGCATATGAGTACTACCCTCAATTGGTTTTTGAAAACAAAAAACATCATTTCAAAAGGGTAAATGATGCCTTCACAATGTATATTGTCATACTTTTGGAAGGAAACACAACCAAGAGGATATCCTCTGAGGCCAAACAATTGATTACAACATATGGCAGCTGGTTCATTCAATTCATGAGATTTACATATATCAGATTGGCTGGATTTGAAGGTGCACCTAATAAACTCCCCATGTACTGCAATGACAAGTTGGTTCTAGTGGAGGTTTGTAGGCAACTTGATATGTTGCACACATAACATGTAGAGATAAGAAAATTACATGTATTCAATTCCCAATCACTTTGGGAAATTATACTTGCAGGACAACATTAGATGCTCAAAATGTAGAAAGAACCATATTTGCATTTAATTTTATACTTTTCACAAAAGGTCATGTTTTGACATCAAAGGCTTCATCTCTAATAACCTTAGAATGTGTTTCTATCACTCACATACACTGGAAGATTATTGGGAGGATTGTTTAGATGATTATGAGGTGAGAGAAGATATTATGGCCATTTTTACATCAAATCAAGGATTTTGGAATTTATAAAGTAATAGAGTACTTTCCTAATGATGATGAAGACTTGTATTCTCTTGAATACAATAAGACTATTCGGCATATACCCCTTGTCACCATCAATTGGTTTTAGAAGGAAAAGGATGATCTTCAAGAGATCATAAACCTAGTTATGGTGAGAACCAAGGTTTGGTTTGATAGGAAAATGAAAGCATATAAGGCAAGAATTACTCAATCATTCTTCTCAAGGGCATCATCATCTCATAAGGAAATTTCTACCTACATATCCGGAAGTCCTACCCAACAAGGTCCTTTTCCTACACCTGTGGAGTCTTCAACTAAAGTATATTCAAAGAAGGAGAAGGCTAAAGAACTGAGAAAACAAAAGTTATAATTGAAGAAAGAGGTAGAGAAGTCTTTGTCTCCGGAGCCACAAGGAAAGTTCAAGTGATTGAACAAATTGTTGATCTCTCAGAAGAAGAAGGGAAAGCCATATAAGAACATGAGGAGAACAACTATGAAGGTGGTAGTATTGAAAAGGAAGATGGTGAAGGGGATAAAGCTGAGGTTAAAAATCCAAATGTTGAAACAATAAGCACTCTCAAGCCTCAGTCACCACATAAGAAGTATCTTCTTCAAGCACTGAGCACACCTACTTTAGAGGTTTCTGCTATCCAAACCCTTGGTTCCTTGAATGTGCTTTCTCTAGGCCCAATTTTTGCTCCACCATCAAGTGACTCTTTCACATGGGTACAACCCATGATTGAGAGAAAGAAAAGGAAAACATCTTCCCAGATCACTGTCCTAGGATTTGATGTTGTGGCTGCTCTCCTTGGCACAACTCCAGCTCCCAAGAAGGCCAAGACTACTTCAAGGTTAGTATCTGACTCAAAGGGCCAACAATATCTGGAAGTTTCCAAACCAAGGACATAAAAGGATGAGAAATATTTGACTTTAGTTGACTTGGAGCTAACAAGAATTCCACTAGGTGAATCCACTCCTGAGAGTGAGGTTCATAATCTAAAGAAACAATATCCAAATTCATTGAAAGGGTTGAGAAGGGGAAAGAAACACAAGAACAACTTGAGGAACAAGTACATGCCCTCTCAAACTTCATCAAATCATTCATCTCTAGTGAAAAGTTACTTGATCCTGCTCCTTTGACTTCATTTCCCCTCCCATTGTCCTATCTAATGAAGAAGTACAAGCTATAAAGGACCTTCATAAGCATGTTGCTTATGGGAAAGCTATTGAGGCCATGGTGGAAGGAACATTGCTATCTAGATTTAATTTCATAGAAGAGGCCTACAAAGTATATGATAACATCTCCTTGGCTCAAAGCCAATTTGACACAATGATCACATGAGCTGAAAAGGAGTTGAAACTTTGGTTGGAATGTGTCCAAGATCTTAGGATCATGAGTTCAATAGATGAGAAGATCATTCTTTCTCATAAGGTTTTTGATGATCCTAAGAATAACCTTTCTAGGAAGTAGGTCTTTGCAGTTGAATGGAAAATCAAGGTTCTTGAAGAAGCAATCACAAAACTCAAGAGCAAGTCACAAAAGGGAGACATCTTCAAATCGAGATTATAGCAGACCTAGCTTGCTCTCAAGTGCCACATGATCAAAGAAAATTCAATAGAGAAAGTTCCAATGGAAGAAGTTAAGGAAAAATTCAAGGCATTGATCAAAGAGGACCTACTCAAGGCTGAAACTATATCCAAAGAAAAGATGGAGGAGATCACTGAGCTACAAATGTGGTCATGGAAGTCACCAAAGGTATGCTACAAAATGGAGGCATGGGTAAAGAGATGGAGAACACTTTGGATAGTTGGAAGAATGTTATTGCAAACATAACCATTCCCAAGGGCATGGATATTCTGGAACACTCGTGAAATTTAGGAATCAGATTCTCAAAGTGAAGACTCCAACCACATCAAATTCAAACGTTCCTCTATCTAGTTCATAGGCCTTTTATTTTAATCGATATATTTCAAAGTTGGCCTTATTATTGATGAAAATGTTATTTGTAATTAAGGCCGATTAAATGTTGTAATACATTTAATTAAGTGATAATGCTTAAATAAAAGAAAGGAGATCTGAAGATACTTCGGTTGTTACCACCCTTGTGGATATATAAGGCACTTTTTTATCATTGAAAAGGTTGTTGGATTTTGGTGCTTGGATTGTAGGTGCACAGAACTATTTAATCAATACATAATTTCTTCCCTCTTGTTTCTTGTGTTCTTCATGTTCTATTCTTTAATCTTCATGTGTCTTTGATATATTCAAATAGGAAACTTTGTGTTCAATTCATTGGATGTAGTGCAAATAACTTTATGTCTAAAACATCTTTTCTTATGAGTTATTTGAGTATATGCAAATTCATATAATTCTCAAATTCTTGTGCATCCACAAATATGATATTATTCTACAATATGTATTTGAAAGTGCTGCCATTTTCACTTCCTAAGTCATAAATTCTTCCACCCTCTTTATCTTCTGTATTGAAAGATAAGTTAGATATGGAGACATTCATAACACCAAAATCCTCATTTGAATATTGATAGTTTGTATATTTGTAAATAAGTAGTTTTTTTGTTTGTGTGTGTTGAATAAGGGAACCTCTCCCATAAAGAGGAGGGACTGTTGTCCCCTGAACTGTTTCTTGATCTGATATACAAATTGGCCAACCAAATGGACCTATCATAGTTATGTTTATCTCAAGACTTACACAAAAATAGATTGGGCTCAATGAAATAAAGCTTTAGCGCACTTCACCTAACTACTCACACTTTCCTTCTATAGGAATTTTATTACTTATGAATTCCCTTCTCATAGTTGGTTACTTTACATGTTAATCACTCCCTCAAATCATTGTTGATTCATCTCATCTAGTCAACAAGTAATCACTTATACGAATTTTTGTTCGATCAAAAACATAACATGTCATTTGATCATCTAGTTAGCAAACAAAATAGATCAAGGCCCATATGTTCTTGCAACAATGGTTTGATGTTGATAGGTGTGCAAGAATACAAGATCTATAGATCCCAAAAGATCATAATAGGTGCAAAACAAAAACTTCATAATGTGAATGCACATTTTACACATGGACCCCACACAAAATCTCCCAAAGCACAACTCCACATGTTGTACAAAACTACCAACTCCTCATGCCTTGTCTTTTATATTTCAATATTACGTGTAGAATTATACAAGGTCACAAAAATATACACAATATTGTGTAAGATTTATTATTTTACTCAACTCTTTTTGGTGATGAAAGATTACAAGTGAACTTAAATTCTCCTACATGATCTAGGCATGTTGCGTGAAAGGATAACAGATATTGTTTTGGACCATGTACCATACATTGAGGTTAGGTACAAAAAATATCATAGGTAGGAGATAATTATATATCTGTAGGGCCAAAGGATTTTGTAATAGTTCTTGAGAACTTGTCACATGGCCCATATTATTAGATCTTTGTTGCATTTGAGTAACTTGGGCTTCAAGACCTAGAATTTATTACATCAACATATGAACAATATGATTAATAATAGTATGCGTAGATAGATTAGGGATAGATGGTGTCATATGTAATGTGTTCCTAGAAGGAATAAATGAAGTTGTATGTTGTATAAGAATACCCATGTATATTTTAGGAGTAGATTGTGGCACAATTGTATACTAGGCATGGGCATCACCTGTGTATAAATATGTATAGACAAATGGATATGAGTAGAAGGATCATTGGTTTGAACATCTATTATGGGATGTGAGCCTCTACAAAGTGGATCAGTATTAATGAAAGGTTTATCATGTGAATCCTTTGAAGTGGTTTCCTTAGCTAGCTTTTTCCTTTCATCCCTAGTTCCATGCAACAATGTCTCAATTATATGGGGATTCATCTTAAGATTAACTCTAAGTTTGACTTGGTCTCTTTTCATCAAAGGGTTCATCTTGTTCATTAGAACCACTAATATTGGTCTCATTATTATCCATAAGTACATCCATATTTGTTCACAAATAAAAGAAGCATTCACATTATTATTATTTTCCATTGTGTGAAGAGTAAGGTTTTGTATCAAAAGCCCAATCTTGGAACCTTAACGGGAACACGGTTGTAATGATAATCTCTAAGAGGGAAAATAACATGAAACAATCTAAAATTAATTAGGAATGATACCCTTCAAGGGAAAAATCTGAAACCTTAATGTGAAGATCAAACCCTAATATATAAGGAAACCTAGGGCTTTCATGTACTTGTTAGAAATGGAATATTGTGCTAATTCGATTATATAAATAATGGAATAATACATTAAATAAAACATATTAAGGGATGGTTGAAATCGCACTTAATCAATTTAGAATTGACAATACAATAGAAGGAGAAGATACTTAGCTAATCTTGAATGTCTATGGATCTTAGATGTTGTCACAAGATCTAAAAAATTCTTTGGAGTGCTTTCCTAAGTGTTGAGATATAAGGCATGGGCATAAGACCTACCTAGTTAGTGCCGATAAGGTCATACATGTACAATAGATGACATTGTTTGGGTTTATCGATAGTGTCCATGAGGGAATTGGGGCTGAAACTTATATAAAACCTTAGCATGTGTTCATGATCTACTTTTTGATGTATGCGACCTCCTCAATCATGTGTGATGATGATTGTTTCATATCTCCTTTGTTAAAAACCTAATTTCACACACTTGATCAAAATAGGAATTCAAAATGCTAGTAGTTTGGGTTGCTTTGACCTCAACACACCCCCATGATGGTTGAGTGTTGCCTACATACACCTACTTTGAAGAGGGTACAAACCACACATAATTCTCCCTCATATGTGTGTGTGAATGTGCAAAATCATCCACAATCTAGATGTGATCCATTGTCACCATGCAAATTTGACCTATTTGTATTCAAATTTGGCTCATTAGATTTCTCTAGGGCCACTCTTTAAAGATTTCAGATATGCATAAGCCTTTATATAATGATTTATAATGTATGTGATTTTTTTAAAGTGTGAGATGTGGTGAATGAATTTATGGGTTTTTATATATCTAGCAGACTCTTTGTTAGTTTCCCACCATAGTTGACCCATGAAACATGTGTAGAACAATATAGAGATGCCCAAATTTGAAAACTAGTTGTTGGAGGCTCCTGCACACTACAATGTTTTTGTTTTACAATACTTTCCAAAAGGTGAAAGCATAGATATGATGGTCAAAATATATTTTTCAAACATTCAAAAGGTGATCCTATATACACTAAGTTGATATTTAATAAGTATAATGGATGAAGATGGATAAGATACTAGAAGGGTAAGCCGTTAGAGGGAAACTTTTCCTAAGAGTCAAATATATGTTAATTTTCCAAGTGTGTCACAGTATGCAAAAGTGTATGTTTCAAAGTATCAAAGACCAAATTTAGGTATCTACACCGACAAAGTTGTTCATATGTACCTTCTTAGGATTTAATATCATTCTTGCTTTTTGATGTTGAACATCACACTACTCACATCCTCCACGTTGGTGACAATTTATGGCTTCACCATCCGATAGTGATTTCAAGGTCCTTGCCACAAGATTAAACCATTACGTTGTAATCCTATTAGCATATGGATTTGCACGCATGAAAATGACATGCAACATTGTGGGAACGGAGTCCCTCCTTAATGAAGGTGAGGCCGCCTTTATTGAAAACCAAAACTGTATTTACATCTATACATTCAAAATTGTATGTGGGGGAGGGGTTTGGAACATCAATGTAAAGAAAAGTGAATGAGGGAGATGAAATGGAATGAGGGAAAGGAGTGAAATGGAATGAATGGAAGGAACATGCAAGAAGTAGGTAAAACAGAGCCTAATGTTGCACGAGGAAAAAAAGATGAATAACTAACATAAATAAAATGGAGTTTGAGTTAGCCAAACAAGAACGTGTAAAAGGGAACATACATGAGCAAGTAGATAATCGAGCTTGATCACTGTGAACTAGAACAACCGATTAATATTGTTGACAATAAGATCAAAGATAATATTTGCATGCAAGATTCAAACACCTAACATCTAATGAACATAAGAACATCAAATGTTACAAGATACAATGAATGAGACACAAAGTTCATATTTCATTAACTCCAAAATGTTTTTCACGAGAAGAACACGAAGTTTCTTCTGAAACAAAGCTTACACAAAGTATTTTTTTCTCCTCTCTCAAAGTCACCCTCTACAAATGAGCCCCTCAATTCCTTTTATAACCCAAAAGTTGGTTACAAAGTAGTTAGGGTTTTACATGATCATTAAATAAGACACTTAAATGACCTTTGACTTTTTCAACAACTCTATTAAAGACAACCCAAAAATAGAAATTACTTAAAATATCCATAGATTCCTGAAAACAAATAACAACACCTTTTAAAATATACAATAATAACCAGTGCCTTATCCATTGAAATGGGGTTTTCCTATCTCAAGTGTATGAGAAATGGACTCTCCCACTTCGTTAGATACCAAGAAAATCAACTCCCTGAACCGCTAGTGAAATTAGGATCTGCCATTTTTTCTAGTTGAAAGGATCTAAACCTTCCCAAAGTTTCAAACATATTTCCTTCTTACGGAGGTTCACTTGGTTGAAGAATGGCCTCAAAAATACACTCAGTAATTCAAGAATTCTACTTGGCATATCATTTAAATTAACAATTTTGGATTGAGTGTTCTCAAATAAGTTCTTTAATTTTATGCATCGCTCCATTGAAACTGACGAGAAATTTTTGGCGGAGTGTACATGTCCTTAAACAATTGTGAAAATTGCTCTTCCACCTGCTCCGATGAACACCTTTGATTATGCTCATTTACGAGGTTACAAGGAATCTCAGCCATGAATTCTTGAATCAAGGAGAGTGAAGTGAAGGCTTCATTGCACATGCTTTCATAATGGATCATAGAATCCTCGAGAAGCATTTTTCTTTATTTGAGATGCAGACACCAAAGAAAATGTGTCCCTCGATGTTCAAATTCAAGAATTCCTTCAATAGCTAAAACTGAAGATTCCATACTTGTCATCCCCTGTAAATGGGTAATATCTCAATCAAATTTGATATAGTAGAAACAAAATTTTATTTAAAAGAAATAATTGGATCAAGATACACACCGACATCTTCATGAAGCTTAACCGCGGTCTTGATCGTCCCCTCGGCTTAAAACGAGAATATCAAAAGCCAAATTTTAGTGACATGGCCCAATGTGTTTATTTCCTTTGACAAATTGAGAGTATCTTCATCAGGGCAGCCACCGCATCGCAGTCTTGGGAAGGTGGATGATATGGGATTTATCAAATGTTGAACATATTCCACCAATTGATTCTTTTCGGCCTTGGTGAGAGTTTTGAGACTTGTATTTCTCAAGTCTCTTTAAGCACGATATAAATTGAATCTCTAGCCATCAACATATCAATTTCTAATGTAGATCTTCCAAGTCCAAGTTTGGAAACTTCATAGTCAGCAGTGTCATAGCATCGCACTCTTTATCCACTTGTGGAATGACAAGGTCTGTAATTTTTTTTCCATCATTATCCACCATTATTCGAGAAAGCACCTTAGGCTTCTTAGGAATGGCATCATTCAAAATTTTGAAAAGGGCATCAAAATCAATGTCAATTGGCTTGACAACTCTCTTCCTTCTCTTCACTTCGAAATTAACCCAGGAAGGAGTATCATTCACTATTTTAGCATACAAAATCCTGGAGCTTGAATCAATATTCTCATTATTCCCGACATCATGAGATCCTATTTGAATCCTATCTACAACCTCGATTTGAGGAGAAACAACCTCAATATCCACTTCCTGATTATTCGAAATTTTGGGAAGTCCCTTCATGAGCTACATGCTCCAAAGTGTTTGATATTTGAATTATCTGCACCTGAGTGGATGCTTGTTTGAAGCATGGCTGAGGATCATTTGCTACTAGCTTTTGAACACTATTAATGATGTGGGTAGAAGAATCTCTACTCGAAGTAGAAAATTTGGACACACGCTCTCTTCCTTCTTCGGGGTTGGGATATTTAGATCTTTCTCCTCATGACACGTTACTTGTGAAGTGGATTTTGGCAACCACTCCTTTCTTGCTTGTTGTGTATGATTGGATGGCATAGAGGTCGATCGAGAAGAGACTTTGGTCAAATGGAGGGCCCCTCGTATTGGTAATCTTTGTGATCCCAAAACATGATCTAGAATTGATTGCAATTTGGCAAGTTCTCTATCATACCAAGATATGCTTCTTTGATAATTGGTTGATTCTTCTTTATTAAGAGAAAATTCATCTCTTTTGGTCCAGTCGATTCGAGGCAATGGGTTAAAGGCAACGACATCATATGAGAGATCAATGACATCCTCATCATCATTTATGAATGAATCGGGAGGGCTCTTGATGCGGAAGTCCTTGATCTGAGCAAGTGTTAAGCGAGAGTACTCCTGTCTTCTTACCTCATGTTCATCTGAACAAGCAGCCCGAAATCTTCCATGGTAGGATTATGTTGGTACTTTGCTCCCATAATCTTTTGCATATATCCATTGATATCAAATTGGGCTCTCTTCACATATGGATGGATGGTTATTAGAGCGAACTCCTTTTCCATGAGTTGTGCACTGAAAATATTTGGACATTGGTATTCCTCGATTTGGATTGGGAAATGAATTCTGAATGGTGTTTGTCACTACCAGGACGTAGTGAACTTGGAATAATTATCACGCCACTCCATTAATGCCCATATGTCACGATGTACTTAGGAAGTTTCCACAGGGTACCGAAAAGCCACTCACGTGAATGTAGGAAGAAGATGAAAATTGAATAAACCGGGTTCCCCATTGGGAAATGACACTCATGGATTCTTTAAAAACCTTTCCTCAGTATTCCGATTCAGGTTTCAGATCACGTGGAAGGTGAATGCATCATTGACTCTTCTAAAATGGTGAGAACTATTTTTGAAACTGAGTTGAGGGTAATAGTGAAAAACACTATTCGACAGCCCCATGACTCCTCTCATTTCAAGTCCCAAAATAGCTTTCTTCTTGCTACCACATAAGTCAAATACAATGTCATGTAGAAGCATCTA
Organism: Taxus wallichiana var. yunnanensis; assembly: GCA_018340775.1. Lineage (NCBI taxonomy): Eukaryota > Viridiplantae > Streptophyta > Pinopsida > Cupressales > Taxaceae > Taxus > Taxus wallichiana. Next base: position 133,471,074 of record CM031235.1, read on the forward strand.
ATCATCTTAACTTCTATCAATTGTTTGTGAAGGGTGTTATTGATGATGGTGGCCCAATCCACAAACTCTTTCTTGGCTAGGATGATATAGATAAATTGATACATCCATGGGTGGAAAATCCTAGTAGAAGGTAGACCAAAAACTCGACTTAGGAGAGTAATCATGTCTCCGATTTCTTCCACGAACTCAACGCGTGCACAGCTTCTTTAGGAAGCCTGTCAATTCAAGGTCTCTTGGTCACTAACCAGTTATTTTTAACCATTTTGCTCCATCTCAGGGGTTCCTCATCCTAGAATTCTTGTGTTGACTGACGAGTGATATCCGCATTCTCAGGAAAGTCGGGTATGCCGAGCAATTCCTCAATGTGTTCTGGTGTGATTAAGAGGAAAGGCTCGCGATTATCTTTAGAAATTCCTCATCTCTCAAGATCACAATGCTCCACGCAAGGAATAACCAATTCAGGACATAACTTGCCAAGAGATAGGAAATGTTGCTGCTTGGGGTAGACCAATATGGTAAAGTCTATTTGAGAAAATGGTTTTGCCTTCGATTTTCACTGCCGCAATGAAGCTGCTGCACATTGATGTGACCCAGATTTGTATCAGTGATGTTGTCATATGTTGACTTAATGGAATTGGGAGGGACAATTCCTTGAAATTCATACTTCAGGGTGGATTTGTTTTATTTCTCCACTGGCTTCCTTGATCTCCTTGCAGATTTGTTAGATTTTTTGGCCATGATGAATTTCACATAAAAATGACTCAGGCACGCAAAACAACACAAGTGGGGTCGAGTCTCGATCTCTGAAATCCCACAAGGTCAAGAACAATTTGAACAATTTGATTTTATTATTATTTTAAAAACAATAACAATAATAATAAATAGTCCAGATTACAATTTTGATCTGTGACAATTTTTTTAAATAAATAAAATCGCCCGATTTTAATATTCTAAATTTTTATTTAATTCTCCAGAGCAAATTCTCCTTGATATGAGTGAATCATAACTTATTATTTACATAAAAATGCCTGATTTTAATGACCACGTACTTTGAGATTTACTTCTTCCTTACGATCCTTTGATAGATGCGCGAGTACACTTGCTTGATCCTTCTACAAATGCGTGTAGAAATCAAATGCATGTCTTGAAACTAGTTTCGTTCACCTTATTTTCTTATTGTTTGCTATTGTTAGGAAATAAGAGATAAAATATGTGGAATAATCCCTCACAGAATCGCAACAGTAGAAACTAATATGCAGAAATTATTACAGATCTGAAATAAAATTGCAGAATAAAATAACACAACACAAGGAGACAATATTTAACGTGGTTCACCCAATTTGGGCTACGTCCACCAAGAATCACTTGCTCAGATTTTATTACAAGCCACCACTCTCTCAATACAATACCCAGATCTGTTTGGAGCTATGCTCAACAAACTCTACAGAATTCACCGAATTCAAAACACATCTGCAATGTTTTTCATACCTCTATCATATGCATAAAACCATATAAATAGACAACTGCTTAAGCAGTTTTACAAAACCGTGGGTATCAAAACCATGGGAAAAACCCGTCCCATAAACCTATGGGTCAAAAATCTCACCCATATGAGAAGAGCATGTTTCCCAATATGTCGGGTGCATTTTTGAGGCCAAAAAAATTTACGCCTAAATTTTTTTTTTTCGGGGGCTACCGCCCGGCCCCAACCCTGCAAAGATACATGAAAAGTGTACAGTACTCTTAGTGTACAGTCTTCAACACTTTCACACATGAAAACAGGCTCCACAACCTAACAATCTCCCACTTGGAGACTAGTTTTCCTCTGAGCAAGCTTCTCAACCCTTCACTAGTTTCTATGAAGACCAACCAAAGCTGAACAAAACTTTAGTTTTTCCCTTGTAACCACCTTGGTCATCATGTCTATAGGATTCTGACTGGTATGAATCTTCTCCAACTTCAACTTCTCTTCCTCCAAAGTTGTCCTGATGAAATGGTACCTTAACTGTATATGCTTTGTCCTAGAGTGGAAAGCAGAGTTCTTAGCTAGGTGTATAGCACTCTGACTATCACTATGCAACTTTCCTTCCTCTTGCTTATGCCCCAACTCCTCAAGTAATTGTTGTAATAAAATCATTTTCTTGCTTGTCTCTGTGGCAGCAACATACTCAGCCTCCGTGGTTGACAAAGCCACCAACTTCTATAGTCGTGAAATCCAGCTTACTGTTGTTCCACCTACAGTGTAAACATAACCTGTTGTGCTCCTCCTGCTGTCTACATCTCCAACCATATCTGAATCTACATAACCACACAAAATGGTGTTTGATCCACTGTAGCACAAAACTATCCCCATGGTCCCTCGCAAATATCGAAGGATCCACTTTACTACCTGCCAGTGATCTCTACCTGGATCACTCATAAATCTACTCACCGCTCCCACTACATGGGCAATATCAGGCCTAGTGCACACCATGACATACATCAAACTGCCAACCGCTGATGAGTAAGGTACCTTGGACATTTGGTTTCTCTCCTGCTCTATCTTGGGACACTGCTCCTTTGATAACTTGAAATGGCATGCCAAAGGAGTCCCAACTGGTTTAGCATCCTGCATATTAAACCTCTCCAAGACTTTCTTAATGTACTCTTCCTGAGATAAAGTCAGCTTCCATTCCTTCCTATCCCGAGATATCCTCATACCAAGGATTTGTTTGGCTGCCCCAAATCCTTCATAGCAAAGGATTCACTTAGCTACTTCTTGAGTACTTTTATTTCTTACATGTTTTTACCTGCAACCAACATGTCATCCACATACAGAAAAAGGATAATATAACTTCCATCCTCAAATTTATTTGTATACATGCAATGGTCAAAATGACATCTAATATAACCTTGCTCCATCATGAAGCTATCAAATTTATTATACCATTGATGTGGAGCTTGTTTCAAGCCATACAAGCTCTTCTTTAGTTTGCACACCATCTCCTCTTTACCTTTGACCTCATAGCCCTCTGGTTGCTGCATATATAGTTCCTCCTCCAAATCACCATGGAGAAATGCAGTCTTTACATCAAGTTGTTCTAAGTGCAAGTCTTACTGCTGTAACTATTCCTAGAACAGTTCTAATAGAAGTCATTTTTACTACAGGAGAAAAAATCTCATCAAAATCTATACCTTTTTTCATGCAAACCCCTTGACCACTAACCAGGCCTTATATCTTTTCTTGCCTCCTTCCTTTTTGAATCTGAACACCCACTTGTTCTATAATGCTCTTTTTCCTTCAGGTAGCTTTACCAAATCCCATGTCTGGTTCTCCATGAGAGCCTGATGCTCCTCATCCATGGCTTGCTCCCACTTCTTCCTGGCATCTACCTGCATTGCTTCATCAAAGCTCTCTGGTTCTCCACTATCAGTGAGTAATAAATAATAAAGAGAAGGAGAAAAATCGTTCAAGTTCTCTTCTTACCTTAGAAGACCTCCTCAATATAGGAGTTTGGGGTTCCTGTTGAGGAGGTTCCTAAACTGATTCATGTGTCACTTTTCCATCCGAAGATCCTCTACCGCTACATATTCTTTCTTGGATTCTTCCCTATTTTCCTACAACTGCTACTTATACATGACTTTCTCATTAAAGACCACATCCCTAGATCGAATGATTTTTTTGTCCTTAATACTCCAACATTTATATCCAAAGTCATCACCACCATAACCAATGAAAGTACATTTTTCTCGATTCACCTCTAGCTTTGGTTCCTATCATCCTTGTCTATATGAAAAACACCTCACATCCAAAGACTCTAAGAAATGAATAATCAACTTTCTTACCATACCAAGCCTCCTCAGGTATGCCTCCATCCAAGGCACTTGAGGGTCCTCTGTTTATCAAGTACACAGTTGTGCTCACCGCTTCTGCCCAAAAAGAAAGAGGCAATCCTGCATGTAACCTCATGCTCCTAACACGTTCCATTATTGTTTTGTTCATCCTTTCGATACCCCATTCTCGCTTGAGTTCCTGGGAACCATCCTTTTCTATGCGATTCCATTCTTAGAACAATAATCATCAAATTCATTGTTGCAATACTACTCCCCTCCATTATCGACTGAGACATTTTAGCTTAAGACCTGTTTCATTCTCTACTAGGGCTTTCCATTTAACAAAAGTCTCAAATACATCAGATTTATTTCTAATACGATAAACCCAAACTTTCCTTGTTGCATCATCAATAAAAGTAACATAATAACTTGAACCCCAAGAGATGATACCTGAGTGGCCCCCACACATTAGAATGCACCAGCTCTAACTTACTCTCTTTCTTTGTAGGTCCAACCTTGAGAAACCTTACTCGCTTTTGTTTCCCATATATGTAGTCCTCACAGAACTCCAAACATGTTTCTGTATATCCGGGCAAATCCTTCTTTATGATCTCCATGCCCTTATGGCTCATATGACCGAGCCTATAGTGCCACAATGTTGTATCTACTTCTGAAGCCACAAGATTACAAACATTAGTGCTATAAGTGGTTAAATACAAGGTTCCAACCTTCTTACCTCTTACCACCACAAGAGCACCCTTGGTAACCTTCCAAGAGTCCGTTGTAAATATCACAATACAACCATCACTTCCCAACTGCCCTGCGATATCAAATTTCATCTTAATGTAGGCACATGTCTGACATCCTTCAATAGCCAAGTATTCCCATTCTATATCTTAACCTAAACAGAACTTTTTCCAACTATGTTGTAAGGCTCATCATAACCAAGAAAAACATGCCCAAAATCTCCTTGAACATAATCAACAAAATAATGCCTATGTGGAGAAGCATGGAAAGAAGCCCCTGAATCTAAAACCCAAGATTCAGTAATATTGAGCAAAGAAAGAATCAAAGCATCCTGACATACATTACCCATTGCCACATTTGCCTCCTTGTTTTCTTCCTGTTGTTTCTTCTTATCCTGAAGCTCCCAACAATCCTTTTTGCATGCCCAAGCTTTCCACAATTCCAGCATACAATCTTGTTCTTGGATTTTGACCTTGCCCGATCTTTTGATTTTCCACGGTTTCCTCTATTCTTCTTTCTCCCTCTAGTTTCCACTATCAAAGCATTCCCTGAAGTAGAAGATTCCCCAGAGATTTTTCTTTGTATTTCCTCACTTAGAATCACCCCTACAACATCCTCAAACTTCAACTTTGAGATAGTTGGAACCGAGTTACTTACCGCCTTTACCAAGCTATTCCAACGCTCAGGTAAAGAGCACAAAATTAATAAAGCCCTAACTTCTTCATCAAATTCTATTAGAACTTAAGCTAGCATATTCACAACCGTATTGAAATCATTTAATGATCTCACTCTTGAACTATTCTCAGACATCTTCATATTAAACAAATTTTTCATTAAAAATATCTTGTTAGAGGCAGAGGGTTTTTCATACAACTTCCCTAATACATCCATTAGATCTTTTGTAGTCTTTTCCTTTGAAATATTAAATAATACCGAAGATGCAAGAAACAAGCCGGATTGTCCCAAGTGCCTTCCTATCCAAAGAAATCCCATTCTCAGATATCATCATACTCGAGGGTTTGTTCACCTTCTCAGACAACGGAGTATAAAGATCCTTTTGATAAAGGTAATCTTCCATCTGCATCTTCCAAAGACTGAAATTCTACCCGTTGAATTTATCAACCCTAGATCTTCCATCATCTGCCATAGCTCCCACTCAAGCTAAAAACTTTCCTGCGATTCAACACTTCAGCAAACCAAACCAGGCTCTGATACCAATTGTTAGGAAATAAGAGATAAAATATGTGGAATAATCCCTCACAGAATCGCAATGTAAGAGAAACTAATATGCAAAAATTATTACAGGATCTAAAATAAAATTGCAATATAAAACAAGTAGACAATATTTAACGTGGTTCACCCAATTTGGGCTACGTCCACCAAGAATCACTTGCTCAGATTTTATTACAAGCCACCACTCTCTCAATACAATACCCAGATCTGTTTGGAGCTATGCTCAACAAACTCTACAGAATTCACAGCCGAATTCAAAACACATCTGCAATGTTTTTCATACCTCTATCATATGCATAAAACCATATAAATAGACAACTGCTTAAGCAGTTTTACAAAACCGTGGGTATCAAAACCATGGGCAAAACCCATCCCATAAACCTATGGGTCAAAAAACTCGCCCATATGAGAAGAGCATGTTTCCCAATATGTCGGGTGCATTTTTTCGAGGCCAAAAAAATAATTTACGCCTTGTGTAAAAAATTCGAGTGGCGCGCCCCAAACCCTCGCTACTTAGGGGCCGCCACCCCTCGACCCCGCTGCAGGGCCCGACTGGCCCCGAACCCCGGCAAGGATACATGAAAAGTGTACAGTACTCTTAGTGTACAGTCTTCAACACTTTCACACATGAAAATAGGCTCCACAACCTAACAGCTATTTGAATTTTTAAAACGTGATTTCTCTTGCATGAACACGCTTCTTTTAACTTTCGTGGAACTGCTACTCGGATTGGTGCGTGGAGAAATTAAAACCAAATACATAGGCCCGTATTATTTATTTGTTTGTCCTCTGGATGGTTTTCACTTATTTCCTCTTATGCATGCGTGGGTATTTTTTTGTGAATCCCTCTCTCAGGTTGCGTGGGCTGTGCGTGGGATTCCTTTTACCTCACATGGTCTTTTCTACCTATTCTTGGCATGTGGCTACTCTTTCCTTCAGGTTGTGCTGTTTTTTTCCTTTCTTATGCGTGGAAAGCTTTTGCCTTCTCCAACTTACTTAGCTCCCTCTGCTCCTTGGCACGTGGCTACCATTTTTGAGTTTAGCATGGGCCGCCTTCTCCAATAAAAAAATGCGTGGCCAAGCTCTTCTTTTTATTTCCTATGTGGAAGTTGCATATTTTTACTAAGCATTGGGTTTCTTTGGGCATGCATTGAACTGCCTGTGTTAGCTTTGGCATGGGATTCCTTTCTTGAAAAATGCATGGAAAATGATCTTTTTTTTTTTGCAAAGTCAAAATTAGCTGATAACAACTGGCTCTAATTGGGGACAAGGACTTCATGGATGCAACAATGAACCCATACCAAAATATTCATGAGCATGATCTCAAAAAGATGGGGCACAAAAATAGGGTGACACAAGAGAGGAGACCGAAAAATAGGAAACAAACAAACAAAAATCCTAATTACCTATGTACATACAGGGAACAACCCATTTTCAATTTTGATAATGCTTGAGATATTGCCCACTATAGGGAAAAGGAAAATGAGTTCCATTAGGATATGCCAAGTAATAGGTACTATCTCCATAGAAGTGTCTTATTTTGAATGGGCCTAGCCATAGCGAGTCAAACTTCCCATGCTTTCCTTTCGGTTCACGTCTTTTGTCCTAGAGAAGAACTAAGTCATTGATTTGAAATTGTCTCTCCCTAGTTTTCCTGTCAAACAATTTCTTTACCTTGGATTGATGTTCCTCAATCTTGTTTGCCACTTGAATTCTTTGTTCCTCAAGCTTGCTTAGGAACATGATTCTTTTATCTAATGCATTGGTGAAGCATTCATCATCAACTGCCTGAGCTAATTTTAATGTTGGTAACTCCAGTGTGACGGGAATTTGAGCATCGGTTCCATACAAAATTTGAAATGGAGACATCCCGATTTCCCTTTTGGGAGTTATGCGGTCAGCCCACAATGCATCGTATAAATTTTTGTGCCAAGTTCTTTGATTTTCTTCGACTAACTTGTGCACAATAGTAATGAGGTTTTTGTTACTGGATTTAGCCTGACCATTTCCCTGAGGGTAGTAATCTGATGAATGAGACAAGGATATCCCATATCCATAACAAAAACCTATCATCTATGTAGAAGAAAAATTTGAGGCATTTTCCGTCATGATCTTGTGTGGAATTCCATAACGAATCAATATATTTTCTTTGATGAAATCACAGATTACACGCATGAGATGTTTGTTTCACTGGTATAACTTCCACCCATTTTGTAAAGTAGTCAATGGCGGTGAGCACATGAGTATGACCAACACTAGAATTAGGATTCAAAACCCCGATGAAATCTAAACCCCATTGTTGAAAGGGTTCTTCAATGACAACTGGCTTCAAAGGCAAAGCTGCCAACTTTGGTCTTCCAACAAATTGTTGATAGGCTTCACATTTTGTCACCCATTTCTAAGCATCGGAAAACATAGTGGGCCAGTAATAATGTGCTCTCGAATTTTATGGGTTGTTACTGGGCCAGAGAAATGACCGCCACAAGCATGATTGTGGAAAGCTTCCAACAATCTAGGTTGTTGCTCTTTATCAACACATCTAAGGAACATGCCATCAATTCCTTTCTTGAACAACGTGTTATCCCAAATGATGTACCTGACAGCTCTTAGTTTGATAGCTTGTTTCTCCTTAGCTATCAGATTCTCTAGACACTCGCCATATGTGAGGAAGTAGGCAATATCAGAATACCATTCATCTGTGGTACTAGACAAAAACTACCAATGGTAAATTTTCTTCAACCGGTTCTTCTTCGAGTTATCTCATGGTTCATTCTCTGTAATGAGTTGGTAGAGTCCTCTTCCTCGAACCAACTTGGTAGGCTTGATGTCCAAATCATATTCTTGGATCTTGGAGACCCAATTACCTCTTTTAGATCTTGGTTCCTGTTGTGTCAGCATTGATTTCACTGCAGTGTCTGAACTAAGACTTTGGTGTGAGAATTCAACACATAGTACCTAAAGTGTTTCAGGGCTCTCACCACCGCATACGCATGTCTCTCAAGGGGAGTGTAATTGAGTTCATGTTTCTTGAATCCAGAACTCATGAATGCAATAGGAGATTCGATTCCTTCTTGATTGTGTTGTGTCAAAATGGTGGAGATTGTGTGTGGAGAAGCGTAGCAATAAACTATAAAATCCTTTTTAAATCGGGACACGCCAATGTAGGAGCTTTGGCAATAAGCACTCTTGATTCGCTCAAATGCCTCTCTACCTTTGACCATTTGAAGGATACTTTCCCTTTCATCATATCAGTGATTTCTTTAGTCAACTCTACAAAATTTGGCACAAACCTTCTCAAAAAGTTCACCTTCCCGAAGAATGAGTGGACTCCAGGCTTACTTGTAGGAAAGGAAAGATTTTTGATAGCTTGAACGCATTCAGGATCGATCTTAGTTCCTTCCTTAGAAACAATATGACCTAGGAGTTTCCCTTCTCTAACTCCGAACATGGACTTTTTTGGATTCGGAGAAATCTTATGAAGTCTGCACCTTTGCAATATTTTCTCCAAATCCCTTAGGTAATCTCCTTGTTTCTTGGAGAACACGGTCAAGTCATATAGGTATATCACAATGATCTTGTCTTTATAATCTAAAAATGCCATATCCACGGCCCTTTGAAAAGTCACGCCGACATTGATCAAACCGAAGGGCATTCTTCTATACGCGAACGTACCCCGGGGGTAGTGAACGTAGTTTTATGTTGATCTTCTCTAGCTACTTCAATCTGATTATAGCCAGAGAAGCTATCTAGCATAGATAACATTTCTGATCCATTATTGCCTATAAAATATGGTCCATCACCGGGCGGTGGTAGTTATCCTTCAAGGAAGCCTGATTAAGATTGCGGAAATTCACGTAAATTCTAATTTCTCCATTTTTCTTGCGAACCGGTACAATATTAGCTATCCAGGTCGAATTTCAAATAGGAAACACTATTCATGCATCTAGCATCTTTTGAACTTCATGAAATATTATCCCTGTAATCTTGGGATTATATTGTCTTTGCTTTTTCCAGAATGGAACTGCACTAGGCTTCAAGGGTATGGCATGCTCCATTTCCCTAGGTTGGAAAGACTTCAAGTCTTCGTATGAGTAAGCCAAAATGTCAGAATATTTGGTAAGTAGACTTATGAATTTCCTGCGCTCCTCAAGTGAGAAACACTTACCAATATTGATCAGGTGAGGTTTATCCTTGGTACCGATGTTAAATTGTTCATAGTTAGCAGAATTCATAGGTCTTGCCTACTCTTTATCTTTGATAAACTTGTCATGTTTGTCAAAAATTTCTTCAAGTGAAACCAATCCTTTGGGAATTTTATTTCCTTTAAGTTGAATGATGCCATCACCAGGATCTTTGTTCTCAACTCCTTCCTGAATGGGTGAGGTAATTGATTCGTGAAATGTAGAATCACTTCCTTCAAAGTACACTGTTCAAAATTCTCTCTTTTCCAAGAAGGCAATAATTTGTTGATCATCATTAAATAGTTGCCAATTTTCTACATTATCGTAGAACACTCACCTAAAAACCATTTCAATGGTGTATTTGACTTGATCAAATTCTAAATGAGGAATCGTTGATGAAGCTGAGATTGCTAGAGAATTTGCTTTGTCATTCTTTTCACGAGGGACAAATTTTATGGAAAAAGTGTTGAAGACTTCTATTACGTCCCACACTTTATTTCTGTAGTGTCTCAAATGATCATTCTTTACTTGGAACTGATTTCTTACTTGTTTCACGATCAATTCTGCATCCCCAAAGACTTCCAAATTTTTGATCCCTTTCTCCTCATTTGGAGATATGAGCACCACTCCCGCACTGGAAACCTGCCGAGAGTACAACTTCCATCGAACTCAAGAGTCCATATCTCATTGGAATCTTGGCAAGTGATCTCGGGGTATGAATTTTTGCGCAATCATCATATAATTACCCATACTTGAGCCTTGGAAAAGGATCTGTATGCGAGGGATCTTTGGTTTTAGTTACTATGAACTTTTCCCGAGCTTCCAACATAAGCTTTTTCATTTCTCCATTGATAGGAATCATGGCGTAAGACCACCCATTTGAATCTCACTACCCAAATCTCTACAAAATTTCCTACTTAACAACATTCCATACGAGGTGGGAATATCAGTAGCTAAAATAGTTACTTTAACTCGCTTTTGAGGGAATTGGGCTAAAACCATTTGGGCGTCTTTAATCTGCCCGATTAGAGGAACTTGCTTGGTTTCCATGGAGTAACATGATCTGAATGTTCTCGTACAAGTCAAACCAAGAGCATGTGCTACTTTTGTCGGCATTACATTATTTGAGGCTCTAGAGTCTATAATGCAATTACTTAATTTACATCCGTTGATCAGAAAGGACACAAAGAAAGGTTTGATCTTTTCATTTGAAGGTGTAGTGGCCGCCACAATATTTTGAGTTTTCCCATCTTTGGGAGTTTTTAGAATTCCTTTGGAGGAATGAATAGTAGAGTCACCTTTGATAAATTGGACCAATTTCTTGAGCTGATCCTTGTTGGACTTTAAGTACTCTGCTGTGACATGGAAATTTTTGTTTTGGTGATATGATCAATAATATCAAATTTAGGAAAAGTAACCGTACTTGATGTCTCGTATATAATTTCTTTTGAAATTGATAATGGCACACATTTGACCTTGGCTTTGGGCTTGGTTGACACCGATGTGGAAGAAGAAGCTTTCTTCGTAGTTGGTTTACCAACCGATTGATCTAAAAAGACCCTCCTTTCTTTAAGATAGTTTTGACCTTGGAAACCTCAGTCACCTTGACTACTTAGGAGCCTCATTTGTCTTGAATTCTTTGGGAGTTTCCTTGGAAACCTCTTTATCTCCCGCCTTAGTGGTATCCTACTCCTTTTTCTGAGAGCGTGTGAAGACAACGAAGGATTGACTATTCATATCTTCTATAATTTCTTCATATCCGTCTTCCTCATCAGAACAGTACTCAAAGAAATGATTATTACTTTCCCCCTCGGGATTTTCAACTTCAGTTCGGATGTCTCTTAATCCGGCTCTTCCTCATCAACCTCGACGAATTCAATCTCATCATTGCTTTCTTGAATGACATCACATTTTGAATTAGTTACGGAGTTGCTTGAATAATGCGAGCCTCGTTGGAGCACTTGCAATCCTATTTTTTTGGGAACGTATCCTTTTCTCAAGATGTCTTTGTAAGGAGCAAGTTTACTACTTTGAGCAACTTGCTTTTTCAAAGCCACACATCAATATCCAACTTAGTGAGTATAGTTTCAAGAAGTGTTGGGAGTTTCTCGACTCTTTCTTTTGAGGGAATTTTTCTTGAATTTTCTTGCCATGATTAAGTCATCTTCAATTTCTATGGCCAAAGATTGAGCAAGTTCCAAAGTAGCCACCCTAGCCCTTCTCAGCTAATAGCACACTTTTGGTTGTTGTGTGTTAATAAAGAAACATTTTTGTCCATCAAGGTTTGGACGAATCCCGACAAGAACTTTGTTCACCATTTTGTTGAATTTAGCCACAAAATTCCTCATGGGTTCTGTTGGCTCTTTCTTTTCCTAAGATAGTTGGGCAAGAAGAGCATGTTCATCTTCTGCCATTTTGAATCGATTTTCAAACTTAGTTTTCATATCATTCCAATTTGTGATACATCCATTGGGCAGATGATGAAACCAATCGACAACAACATCATGCAATGTTTCGACAAAGAGACAAATAGCAACATCTTCATATTCTACCGACAAAACAACACATGCAGCGAAAAAAGGTAGAAATATGGTCATCTGGTGACGTCTTCCCATCTCCGTCGAACTTGGGAAGAATCTTTCTTGATCCTCGTGGGAGTTCATGTCAAGCAGGTAAGGCCAATGGGCCTATGGCATTTCCCCATGGTACGTTGACTGCCATTTTGGGAAAGGTGGTATGCGAAGGTAAAACAACGTGAGCAAGGACAAGTGCTTGACTGGTAGTGATTCCTTCCTTGCTTATTCTTTCAGGACTTGATGCAAGGCTTGCAAATCTACGAGGTGTGTTCTTCTTTGGAGGAGATAACTTGAGACAAATTTTCCTTGAAAGTTAAAAGTGGGGTCGATCGACCTTTAGTTTTTTCTCCTCACGTAAACCTCTTCCCTTCTAGTTTGAGATATTTATTGTGAAGGGATTACTGGCGTGTTTTGACCAGCTCTAGCCTTTTCTCTTTTCTCTCTTTATTGAGCTATTTGCGCTACCAATAGCTCTAGCTGAATCTCACGGCTTTCTCTTCTTCATTATCTAGTACTGATGTGGTGAGATGAAAATGATAGTTACTCGTGCACTTTTCCCAAATAGCTTGCCTCAAATCTGATGATATGTCTTCTTGAGTATCTACAAAAATAAGATTTGGTTGCAAGATAGGTGGGTTGCCTTTAATTGTCATACAACTTATTACCTTGGTAGAAGAGGACCGCGTCGGTGAACAATGATCATCAGCAGTGTGTGTAGGAGGTATTCTCGCCACAAGTGTGGGTGCTCTTCTCCCAAGGTCTTCGATGTAGATTTCTCTATCAACAACCACAAATTGCTGCAAGATTTCATGGTTTTCCCAAGCTATTTTTCAAAGGTTGGCAGCAATGTCTCCTTGAAATCTTCGTCGGCACAAGAGTTCGGTTGAAGAACTGGAGCTTGTGCGGGGATAGTCATAAATATTTAACCAAGCACCGGTTAACGATTCCTAAATCCCAGTAGTCGCCAAAACTATTAGCATATGGATTTGCACGCATACAAATGACATGCAATAGTGTGGGAACGAAGTCCCTCCTCAATGAAGGTGAGGTTACCTTTATTGAAAACCAAAACTGTATTTACATCTATACATTCAAAATTGTATGTGTGGGGGGGGTTGGAACATCAATGGAAAGAAAAGTGAATAAGGGAGATGAAATCGAATTGATGGAAAGGAGTGAAATGGAATGAATGGAAGAAACATGCAAGAGTTAGGTAAAACAGAGCCTAATATTGCAGACAAGGAAGAAAGACGAATAACTAACACAAATAAAATGGAGTTTGAGTTAGCCAAACTAGAATGTAAAAGGGAACATACATGAGCAAGTAGATAATCAGAGCTTGATCACTGTGAACTAGAACAACCAATTAATAACGTTGACAATAAGATCAAAGATAATATTTGCATGCAAGATTCAAACACCTAACATCTAATGAACATAAGAACATCAAATGTTACAAGAGACAATGAATGAGACAAAAAGTTCGTATTTCATTAACTCCAAAATGTTTTTCACAAAAGAACACAAAGTTTCTTCCTGAAACAAAGCTTGCACAAAAGTATTTTCTTCTCCTCTCTCAAAGTCACCCTTTACAAATGAGCCCCTCACTTCCTTTTATAACCCAAAAATTGGTTACAAAGTAGTTAGGGTTTTACATGATCATTAAATAAGGTACTTAAGTGACCTTTGAATTTTTCAACAACTTTATTAAAGACAACCCAAAAATAGAAATTACTTAAAATATCCATAGTTTCCGAAAACAAATAACAACACCTTTAAAATATACAATAAAAACCAAAGTTGCCTTATCCATTGAAATGGGGTCCGCCTATCTCAAGCGTATGAGAAATGGACTCCCACTTCGTTAGATACCAAGAAAATCAACTCTCTCGAACCGCTGCTTGGTGAAATTAGGATCTGTCGTTTTGCCAGTTGAAAGGATCTAAACCATCCCAAAGTTTCAAACATCTTTTCTTCTTCTGGAGGTTCACTTGGTCGAAGAATAGCCTCACAAAATACCTGCAATTCAAGAATTCTACTTGGCATATCATTTAAATTAACAATTTTGGATTGAGCGTTCTCAAATAAGTTCTTTAATTTGATGCACCGCTCCATTAAACCGACGAGAAATTGTTGGTGGGAGTGTACATGTCCTTAAACAGTGAAAATTTCTCTTCCACCTACTCCGATGAACACCTTTGATTATGCTCATTTACGAGGTTACAAGGAATCTCAGCCATGAATTCTTGAATCAAGGAGAGTGAAGTGAAGGCTTCATTGCACATGCTTTCATAATGGATCATAGAATCCTCGAGAGGTGTTTTTCTTGATTTGAGAAGAAGACACCAAAGAAAACGTGTCCCTTGATGTTCAAATTCAAGAACTCCTTCAATAGCTAAAACTGAAGATTCTATACTTGTCATCTCCTATAAACTGGGCAATATCTCATCCAAATTTGATATAGTAGAAGCAAAAGTTTCTTTGAAAGAAAGAATTGGATCAATATACGCACCGACATCTTCATGAAGCTTAACCGCGGTCTTGATCGTCCCCGGCCTAAAACGAGAATCTCTCGAAAGCCAAGTTTTAGTGGCATGGCCCAATGTGTTTATTTCCTTTGACAAATTGAGAGTATCTTCATCCGGGGCAGCCACTACATCGAGTGCTTCGGGAAGGTGGATGATATGGGGTTTATCAAATGTTGAACATAATCCACCAATTGATTCTCGAGAGTTTTGAGACTTGTATTTCTCAAGTCTCTTTAAGACGATATCAATTAAATCTCGAGCCATCGCCATATCACTTTCTAGTGTAGATCTTCCAAGTCCAAGTCCGGAAACTTCATAGTCGGAAGGTGTCATAAAGCATCACGCTCTTTATCCACTTGTGGAATGGCAAGGTCTGCAAATTTATTTCCATCATTATCCACCATTATTCGAGAAAGCACCTTAGGCTTCTTAGGAATGGCATCATTCGAAAGTTTGAAAAGGGCATCAAAATCAATGTCAATTGGCTTGACAACTCTCTTCCTTCTCTTCACTTGAGAATCAACTCGTGAAGCGATCATTCACTATTTCAAAGATACAAAATCCTCGGAGCTCGAATCAATATTCTCATTATTCCCGACATCATGAGATCCTGTTTGAATCCTATCTACAACCTCGATTTGAGGAGAAACAACCTCAATATCCACTTCCTGATTATTCGGGAGATTTTGGGAAGTCCCTTCATGAGCTACATGCTCAAAGTGTTTGATATTTGAATTATCTCGCACTTTGAGTGGATGCTTGTTTGAAGCATGGCTGAGGATCATTTGCTACTAGCTTTTGAACACTATTAATGATGTGGGTAGAAGAATCTCTACTCGAAGTAGAAAATCTGGACACACGCTCTCTTCCTTCTTCGGGGTTGGGATATTTAGATCTTTCTCCTCATGACACGTTACTTGGCGAAGTGGATTTTGGCAACCACTCCTTTCTTGCTTGTTGTGTATGATTGGATGGTATAGAGGTCGATCGAGAAGAGACTTTGGTCAAATGGAGGCCCCCTCGTATTGGTAATTTTTGTGATCCCAAAACATGATCTAGAATTGATTGCAATTTGGCAAGTTCTCTATCATACCAAGATATGCTTCTTTCAATAATTGGTTGATTCTTGCTATTAAGAGAAAATTCATCTCTTTTGGTCCAGTCGATTCGAGGCAATGGCGTAAAGGCAACGACATCATATGAGAGATCAATGACATCCTCATCATCATTTATGAATGAATCGGGAGGGCTCTTGATGCGGAAGTCCTTGATCTGAGCAAGTGTTAAGCGAGAGTACTCCCGTCTTCTTACCTCATGTTCATCTGAACAAGCAGCCCAGAAATCTTCCATGGTAGGATTATGTTGGTACTTTGCTCCCAAAATCTTTTGCATATATCCATTGATATCAAATTGGGCTCTCTTCACATATGGATGGATGGTTATTAGAGCGAACTCCTTTCCATGAGTTGTGCAATCGAAAATATTTGGACATTGGTATTCCCCGATTTGGATTGGGAAATGAATTCTGAACGTACTAAGGAGGTACTCAACTTGGAATAATTGTCGCGCCAACTCCATTAATGCCCATCTATCACTGACATACTTAGGAAGTTTCCACGGGGTACTAGCAAAGCCACTCACGTGAATGTAGGAAAAATATGAAAATTGAATAAACCAGGTTCCCCATTGGGAAATGACACTCATGGCTTCTTTAGAAAACCTTTCCTCAATATTCCGATTCAGGTTCTAGATCATGCGGAAGGTGAATGCATCATTAACTCTTCTAAAATGGTGAGAACTATTTTTGAAACTGAGTTGAGGGTAATAATGAAAAACACTATTCGACAGCCCCATGACTCATCTCGTTTCAAGTCCCGAAAATAACTTTCTTCTTGCTACCGCATAAGTCAGATACGATGTCATGTAGAAGCATCCAGATCATCTTAACTTCTATCAATTGTTTGTGAAGGGTGTTACTGATGATGGTGGCCCAATCCACAAACTCTTTCTTGGCTAGGATGATATAGATAAACTAATACATCCATGGGTGGAAAATCATAGCAGAAGGTAGACCGAAAAGTCGACTTAGGAGAGTAATCATGTCCCCGATTTCTTCCACGAACTCAACACGGTGCAGCTTCTTTGGGAAGCCTATCAATTCGAGGTCTCTTAGTCACTAACCAGTTGTTGTTAACCATTTTTCTCCATCTCGGGGTTCTTCATCCCGAGTTCTTGTGTTGATCAAGCGAGTGATATCCACATTCTCGGGAAAGTCGGGTATGCTGAGAAATTCCTCAATGTGTTCGTGTGATTGAGAGGAAAGGCTCGCGATTATCTTAAAAATTCCTCGTGTCTCGGGATCATAATGCTCCACGCAAGCATTAACCAATTCCAGTTACTCGCACCGAGATAGGAAATACCGTTGCTTGGGGTAGACCACTATGGTAAATTCTATCTGAGAAAATGGTTTTTCCTTCATTTTTCACCCACTCAAAATCGCTGTTGCGTTGATGTGACCTAGATTTGTATCGATGATGTTGTCATATCTTGACTTAATGGAACCCAGGAGGGATAATTCCTGTAAATTCATACTTGTGGCAAATTTGTTTGATTTCTCCACTGGCTTCCTCGATCTCCTTGCAAATTTGTTAGATTTTTCGGCCATGATGAATTTCACAGAAAAATGACTCAGGCACGCAAAACAACGCAAGCAGGGTCGGGTCTCAGTCTCCGAAATCCCCGTCAGTGCAAAGAACAATTTGATTTTATTATTATTTTAAAAACAATAACAATAATAATAAATAGTCCCGATTACAATTTTTGATCCTGGTGACAATTATTAATTTTTTTAAATAAATAAAATCACCCGATTTTAATATTCTGAATTTTTATTTAATTCTCCAGAGCAAATTCTCCTTGATATGAGTGAATCGTAACTTATTATTTGCGTAAAAATGCCTGATTTTAATGACCACGTACTTTGAGATTTACTTCTTCCTTGCGATCCTTTGATAGATGCGCGAGTACACTTGCTTGATCCTTCTACAAATGCGTGTAGAAATCAAATGTGTGTGCTTGAAACTAGTTTCATTCACCTTCTTTTCTTATTGTTTGCTATTTGACTTTTTAAAACGTGATTTCTCTTGCATGAACAAGCTTCTTTTAACTCTGCATGGAACTGTTCTGGATTGGTGCGTGGAGAAATTAAAACCAAATACATGGGCCCGTATTATTTATTCGTTTGTCCTTTGGATGGTTTTCACTTATTTCCTCTTATGCATGCGTGGGTATTTCTCTATGAATCCCTCTCTCAGGTTGCGCGGGTTGTGTGGGGGATTCCTTTTACCTCACATGGTCTTTTCTGCCTATTCTTGGCATGTGGCTAATCTTTCCTTCAGGCTGTGCTATTTTTTTCCTTTCCTATGTGTGGAAAGCTTTTGCCTTCTCCAACTTACTTAGCTCCCTCTCGCTCCTTGGCACGTGGCTACCATTTTTGAGTTTAGCATGGGCCACCTTCTCCAATAAAAATGCGTGGCCAAGCTCTTCTTTTTATTTCCTACGTGGAAGTTGCATATTTTTACTCGCGTTGGGTTTCTTTGGGCATGCGTTGAACTCCTGTGTTAGCTTTGGCATGGGATTACTTTCTTGAAAAATGCATGGAAAATGATCTTTTTGTATATATATATTGCGAAGTCAAAATTAGCCGATAACAAATCCTTACACCATATTGTTGTTGTTGGTGAGATCAAATTCGCTCTTGACCCTCCTTGATACTTGGGCATGCATCTCATGTTTAGTATCCGGTTTCTCACCATCTTTTCTTGAGCCAATCTCAATCCAACATGCTTTGAGTTTGGATCATACACAACTCAATCTATCGTAATGTGATGTAGTAATCAACACCATCTCTACACACACTTGACTTGGAGAACACAAGTTATTTTGAGTAGTGAAAAACAAAGTAGTATGCAAATTAGACTAAGTGGTACACAATCTGCAACTCAAACTACAACTTCTACAACTAGCCACCCACCTAATGGGGACCACTATAAGGGCGAATAATCAAAGTATTTCCAACACTCCGTGACTAGATTCTAACCTTCATGAGGCCTTTGCACACCTTTCCCAAAACATTCCAAGGCATTCGCAAGCTTTGCAAGACTTCTGCATAGTTCCAATCAAATCGTTTGTTGCACAATTCCCCTCCATTGCAAAGATCATCTTCGTTAATGAAGCCTCTTCTCCTTTCTTAGACACATTCCCTCCTTTTTCACCTCTACCCTTTCTTTATGTGCCTCC
This sequence comes from Taxus wallichiana var. yunnanensis, assembly GCA_018340775.1. Classification (NCBI taxonomy): domain Eukaryota; kingdom Viridiplantae; phylum Streptophyta; class Pinopsida; order Cupressales; family Taxaceae; genus Taxus; species Taxus wallichiana. The sequence continues at coordinate 133,490,451 of CM031235.1, forward strand.
ATGCCTTTTTCTATACCACCTCTCTTTCTACACCTCCACTTACTCTTTCTACAACTTCTTCTTATGCACCTACACTCTTTTGCACACCTCCCCTCAATTTGCAATTCAAACAAATAACGTCGTAGATCAAAACATAAATGCTTTAAGCTACATATATGCAACAGAAAATCCCCTTCCACTATAGGGTCCGTATCTAAGAGAGAATCGATACATCATCTTCGAAGATCAATGACAATTATGGAAGGCGAATTAATTGGACATATGAAAAATTCTTGTAACCATTTACACGATTTAAACTATTGCAATATATTTGTGCAACATAATAGCTAAGAAGATAGGGGATACTAGTACAATTATATAACATACATGATTACAATTCTTCTCATGATTTGGTATACATGATATACACAATTTACTTTTTCATTGCATATTTCCACTTATTTTTCATCCGTAGCAATAGGAGCAACTCTGCTCCAACATGTTTCCAAATGTGTAAAGGATATTTTGCATCTATGTAATGTCCCTAATGGGATAATTTATGCCCCCAAAAGGAAAAACCAAAAAGCCGATTTATACATACTAAAAATATATTGTTGATGAAAAACAATGTAGATCTAAATTTCTTTAGGGAAAAACAACTTGCTCTAAGGATGGTTGGCTCATAACATTGATGTAAAATCACTCAAAATTTTTACCAATACAAATCAAAAGTACACACACGAAGAACATCGGGAAAATATAAGATTTCGACCAAAAAGAGGGCTGAAATTTTATTTACATTTGTAGAATAACAACTTACAGACTTAGCTAGAAAAATGTTTCCAAAGCAAAAATCGAATGACGATAGGCTAGAATTGACCTCTAAAAATATGGTAATGATGATAGAAGTCAAGTTTGGAACATTCGTACCCTAGGTAGCTCAGGATCCTCCCACAAGTGGGTCACTCCACTAGGAAACTATTGGAAATGCACCTCAAAATTTAGCTACAACACTTCTTCAAACCCTACGGATTGTAAATTAGGGTCTTCAACAATGTTGGAACTTCATTAATAGATATTGAAAATCAATGGAAACCCATGAATAGAGCTTCCTCTCATAAAGGATGAAGAGTTTTCGTTTTTCAATCCTTGGCAATAGAGGCTTTTCATCATCTAATGCAAACACTTCAAAGGGTTTTCGTCATTTGAGGTAAAAATGGCTCAAGCAAATAGCTGAACTAAATTTCGAGATATGAAAATATGATAAAAGTGATGCCTTCTCCAAGTGTGGCAACTTCCTTTTATAATTTCTCTTGGCATCTTTTCTCACACAAGCCCAATCAGATCCTTTCACTTTAATAAATATTTTCCTCTTGCTTTAGTTAATATTTCTTATCCTTTTACTTTCTATCCCCATATGGGTTGCTTTTTTCCACCGGGGAAATAAAAATAAAGTGACTTTTCCTTTTATTATTTTATCACTAATAAATTATTAAAGTGCTTATAATAAAATTATTATGCACTTTTAATTAACTTATTAAGATTAGTTTCCCTTTTTCCATCCCTTAACCGCTAGGAAACAATGAATGAGCTAAGGGTCTTTGATCTATTAATTTTGAGAAAGGGATATTTCAATCCTCCCTTCCCCAAATTGCTTTCCCTCAAGCAATTGCAAGCTCATATGCCCAAGTGCCATGTCCAAGATGTAAAACATGTTGTAGTGCTCCAAGAGTCTAGATCCTATACCTGTCAAATGAGAGAGCTCTTGCCAAAATATGTAGTTCTCATGATGCTCATAAACATGAATTTGGATCAAGGGTTCCACATGCTCCATATTGCAAACTTTATCCTTTATTTTATCATGCTTCTCATGAGAAAAACAAATCTGAAATGGTTTAATATGCAACAATAAATATGACATGTTACCATTTCTTTCATACCTTGGAATGTCATCAAGATCTTCATTTCCTTTTGCCTTCATGATATCTTGACTTTGTTGTACCAATTCCCTAGTGTACTTGTCCAAAACAGGTTGAATATCATCATAATAAAATTGTTGTAATAACATAGTATGAAGATGATGCAATAAATCCTTGCTACTACTAACCTCCTTATAAAGAAGATCATCAAAGTGTTTACCTTCTGTTGCTGATTTGGAAACCTCCAAAAGATTTAAAACAATACTACCCTCATGATTTCAGATAGAAAACAAGTGGAACAAGAATCAACACCTTTCACACATTCATGCTTTAGAAGATTGATAGGTACCTTTTGAACTGAAACATCTTTTTCAATTTTGCATCCAACAAGAAATGTTAGTTCCATTTTGCCATCCCCACTAATACAGACATTTTTCTCATTAGAAGTCATACCTTTTTCTATTGAAAATTCTTCTCCTTCAAATTGTACGGTGGAATCCTTTATGGGTTGTTTCCTCTCAATTTTTGCAACTTTGATTGTTCTTCCTCCTTAACACGGTGGATATCTTCCTCTTTTGTCACCTCGGAAGGGTTGTTATAGAGGGAAGTTGTATCTTCGAACTTCATCATGACTTCTCCACCTTGTAGTTGATCCTCTACATGCTCTTGGACTTGCTTCTTCACAATGGAGGGTTTTCTTCCCTCTATGGCTAAGACCTTTCTGCCATGGCCCTTTGATGATGTTTGGGCATTATGCCCTATGCCCTTACTATTCTTCGATTGATAGAAATATCGAAAGACAACATACCTCGCACCACCGTAGCTAAGGGATGCATATTCTTCACCCCACATAGAGACATGACGTAGAGGATGTAACTCAATTGGATGTTCCTCTTTTTGGAGAAATTTTTCTCCGAATATTTGAAATGGAGGCTTCATAGATGTCTTTGCTGGTCCAAATGAAATTCTGTCACCATTGGTTGGTTGCTCCTTGGTTAGATGATATATTGTCCCCTGTATCACCATGATTGAACTGTAATTGCATCTTTCTTTTGAGACTCTCTTATAAATTGTTGCAACTCTCATTGTCTCCTTGTAATCACCTCATGCATGTAGCTTAACTCATCTGAAGGAGGGGCTCTTGGATCATGCTCTTCCATTGTCACTTTCTTTGGAGTTGGATTCCTTCTTTGATAAACTAAAGGTGATTTCCTGTGTTTGCATTGGGATATGATCTCTTCAGAGGATGGCAAGGACACCCATTCGATATCACCGTAATGTCCTCAATGGAACAATTTATGCCCCCAAAAGGAACAACCACAAAGTTGATTTATAACGATTAAAAGATATATTTTTGACGAAAAACAATGCAAATCTGAATTTCTTTAGGAAAATGCAACTTGCTCTAGGGATGGTTGGCCCATAAAATGTTTCCAAATTTCAAATCAGATGTAAATAGGCTAGAATTGACCTTTAAAAACATGACAATGACAATAGAACTCAAATTTGGAACAATCTGTACCCTAGGTAGCTCAGATCCTCCCACAAGTGGGTCGCTCCACTAAGAAATTGATGGAACCGCACCCCAAAATTTAGATACAAACACTTCTTCAAACCATAGTTGGATTGCAAATTAGGGCCTTCAACACTATTGGAACTTCAAAAATAGATCTTGAAAATCAATGGAAACCCCTGAATAAAGCTTCCTCTCACAAAGGATGAAGAGTTTTCATTCTTCAATCCTTGGCAATAGAGGGTTTTCGTCCTTTAATGGAAACACTTCAAAGAGTTTTTGTCATTTGAGATAAAAATGAAAAGCAAATAACTCAACCAAATTTCAAATAGGAAAATATGATAAAAGTGACGCCTTCTCCAATTGTGGCGACTTCCTTTTATAATTTCTCTTGGCCTCTTTGCCGACACACGTGCCCATCGACTCCTTTCACTTTATTAAATATTTTCTTCTTGCTTTACTTTATTTAATATTTCTTATCCCCTTGCTTTATATTCCCATATGGGTTGCATTTTTCCACTAGGGGGGAATAAAAAATAAAAACGACTTTTCCTTTTATTATTTTATCACTAATAAATTATTAAAGTGCTTATAGTAAAATTATTATGCACTTTTAATTAACTAATTAGGATTAGTTTCCTTTTTTCCATCCCGTAGTTGTCACGAAACAATAAATGGGCTAAGGGTCTTTGACTTGTTAATTCGGAGAAAGGGATACTTCAATCTACTTTAATATTCTATTGCATGTTTCACAATCTACATAGCTGGTTAAGCAAATCTGTCTAGCTTGGTTAGCGTGAGGTTTTCCTCCATCCCCTTCCTGGGCTCAACACAGATCCACTAACCTTATCTTTCTCCCTTTCCCTCTAACCATTCTCTATGCCTTAAACCATTACCCAAGCATGATATGCGGTTTTGAAGATACAAGTATCCTGCAATTCCATGAAAATTGTAGTGAATTGCTCCTCTCGAGCATTATAGAAATTATTCCTTATTAGAGATAATCAATGAGCAATTTTTTCTTCTTCTTCTTCATCCTTGTTCTACTCTTCTTCCTCCATATCCTTGGTTTCCATACACAAATAATTATGAAATCAAAGATCAATTGAGCAAAGTATAGATGACTATTCACAATATGTGTTTAAATATATTTACTAACTTGTCCAGTCAGACTTATTTGATATTACTATGGCTTGCTTTGAAGCACGAATCTCTTCTATTGTCCCTATAAGAGCTAAATAGTGCCCCAATGTCTTGCATTGTAGCTTATTTCAAGTCAGTTATAGCTTTATCATGCAATCAATTACATCAGTAAAATTATCTTCTAGTTGGCTCTAAATTGTATTTAAAGGCCTTCCTTAAGTCTATAGTATGGATACCATTATCTTCTTGATAGTGCTATAAGCTACTTTCAAGGCCTTGAATAAATGACGAAGATTCATTTTTCATGAACAACTCAGTCTATAATGTACATACACAATTCTCTATCAAAGAGGGCATTTAGTGCCCGAATATGAAGTCAATTAGTGGACATTAGTGCACAACCTGTGTGTATCATGTGGATATCTCTCAAACCCCTATTTATGCCAAAAAAGTCTTGCCCGACATTACAAGGATGTCAAGTTTGGCTGCTCTGAGCTTGAGAAACTTTGTATGTTCAAACATGAGCTTTAAGATAAGGCTATTTGGAAATCAAGATTGGTAAAAGGGTAAAAGTACTATTAAGGTATTAAAATGCTAAAAACTCATTATCAACAGGAAAGAGATTCAATGAATGCAATGAAGAAACATGCGTCACAATTACAAAACAGCATGCATTGCATTTACAATCATTCAGGTTTGAAGGCAACAAACATTTATAGTATAGTTTATGAGGTGATACTTGAGGCGATCTTAATATTTTTCCAAAACAAAATCTTGCAAACTAAATCATATTGAGATTGTAGCACATTGATTCAATACATCGGCATATTTATAAAATCAAATTTCAATGCACATCTCAAGAATCATATTTTCTTTTGCCATTTCTTAAACTATTTTCACCATCTTGTGCAATAAAAATCATAGATGGCGGGCACCCAGTTTTACATGACAAAAAAACTTCAGCTCTTGAAATCGAGAATCCATTAGATTGACTCCAGGAATCAAAATCTCGCCATCAACAACTAACCATTAATTAAATAATTATCGACAATATTGACTGTTCCTTTCCTTCCAAGTATACACCATTCACTCCAATTGCATAGATAGGAAAGGCTTTGAATGTACATTGTTCGTGGTCTAAACACGTTCGTGTAGGAAAGCACTGGCTCTGTAGGCTCACTAGAGTTACACAACACCCTGTCAAACTTTGTTGGCTATAGATCGCCATATTTCATCTCATTTCTGGCTTCAGATGTCTACTTGAGCTCTCAGTACAATGTTCTACATATACCAATCCCTTTCAAATGAAATATCGTTTATATTTAAATTCATTTGAGACACTAAAATGTAAATATAATATGAATTAGTGAATTTATCTAATAGTAACATAATGTTTAGCAAAGAGAATTATAAGAGTAAAGAAATTCCTATCATCCTATAATGTACGTTTGAACCAAAACTAACTACAGCCATGACAAGTATTGGATTTATGTCCTACCTCCTGTCAAACTGCAAGCAAAAATATACTTTTTCAAAATAGAATGATGGTGATGAAGCTGGTACCTGGGGTGGTGTTGGAAGAATTGAATCTGCAAGATTCTCATTTATCATGACAGGAAGAGGTGGCATCTGACTCATTATCCCAGGCATATCTTTCATGCTGCAAAAATGGGAGTTCATTGTTTTGCTTATTTACATTATGTTAGTTCTGTACTTTACCTCCCAAATAGAATAACAGAAAAACAATCGGCCTCATGTTTCAAAGACCAGAGGAAAGAAGAAAATATCCATGCACAATAAAATGAGCAACATTGCAGTAATGTATATAACATGTAGCTTTTTACCAAAAAGGCCATTGTATCTTTCACAGTTATACTTTTTCTCACTGGCTGCACTTAAAGACATTCTGGAAAAGAACAGAAAAAGTAAAGGGCACTTGCAGTTGTTGATTATGTAGGACATTATCTTTTTAACATTGAATAACAAGATTTTTTTGGAAATAATTCAGTGGGGTATTCTGTTTAGCATTTATTTTCTTTCAACTAGAACTTTATTCTAAGAGTTTAACCACTGTAGTCAAATTTTCATGCTACTTACTCATTCAAAATTGCAAAAATGTTGTCTCGGGCTCGACAGAAGAGGTTGATGTTCTCCAGTATCTGTTTGACCAGAAGAGTAAAAAAATATATTACTTATTTAAAAGTGAATATCATTCCATAAAGAACATCAACGAAGTAAATACTCTGTCAGAAACGAAATCTCAAGTAAGTTCAAGTAATGCAATGACACGGTCCGTCAACTATAATTTATTAATTTACATCCCTCATTGTGAAATACTCAGCAAATGAACATATTTCAGATGTAGTTCAAGAAAGAAATAAATATAATAATGTCCTGGGATTATTAGAATTGGTCAATGGAACTGAAACATGCAACCAGGAGCAATAGCGTATTGGCAGGAGGGGAGAGTGGGTGGTGACAAGCAAGGAGAGGGCAAAAAGAAGCTCCAAATACTTGTTCCAAGCCAAAACTGAAGTAAAAAAAGCAGCAGTATAAGCTCCAAACCAAATCTGAAGTTACAAAACAACAATAAAAGAGGCTAGATGGGGTGGAGTTAAGATCCTACGTAGTTTCTTGTGGTTCTGAATGGATTCAGATATTGGAAAATTGGAGACTTGAACCAAAAACGAGTTCAAGGTGAAAGGTTATATAGAATTTATATTGGGTATGCAGGTATTGGACAACATTATGCCAACAATTTTGTATCAGTTCAATTTAAACTGACAACTAATAGTTCCCTCTCTCAAAACAAAATAATCCTATAGTCACTGATTGTTGAAAAATGGCTGCTTTCTTTATTTCCAGTAGTGTACATAAGATATGCACCCAAGTGCCCATAGTTTGGGTCTTGTCGATTGTGCAAACATTATGCTATTTGTAATCAGTTACAGAACAATATTTGAAGTTTAAGAACTTGGCTTGTATTCTCAACTTGTATGCCTGCTGCACTGATAGCTGTGATTTTTCTATTTTTCTTTTATCGAATAGAAGACAAGAATCATTTTTTTACAACCTTTGCACGTGCACCGTTTGTTTTTGGATCACAAGGGTTGTGCTTACAGTCCTTACACACTTGGCAAAAGATTTAAACAATATAAGCTGAGCTTCTGGATACCCTACATTAAAAATAAATAGATCTCAACTTTTCCAATTGTACCATCGAACCAACAGGAGGATATAGTGTGTATGAGGAGTACAACCTAAATTTTATAGAGAAAGCCCAATAATGTTGTCATTAAAGTACCTAATCCATATAAATAATGGACACTTGAGTAATAAAATACATAAGATCAGAAGTACATGCATCTATTTCTATTCCTACCGATCGAGCAGATTCTAGATATGGTTGTTGCCCTACAGGATATATAAGTGAAGGTGGCATATAGATATAGATAGTCACCCCTCCTATATATCCGTCAGGATGCTTCACTCTACTATGCTGGGACAGCCAGGTATATACATATACATACATATATACCCAGAAAGTGTTACCCCTATAGGCTCACCAAGTATTCAAGACAGATTTCAATTACTAATTAATTAATTAATGCATTCGTTTAATCTCGCTTGATTGATTAATTAATTAATTAATAATTACATGATAGAAAATGGGCAACACCATGAGATCAAAAATGATTTGTACCCTATAATTTAATTGATTAAAAGCGGGTTACATCTTTTGTCTATATATACATGCTAAGAGCAAGTTACACAAAAAAACTGTTTGCAAACAAGACTCACACATATGCAACTACTCACATACTTACAAAATTTAATAAGTAATTAAAGAAAAACATTAATAACTACCTAATGCTAAAGTAAATTCAATCTAAATAGCAAAAAGGGGGTGTCTCATCTATGAGATGCATGCCCTGAACTAACCACAAAAAAACTAAAAACGTTTTGATCACAAAACCTAACAAATCCCCTTGACCCAAAGGAGACCAAAAGATGAACCAAAGCAGCATAATTGTGAAACTATCCAACAACACTTACCACTTGGCCTTTTGTACCTCTTGTACCGATCAACTTGTGTCAACACGTCTATGCTTCCCCACACAAATTTAACCTTTTGAGCCCTATGCCTATTGCAAATCTTGTACCCTTTGACCTAACACGAAGATGAGAGCATCATCCTAGGAATACCCATCCCTCTGATCATCTGTACTTGTACTGTAATATGAGCATCATTCTGTAATACTCAAACCACATTGATCCCTATCTTGATGATACTTCCATACCTCTTTATGGCACATCTTCATAATGCCCAAAAACACCGCCACTTTGCAAACATTGATGGTGTTTAAAACCCATGTTAGCATGTATAATCACTTGAAGACTAATCAAAACCAAAACAATATCTTCCCCTTATTAGACAAGAGACAAGAAGTCTACGCAGGGGAAAACACTACAAGACATCCGGTCTCGCTCCTCATCGACAATGTCATGAAATCAAAACCAAAAAAATGGACATTAAAACCAAATTCAACTAGATATTTTCACCAAAATAAAAATGCCACTAAACAATATTCCCTATTATTGAGCATTCAACTAGATAATTTTTGGAACAACACCAAAATAAAATATGCCACTAAACCGCATTCCCTGTCATTAAGCACATAATTAACTCAAGATGGATCTCTGCAACGCTATGTCAACCATGTCAATCCCGAGGAGCCTATAAACCCAAAATGTAACTTGTTTGTCTCCAAAATCGATAGTGGAAATGCACAGTTACATTCATGATTTCCTCATTAAAACGACCCATTTCCAACTCAAAGCCATACTAAGGTGTCGGATACAAGCGAAAATACACCCTTTATACATTTTGATTCAATACATTTTTCTAACTTTGAAAGGGGATCATTGTCAAATAATTTGGCAACTTGCTAAGTGTCGTCTTATATCTCCGATCACACCCTTATAACACCTCCATCAAAAATAAAGAGGATATTCTTAAAAATTATTTCCTTTTGTAGTGTCCCCTTTTAGGAAAATTAGGAATTAGCATAAATTTGATCACACACAACTGAAAAATAATTAATATTCAAACCCCAACTCACTTGCAATTTTCAAAAATTCATAACTTTGGCTAGAGAAGTCCAAATGAGCTGAAATTTTGGATATTGGGCCACAAAAATATGAAGAATAATATTCTAAAATCAGATTTTGCACAGCCAACACGAAACCCTAATTTTTCCCTAAAAAGTAGGTCGCCCAACACATTTAGGGCATCAAATCAACTCCAAAAATTATGAAATTGCTTTCTCCTTATTTCTCCTAATTTCTACAACCAAAACCAATATTAATCTGACCCCAAAACTGCAGATCTGAAATAAATATTAATTTATAACCAGATAGCTTGCAGACAACTGAAATCTTCTAAAATTCATAACTTGCTCAATACTCAATGTTTTTTCATGAAGTAAAATGCAAAATGAACTAGAAATGAAGGGATTTCCAATGAACTATGAAACTGAATTTTCTGATCACAAAAACCACTCAAAACTGCCCCCGAAATCTGCCTCCAAGTCGCTAGGGTTAGAATAAATGCTATAAATTAATTCCAGCTCATACAACCCTTCCAAAACACTCAAACAATCATCCCTTGATCTGAAATAATTGATTAGACACAACAGCAAATAGATCTAGCATAAACAACCTCAAAACATGATAGATCAAACCCCAAACCAAGTCGATTTGCCTCTAATAAATTGCAGCAGTAATAACAATCACAAAGTACCTCAAACCCTTCACAAAAATGCAGATTTATCTTCCAAACAAATGCGCCAACACCCAAGACCAAGTCGCCAAGGCAAAGAGCATAGATCTAACACAAATCGATTCCAAACCAACTTCAATTAATTGCAAGAGATCTTCAATGAAGAAACAAGAGAGCAAGAGTATCAAATTTGGGCATACATCCCTTTCTCCACGCAGAGTAAATTTCAATAATTCATCAACATGCCAATAAAGGAAATGCGACCCCTCTTTTATAGAAATAAGAGGTGCAATATCCAATGATCAATCATTTAATGTTTTCTCCCTAAGACATAATTAAAATAAAAATATTTAATGAACTACTATGTGCACTTTATTATTTTAATTAAATAATAAAGATAACTAGCCTAAGTGCACATTAACTAACTAAAGAGCCCTCCAAGGGGTTACAAAATAGATAATAGACATCTTAGGACAAATTTCGAGCTCAATCCTCGAACCCATTGGGTTGAGGGTCTTCAAATCTTCGATGTGGAAAATGTCCCGAGAAGGGGACATTCCACTTTAACAATGACTTTTAAAGAAAATTTGAGCAAAATCTTAGAGAAGAGAGTTTTGAACTTTAGAGCTCTTGGTGTTTCAAACACCAATATCACTTGCCACTTGGACTATGAGCATTCATAAGTTTTAGAATGTAAAATGTTTACATAACCACTTCCCATTTGTACCTTTTCATTTTCTCAATGAAACAAAATGCTAAACATGAACTTTTAACGTAAGACTTGTACAACTATAATACTTTTATAGAATTGATTGACCACTTGATCTATGCATGCATTTGATGTGAATTTTCTACATTTAACATATGACTCATACTTGCATATTTGCCTTTCATAATGTGCACTTCATTAGAAAATGAATACTTGAACTTGAACATGGAATCTTGTTCCTTGAATGACTTTCGCATAGCTTTACAACCAATCCAACTAAGCATTTATCCCATAAACTTTTATATAGCCCTTTATTTTTAATTTGTCACTTACAAAACAAAGAATATCACACGGAAATTAAAATATACAGCAGTAAAAGAAAGTACCCAGGCCCACTCCACACTTTGGATAAAATTTGTTAGAAATTCTGATTCTTTTTGCATGAATGAATTAATGGTGGAGTAGTTTTGGCAATCATCCCTTCCTCGCAACCCTATGTTGATGGACATGGTATGGATCTAGAGAACCGGTGTATGGATAACAGTTTTGATTCAGAATAGGCTCTATGGTTTTTGTGTGGTATATGCTCCCAATTTGAGTATGGAGTGTGTTCGGTTGTGGAACTAGCTGCAATCCACCTTCCCAACGACATAAAGGATTATAGGGGGAAACTTTAATATGGTAGAATGGGAATGAGACAAGGCGGGTGGAATGGAATCAGATCAATTATTTCTACACTAAAAATAGATATGGGAAGGCGCAAAGCTTCTCTCCAACTCGTTGATCCTAACTAAGGGAAAAAAAGAGTCCAAGGGCTGGTTGGTACACTTGAAATAAATTTTGTTGGGGTTGTAACAAAATTTGGGTCATGTTGGAAAGGTTCTATGGTCCTAGGGATATCCTTTTTCCAAATCTTCACGACTCAAAGGAATTTCTCATTGGAGAAACATGTTTTGATCATCTACCAATTCAGACAGCCATTTCCATGGGCAGCTCTGAGGAGGAACATCACGCCTCTTTGTTTAAGTTAAATGTTTCTCATCTTCAGTTTGCTAACTTCTGAGAACTGATCCATCACATCTGCAATTTGATTCCTCTCCTGCAAGGCGAGGTGGGAAGGGTGTTGTGGTGGGAATCTTCTGTCCACAAAACTATCAAGCTCATTTGGGGCAGGGGATTATGGTAGCTAGGAGACGCCGACGTTCTATGCAAGTAGCTAAAAGCAAACTAATAACAACCTGCAATTCCTTAGAAATAGATCTGCATAATGAATCATTACAAAAGAAGTAACTTGTTTGGAAAATATCATATGTCAGAATGAGGAATATGCAGCACATGGAGCTCGTGCATCTGCTCGGCTGCAATGGATTAGAGAAGGAGACGAAGACTCTAAATTCTTCTTTCATCACTTAAAGAAAAATAACTGCCCAAAAGTTTTTGGCGTAAGGCATTTGGATGGTTCTCTGTAATGTCCCCTTTTTGAATTAGTCCAATTAAAGGTTTCTTGCCTATTCTTCTTCCCCTTGGCAAGGAGTAGATGAACAAGGGAAGCCCTTGCGTTATATTTTAGTCTTTCTTTAATTAATAATTATATTTTTTTGTAATTTTCCTATGAAGCATGTCGGCTGGGTTGGAGAGCTTTAACACAAGCTTAAAGATAAAATAATGTAATGTCCCCTTTTCCGGGACATTATTAAATAGGTACTGAAGACCTTTAGTTCACTTTTCCCCATGGACTAAAGGATCAATTTGGGGACTTTATTAATTAATTAAGATTTCTGAATAGTGATTTTTATCATTTATCCACATAAGGCAATTTTAATTATTTAATAGAATACTAGTTAAAAAGTGGTTCTTACCACTAAAGCATTATAAAAGTGGTTTTAACTAGTAAGGTACCTAAAATGTATTTTTAATTAATTATTTCCCCAAGTGATTTAATCACTCTCATAAGTGGGTGAATTAATTAATTATTTATTTCATGTATTTATTAAATTATTGCCTTAGAGTAATTTTAATTACTAATTATATTTGGCAATGATTTTAATATAAAAAGATGCAATGTCGGTTATTGGAACAAGACAAGAGATTAAAAGCAGATAAGCCGGATGGGGGGTGGGCGAGGGGGGGGGGAATTCAAATTGTATTTTCCCTCCCAAAGTGATTCGCCCCACTAGGGAGGGTATTTGAGCGCAAGAAAGGCTCATTTGAAATCACGCTGATTAATATATTTGATATTTCTTCATGCTTGAAGAAAGGGATGGATGCCCATTGATGTTGCTGCTGATTGGAGACTTTGTGTTGCTGAATTTGAAGGTTTTGTGTTGCTAGTTGAGTTGTTGTTTTGGAGCCATTGTAGTTGCTGTTTGTAGACTTCAATTGTTGAAGTATTTCACTTGTATCTCGTTGTTTTTCCCTCCTCTAGGGCAGCGACTGGAATTGGCTTTTCAGTGTGGTGTTTGATGGTGATTTTGCCATCCAAAAATTGTGATTCATAGCTCATTTGGAAGCTGTTGTTTGGTAGATGAAATTGATCTTTGATTCGCTGGAAAATTCTAAGTCTTGAGCAAGTTATTGAATTTACAAGTTTTAGTTGTCCTTCGCGAATTAAAAATCATATTTCCAGTATTTTGTGATTCTGCAAGTTCCATTGTGTTTGGTAATTCAAGGGCTGTTCACATTTCAAGTTTCATAATTTTTGGAGAAGTTCTAAGGGCTCAAATACAATTTTACCCTAGTCGCCTAGGGTTTGAAGGAGAGATTTTATTGCTGTTTTTATTTTGTGATTTTTCCTGATTCGTTCCATTTACCTCGGCTCTTTCCTAACCCCATTTGGGTTGGAAATTGCAGACATTGGAACTTTTCAGGGTATTTAAAAATCAAGGGTTTTGATAAATACTTGTTGAATATTGATTTGTCCAAGTTGGGGACATTACAGTGGTATCAGAGCACCGATCTGGTGCACCTGTGAGGGTTTGTGGATGCAGATTTGAATGCAAGCTGAAAAAGAAATTCTATATTATCAAAGGAGAAAGAAAGCCATGGGTGATGAAGGGTTCACTTCGGATCAAGTGAAGTTTTTGCAAGAGTTGGTCAAAGAGAGCCATAAGGATCTGCAGCACACCATAAGTACACAAGTGGCAGCCATGTTGAAAGATGCCCTAGATTCAAGCAAAAACCATCATACTAATGGAGAGGGAAGTTCGAATGGTGGTGAAAGGATTTCTACCCACCCCACCCCCAAATTCTTCAAAGGCACCTTCTTGCATAGAGAACCGAGTTGAGGAAGAGGAGACATCAGTAGGTGAATTGTTTGATGCACAAAGACAAGAGTATTCCACCCTACATCCGGCTACACGAGCAATCTTGAATTTCAATGAATTTTGTGCTTTGAGGATTGGATCAAAACCAAGGAGACCAAGTATGCAGCCCCATAGAGATTTACAACAGAAGTTGGGTAAGGTTTCCCTTCCGGTTTTTGATGGCACTGATAGAATTCCGGTGAGATCTTGGTTGCAGAAAATGGAGACTTATTTTTCACTCAACCCTATGTTTGAGGATGAAGCTCTCAAGTTCATCACTCTTCACTTGGAGGGTATGGCTCATGAGTGGTGGTTTCATGGCATGATCACCCAAGGCCATGGATTGTAATGTCTCCAAATGGACATATTCTTACCCCAGATGGATTTCCCGCAATTCCCACTAGGGCCAAATTTGATTAATCCAAAAGCCAAAAATCTCAATTACTATCAAACTGAAATTCAGAATGAAATTAGGCCACAAACTGAATATTTTCCAGAAAACCCTAGTTCGCTGCCCTAGGCCAGCGATTTAGCAAAAATAGCTTTTTCCACCTCAAAATACCTCCAAAAATTATGAAAATTTGTTTGCAAGTAGATAATGAATAATCAAAATAGGATCTCCAATCAGATTCGAAAAAATATTAATTTTGGAATTTATTAGGGCAAAAACGCAGCAGAACTTGTAAATTCAATAACTTGCAAAATACTCCAAATTTCTGGGCAAATGATAGCTCATACTTGAAGCTTGAAAAATAAGCTTTCCAATGAACCCAAAATCAGAATTTTTCAATGGCGGGAAGACATCCAAAACAGATTTACAATTCTGGAACAATGTAGATAAACCCTAGCTATAAGTGAAAGCTGGAAATACAATTTCGCCCCACTTAGGAAAGGCCCAAAAACACCTCAAAACTGATCAAACACTTCAGATCTGATCTCTCCTTGAATTTAGCTTGAAATCGATGCCCTAGCAATGCAAAAATTGGAAATGGAAGTTTCAACAACACTCCCAACAAACATGCAATATTCAGCCCTTGTAGGTCTTCAAACCACTCACGAACCGGCAGCAATAAGTCTTCAACAATTGCTGGAAAACTACTGGAAAACACAAATAACTTCTTGATCCGCAATGGAAACCCTTGAATGGAGAATCCTCACAACATAGAAGAGTTTTCGTTCTCCTTCTAGATCTCAAGAGGGTTTTCGTCCTCAAGAGATAATCTCCAAGGGTTTTCATCCTTAGAAATTATTTTGTAAAGCTCTCAAGCTCAGACAAAAATCAATTTTTTTATAAAATAAAAGAGATATCTCTCCCTCTGTATTAAAAATTGCGATTAATCGCCCAATTATCGCGATTAATCGTTTAGGGCAAGTAAAACAATTAATCTTTATGAAAATTGGGATTTGTGAAGTGTCGATAAATCGCAATAAAAAACCAAAAAAATCATGGAAACTCGCAGGTAAAATCGTGGAAAATCGTGTGCTCGGGTTTAAATGCAAAAAGACCAAATCGACTCGTATTTTTCCTTCTCGACTCGTATTTTCTCCTGTGACTCGTATTTTCTCCTGCGAGTTGGTTTCGTGTCCGTTTCCAACATTTTGTGGTGGTTTCGTGGCGCTTTCGTGCCATTTGGTGGTGGTTTCCAATCAGTTCGTAGCCCTAGCCCTAGGTACACATCAGTAAATTTATATATAGTATATACTATACACTATACAAAAGATAAATTTGTATATACTATAGTTATATTGTAAATTCGTATACAATATATTTCTTTTTCTTTTTTTTAAGATTTTCAATGGTATACAATGTACACCTTTATAAATATACACGAATTTACAGATTAATTCATTTTGTATACATTTAATATATTATTGTTATACATTTATATAAAATAACAGTTATACATGAGCATAAAATAACATATAAATTTATACATTTAACAATGATATATAAGTTTATATAAAGATATATAACATAATTAAGTGTGATGAATAGTAATATATCCATTGTTAAAGAGTGAACACAATGATATTTTTTATACAATTTATAATAGTAATAAATTTATAAATTATACATTTATTATAATAGTATACAATCGGTTTATAGTGTACATTATTATAAATGTATAGTTAATTGTTACATATACACTAGACATTTATAATAGTATATTGTATAACAATTTTAAAAATATTATCTATTAAGTTATCAATATAATATAAATTAGATCAGATCGTATAAAAATTGAGAATCATACGTTTTCAATATAGCTTTGTTGTAATTTTTTCTTCATGCAATAGCAATATTATTCTTAATTTCGTCATACAATTTTATTTCTCTACGGCTTGTAAATCTAAGAAATTTTTATTTTTGTTTTATAGAATGGCATCGACATCCGGTTTAGTAAGCCTAACTTAGAAGACCCCTCTTGGAAGCATTGTGAACGAGCAGAAGACAATTGTGTTGCATGCAATTATTGTGGAATGAAGATGAGTGGAGGTGTTTATCGCCTTAAGTTCCACATTGCATGGATACCAAGGAATGAAGTGGCATTGTGCAATTAAGCACCGCCTGAGGCTCAAAGAGAGTTGTTTGCTTTCCTTGCAGCTTATGTAGAGAAAAAAGACATGAAAAGATGAGGAAAATTGATGCACTTGCAGCCCTAGCAAATAGGAAGGCAGCGAGGGAAGATATTGACATTGGGGCATCTTCTATTGCCCCAACTCCACAAGGTCAAACACTGGGACAAGGCTCATCCACTAATAGTAGTTCAACGATGTTTTTGTTCCTCAAAGTAGTCCTAGTTCACAACCTTTACTCGAAGGTACCGCTTGGAATAAAGAAATGCACAATGAAGCAAGAATAGTTGCAACAAAATTTTGGTACTACAACAACATTCCTTTCAATGTGGCAAAAAGTTCATATTGGGAGAATTTGGTCACTGCATTGACTGTTGTCAAGGTGTTCAAGGCTCCTACTCCCCATGATTTGAGTGGCCCATTGTTGGAGGATTCCGTCACACATACCAAAACTCTTGTAGAAGAGCACAAAAAGATATGGCAAAAAAATGATGCACCATTTTGTCTGATGGGTGGATGGATGAGAAAAACCGCACATTGATTAACTTCCGAGTGGCATCAAGTGGGCAGTTGGTTTTCTTGAAATCAATTGATGCCTCCCACCAAGTGAAAACTACAAGCACTTTGCGTGATAGGTTAGATGAGGTGGTGAAGGAGGTGGGCGTGGAGAATGTCGTCTAAGTTGTGACAGACAATGTGGTGGCATATGTAGCAATAGGGAGACTTCTTGAGGAGAGGTACCCTACACTTTTTGGACCCTCAGTTAGCCCCATTCCTTGAATCTCTTATAGGAGGAGATAGGAAAACTCTCATGGGTGAAAAATGTGGTTGAAGACGTAAGAAATATTACAAAGTTCATCTACAATCACACTTGGGTGCTAAACTTGATGAGAGAGCACACCAATGGAAAGGAGATTGTGCGATCAGGGGTCACACAATTTGCCACAAACTTTATTACATTGTAGAGCATTGCAACCTTATTAACATCCCTTAAGCAAATGTTTGTGAGCACGCGATGGTTGGAGTCTCCCTATGCTAGGAAGACCAAAGGGGAAAGGGTCGTGAAGACCGTTTTTGATGATATGTTTGCAAAGCAAATGGAAAAAATCATAAAGGTAACCTAAACTTGAATATTTGTTTATTTATCATTTATTTGTTATATAATTTTTTATTAATTTTGATTTTAAATTTATATGTTATTTTGTTTTAGGTGTCAAAGCCTTTGGTTCGAGTTCTACGGATGGTGGATGGGGAGAAAAACCCAATGGCTTGTTTGTATGACGCTATGGATGTGGCAAAGGAGGCCATAGCTAAATATTATGGGCACAATCAACAAAAATATGAACCCATTTGGCGCATAATTGATCGGAGATGGAACAAGACACTATATCGACATATACATGCACCGACGTACTACCTAAACCAAAAAAATTTTTCTATTCCCTATCATTTAAGGCTGATGAGGAGGTTATGGATGGCCTTAATACATGCATAGAGAGGATGGTATCTGACAAAGATATTAGAGATGCAATTGTTGACGAGCTGCAGATTTACAAGATTGCAGAGGGAGGCTCTTTTCTTCGGCTCTATGTGTGAAAAGAAGAAACACTTCTCAGCCAAGTAAAAACAAATTGAGTCATTTGTATTTAGTCTCGTTACACATAGAACTAGATACTAGAAGTCTAAAATTCTTTTATTTATTCAAGCCTAGTTAACTTACAAAATTATAAATGTTTTATTTGCAAATTTGTGGTGGGAAGATTATGGTGCAAAAACATCAAATCTTCAAAAGCTAGCCATCTGCATTTTGTGTCACGGCCATGCGGTGTTTCCGATGCAAATGTAATTGAGCATGTTCAAGTTGCTCACACAGAAGCGCAACATGTTGACGACACAATGCCTCAATGACCTTGTCTTCGTGCGATACAATCTTTGTCTTTGTGTGAGACAAGTGGAGGGGGCATTGAGTTATGATGCAATTGATTTGGTGGCATTGAGTTATGATGCAATTGATTTGGTTGGCATTGATCCATATGATGACTGGATTGCTGATGATGTGGAGCCTATGTTGGTGATGATAGTAGCTTTGGAGAGGGAGGCTAAAGAAGCAATACCATCAGGGACATTAGAAGTTCGTGATGATCCAAATGATATGTTTGTAGATGAAAATGTTGGTGTTGCAGAGGAGGAATATTTACCTCCCACTTCCACGAGGCAACCGCAAGTGCAGCAGACTTATTTTAGGCATGCTTGATGAAATGGAATATTATTGATATCTGAAAATGATACTTCAAAAGTAACATGTGACATGACTCTATGAGTATTGTTGTTTGCAAACTTTGTACTCTTTTTTGGTCAAAACTTAATCGAAAATATGTATATGGGCCTCTGGCATTCTATAGAGTCACTTCTCGCATCATTTAACCATGTTTTTACATTTAATTTAAGTTTATTTTATGAATTTAAATGTTTTTAAAAGTAGCGATAAAATTGTCGATTAATGTCGATAAATTGTCGATTCCCGATTTCCAAGTCAAAATTTGGCTTTTCGATAACGATTTTTTTTTGAACTATGATCTCTCCAAGCCAAGTCGACTTGCTTTTATAGGAAAATTTGGCTTAGTAGCCACCCACAAGCACCAACCACCTAGTTTTACCCGCATTTAATTCTTTTTTGGCCTTGTTACATCCGGATGTGGGTCGCATTTTTCCCCTAGGGGAAATAAAAATATAAAGCGACTTCTTTCCCTTTTTTTTCTAATTTCACTTTATCTTTTCTTTTCTTTTCTCTTTTATTTTTATTAAGTCATTAATAAATTAATATAAGTGCTTTTTATAAAGTTCTTTTTATGCACTTTATAATAATTTATTAAGACTATAGTTCCCCTTTTATCACCCCTTAGCCGTTGGGAAACAAAAACGGGCTAAGTGCATTTGGAGCCCATCCCTTATTTTAAGAAGTGGGACATTTCAGTCCTCCCTTCCCCAATTGCTTGCCCTCAAGCAATTCCAAACTCGTTTGCCCAAGTGCCATGTGCAATAGAGAGAACATGATATAGTGCTCCCAAAGTCTAGATTCGGTGCCGGTCACATGATGAAGCATTTGGGAGAATATGCCAACCTTACTTGCTTCCATCAAGTCAATGCAAGTATGAGTGTAATCAAGGAATGATTAGCTGACATGATGGCTCAGTTAGTCCACACCATGCAGAACACAAATATGCAAAGAGCTCACAATGGTGAAGGGAGTTCTTCAGGGGTGAACAATAATCAGCCCACTCAAAGGACAACCATTGGCTCTATTGCAGGCCCTTCCAACCTAGCTTCCTCTGTAGGGAAGAAGCAATTGCAGAGGTGGAAATTCAACCCTCCATAGCTGAAGATATTGTAGCCAGTTATGAGGAATACAGGGTCCTTCCAGGTGAAATTAGGAAAGCTATATCTCTCACTAATTTCATGAATTTGAAGAAAAACAGAGGTGGACCAAGAGCTGAAACAAGGCCACAAACAAATCAGAGAGACCTCCAACAGGCTTTAGGGAAGTTGACACTTCTTACCTTTGATGGATCCAATAAGTGTACAACTTGCTTGGATATAGAAGTTGGACACTTTCCTATCACTCAAGCCAATGATGGAAGATGAAGCCATCAAATTTTCCACCCTTCATCTTGAAGGCATAGCACATGAGTGGTGGTACCATGGGCTAATCACACAAGGACACAATCACATCCACTCATATGGTGAGTTTAGTACCAAGTTAATTGAGAGATTTGATAGAATTGATCTGGAAATTCATTTTCGGGAATTAGCTCAACTTAAACAACTCAATTCAATAGATGATTATGTGGCTGAATTTTAGAAGTTATCCGTGATGGTACCAGATGTGACAGAAAGGAGGCTTGTGGTATTGTTTATTGAGGGTTTAGCTGAACCACTTAGAGGATTAGTGAAAGCTTTCAGCCCTACTTCTCTTCAAGAAGCCATTAAAAAGGATTTGGATCTGGAAACATTAGCCCCAAAAGGGAAGTTTCTAGTTTTTTCCCTTAGGACAGCAAAAGGAAGCAACTGTTGGGCAGCCAAAATTAGTACCTAATGAACAACAAGAGATATCAGTTGTAGAGCAGCAAAGAACACCTCCAAATGGGCAGCAGAGAAAGCCATTTCAGCAAGCAAGTAATTCACAAAAGGAGTTGTCCTTGGGTTTTAGAAGGGATATCGAGACCAGAAATGAGCTTAGAAGGAAGAAACTTTGTTTTATTTGCAAGGATCCATGGGAACCGGGTCATAGATGTTTTGGGCGAGGTCAGGTACACTACATAGAGGTGATATCAGATGATGAAATAGAAGCACGGAACTTTAACCAGAAAAATTAAAAAAGGAGGTAGCTCAGGAGGCACCCTGGCCACTCTTATTTTTGGGAGCACTTTTTGCTTCACTTTCAGGTACACCACAATATCATCCTTTCAGAGTTCGTGGAGTGTTGCATGGGCACAAGATCACAATGTTGATTGACAGTGGGGCAATCCAAGAGGACAATTTCATAGAGTAGGGATTAGTGGCCATAAGAGGATTGAAACAAAAAACTTTGATGGGTTCAATGTTATGGTAGTCAATGGCTTTACTATTCCTTGCACTAGGGGAATTCACAGCTTAGAGGTGACACTTGGTAGTCATAAGGTGCATGATGATTTCTATGTGGTGGGCATAAAACAACCTGTGATGGTCTTAGGTGTGTAGTGGTTACATTCCCTTGGGGAATTCACATAGAATTACCGAACTATGGAGCTGAAATTCCAATCAGATGGGGAGGAGGTAGTACTTCAGGGTATTGCTAATGGAGCCCCTACAGTTGTCATAGAAAACAAAATGGAGAGTGTTGTGTTTGGTAATACTCTCACTAGATCACAACTAATTCATGATTTAGCTATCATGGGTTCACTCATGGAGGTTGTTGGGGAAGCATCATTGGGTACATGACTTCCATTTCATCATTATATCAAAGTAGCACGAGAAGCTAACTACCTCACATGGAGGACTAGAAGAGGACGAAAAGCTGGTTTGGGATCCCGGTCTTTGCATTGCTTGATAGCAAACAATTCTAGGAAGGGTGGACTGTAATGTCCCCTTTCTCGAATTAATTAAATCGGAGGACCCAAGCCTATTTTTACTCCCGTAGGCTAATGGGGTGATTAAAAAGGGAAATAATATAATAATAATTCATTAAGTTGTCCAAAGAGGTATTTTAATTTATAACTTGGAAAAAGAAGTGTGTATTATTAAAAGTGGCCAAAAGAAAACATTATTTACATGGACTAATGTAATTAATAATTACGAGGATAGAAAAAGGTGAATAATTAATTAAGTAATTTTAATTATTTTTAGGGTTTTGGATGAAAAAAAGTTTATTAAAAGAACTGATTGGAAAAATTGAATCGTTCAATCATTCAAACAATTTCACAAATGCATGTTTTGCAAGTTTGGGGTAGCAACCTCCATTTTTAACATAGAGGATGAAAAACCTCATGTCCCACGGCTTGGGGACGAAAACCCTCACACCCATTTGGCAATTCCATCTAGGGATTACATCAGAGCTTTGAGATTCAGAGGAAATCCATTACACAAGTACAAACAAGCTGATTTATGGTTGTGTACAGGGCTGCAATAGTTCCAAAAATTAATAAAATATTCTCCAAAAGTGACATTTTATCTCGATGTCACTATTCACGACGTCGCTATTCATGGTTGTACCTATAATTATAGTTTGTTGTACCATCTGCAATACACTTCTAACCTTGGCATCATTCTTTCAGAGAAAATTCTGCTGACATCATACTCAGAGGGATTTATTGTTGTTGTCAGAGGTCCACCATACCTTTTAAAGGTACCGTACTTCCAGAATTCCTCTTTCAGCTATGGTTTCAAATAAAATTCAGTTTTCACGCTTTCTATGCAATTTTAGATTAGGGTTTGATGTAATAAATTCATATTCAACATATTTGAATAAATATTGCAGTTGGGTATTTCAAGATTTATTATTATTTAGGGTTTATATCAATATTGATACTAAAATTACAAAAAAAATTGGAATATTGAAAATCTTTATAATAGGGATATTACATATTTATCATTTTTAATATATGTAGATTGAATGGGAACTCAATGATGTCTAGAATCCTCTAATTAGAAATTCCACAATACTTTGAAGGAACAATCTCTCTTTGTACACTTTTGTTTTGCATTTTAGACACCGAATTTCTTCTTCCCCTATTTGCACTTATAAATTTTCTTAATTCAACAATTTTATAATCTCCTCTAATTTGAACTCATTTCCATCTGTAATGTCCCCTTTTTCAAATTAGGTCCAAAAGAAGACTTCTTGCAATTTTTCTTCCCAGTGGCCAAGAAGAATTTGAGCAAGGGAAGTATGTGGGTTTCATTTATGTTTTTTGTCATTTCTATTAATGCTTCTTTTTGTATTTTCCCTCTTAAGGACATGTTAGTTGGGCTGGAAAGCTCATAAAGACAAATTAAAAATAGAAGCATGCACTTAAAAGTGGTCGGTCATGGGGAAAAGTCACCCTTATGACTCATCGTTGCGCAAAAGGAGGATATAAAGGTGGATCGAATGGCCTAAGGAAGGCATGCATGTTTATTTCAAAAATTGATATCTTGGGTTTGTGCACGGTGTGCCCTACTCTCCATTGAAGATGAAAACCTTTGGTGTGGCTCTACTTTGAGGATGAAAACCTCATTGGATCCTATTGGGGACGAAAACACTCAATAGTCACAACACTTGGGGACGAAAACCCTCATTTGTTGCATTGGTGACTTCATACGGGAGTTACATGTGGACTTAATTAGCAGATTTCATAACAGCAGGTATTCATCCATGCGTAGGGCACTTCTACTTCAACTATGGCATTTTCTAGGGTGTTGGCACCCTTCCTTGGAGCAACCCACCTAGGAAGTTCGAGATCAGTTTTGAGGGGTTTACATAGTTGGAAAATTTTCATTTCCCTTTCATTGGATAGCTGGTCTCTTGAAAATCATTTTGAGCATTGGTTTGTGTTGAAACTCCAAGTATTGATGGAGTTATGAATTTTAGAAGTTTCAGCTGTATTTGCACTTAAAATAAATTTATAAAATACATATTTGCTCCAGATTTCATTTTGCTAATTTATTTGAGTATTTGGAATATTTCTATAATAATTTTCAGTCCATATTGTATGTGAATGATTGTTCCTAAGTGTTGGTACAATTCGCTGCCCTAGAGGGATATTAATTAATGTTTTGAGCTGATTTTGATACCCTAAAGGTGTAATTTCCAGTTTGTTGCTAGGGTTTCTAATATTGTTGGATCTGCTGTTATAAAATCATATTATTTTTAGTTCAGTGTTGGTGTATTTTCAGATCTGATTTCTTAAGGTTTGTGGCCAAACCCTTATTTTTGGTTTAAGCCCTAGAAAGGGACATTACACCATCATTGTCTTCATCTATCTTTTGTAAAAGAAATTGCTTTTCAACATCTAACATACATTAATATGCGTCTTGACTCTTTGAAATTTTGATGTTGGCACTACTCGTAGGCTTTCCTAGATACTTTTGTAGCCCACTAACAAAATATTGACGTTTCAAGTCATCTCTAATTGTATTGTCTTAACATTTCTATGAGGTTCTACATTCCTATTTTTATAATCCTTAATCAATTCATCTTTTCCTTGCTTAATACTAGTTCTTAGTTAATTCATTTATAATTTGGCATCTCTATGCCACATTTTAAATTCTTTTGTAAATGCCGATTTAACTTTTTGGCCAAGTGTTCTTTTTATCATTTTTCAACCGATCAAGCCACTTGATTGCATGATCCTACAATTTTAGGAAAACATCCCAATCTTTCCTTATCCTCACTAATAAAGTTATCTTTCCACTACTCCCAATTTAGGCAATAAATCCTAGACTATTTCGGTATGGGTGCGAA
The DNA here is from genome assembly GCA_018340775.1 of Taxus wallichiana var. yunnanensis. Lineage (NCBI taxonomy): Eukaryota > Viridiplantae > Streptophyta > Pinopsida > Cupressales > Taxaceae > Taxus > Taxus wallichiana. The sequence goes on from CM031235.1 coordinate 133,515,353, forward strand.
TACGGTACACCTTTGAACGGCAAATTTTAAAAACTTTAGGTATGTTACTGATGCGAGTACGTGTACATATGTGTGTGTGTGTATTTAAAGAAGCATTTGCAAACTTATTGAAATTTAATACTCATGCAATCATTCATGGAACATGAAAACATATTTCAATTACTTTGAGAATCGAGACTTGAGTTTGTATTGATTCATAAAGTTCAAAACATATTAGTTAATAACTTAATACATTCAAGCTCTCAACTTGCTTCACTTTCGGTTTCAAACTGATCCTCCTTGTTTGTTGGTTTGTAGTTGATTCTCTCTCTCTCTCTCTCTCTCCTTCAAGCTCGAATTAGCAAAATGCCAAAATATGAATGTGTGAATTAACAAGAGGGGCTGGGTGTATAAATAAGTTTTTAGGGGTGTCTTTTAGGATGAGATTAGGGTTAGGTTATTTTTTTTTTTTTTAGTTAGGGATTTTATTTTTATTTTTAATGATTTTGAATTGACTATGATAGAACTTTGCAACAAGTACACTTTGTAGGTATGTACCGCAGCCCTAGGTCTGGATTTCCATACTCAAGACATACCCAAGGCTTGTAAGTACCTACACCGAACCCAAACCGTACCCATTCTTGTACTAGGTATGTATCGTGTCCGTACAGGGGTACCTGCATTTCCGAGCAGTTCGAATAAATCATTGGATCTTGGTTAGGCTCATCACCAAATGTTATTTAGAAATTAAAAATGATTTTGACTCCATTATTTTCCCTCTTGAAGGTCTTTTGTTGAATTGTCTAGTTTTTCACATCCATGGAGAGTTCATTGTTGCAAGTGAATGTTGTTTCTTATCACAAGTGGGTATAGACAACCAGATCCAAACCCTTCTTGGCACTTGATGACACTTCCCAAGCTTTGGTTCAACTTGTGATACTTCTATTGTATAATTTGTGCTATAATGAATCATTTTTTTGTTTTTAACATGGTAATTCAATAGATATTAATATCATTTTGAATGCTTCTTTCTCAATGATCTTATGGACCTCCTCTGGTCCTTTACCTTGTGCTTGGTTGTTTGTTCTTCGTGTGCCATCACTTCTTCATTGACATCCGAATCTTCTGTTCACAAACAGTGACATAAAACTTTCCTCATGCTTTGTTAAGTTGGGTTCACCAACATGCATTTAGCTTAATGTGATCTTTACTAATTATTTGGAACAAAACATGCATATAGATGGAGATAGGGCTGATAAGAAACTATCCAAAGTGGTCGGGCATGGCTCATATTCCTTGACTCCGAGGCGGGATCCACGTAACTATCTAGCGGTCGAGTAACGACCCACGTCCTGTCTCCCAGCTGGTCTAGAGAGAGAGGTGTCCTATCCGACCAGGTGCCTATCCGCCAGTCTTCTATCCCCTACAGGTATCTCCTATCTATCCATCTATTGGTGGAGGTGTCTTGGTGGGTTATACTTGTCTTTTCTCTGTCCGACTAACTATCGGGGTAGGATTGACCCCTTGGGCGGATCGGGGCTATCCTTCCTATCTAATAGCTATATAGATATATTGGGGAGTTGCCCCCATACGAATCCGCCCCTATCTATAGAGTATAGACTAGAGAGAGTGGGGATTGAACTAGAACTCTAACTCAGAATCCATCTAGATCTATCATAATCTATATCTATCTGAGGAAGACGATGCCGATCCCCATCTAGATAGATATAGGCCGGATCCCCCTTCCCCAGATATCTATAGGGGTGCTTAACCCACATATGTAAAGAGGATAGGGGGTGTTTCCCCCAGGGTGGGTGTTTCCTTTTGGGGCGGGTGACAGTGCTTACCCCGAAGACGATAAGGGGGTGCTTCCCCTGCGGGCGCTTACCCCACCCACGGTAGATAGAATATAGGGACCCCGCTAGATAGGTGGGTGGGGTGCATCCTCTGCGGGCAGATATATATAGATAGGGCCCCGCCCCAGATCTATATATATATATAGGCGCCCACGGTAGATAGATAGAATATAGGGACCCCGCCCCAGATCTCTATATAGGGGTGCTTCGTCTGTAAAGAGGATAGGGGGGCCCCATCCATATAGATATAGGGGCGCACGCATCCGGGCTGACCACCGAGAGAGAAGGGCGGGGGAGTGCCAACTGACTATACAGAAGCCATAGCCGCCCTCCCCTAGTTCTTTCTATATAGATCCTCCCGAGAAAACTAGAACTAGTACTAATTATTTGGAACAGCAAAAATACATAGCAGAATATCACAGCCATGTGCAACTAGCTATGCATGCAAATAACAGCTATGAATGACAAGAAAACGACGATCTTTCAATATTAAAACAAGTTAACATAAATACGAGTAAGCTGATCATCAAAGCTCACACTTTTGATGATACCTTTTCATAACCATAACAATACCTAATTAACATGTCTTTAAACATCTTAAGCATAATCAAATTACTCGGTGATACTAATCTACCAAAATACCCACTATGCTGCCAACAATGAATTTCATATTTTCAACATAGAAGTAAGAAAAAAGGGGTGATTTGTGAAGAAGTAAAAGTTTGATCTGCATGGACATGAATTTTGAACAAAGAAAATCTAGAAAGTAATATTTCCTCAAGATATAGGTAGGAAACTGATAGAAAGAACATTGTTAATTTAACAGCTGCCATGCCAACCATGCCAAAAATGTCAATGGTCGATAAAAGAATTGGACTAGTAAATAAATCGTGTTTAAAAAGTATCTCAACTGTGCCAAACATGTCAATCGATGGAAAAATACTTGGACCAGAAAATACCAGCACAAACAAATGATGTATTAAGTTAAAAAATCACCCTCATGTTATAAAAAAGTATCGGCATAAACGATGTACACAACTGGTTCAAATATTTTCTACACAACCACTCTCTAAATAGCCATTAATTACTAAGATGGAACAACGGGTTATTTTGGAAAGTAATCCCAACAGTCCTTGTTGTGTACAATGACCAAAATTAAACTTCTCCTGATCTAAAGATGAACATAACATCGAGGATTTGCGGTCATGTCGAAATAGCAATAAAACAAGTCTTAATGTAATTTATGTCTTAATTGAGGATATGCAGTCATGTTGAAATAGCAATAAAACAAGACTTAATGCAATTTATACTTTCTTACAGATATCTTGTCTACTTCATTAAGGTATCCGCTAGCATTTCTCATCTTCAGTCTCGAAATTGTGTACAATGACCAGATGTAAACTCCTGATCTAAAAATGAACATAACATCGAGGATATGTCGTCATGTTGAAATAGCAATAAAACAAGGCTTAATGCAATTTATATTTTAATCAAGGATGTGTGGTCATGTTGAAATAGCAATAAAACAAAGCTTAATGCAATTCATACTTTCTTATAGATATCTTATCTACTTCATTAAGGCATCTGCTAGTATTTCTTGTCTTCAGTCATGAAAGGCATAGCAAAAGACAACTCACTCTATAAGCTGCTAGATTTGTTGTAATTTGTTCAAAGGCCCTAGCATTTTGTTCCAGCAGATGCCCTGTTACACCGCCAATTTCTGCCATGAAATCAATAATAACAGAAATATTATCAAATATCTAGGGATACAATAAAAAAATTATACATTGGTAAACCAGTTATGTAAAGCAAGATACAGGTTAAAGCAAATACTATATATATCAGACACAGAAATTATATAACAAACATCAACAAAAGATGAGAATGTCTTTCCCCTTTCATCCAACAACAACATTATTTAAATAGCTTATGTTTTCTTTTTAAAAAAATCCTTCTGTTTCCCAAGGCCAGAACAATAAGAAAATCAGTTATAAGAAGTAAACATCAAGCTAATATCTGTAATAAAATGAGAGAACATTTTATTTAAATCTTATTCGCACAATTGGAGAGGAATTCATAAGAATAAATTTATCTATCTACAAAATTAATAGAAGACATAGAAGAGCACCCCTTCTTTATTTGACCCACTAGGTCCTTCAGCTTCCATGTATTCCATTTCTTAAAACACATTTCCTCTTTCTGTGTCATTTTACTCTTCTGAAGTTTCTTTGGGAACATTTTTTATGAGCCCCAGGAACCCTTTCTTGTTAGAAGACAAAGATTTGTTGTTTTACAATATTTACAGAATTAGCATTTAACAGCAGATATTTCAGCTTAAAAGGACTACAATGAAACACATCTTCTTTTTCAAATGAATTACTTCTAGGATGTGTATAAGGGATTCAAGGCATCGGTCCATTGTTTCATAGGTAATAGCTTTGAAATTAATTTTCTTTTCCTTGAGAATTAGGTTATGGAAAATAACTTCAACCTCAATACAGAGTTTTTATTGCTCAGTTATGTCAATACAGGTACGTTGGCACAAGAATGAAATTCATCTTCAGAAGCCAGACATATGTTTTTGCTTGAATGGGAAGCTTAAATAGGTATATTGTTAATCCTAGCCTTAAAAGTAATAACATCTCCAACTCTGGCATCGTCCAAATCACTTCAAACAAGAAAAGTAAATTTCACAGCTTTTGCTATCTTGGGTAATTGGAGATTCAGATTCAAGTATAACAATGGGTAAGGATTATTAGAATATAAGGTTTATCTTTTAATATTAAGTCACTATTAGTTAGGGCAGAAGGTGATGTTTGTGAGTTTTATATTCAAGATTTCTGTCAACCAAATTTTCACAAATAGTAAAAATCTGATTTTTATGAACATCAGCGAAAAATCGTGAGTCAAAACATAGAAAAAATATGACAGAAATACAAAGTAAACATGAGAATATATGGCAGCAAGGTATAAATATCCCCTTTCCAGAAAATAACCAATATCTTCACTTTTATAACAGCAATTAAAAAATAACATGCAAAGTAACATGCAAGGTAAAATGCAAATAACAATATCACTTTTATTGCAATTAAACTAACATGCAGCAACATGCAAGTAACATGCATCAGCATGCAATGACATGCATGTAACATGCATCAACATGCAATGACAAGAAGTTCCACTGATAAAATAAATGATCTCTTATTGAATATGGCTATCTTCTCTTTCTGGACTTGAAACTGGATCAGCAAGCCTCTGAAACTCTGAATCTAACAACCCGATCTGAATAAACTCCACAATAGCAAACTAGGGCTGGATCTTTCACCACCAAAGAGTGCTCTACTAGCTAGGGGTAGATCTTTCACTACCGAAGCTAGGGTTCCTGTGGAATTTCACCTCCACAAGCAAGGAAAGCAAGCTAAAAGCTCCAACATAAGATGGCAAAATGAACCTCTATCCTTTTTCCTCCCCAAACACCACCTTTTATAACTTTTTCCATCATAAAAGTGGCCATAAAACCCTAATTCGACCCCCCTTGGAGATATGTCATATTTTAATCGTCACTTAAAGTGACTTTATTTCTCCTAGGCCAAAAAAAGTCCACTTAAGTGACCCCAACGAAGAAATAGAACATTACCCCACCTTTTTCACTTAAGTCATCATAAAGTACATGCATAACACCAAAACATAACATATAAGTGAAATGTAGGTGAAAACCATACCCAACAACTCTCTACGCCGCTAGCCCCTTGGGTATGACCAAGGCTAAGACGGAAAACTAGTCACTAGACCGTGGAGGTAGGAATGGGGACATTACAGTCCGCCTTCCCAAATTTGCTTGTCCTCAAGCGAATGTAAACTAGGGTGCTATAAAATCTGCTCTCCCTCCCAAGTGGCATCCTCTAGTGGTAAGTCTTTCCACCGCACTAGATATTCTGTGATTACCCTGTTCCGAAGCTTCCTTTGTCTTACCTCAATAATAGATTCTGGTTCTAAGACCAGCTTCCCCTCGTCATCCAATGGTGGTAAATCTGTGGAAGGCGCAATATGTTGTCCAAGTGCCTTTTTGAGGCACGAAACATGGAAGACATTATGAATCTTACTATGCTCTGAAGCTCCAACTCATATGCTACTGCCCCAACTCTGCGCACTATCCTGTATGGCCCATAGAATCACGGTTTTAGCTTCTCTGCACCGCTCTTCTTGAGTGAGGATTGTCTGTATGGCTGCAACCGTAAGAAGACCAAATCTCCAACCTCGAATGATCTCTCAACTTTGTGCCTGTCTGCATATACCTTTTGTTGATTCTGCGCTTTCTGTATGTTCTCCTTGAGAGCCTTTAGAATGTCCTGGTTCTCCTGTACCCAATCACGAGCTTTGGGAGCTCGGCTATCTGATAATACTAGGTCTACAAATGAGGATGCCTCATAACCATATAATGCTCGAAAAGGAGTCATACCAATACTCATCTGGTAGGTGGTATTGTAACAATATTCACCCATATGTAGCCATTTGACCCATGCACGCTGATGTCCTGCAACATAGCTACGCAAGTAGCCCTCTATCCACTTGTTCACTATCTCAGTTTGCCCATCAGTCTATGGATGATAGCTGGTACTAGGTGTCAGCTCCGTACCTGCAAGCCTGAAGATCTCCTGCCAGAATGTACTCATGAAAATCTTATCCCTATCGCTGACAATACTCTTAGGCAACCCATGATGCCTAAAAATACCTGTGAAGAAAGTCTGAGCCACCACGGTGCCTTGTGCCTTGAAGGCATAGAAAGGAAATGGGCATATTTAGTCAACCGATCAACCACCACATATATGCAATCGTGCCCATACACTGAGGGAAGACCTGTGATAAAATCCATGGATATACTCTCCCACTTCGATTCTCGAATAGGCAGAGGTTATAGAAGTCCTACTGGGAAAGAGTGCTCTGCCTTGGTTTGCTGACAAACCAAACACTCCCTGACATGGTTAAGGACATCGTCCTTTAACCCCTTCCATGTGAATCTCTCTCTGATGTACCTGTATGTCTTAAAATATCCTGATGTCCAGCCAAGGGTGTATCATGCACTGCTCGAAGGATCTTCTCCTTCATTTTGGACTCTGGTACAAGGAAAATTCTATCCTTGTAGTAGATGAGGTCGTCCACAACTCTGTATCGATCATCCTAAATAATGCCATCCATAATCTCACATGCAAACTGATTTTTGGAGTACTCAACAAGTATATGAGCCTTCCAATCAGCTGAAATCTCTAACATAAAGAAAATCATAGAATCAAAGCAAGGCTCCTGACAAAGGCATCACCACCACATTATTCTTACCTTTCTTGTATTCTATGTCGAAATCAAAAGCCTGTATCTTATTTACCCATCTCTGCTGGGTCATTGAGATCCTTTTGCTCCAAAAAGAACCTCAAGCTATTGTGATCCGTATGAACCACAAATTTGCTGCCCACTAAATATTGTCTGAATTTGACCAATGCATGCATAATGGCCAACATCTCCTTGTCGTAAATTGAGAATCCTCTCTCTACTGACTCAATTTCCGACTCTCATAGGCAATGGGATGCCTATCCTGCATGAGCACTGCTCCAACACCCACTCCTGATGCATCGCACTCGAGTACAAATGGCCGAGTGAAATCTGGCAATGTAAGAACTGGACAAGAACTCATCACCCCCTTAAGGTGATCAAAAACCTGTTGTGCTGAATTTGACCAAGCAAAAGCCCCCTTCTTGGTCAAGTCTGTCAAGGGTGCAGTCAAGTGAGAGAAGTTCTTCACAAACCTCCTATAATATGTGCATAGTCCCAAGAATCCTCTCAAGTGTGTCAAAGTCCTAGGTGGTGGCCAATCCAAAATCGCCTGAATCTTCTCCCTATCCACCTTGACTCCACCTCCTCCGATCACATAGCCCAAATATAGCAGCTCTGTCATACCAAACTCGCACTTAGAAGCTTTCACATAAAGCGAATTAGCTTCCAAAATTCCCAACACCTCATCAAGATGTTGAATGTGATCCTCCCACGTCCTATTGTAGACCAAAATGTCATCAAAGAAGACCAATACAAACTTCCGCAAATGGCGGTTGAACACATGGTTCATGCAGGACTGAAATGTGGCCGGTGCATTAGACAACCCGAATGGCATCACCAAAAACTCGAAGTGGCCATAGTGGCACCTGAAAGTCTGTCTTATGCACATCCTCCTCTCTGACCTTGATCTGGTGATATCCAGATCGCAAGTCTATTTTGGAAAAATAGACTGCTCCATGTAGCTCATCTAGTAGTTCATCAATGCGTGGCATAGATACTTATTTTTTATTGTCTTCTTATTTAGTGCACGATAATCTATGCACATTCGCATGGTTCCATCTTTCTTCTTCACCAACACCACTGAAGAAGCAAAAGGACTAGAACTAGGTCTAATATGCCCCATGTCCAGAAGCTCGTGTATAGTCCTCTCAATCTCATCCTTAAACCATTTGGGGTGACGGTAAGGAGTAGTAACCACTGGCTTGTTGTCCCCAAGCTCAATCACGTGCTCAAACCCCCTGTCTGGTGGTACACCTGGAGGTATGTCCTGAAAAACTGCATTGTGCTTGTCCAATAGGCCTTGGACATCCACATGATACTCTGGACGGTCACTCCCTGTATTCTTGGTCAAAACCAAGCAATGAATGGCCCAATCCACCTCATCGTGCCGAAAGATCCTCTCCATCCTCTTAGCTGTGACTACCCTGGGTGCTCCTGTAGATAGACCCCTCAAGGTCACATTCCCGCCTCGGACTTGAATTTCAGCTCCATCGTCTGAAAGTTAGTACGAAATTCACCAAGGGAGTGAAGCCACTGAACTCCCAATACTACGTTGGTCTCTCCAATGCCGACAATATAGAAGTCATCAGTAGCGGTGTAGTTCCCCATGGTGATGCTCAACTGTGGAACTTTACGGGTGCATCTCATAGACTCACCATTGGCTACAACAACGTTGAAGCCCTCAAAGTCCTCTGTCTGTAGGCCGCGTCTCTCAACCAAGGATGCATCAATAAAGTTGTGGGTAGCCCCACTATCAATAAGTACAACAACACGCTGCCCCTGCATAACTCCCCTAACTCTGAATGCCTTGACTCTGGGTACTGACAAAAAGTGGCTATAGTCTCCTGAGGGAAAACCTCCTCCTCTTGCTCATTAGTACCATCCAAAGCATCTTCATCTCCGTCATCCATTTCCTGGTCTCTAGCGCTCATCTCCATCACTCTCTCTCTCTCTCTCCCTCAAAGACCTCAATGAATTGGGCCTTGCCCTTTCCTGTGCAATCATGTCCTGGGCCCACGGTGAACGGAAATCGAAACAAAGTTTCTTTCGCCTCAGCTCATCCCTAAGCTCTCATGAAATAAATGGCTTTCTAGCCGTCTCCTGTCTTTGTGGTGGCCCCTTCGGCTGGAAACCATCTGGTTCTAGATGGGGGTCCTCTCTGCTGAACTCGAGGTGGAAACCTTGGCTTCGAGTGGCTAACTCCAAATCTCGGGCTCTCCTGATGGCATCGTGTAGTGAAGAAGGCTCAAATGCCTTCACAAACCCTGCTAGTGAATCTATCAGCCCTGCTATAAAAAGTGAAGTCAACCTCACCTCAGAAACATCAGTAACCATCACTGACAACCGCTGAAAATCTGCAATGTACCCATCCAAGGATCCTATCTGTCTCAAATGAGTCAACTCTCTGAAGAATCTATCGGGATCCCGCCTGTCAAACCTACCCACCAGTCTCTCTGCAAAATCCGCATAAGTGGTAATATGCGTGTGTCCCTGTGTGACAAGGCCATGATGCCACCAATCATGTGCATCTCCCTCAAGATGTAGGATTGCAAATTTTATTGCATCCTCTTCATGCATGGGATTCAAGTCAAAGTAAGTTTTTAACTTCTGAATCCATGATGTCATGGTACACTTCTTGATCCGTCAAGTGTGGAACTAAAATCTGCCCCAATCACCCTCAGAGCTCGGGAACATGAGGGTAGTGATCCCGCTTGGGCCGGCTACCGATCTTCATCCTGCAATACTCCGGAAAGGCATATTAGCTTTGAACCTTCACTCAAGGATTCATACTTTGCCCAACAAGTCTCCTCATCAATAATATCCCCTTGTTGCCCAACCAGTGTCACTTCTAGATCTTTCAGAAAACTGGTTCATGCATGCTCAACCGTGTGTTTTGGGATGAAGGAGTGTGCTGCCCTGATCTGCCGTTTTCATCTCTGTGAGTCCGCAGCCCGAATTACTGTTTTCACCTCTTTCCATATGGTTCCCAAGGCCACCCTGTGATAATCTCTCTGTGAGTTGGCTCAAGTAGAGGTTTGTAGTCTCTTGTTGTTTTACCATATTTATAAACATTTTCTTCATAAACTCTTCATTCAGCTGTTCCTCTGATTTTCCATCTTTATCCGCCATGTCTGGACCTTCTTTCTTGGGTGTATTCCTCCTGAATAAACCTTCATACACTACCCAACAGGCTGCAGAAAAGACCGCTCTGATACCACTGAAATATCCCTTTCCGATTTATTTTATATTCAAGATTTCCAACCAAATTTTCACAAATAAAAATCTGATTTTATGACAGCAGTATATAGAAAAATATGACAGCAAAGTACAGTTATGGCAGCAAGGTATAAAATCAGAAAATAACCAATATCTTCACTTTTATTGCAATTAAACTAACATGCAACAACATGCAAGTAACATGCATCAACATGCAATGACATGCATGTAACATGCATCAACATGCAATGACAAGAAGTTCCACTGATAAAATAAATGATCTCTCTTACTGAATATGGCTGTCTTCTCTTTTCGGACTTGAAACTGGATCAGCAAGCCTCTGAAACTCAAATCGACAACCCGATCTAAATAAACTCCACAATAGCAAACTAGGGCTGGATCTTTCACCACCAAAGAGTGCTCTACTAGCTAGGGATAGATCTTTCACTACCGAAGCTAGGGTTCTCATGAATTTCACCTCCACAAGCAAGGAAAGCAAGCTGAAAGCTCCAACATAAGATGGCAAAATGAACCTCTATCCTTTTTCCTCCCCAAACACCACCTTTTATAACTTTTTCTATCATAAAAGTGGCCATAAAACCCTAATTCGACCCCCTTGGAGATATGTCATATTTTAATCGTCACTTAAAGTGACTTTATTTCTCCTAGGCCAAAAAGTCCACTTAAGTGACCTGGCAAAGAAATAGAACGGCCCACCTTTTTCACTTAAGTCATCATAAAGTAAGAAATAGAACATTACATTACGTAATCGTGAGAAAACAAGGAATTTAGGGTATGAAAAATAAGAAGTTGCACCTTTTTTTTAGGGTTGTTTCAAGCTTAAGTCATGTGACAGCATAAAGTACATGCATTTTTGCAATAAACATAGCCAAAAAAGGAAAAAATGATTTTCATAACATATAAGTGAAATTTTAATTTTTCATGGATCAGGTGAAAACCAAGTCATCTAGGGCACATACTAGAGACATTGTTGAAGATCCACCAGATGCTGAAAGTGGTGAAGAATTCATTGATGATGAATATTTATTTTAAGAAGACTCCCTACCAAGATAGGAAAGGATTTAGTTTAGATGAAGCTCAACATGGATGGCTTCCCGCTTAGTTCAGAGAGTTTGTGGATCTTGCGAATTATACCCTTACGAGTGTTATGAGACATCTTGATGGAGCATTATGGATGTAGCTCAACATAGATGGTTGTCCAATAATTTTGCAGGTTCATCATTTGGGAGTTTGGGAAAGTGGAATCCGGGAACTCGGGAGCACCTTTACGAAGGTTATAAGGCAGCTTGATGGAGTTCTACCTAGTCCAAGAACTGTTTTTAAAGAAAAAGCTTATGAAGAGTATACGGATCCATTTGATTCTAATGTTTATAGTTTCCAGTCAATGTGTCGGTATGTTTTGTTTTTAATACATTAAGCCTTAAGAGAGGGTATAAGAATATAAGGCTTACCTTTTATTATTAAGTCGCTAGTAGTTATGTATTGACTAATGTTTGGTTGTAACCTCCTCAACCATTTTGTAACTCTCTCTTGCATAGTAAAATCGATGGACACACAATCTACGATGTGTGCATTCCGATTCCTCTTCATTAATTCTTAGTTCAAATCTCTTCTAACAAGGATGGCTGTCTTAATGCAGATTGAGAGAGTTTAGATAGAAAAAAACAAAATTATGTAATTTTTAAATAATGAATTCATGAAATGTGGAATTATTTGCTTGCTCCTACAAAAGTTGGGAGAAGAATTCAAAAATGATCATGAAAAATAAAATACGAATAGAACGATTTATATTATAGTTTCTACAAATCACCAAAAGATGGCTACGAGAATAAATGTATCATATACCATGCCTCAAGAAAAATCAGAGCATCTTGAGGCTAAACATAAAAATACTTAAATAAATACTATTAGAGTAGGAGCCACCAAGTGATATGTAGAACTGTATTCCTAACATGATCACGACAATCTGAAGATATAGTTACAAATGTAGAACATTAGATAAAGATATCTTCTTTGTAGAAAAAAACGCTCCCCATAGAAAGGGATATTTTTGCCAAAGTTTTGGCATTTTCATGTTTCAAGGAACATCGAAAAAAATGGTGTTGAGGACCTATAGTGGATAGATAGGGAATATATAACAGTCAGTTTAGTCTAAGAGTGTACACCCTATATAGCTAAGAAAAAATGTAGCTCACAAACACTTAATATTGTAATGCAACAGTCACACATTTTGGAAATGTGTGTTTCTCATGACTTGTTGAACTCCAATGCTCTTGAAAGTGATCATTTTTATGGCGTTTATCTTGGAGAATAGCTGTGTGTCCAACTGTGGTATGCAAGTAAGGTGGACTATTTCCATTGAGACATGGTCCATGTGTTAATGAGCATAATAATGCAACAGTGACAAACACAAGTCTTTCTGCTATGACATGATTGTAATGAAGGAGATGTAGACAACTAACTTTTCATTTATAAATAAGTGTAGCGGATGTATTTTATTAGAAACTTTTATCAGCATTTTCTTAGATAATTAGATAATTAGAAAATCTTGTTGTTATGTTGGTTGGACAATTGGGGTAACTAGCAACCATTGGGTTTTATCCTTCAAGTAGCATAGTGACCATCAGGAGAAAGGCACTTCTATCAAGTCCTCCTTGAACTAAGAAGATGGTAATAGAACTGACTTTTGAGGAATACAAAGCTGCTGCTATTCAACATTCTTTGGTGATCTGTGCTTCAATTACCGTTCAATGGATGTTTACTATTGTTGGTAGTCCAACATCTCAATAGAGAATATCTATACTACATTCTGACATCGTGCCTTAAAAAGAACCTGGATCATATTGAGCACAGAAGTAAGTCAGTTGACAATCCTCTTGACAACCATTCTTCTTGACAGTGAAATGGAAAAAATGGTTGAGACAAATCAACAAGCGTAAGAAGACCTTACAAAAGACTTCTAGTACCTACGAGATCTCTCCATACAAGAGCATGTCTGGGATGAAGCCGTAAGAACCCACGTGCCACCTAATTATATCGAAGGCAATTTGGCAGTTATTGAAGACATAGAATGGCTCCTTGACTACCTTCCATGACTTGTTACTAGGAATTATATACTATTGCAAAACCTTACGGCCAAACATGACCAAGAAATTCAAAGAAAAAATGCTACAAAGGTACAAGGAAATGTGAATTCGGGAAGAGGAGGAAAGGTCGACAGACTCACATAGATGCCATTTAAACCAAATAAAGGAGGTCAAAGAAGGCAGATTCTTGGACTAGATGAAATATAAACTAGAAGATCAATTTGACTCTTGGAATAGAAAGAGAGACGATGAAGGTTGTAAGAAGGAACCACTTCAAGAAATAAAATATGGGAAAGCAAAAGTACAAGCCCAAGCATAAGCCGAAGTGTAAGGAGGAGCCGAAGCCGAAACCAAGGGAGGCTTCAGGAATCGCACAAGTGACTAGGCAGCCTAAACCACTCTCTTTGACACGGTGGGAGGAGATTGTTAGGCACTTTCCTCTAGGAACAAAATTACACTAACCAATGACTCAAGTTGTACAAAGAGATTGCAAAGAAAGTATTCACTATACCTATCTCGTTGGTCCGAAAATCATCGCTTGGGCAGATCTATGGATAAACGAGCCAACAGCAGCGGTGGCATAGCCCCTCTTTGAGTCAAAGCAGCGAAACTGCGTTTATTGCTATTCTACTAGCGAAAATCATGCAAGTCTCACAATATTCCGCCTTCTGGGGTTTGGGATCTCATCCCAAAGTAGGGTGTTTCCAATCATGAAAAGAAAGGAATGAAAGAGAGGATGAAGGAAGAGCAGTCCGAAGGGAGAAAAGAAATGAATTCCAAAGCGTAGAAGGTCGAGGGTTTATGTTTTGGGATTGGTAGTAAACAGAGCCAAACCTACTTACATAAACGGGCAAAGCAATACTGATGAATAAATGACAATAAAACAGAAGTAAATTCAACAGAACAAACACACAGATCTAACGTAAGAAAGATCTAATGCAAATAACACATGTATTCAACGACAAAGTCTAAATATTGTATTAATAATTCTTTCATTATAAAAAGCTCAAAGTCTTTTCTCCTTCTATTTTTCATCCGAAAGATATTCACTCCCGCACACCACAACAAGTATTGGGGTATTTATAGAAGAAGGAGAGAAAAGAAGGCAAAAGGGAGCCAACCACCTATTTACAAAGATATTTACAAAATATCTACAAGGATATACAAAATATCTCAAAGTCATGTTGACTTTTGACAACTTGATGGATGACATCATCCCATGGTGCAACATGGATGATGTCATCATTTGTGCCAACATACTCCAGATATTTACAAAAAGAAAGACGAAGAAGAGAGAGAAGAAGAAGAAAGAGAAGCTATTCATCGTCGTCATCCTCCCAAGGCCGAAAGGGCTAGCTCTTTTCTTCTTGCTCAGTGACGAGATGTGAAATTGAGCGGGGTATTCCATGAACTTCACGATCATGGGCCTAGTTGATCCTAGGAAGGATCCTTGTGTCACTCACGCAGATCGCTCGCAAGTCTCCCGCTCATCTATGAGCTTCTCTGGGAGTTTGGAATACTCTTTCTCTACTTCTTTGATTTAACCCGATGAAGTCCCGACAGCCAAAGAGGTTATTGATGGACTCGCATCAAAAGAGACCTCGCCCACTTCTCGCGACACGATCTCTTTAAAGATCTGGATGGTTTCATCGACTTTTCTTAAGGTGAAGGAAGGAGTAAGCAGCCCTGGAGACATGTTGAGAACGATTTGTTCCATTTGGTGCATCGTGTCTAGGGCTTCTTCCTTTACCTTATCAATTTTTTCAAGGACAAACTCCAGTTGATCCATCCGGTAGTCCAGAGTGGAAATGACTTTATTGAGGGCCCTGGGATGGCCGAAGACGCCGAACTTGACCAGATCTTCGACTAAACAGTCGAACATTTGTTGAAAGGTCTCATGTTACAGCCTAGCATGGTCCAGCTCTTCTGATATGGGTCCTGCTAACGCTTGGAGCTCTTTATTCGCCTTTTTGATGTTTAGATATAAATCAGAGAACTTGGCGATCACTCTTTCACTGTCTTTGAGGATCTGGCTCCTCCAAGCGGAAACTGCCATACCTGCCGATCTTTGCATATTCATTAATTTTATCCTGGCTCAGAGGCTCAGGAGTCTCGGCGGCAGTTGAGGGAGGTGCACCGCCCATCTTCTTGTAAGGCTTGGAGCAGATGTTTGTTTTGCTCTTTTAGTATCCTTTTCTCTTCTTTTGTTTCTTGAAGCTTCTCAGTAGAGGCGCGACCGCAGATAGGGCCTCTCCTCGAAGGCTTTCAAGACGGCGTACCCATTGTGACTCGAGTCAATGTGTAACTGTAGGAGACAGATCCTTTTTATCCTCGAGGGATTGGGGTATGCGATCTCCATTACCCTCTCTCATGAAGCACTCTGAGAGAAGCGTGTGACAGGGTTCTCGCTTTCTTTGCCCCTTTGACGGGATTACAGAAAAGTCCATCGGAGCGATGGGAACTTTCCTTTTTCCGACTTAAGTCTTTGGGAGATCCAGGCTGGACTTATGGGAGAAGGGCCGGAAATAGAGAAGGGGACAACTGCAGTAGTAGAAGGGAAAAAAGTGGAGACACTTGGAGGCGGCATCGAGAGGGAGGCCGAAGAAGTGCTCACGGGAGGAAGAGATATTACAGGAGAGGAAGACATAGGAAGGGAAGGGAGCTCAGAGATGAGGGAAGAAATGGAGGGGGACAGATCTGCAAGAGAAGAGAAGATGGACGAAGAAGCGGGAGGAACAGTAGAAGAAGGGGGAGAGGACACGACCAAAGGGATGGTCGCTTGAGTCACTTGAGGAGGGGAAGGAGGAGAAGAAGAAGGGACAGAAGGGACCTCGGTTGTTGTAGCAGTGGCGACATCCTGAGTGGATGGGCCTATTGGAACATCTTCTTCCGCTTCTTTCTCTGGGAAGCCAGAGTTACAACTTGTTCTGGTGCAGTGGAAGGAGGACTTTCAGAGCTTCCTCTTGAGTGGTGCTGGATTCACCCTCTTTGCCTTTTCCTTTGCCTTTAGGCTACTGTTTTGATCTAGGAGGTGCGTTACCCAACGGAGAGGTTGTGAAATCGACCCCGAGGTAGATGAGTCCGTTCATTCGGCACCAATGCTCGCTCAAGCAGAGTTTCCTTGACCCTTTCCTCAATTATTTGAGGTGCTTTGTTTCTATCAATCGCTGCAAAGGCCAATCATCCCCACCCGTATCAAAGTGGATAGTCCCTTTCGGAAGCTGCAAAGATAAAACTACATAGGAATTCATGTAGAATCTCCCGTTGTGGGGAATTGTTGCAGCTGTTCGGAGATTGTGCTGCTTATAATTTCTGCCCAGCAAAAGCGTTGATCGGGCACATTCTTGTTCATCGTTTCAAGGTACCGCAACATCCATTTGTGGAAAAAGTGGGCGTCAGGAAGCCCAAACACCCTGCTCAGGAACGTGATGGTGTCACTGAGCTCCTCTGAAAAATCACTGCGGTGAATGATTTGTGGCCAACGGGTCACTACCTTTTTATTCTTCAGATAGACTTCGTTCATCAGCTGCATGCACTGATCTTCATTGTCGTCCCATGCCTTGATGCAATCTTCTTGGCTAACGGCCACAAAGTGCCGGTGATGAGGAATGCCGAGTATTATCTCAAAGTGGTGGGCAGTGAGGTTGATTACGACCTCGCCCTTCTCATTTACGACACACCTTGTGTCTTTATTATAAAGACCGGCAACCACCATCATGAATTCATTGTTAACGGCGCCGATCGGGATTCCCAAAGAAAGTGCGAGCACCGCCTATTAGCTTGTCCATCCACGGACTTCTTGTGACCTTCTGAGTCCTGACCCAGAATTCCTCCAAATCAATATGACCCAACTCTGAGTCTCTGATGTCCAGGTCACACTCGGCCTGGGAGTCGGGCATTCTGACCCTCTGATATTTATACTTCATTTCTTCCTCTGTGAGCTTGGCCTTGCCTTTGGATTTGGTAGGCCTCTTGCTTGATGTTGACATATGTTCTTCTGAGTTTAATTGCTGATCTGCAAGAATAAGACGTGAAACCCAATCGAAGAAAGCCGTGTCAGCTGCTTGATTTTCCATTGAAATGCTGACAGAAGAAAGAGTTAGCAATTTTGAGGCCTCGGGGCGCATGGCGCACAGATATTGCAGATTGCAGAGCTAAATAGGTAAGGCGCACAGGAAAAGGGTGTTGCAAGGGAACAGGATGCGCCCGTGGCGCATGTATCTTTCATGTTGCATAGAACTTTGGTGCGCCAAAGGCGCATATAGAGTTTGTGTAATATATGCTTTTAGCGCGCTTTAAGGGAAATTGTGCGGCGCATGGAGGGTTTGCACAACATGATGTTGCTGCGATGAGGAACGCGCCTGCGCCTTGTATAGCTTTGAACTTGGCGCATGGGAAACGACTGTTGCACGGATGCTGGGTGCGCCAAAGGGCGCAGGAATAAGCAATGTTGCATCCAAGTTTGATGCGCTAAGAGGGCGCATGGAAAGCATTTGCAGCAAGCGAGAGAAGTGCGCCATCATGCGCGGCTTCTCATGATGTAACTGGCGGCAGTGCGCCAAGGGCGCGACTGTTTTTGATAATGCATGGTGTGCCAATACGCCAAAGAGAAAAGAAAATGCGGGTTCCTTTTCAAGGCTTTAATTCTTCAGAGGGTTTCCGCATATGGCTTGGTTCCTTCTGCAAGGCTCATTGAGGTGATGAAAAGGTTTAAACAAAGAGGTTTCAGACCATCACTTTTTTAGGACAGAGCTTCCTCTGTCACAGATCCGGCAAGAGGGAGGAAGAAATGTGGAAGGACAGCAGGGGGAAAAGCAAAATCATGAATTTTATTCTTTTTCCAATTCAATCCTACCCACAAACAGCCAAAAACCACAAACATGAAGCAGAAAGGAAAGAGGACCTCTTACCCGGCTTTTATAACGAAGAAATGCACGAAAGGGGTCCACAAAGCGATTCGAAAGCGATGGGGCTGGTGCGCTGACAAGCTCAGAGAAAAATCACGTGTTTTGCATCGGTGACAATGACAGCGCAGACGCGCCTATATATAGGCGAGGCAGCAATAAATGCGCCACCAACTTTTTAAAGGGGCGCACCAAATGAGTCAGTTGACATGAGAAAACAAGCGCCCTTTCAAGCACACTGAAAGACTTGTCAACACGAAGATACGTGCGCTATGGCGCACCGGAAGTGGTGCCGATAGAAGATATGTGCGCCTTTGGCGCACCAAAAAGCGACGCAACAAAAGATATGTCGACAGGAAGGCGCATGCGCTGGCGCAAACAGGAAGCCTCAACATGTAGAGGTGCACTGCAACGCGCCCGTGGCACACGAAGACATGCGCGAAAGGCTTTAAAGGGGGCGCATCAAAAGTTGATGTTACATAGTCATTCCATGCGCCCGGCCAAAAGACCAAAACCACCAAGTTCGAAAACTAGATTTCCTGGAAAGGGATTTTGCAACGCCCGAACGCAAGGGGTCCCTAACGAGGATCGAACAAAACTTGATACGGTTATGTTATCCGTAAAATTGCCCTTGCCAATTTTACGGGATAACACTATCAAAGTAAAGCAGACTTACTACAAAGTATTCCAAACTTAGGAATCGATAACCACGAATGTGCAATACATTGATCACAACATCGAGCATGTAACACACCTTGTGTCGAAAGGAAGCATGTCAAGGGAAAGGAAGGATGAAAAATGAAATGAGTCCATTGTTGAACCCCTTGGTCAAGAGATCGGATAATTGATGCAATCGTCGCTAACAATGAATTTAGTCCAACAACTAGTAGTTGTCCATATGGAGATTCTAGGCTTGAACCTCACTAATACTATTATCGATGGTGGATTTTCTCAGTAACGTGCTCCTAGAAGAAACTTGGAAGAGCCTTAAAGAACTCCGCCATTTGGCCACCAACTTTTCAATTAGTGAGAGCTGATCAAAACATAATATGGGTGTTGGAAGTCTTAATGGCTCAAAAGGTAATTATCAGCACTCCAACCCTTCATATTGAGTGTTGTAGTCATCTCCTTAAAGAAAAAAAGTTTTTAATGCATTATTGGATCAACGTTGGTTAATAGCAGCCAACGGAGATTACGATTAGAAACAAACCCTTCTCTCAACCGAGAATAAAGGCGGGAAATACATAATAGATCTAAAGAGTCAGACAGTTAATGAAGAGGCAGCCTCATCAGATGACTCATTAGATTATGGTACGGAAGATATGGAAGAAGAAGAATCCCATACCATATGAACAAGGGAATGGTGGAACTGAATAAGGAGGGTTTGTTTTGGAGTTATAATCATGCTCACAAGATGAAATGAACTCCCTTAATTGTCTCTTCCACTACCAAAGAAAAGATTACAAATTGCTCCAACTCGGGTGTGACTTTGTGGAGATCATGCAAATAGAAGAATGGGATGATTTGAATAGAATGGAGCCTACAAATTCTGCACCATTCCCTCCAAAGTTCATTGAATATTGAGAAGATGACGCAAGAATAGATGAAATACTTGCTCACCAATTTAGAGGTGTCGAAGACGTGGTACAAAGACTCGCTACCGTCAAAGTAAACATGGGATCCAATAAAGAAACTCAAATGATAACGATGGGGGATGATTAGCACTCAATATTGAAGGTTGCGATGTTCTTGATATTTATGGAAAATAGGGATGTATTTGTTTGTACCTACAAAGACTTGAAAGGAGGGCCACAAAGATGTGTCTACCCCAAACCCCTCTAGTTCCATGACCTAAGTTGATGAGGAGAGCCTATAGAATGAATTGGAATTATGTCGCAGAATTTCAAGAATAGAATGAAAAAATGCTTGAGGCATGCATAATCTTCTGTGGTATGAACAAGCAAGTGGGTGTCCCCAATAGTAATTAATCTAAATGAGTCACAACATATATGGATATGTGTCGGATTTCAAGTTTGAATGTTGTTACTATCAAGGACTCATTCCCAGTCCATTTATGGACTCCATACTAGAAGTGGAAGCAACAAGATGTACTCCTTCATAGACAAATTCTCAGGTTACACCCTGATCAGTATTGTTAAAGAAGATAAAATTAAGACCATATTTATAGTGGAATATGGTGTCTATGCATATAACTAGATGTCATTCAAAATTTGCAATGCTACTAACACCTTTCAAACAATCATCCCGCACATTTTAGACAAGGTAGCCACAAGAAACATCAAATCCTTCCCCGGATGACCGATTGATCAACACACAAGAAACTTGTTTGAGCCCTAACATAGTGAATAAGAAGATGTAGAATGGCATAATAGGCCCTAAATCCAAATAAGTGTTGGTTAATGCTTCCATAAGGCAAGCTTCTTTTTCATGTAGTGTGAAAAGTGGGATCGAACATGGATCTAGACAAAGTACAAGTAATCGTAGAAACTAAGGCACCTAGGAATGTCACCAAGAAAAATCATTCTTGGGGCATGTTGGGTATTACCAACGGTTCATAAATTTTTTCACAAGCCTCTCATCCTGTGTACATCCCAATAACAAAAGGGACCCTGTTCGTATGTTCTAATGAATAGGAGAAAGCATTCAAAGAAATGAGGATTTGATTGATTAGTTCCCCTATACTTGTCTACCCAAATCGGGACAAGAAGTTTCATGTCCAAGTAGATGCCTCCGATTATGCGATTGAAGCGACACTAGCCCAAGTTGGAACACAATGGGTTAGACCACCCAGTGTTCTCTACAAGGAGACTCGTGTCCAAAGTGTTGAGAAGAACTATAGTACCATGGAACATAAACCTCGTGCTCTAGTGTATGCAATACAAATTTTTGGATTCACCCACCGGATACCTCTTTTCCCTTTTATGTGGACTATCGGCATTATTATGCTTAGTCAATAATCCCATTATCCAAGGAAAAACAAGCAAATATTTGATATTGCTTTAGAAGAATTCACATTCAAGATCGTCACTATACTTCGCAAGAGACATGTAGTTGTTGACCAACTCTCTTGAATAAAATTAGGAGAACTGGCGAGAAGGTGGGCGGAAGGTGTCAAATAAGAATTTCCTTGACACTCATCTATTTAAAATTGTAATTGTACTAGCTTGGTATGAGAATATTGGGGACGATTTTATCTATGACATCCTTCCCAAATGATATGTAGCCCATAAAGAGGAGAAAATGTCCTTTGAATGCTCTTACTCTCAAACGTTCTCGATACCCAACCCGACATTCGAAAATCTCCCAAGCGGTGCCCATCTCATTGTATGGCCTGCTAATGTTACTATGATGCTTGCATGCATCATCTATGTGCTCATCCTACACCATATGTCATGTCTTCCCCTATCTTGACGTTTGGACCCACATGAGAAATCACCCCTACTTTAAAGGTCCCCCTACTCATGTGTATAACGTCCCTCTACTAATCATTCATCTATCATACACTCTTTCTTTAATTGCAACCACCCAATTTTCCAGCCATATGACCCATTGGAAGCACATATGGTGCTAGTAAAAAAGTATGTAAAAACCATATGACCTAGTCAAAACCCTTGCCTCAAACCTACCAATACCATTTCAATCTCATCACGGGATTTGCTAAGAGATAAAGGTATCTCATCATAGTCTTGCTTCTAAAGGATGAAGATCCATTAGCAAATCAGAAAATATGAAATGTCCCTTTCTCAAAAATAACAGTCGAGGTCCCTTAGCCTATTTTTTGTTTCCCGGCAACTAAGGGATGAGAAAGGAAGCGTGGGAAGTCAGAAGCAAGGAAGCGTGGGAAGTTGTGTCCAGGATTGGCATTATCTTCATCCAGTTTGCGGATTTTACATACCTTAAGGTCACCGGCCTTTCAGGAGAACCAATTAAGTTGCCCAGATACCCGAGTGATAGATTGGTCATCATGGAGTTGAGCAGACAACTCGTGGAGATGCATGACCCACAGTCGAAACGGCACAAGTCTACAGGCTTCTTCCCGATCACTGTGGGCCATTACAGCTGCTAGAGTATTCATAAAGCCCAAGGAATTGAAGTAGAAATGTTCTCTGAGTACGAGCAAGAGTTCTTCCCAGCATGGCTGAACTTCGATCCATTTGGAGTGGCAAGGAAGACAATCTCCCAGGAATACGCACATGTGCCTTCATTGGAAGATTTCTGGATGAAGTGCAGAAATGAGTACGAGGTTAGAAAGAAAGATTTCAGCAGGTTATCAGCGCGGCAAGTGTTTGACTTTGGATTAGCATGGATACCTGCGGATCTTAAAGATGATGGGCCTGTGTTACTTGACACATACCATCGGATGGGAGGAGATAGAGCTGTACTTCAGGAGAGCGTAGGTGGCTGCCATACGATCGAGGAAAGGTTTGTTGCCATTCTGGTCAATACTTCAAACTGGTTGCTGACGAAGGGATATTGCCTTGATGAAGCATTGATGAATCAAATCACGGGCAACTTCGGCACAGGAGATTCCCTCAAGAGGAAGCATGAAGGAGAAAGCAACAAAAGGCCTGAAAAGATTAAAGTGCACAGAAGGTCTCATTCGAAAGAGAAGATCACTTCTACTACTATGGTGCTAGTTCCGACTTCTCCAGCATCAAGTACTTCACCGACTATCGCACCTCAGCAGGATACTGTCATTCCTCCGTTGAATCCGGCAACATTCATCTTTTCTCCTCACCACTCGCTCAACACCTCTTCCCAAGAAAAATTGAAGCCGTAGATGGCGAATTTGAAAGAGTTTTGTCTTTGGATAATTCGAGAGGATGGCAGCCACAACACTTTAAAGATTCGATGGAGAGGAATCGAGCGTGAGATAGTGATACACTCGCAACTTCTCATTATCCGAGAAGCAATTTCTCGAATGGTTGGCTTCAGCAGATTCGCTCCAAAGGCTAGAGAGAAATCAACTTGGAGGGACACGACTTGCAGTGCTCCCGAATCTAGGCAGAAAGACAGAAAACCTAAAGTTGCTAAGGCAACTTCAAGGTTGATCATTGAAGAGTCGGGCGTAAGTTTGCGAGGTGCCAGCCCAAAGCATAAGGAAAGAAGAAGGATGAGCTCACGGCGAGAAGATATAACAAAGAACTAGAGTACCCATAGGTCAAGCCATAGAAGGATTGAAGCAGACACATAGACATTGATAGATGCTCTATTCCTTAGGCTTAACAAAGAAAAGGCGAAGAAAGTTAAGCTTCGTAAGGTATCTCAGTTGTGCGAGATCATTGCCAAGGTTGTTAAATCTTCCACTCAGCCAATTTCAACACAAAAGCAAGTGAGTGATCATCTGATGCAGGAAGTAGACGATGCACGCAGTAACCGAGTTAAAGTCATTTGACTTAATAGAAAAGTCCGATCATTCGTCAAGCTTCTGTACAACTCGAAGAGGTGCCACCACCTAAAGGTTATGAAAGATGCATCAGATCAGCTGAAGCAACTGGTGACAAACACGATAGATATGAACACAGTTGCTAAGAGTAACCTGAGTACTTTGGCCGAAATAAATAAGTTGCCGAGAGAGGTGTTGGTTGCGGAACGGATTGTGCCCGGTAGATCAGTTGAGAAGGGGAAGCAACTTGAGTTTGTAGTATCTTTCTGTTTGGAGATTTGCAGAATTATGTTGAAAAGGATGCAGGCACTTGAGAGTATGGCATCATCTTTACCAGACAATGTCATTGCTTTCACTAATGAGGAAGTGGTCGGGAACGTTACTTCATACACAAGGACCATTCCTAGCAAAGTGCCTAATTCCCTGGAAGGATCTCTTCTGATGGTGCAAGGGAGAATTGATGGAGTTGTTAGGCCTTTCACGATGAATTCCATCAATAAACTGGTGGCACTGCAGTCAAATATTGAGAAGTTCGGCCTAGCTTGGAGGATGTGGAAGCATGTATTAGGGTATTGAACGAAGGCTTGCTGCAATTCAGGACAGAAAAGGAAGTTGTGGCTAAGACAGATGGGAAGATGTTGAATTACATGTTCGACAAGTATATTCAGTATCAAACAAAAAGATGTAGATGTTACAGTTGGCGTGTCTTTCTTCTTCTACTCTTTTTCTTCTATTTTTCACGTTCCCGGATGTAATTGTAAAACTTTAAAGTTATTGGTTTTGAAACCATTACTTTAAGTTGTGGAACGATTCTATTAGTTAAGTGACGAGATGTGTATAAGATTGAATATGGACCCTGGATGCATGTCACTTGAAGAGGAATTTGAGGGGTGATTGTCGATGTTATCTTTACTTTTGTTTATGTTCCAGCTTAGTTGAGTTTCCCATTTGTAGTTTCCTTCTACATTCTATAAGTAGGAGAAGAACCTTCGGGTTAATGATCGAATTTGTAAGCAACATTCTTGTATTCTAGACTTTGTGTTGAAATACCCGATAGCTATTTGAAGCGAGGAATAAAAGGAGCATATTTCCGGAGAACTTTATGTCACGGTGCATTTTGTTTCTAATTTTTATCTCGATCTACTTATAAACTTTAGGTTATTTTAGATCTAGATCTGAAGTTGTCTTTGCTTATAATTCTGTGTGTTAATATCTATTGCTTCTATCTATGTGCATGCAATCAACTCGTAATCTATTGATTGGGTTGCACATCTTCCCTATTTCTTCCCCGTGTTTTATATTATTTCTTTCTTCATTAGATATTTAATTTCTTTAACGGTACTGCTTACTTCGCAAAACTATATAGCTATGGTTCATGAGCTGCATGGTTGAAGTAAAACCCCATATAGATAATAGCATATTTTATTGACAAATCTTATACGGGAGCCTCACTGGTAAATGAGGGAGATTTATTTCATGATTGTCTAGGTTTTCAGCTATGAAGAAAATCTAGCCAACACATATCCATCTCCCTATCATGCTCAAAATCATACCCATCAAAACTCAATATGGAAGGAGAAATAAAATATGAAAAATATACATTGGGTTGCTCCTAACATCTACAAAACTCAGAATTTCTGAGTTTGGAACAACGCTCTTTTCTTCACCATTTTCTTCATCCAAAGTCCCTTTTTCTTCTTCACAAGCATTCATACTTGTGGGTTATGACTTGGGACATTCATAAGACTCATGCTTGGTGAAAAACCGGTGTCCCCAAAAATTTCACTAGGAAATCTTGGGATACCCCTTTAAAATGTTGGTCTTCTTGTCTTGTGTTGATTCGCTCAGGCTTTCTTTAGGAGATTGCAAGAGGTTGTTTGGTCTAAAAAGGTGCAATAATGGATTTTATGAAAATAAGAAAACTACCACCAACAATGCGTAGAGCTCGAGAAAATAGGCACTTTTAGAAAAAACGACACCTAAAACGAAGCCAAGGAATGAAAGTTATGTCACTTGCAAGTTTTTGCTTTGCTACATCTTCCAGGACCCTTTCCAAAACGAAAATTTTATTCTATACTTACCAAAACATAAAAGTACAAGTTACCTTCCACGTCCAATTTCCACGCTGCCTAAGTGATGATTTTTCACGCAATTATTAAAAGAAATTTGCATATAAATCGCACTTTTTGAAGCTGCCCTTCCACTTGGTTTTCCATGCCAATTTTGGGAAGTTAATTTCAAGTGCAAGTCATGGAAATTGGAGTTTCCCAGCAGGTTGGAGTTTAATGTCAACACTTAAGTGAAAAGTGTGAAATTAGGAGCTTCTCGGCAAGTTGTAATTTAACGCTATCCTTCATATTTTTCACACAATATAAGCCAATACACAAAAATGTGAAATTAGAAGCTTCCCGTAAGTTGTAATTTAACGCTGCCCTTCCTTCATGTTTTTCACACAATATAAGCCAATACACTTAAGTGAAAAGTGTGAAATTAGGAGCTTCCCGGCAGGTTGTAATTTAACGCTGCCCTTCCTTCATGTTTTTCACACAATATAAGCCAATACACTTAAGTGAAAAGTGTGAAATTAGGAGCTTCCCGGCAGGTTGTAATTTAACGTTGCCTTGTCTGCGCCTAAGGAAGAAGTTGTGAGCATTAAAAAATATTTTTAATTGCCGGGAAGCATCCAGTTTTGGCGCATAAGGTTGGAAAAGCTTTCTTTTTATTATTCTGGCTATCTGCATGTTGATGTGAGTGCACAGTGAATAAAATAATATTTTTAGCTTGCTTGGCATGCAAGCAAAGTCTAAAAATAGAGGGCAGCAAGCTTTATAATCAGATTTTGGTGAAGAAATTGGACATTCATGCCATGAACTTCATGTTTGTCTGAATTATTTGCAGGAATAATTCACCGGTGCTCATATTTATGTGAATTAAGCTAGTGTTTATGTCAAATACAAGGGCAATCATGGCAACCTCTGCACAAATAGGTCCAACTCTCACAATTGCTAAAGATTCAGGTACCGGAGGAGCAAAGAAGGCAAAAGCAAGTTCAAATATGTTGAAGGGTGATGATAAAGTCCAGCAGAGCCATGCATAGCATCCAGCTTACAGAGATTAATGATACAGACATGGGCCACGAATCTATCAGTAATTTGATTGACAAATCCAGGGCAACCGGCAGGACACCTCTCATGCGGGCTATGAGAAATAGTGGAATTATCCAAGCAACAACATTTCCGGCTGCAGCCCAGTTGCCGGAATTTGTTCTAGAGTGTGCAAAGTTCTACCATCCTTTATCCAGAACAATTAGGGATGCAACAGGGAAGACAGATGGAAAGACAATGAATTACATGCTGGACAAATACATTCGGTATCAGAACAAAGGGCAGTTATGAAGTGTTGCAGCCGAATTACTTCTTTCTTCTTCTCTTTCTTTTCTTTCTTATTTTCTCGGACAAAATTGTAAAACTAAAGTAATTGGTTGAAAGCCATTAAGTTATTTGAAAAGGTCCTTTAATTAAAAATAGGTGGCAGACATGCCAAACTTTGATTTAGTCTTCAGATGCATGTCATGTAAAGAGGAATTCCAGGAGAAAGATTGTCAGTTGTTTCCTTTATAGCTTCCACATGCGGCAGTTCATTGAGAGTTTCCTATGTGTAATTGCCCTCTATACACTATAAATAGAGAAAGAACCTACGGGTTAGGGATCACAACTGGTTTTATCAGAACTTGTTTTAGCAAGAGCTTTTGTAATTAGAGCATTCTTGAGTTTTTAGACTATGCTTTGGAACCCTTGATGTGATTGCTGTGAAGGCTTGGGATTGAATAAAAGGTGGATTTCTGGGGAACTTTTTGTCTGCAGTGTTTTGCTGAGTTCTTCTTTTCAGAGGTTTTAGATAAACTGTGTTATCTTAGATCTAGGTTAGAATTCATTTCTTTCCCGTTCTGCTGAATGTTGTGATTTATCTATTTATTTAATTTGTGTGGATGAGACCAACTTTGTTAACTATTGGTTGATTCAGCACATCCTCCTTGTTCTTTCCTTTTGTTTTTCCCCTTCTACAAATAACCCATCACGACTGCTTGCTTTATGCAAAATTGTCTAGTTGTTGTTCACGAGCTGAGGGAATTAAAGTAAAACCCCTAAAAATAGATATTAGGTTTCACCTCTTGCACAATAGAGAAACATCTTACATGGGAGCCTCACCGTTAAATGAGGGGGATTTATGTCCCGATTGCCTAGGTTTTATATTGTGCATAAAATCTAGCCCACAAAAATCTCATCCATTTTCCCATTAGGGCTGTTTTTTAAAAATTATAGTGAACTCGAAAATTACCATAAGCATCCCATGGTGTCCTACTTCATAAGCATACCTCTTCACAAGCCCATCTTCATAGTCCTTTTGAAAACTTGCTCCTTTTACACTTATGTTCAACTTGATGTAATTAGTAGACACTTATAATTTGTCAAACATCAAAATATTATTACAATGCAATGAATATTTCAAGATTTCTTCTTTTTGCCACATAGAAGAAGACACAAATAATGTATTATATGAATGAGTATACCCTTCTATGGTGAGGTCATTGACCATGCCTTTTCCTTGCCCTTCAAATGGCTTGTGGTGGGATTGAACAACACCCCTCAAATATGATTTTTCCATCACATGTTTCCTTGTCATCATTTCTCCTTGATCATTCATATACTTCACACTAAAATCCTCTTCATGCCCATCAACCAAATCTGATTTCTCCTTGCACCCACTCAAATCCATGCAATCATTAGATGCCAAAAATTTATCATCAAAAACAAAAGAACCCATACCTTGGATGCATGTCTTCACTTTGCTTGAACATTGATTCACAATTCTTCTTGCTAAGGAGTGAGCAATGCATCACTTCTCTTATCCCAATCCTTCCATAAGTATGGATAGCAAAGATTGTGGAGGTTCCTCATACTCATTCAACATTAGGGACATTATAGTTTGCATAGCATCCATTATTTCATGTGAATGATTCTCATGTAGAACATCAAAGAAGACTTCAAACATATGTGAAATGAGATCATCACAATCAAGATCTAACATTGGAATGCAAGACCTTAGCCATTTTCTCCAAAATCTTAACCCTATTGCCAAAGTGAGGGTTGGTGGTGTCTCAAAACTTTTGAAAGCTTCCAATCATGAGCTCATAGATCTCCTCCATAGTGATGTCATCATATGGCAAGCTTGGGGCTAATATCCGTGTGATCTCACTAATGCATGTGATGACCAAGAGTCTCACATCCACCTCCTCATGCCTCAATAAATCGGATCTAGCCAAATGGGACACCAAAAGATCCATTGCTATGCATACGCAGAGCCATAATCTGATTGTTCTATCAAAGATAAACTTGTTACTTCTTCAAGAGTGTTGAGCAACACACTCTTCTTAGGAGGAGTAATTTCAAGCCATCTCCCAAGCTTATAGAGCTTGGCCTTCATATCTCCATCACTTGCAATTCCCATGATCCAAAATTTTTGCAATCAATACCACAAGAGTAAAGGAAAGATACTCTAATACCACTGTAATGTCCCCTTTCTAGGACAATTTAGAAAAGGGAGAAAATCAAGCAAAAAATGGATAAACCCTTATACTTCAACCTAAAAATCTCAATGTCAGCTATTTCGAATCCAAATGGAGTTGGAATTAGCCAAGGTGGTGGGATAGATTGGAAGAAAACAATTGGAATTTAAACACATTCAAATCAAATTTTTGATAGCTGAAAAATAATTAATAATCAAACCCCAATTGCTACAATCTTCCAAAATTATTTTCCGCTTAACCATCCAAGCAAAAATCTTCAAACTTTGGATTTTGGGCCACAAAAATATGAAGAATAATATTTTAAAACTAGATTTCGCATAACAAACACAAAACCCTAATTTTTCCCTAAAAAGTAGGTCGCCCAACACATTTAGGGCATCAAATCAACTCCAAAAATTATGAAATCACTTTCTCCTTATTCCTCCTAATTTCTACAACCACATTCAATATTAAATTGATCCCAAACTGCAAATCTGAAATTTATAACAATAGTTAATTAATTAAAATGCACCCAGAACAACTGAAACTTAAAAATTAATATCTTACTCAATACTTGGAGTTTTTGCATGAAACAAATTGCACAATAAAGTAGAAATGAGGAGCTTTCCAATGAACTATCAAACTGAATTTTTTGATCACCGAAACCCACTCAAAACTGCCCCAGAAATATGCCTCCAAGTCGCTAGGGTTAGAATAAATTCTATAAATTAATTCCAGCTCATACAACCCTTCCAAAACACTCAAATAATCAGCCCTTGATCTGAAATAATTGATTAGACACAGCAACAAATAGATCTAGCATAAACAACCTCA
The DNA here is from genome assembly GCA_018340775.1 of Taxus wallichiana var. yunnanensis. NCBI lineage: Eukaryota > Viridiplantae > Streptophyta > Pinopsida > Cupressales > Taxaceae > Taxus > Taxus wallichiana. Next base: position 133,545,547 of record CM031235.1, read on the forward strand.
AAACATGATAGATCAAACCCCAAACCAAGTCGATTTGCCTCTAATAAATTGCAGCAATAATAACAGTCACAAAGTACCTCAAACCCTTCACAAAAATGCAGATTTATCCTCCAAACAAATGCACCAATACCCAAGACCAAGTCGCCAATGCTAGAATGAATATATCATGCATAAACACATTCAACACAAGAGAGCACAATGGAGAGAACAATGGAGTCTTCAATATTCTTCAATAATGGATCCAAATGAGAGAGAGAGCAATGCAAGAACTAGGGCATACATCCCATTACTCCAAGCATGGAGTGAAATCAAAATTTCAATCAACATAACCCCACTAGAGGAAATGTGACCTCCTTTTATAGAGTTAAGGGGTGCAATATTCAATAAAGACCGACCTTTTTCCTTTTTGGAGGGAAAACATAAACTCTCATTATAAAATAAAGTCTCTAATAAACTAAGACTATGTGCACTTTATTATTTTTAATTAAATAATAAAAGCAACTATCCTATGTGCACATTTAACTAACCTAGAGAGCCCACCTTGTAGCGCAAGGCATACCAAGGGGTCACAAAATAGACAATAGACATCTTTGGATCATCTTCAAGCTCAATCCTCAAGCCCATGAGAAGAGAGAATGGGTTGAGGGTCTTCAAGTCTTCAATTTCATCAATGTCCCAAGAAGGGGACATTACATACTAGGCACAAGACACTAGAACCAATTGACAACTTATATACTATTTGATAATGAAAATAGATTTAAATAGAAAACCTCTAACTTAAAAGAACATTTATGGCAACCTATACAATAGAAAATGGACATCACCGAATTAAATATAAAAAATTATTAAATAACTAAACTATAAAACATAATAACCCACTTATATTAAAATCATTAAACAATCTATACTAAAAGAATCATTGAAGGACAAACTATTCATTTAAACAAATGAAAAACTGATAATAACAAAAGTAAACACGAACTATGAAACTCATACACTTAAAAATTTAACATAAAACCCATAACGTATAAGAACTTCAAGAGCATTTAAACACTACAAGGGTCTAGACCAATCTTAATATTCTTTATTAAAGAAACAATATAATCTTGGTATGGTTACACTTTAATAACTAAACACCGAACAAATTAATAAATACGCATCCTATTGACTCAACACATTGAACATTGAATCACAAAACCATAAGAGTGATTTTTGGTGACTTTAGAACTGCACAACTAGATGGTGTGGAGCATGTGTATGGTGATGTTCAAGAGATGCAAGAGTGGATTGGAACTGCAGATTTCTGACAAGGTCTACGAGTCTTAAAAGCATCAAGACACTAAGGTAGGTGACTAGTGGAAGGTGGAGAATCAACAATTGTTAACAAGAAGACATGGGCGTCCAACACGACTGTTGCACACATGAACAACGTCGTCAATTGATGCACGGAAGTATAATGCTCATGAGGGAGAATGTTGGTGCCGACTGAACACAGTCACACTCACATTGATGGCTTATTAGTAGACGCGTGGATTTGAAAATAGACACATTTGATGTAGATGAAACTGAGATCTATTAGGCACTCAATGAAATTCAAGGGTGCACCCATGAAGCATCAAATGACTGTTACGAAAACCATTACCTTAAAAACTCAAATAATCTCAACCTATGCTAAAGAATAAAAAGCTTTTGTAATAAACAGCCTACACAGACATAAATTTAATATCTTAATCATGGGGCATTACTCCACATGGACGCCACTAGAAAATAATTAAGAACCCAAAAACACCATTACAAAACCCACTTTGATACCAAATGAAGATTTTGGTACACAAAAATCAATTGATTTTATTCAATATAAAGATAATTTTATACATAGACTTGATCCTACAAATGAGGGATCTAGTCATATCTACTAATTTCTCTCTCCTAAATATTCCCACCCACACTTATATTTTGGGTGATTGTTCACACTTACAAAAACGCACAATAATACTATGCACAAATTCAAAAACCGCCGAAAATTGCTGAGATATCACTATAAATAGTGAGTCTGAAGGTGGTCAAGTAATCTTCCAAAAAATCATGAGTCGAATTTTCCAAGTAATCAGCAGTTTTTCCCAAGTAATCTCTATAATTACTTGGCGAAATCACCGATTAATCCACACAATTCACCTATACATTTATAAAAGCACATAATGGAAAAAAACATTTTTATGCTTATTTCGGTGTTTAGCTTTGCATTTTTTCCCACGGATATGGTGCACAGTCAATGCAGGCTTGGATGCTGTTGGAGGTGATTTTGGCAGTTTTTGAATCTATGCATACAAGTAACAAGGGCATTGTTAAAGACCAAATTTAATACTATAGGTCTAAGCAGTGAAGAGTGGAGTGAGTAGTGAGGTTTGAAAGCGGGGTATGTATTGAAAAGTGGTAGGAGTCACTGAATCACTATGTATTCTTTAGGGCAGCCTTGAAGTAACAATGAAAAGTAGAGGAAGGGTGATATTGCGAAGAATCAAGACAGGAACCCACACCATAGTTCAATAACTCGTACTCAACAATACTCACAGCCCAGAATTTTGACTCGACTCTTTTGTGGTCAAAAATTAATAGAAAATATATTTATGCTTCTCTACATTCATTTCTCGTGTCATTTAACAATGTTATTTAAGTTTATTTTATGCATTTGTATGTTTTTTAAAGTAGCAATAAAGTTGTTGAGTAATACCGAGTAATTGCTTAGAAACTCTCGAGTACCTAGTACAAGTCAGAAATTCGGGCTGCCAAGTAATTGCTCACTATGAGGTTTTGAGCTGTGATATTATGCCATGCATTAATAATCCTGACAAAAGGCAGGAGCAATGTCTTTCTTAGAAGGAACATGACTTGCTAAGTAAAATGGATGGAAAAATCTTCAAGTGGAATGGGATTCAATGCTAATTATTGAAGTAATCAAAACAAGGAAATGCAATGACAAGAAAATAAACAATATTTTCTTTGCGAAAAATACAATAAAAACTAAGAATTTAAAGATCTCCTACAACCATATCAAAAGGATAAGACATGGTGGCAGGTCTAGCAGATAAGTCGGTTGGAAAAGTAGCAAGATGGTTTATGTCCATCATTTTCCCTGAATGGCAGGAAATCTAATATAAGAAGACTGGACCAAAGCAGAATAGCTTGCTCTTCATTTAAATTCTAGGATACCGATATGGCACCCCTAAACCCCCTGGAGCGGGTACGGAGCATACTCGATACGTGTACAGCCTTGGATACGGCACGGGAGCGTCCAGGGTACGGCACAAACCCTGTGGGCATCCAAGGCTTAAAATCAGTGTCATAGAATATTTTAAGTATTTTTATATAGAAACCCTGAAAAACGTCACCAACTTAGGGCATAAAATTTTTAAATAATATTTCCTACTACCAGCCACTGTTTTCATCGAACCAAACTGAAGACATGAAACCTGCGTGTCATGTAAAGCTGCATGTAACTTGGGTGAAGATTTTTCAAAGTCGTAGAAGAAATTTAAAATCAAAACTATTTGCACAGTTGTGCCGCTGCTAGGTCTAATAAACTTCAGACTTTAGTGAAACGCGACTCCAAGTAAATTTTTAATATTAGGTTTTTAGACTTTTATCAAGTCTTTCTATTTGGCGGTGGAAATTTTGTGTCTTTATTCTTTTATCATATAACTCTATCTCCCGCAAAATATTTTTGTCTTTATTCTTTTAAATTTTAATTTTTAACCATAGACTTTGATAAAATTTAAACTTGGTTTAATTTTAGTTTTAATTTAAATTTTAAATTATTTAAAATATAAGTAAAGTTACAAGGCTTATGTTTTTAATTTATTTTTAAATTTTTAATTTGAGATAGGGTGAAAGGATTTTACAAGTAATTTGATTAGATTTTTAATATTTAGTTAAAATATTGTATTAGATTTAAATAAGTTTTAGAATTTAAAATATTTTATAATATGTGGTTAATAACTTAATTCCTAGTTAGAAGGCCGAAATTTATATATTTTTAATTTTTATATATTTTTGTACAACCATATCTTACGCCGTATCCGGGCCCAAAAAAACCTTTGCCGCTTCTGCGAATCGGATACTCCGTACCCGCTCCCATATCCAAAACGTATCAGCTACTTAGTTTAAATTTGTAAAACTCAGGATCAAACAGAGGAAAGACTTTTATAGATTAAAATTTGACATTATGTGCACTCAGTAGTGCCTTTCCATGTTTAATTGATGAATAATAAAAGACACTAGCTCTTACTTTTCTGAATTTCTTGCAGTTGAAATACACTTTGAAGAAGGAAGATTTTTCCATAGGTGGAAAAGCATATGCTTAAATTTGACTTCTGAAATTTGCGTCATTTATTTATTTTTCCAGTTTGGTTAGTTAACACAAATTGGGAGTTAGCATTCAGCCAAAAAAATTCCAGGTCTAGGGTCCCTCAAACCTAGGTAGCTTTAGCAAAGGAACAAATTCAAGGCTATAGACTTGTGACTGGATTCCTATAAAACAGAAATGTTCACAATATCAATATCAGAAAACCAAATAGCATTCCTAAGATTAAGAATGAGTAATGGTTGCAGTTGAGATATATTGGGAACTTGCATCCGTCTTCATGAAAAGAGTTGGGAATTAATATAGGAGAGCACATCATGTATACTTTGCACTTTGCACAAAACATGTAGATGTTCAGAAATCTAGAAAATCATCCAAAGGTGAACCGATTTAAGTGAATACATGCAATCAAAGATAATGTGTTAAGAAGATGAAACAATTATATGGGAAAAATTCCGTGTTTACTTGACCGCTTCCTAACTTATACATCAGGGAATCACATGTAATCAAAGTCAGAGTACCAAAGACATCTTCTCAATAGCTTCTGAACAAGTATGAAGTGTCATAATGCTTTATTTTAAGTTTTTGGAAATACTGTATCCATAATCTTTCAAAACCATAATATATGGGAAAGCTATTCCTGTTGAAAAGGCAGTTTTTCTTGCACAAAATAGCAATGAAAATATGGTCAAGCTAATAAAAATACTAACGTTCAAAGGACAGTACTCCTCCATTGTCCGTGGAAGGCATTGGTGAAGCATATGTGGCCATATTTGATTGTGGAACTAACTGAACAGGTTGCTTTGACGAGGGATCCACAAATTTCTCCTGAACCATGATGCAAAAAAAAATGTATTAGTCATCACAACTAGTTCCCATCGAGATCATACTGTAACTTCAAATTAAGCAGTTCCAGATATAATACTTGCACAAACAGAATTTTGAAGACAGAAAGTTTTGATTGCTTTTTAAGAGCATAAAAATTCATTTTTGAAACAGACAAGGCTAAAAACTAATGATGCTCTACAAACAAAAGTCAAGATGATTATAAAAAATACAACCAATTTGGAAAACGTGGCATTATGTATGAAATCAAAGCAGGCAAAAAAGTGTTCCAAGAGTGAAAAACAGTTTCCATACCTGAGAGTTTCATTCGAACCTAAGAGAATACACAATCTAGAAAATCCAAGCTTCTTTGCACCTCCAACACTTTTCCTCTATTACAGTAGCACTCAAAATCAGTACACCATTTTAAAACTTCATTATTATTGTGCTTGAGGATTTCCCAAGCAATCCTATTGAAGGGGAGGTGCAGAATCCACGATAGAATCAACCCATCGTTTTAATTAGAACTTTAGCACCACCCCTTCCTTTAGGATGCTTAGAAAACACGGGATAGTGTTAAGCCAGATATACCTAAGGAATAGTTCCAAAGATACCCAACATATTTTACTTCCTGCAGAAGTTTTTGTCCTTTGAGTTTCTGAATGAACTTGCAATGGATATTACATCTTGCGTCTCCAGCCCCCTGACATTCCAACTTGATGTGAGCCAGAAAGTGATTTCAGACCACCTTTATTCTGATACGACCTATCAAAGAAAGGTGAGATCTTCAGATCCTTCTTTTTAGAACCCAATGGTGTAGAAGGTTTCTGTCCTTTGGATCTATTACAATCTTTCTCAAATTCACTGTCAGGATGCATCCCGGAATCCTCTTTAGTCTTTAATCTTTTTAAGTTTTTAACCCCAAATTTGTTTTTGGTGTTAGGGGTACTAGGCTTTTTTCTGTTAGACCTAAAGGTTTAAGATGTTTGGCCGTAACCGTGGAAGGATTGGAGTTTGTTATGTCTCTTACCAGGCTACTTGGCATGGCCTTCACTGGAGAACACTTGGCATCAAAGGGGTTTTCATTCTGCCCCTCAGAGATGGTTGCTAGACTAAGAGAGCCAACCACCTCCTACTCACTTGAAGACTCCACATTCGGCACATCAGAAACAGGTGCCAAATTTGAATTCTTTTCCAAAATAATCTCATAGTCAACAGGAGGTCTGTCTACTTGGGGAAGTGGGGGAATTTATTCCTCTAGAGAATCACAAATATCCATTTTCACGACGGAGATGGCAGGCGAGTTCAGGATTTCTCCAGTGCCTATCACCGGTAATTGCAATTCAGGCTTTAGAAACCAGTAATTTGCGGCAAGGGGTATTATAGAAAGGATGGCCAGAGTCAAAGAAGCAGATGTCCAGTAACATTTGAGTTCCAACAGAGAGTAACTGAAACTTCCAACCTACAGATTGTACATAGGTTGTCTAAGCCTCAAAACGTTCATGGTTTTCAGTGATATATTTACTTCACATCAGAAGAAATGTCTAATTTATTTATGATCAGTTTACAAGCACCTGACAAATTGATGCCAATTGATGCCAAGATATTGCATGAAATGAGTCAGTTTTAAGGTAAGAAATAAAACGAATGACAAAAAGAAAATTTTGTTCTGTGGATAGATGACATGAAATTCGACAAAATCTTAAACTCTAACCAGCAATTCAACAAAAACTAGTAAGATAAGATAAGATAAATATATTAAATGTCCGATGAATGACCACAAAAGATAAAGTTAAATATAAGATAAGAAACACAAAAGCAACAGTTGGCTAAAGCATTCTAAAAAGTTTCCAGTTTCAATTGCTTTTAAATAAGTTCTGACAACTGCTTAAGTTTCCACTTTCAGTTGCTTCTAAATATAATTTCAGAAAAGTGTGATTGGTTCAAAATCTCCAAAACATAAATAACAATACAGTATATCATTCAACACGGAAAATGGTGGAACTCATTGTCATATCTCAACCTTCAAATCAATTATAATGTCTTTATTAAATACAACTCAAATGTGTACCGACTTAGAAAATAAAATATACATGGTCCATACTATATACATTATAACTTAAAAGTACAAGTAAAGTAAATGTCCATATCTTAATATAGACTTATACTTAACTGTTTATTTTATGAAGATACTGGCACAAACTTATCAATTACTTGCAGCAGTATTGTCCCAAAACTTGGCAAACATTCAGCAGCAAGTATGGGTAAAAATACTTGGTTGTGAAATTTTCTCAAGAGTAGTCGGCGCGTATGCCAACTATGATCTAAATTACCCCTCTCATGACTGGATGACTATATCTTGCAGAGTTACTCCACTTTGAAAATTAATCTATTGAAAGGCCCACTCATTTTGATAAATAAATAGTGTGACAAGGGATCCCCTTTACATAATCCCCTCGTGGGCTTAAATAAACGAAGGTTCAAAACTTGAATAATTGGGAAGTGATGAACGGTCCAAGATTTTCCATGTAAAAATTTCTCTTCAGATGGAACTGACACTAATAAGTTATGACCTCGTGTTAAGGGGTGTTAAAATGTAGCATTCAATATCTACGTGGTGACATGGCTAACATTATATATGAAAGAGTTGAGTTCGGTAAGATAGTTAAGGCATACCCTTCGCATATAAAGAACATAAAAAATGTTCTTTATACCCCTTCTAACGGGGTTGTTGGTAATAAGACTAATAGGTATTTGGTGAGACGGAAGCTTAAATTTGATGGGGTTTATATGGGAAGCCCGAGGATTGGATGACCTGGGGAAATAATTAGATACCACCCTCGTGATTTTACAGCTAGCTTTCTATCCATGCTCTAAGAGGCACCAATACTAAAACTGAAGGGGAATGATTAGTAATGGGCTTGAAGATTGCTTTGAGCCACAATTGTCTGAAATTAAAGGTGGAAGGGTACTCAATGATCATAGTCAAAGCTACAACCAAAGCATCAACACCAAACTAGAAACTAAATGGAATCCTTGGAGAGGCCTTCATCATCTGTGACCAAGTCTACATCTCTTTCACACACTATTACAAGGAAGCCAATAGGCTAGCTAACTTCCTTTCAAATGAAGGATTTAAGGACGCATCCAAGCCTCTTTCTTAGAACAGAGCCATGGATATGAGGAAATGGCTCGAAGACTTATGGGTCATTGATAAGGGAGGAGGCACTCCTCCCCACTCTCTCTTCCCAATCCTAAACTCTACCATCTTCCTAGTTCATATCGTCGAAGACTTGGGCTTTGGGTTTTACTTATGAAATTACTTATTTCTTAAACATAAGCATTGTAATGATAGGCTCGATGTCTTAAGCTAAATGAAGGAAATAATTTCTGGGTGGTGGCTGTAATTTAATATGACCCATCGTAATTGTGAGGGGTTTTATTGGATTTAAGGTGTTGTGGAGTATTTTACTCGTACACCTTTCACTCTTTCCTCCCTTAACTTCCCCACGCTTCCATCAACTCACTTCAACAGGTCTGGATTTTTTATCTTTTTGTGTGTGTGAAGTGAGCTCCAAGTTTGAGAGTCATGGCATCTAAACATATGGGGTAGAAGGGCCAAAGCAATAGCTGCGAAGGCTTCCAAGAGAGGCCCTATATCAAAAGTCACAGGTCCCATTACAAATGATCACCTCTATTATATGCTGGAAATCTCATTGCCATATGTGATTGAATTCACTGAATAAATTCTATGGATAAGAGTTGCTGGAAATCTCATTGCGACATGTGATTGAATTCACTGAATAAATTCTATGGGTAGCAGTTACCCCTCCATATGGGGTTCCTGCAAAGATTGCGAGGGGCATTCATAAACAATTTCCCTTGGCACCATATGTGATTGGATCCATCAAATAAATTCTACAGAGAGGAAGTTGTAAATCCATTAGGAAATGTGGATCAGATTGCAGGTGGCATTCGCAAATAGTTTCATGATCAGCTTTTAAAGTTGATCATACATGCTGCTTCAAAGGGATTTCATTCATGAAGCTGAGAAGAACAAGTGGGAAGAGTCCACCGAGGCTCTATTGGCCTCAATAGAGAGCTCTCTCTCTGCCAGACTCAACAAGCTCGAAGCTGCAATGGCAGATATGAGGAAGCTGCCCATTCTATGTTTGAAAAACAGAGAATGGACGTTAAGGGGATGGATGAAAGTTGTGAGGCCCCATATGGCACCTGCTTCTCCCCACACATTTACAGTTATAATACCTGCCTGTATGTGAAAGAATGGGTCAGAAGCAGACACTGTGAAGCTGAATAGCAGTGGCGCAGTGGTTAAGGATGCAAAGACCTGATCATTTTGTTTCACATAAGTCAGCCCCTTACGATAGCCTCGTTTGGCTTGGTTCAAGTGGCAGTTGTGGTGATCCTAACAGACCCCTTGTTCAGTATTCTCTAACGAGGCGGTAGTCATATGAAGAGTTGTGGGTCAGATTGTTAGCAAGTGTTTGAGCAATGAGGAGGATCCCTAGCATGACCCTATAAAAGTTTTGTATGTACCAGTTACCAGAGAGAGCGCTCATAATGTCGAGAGTGCATCATGCCTCACAATAATTCTTGATAATGACAGAATTCTCGCCCGGTACACAGAAAAGACATCAATCTATGAGAGGAAGGCCTTCTGCAGTAATTTCAGTTGTGTATTTTAATAGTTCAGCCCTGTGGGTTTTTTCCCTGGCGATTCATAGCTACTAGTTTTCTACCTTGTATTTGCAATCCTCAACAGATGCGCTCAGACTGTTATATTAATCTTTACTTTTGAATCTTCTTTCAAGATCAGGCCCAAGGTAATCTGAACTGACCTTATAAATGTTTGACAATTGAGGAATCCAATTAAACCTGCAAAACAAATGCACTCTTAAGGAAAATACTAAAATACTCTCTGGATCTCTTTCTTGCATTTTACATTTTGATAAACATTCTAATCTACTGAGCAATTTGTTTGTCTAGCCCTTTGCCTTCATTGTAATAAAAATATTTAATAGGTGTTCATTATTTTCTTCTATGTATTTGATTCAACAGTCTTGATTTGGTGCTAGAAAATTCTTTCTTGCAGACATAAATCTAGTGTAATACCAGGGAACAAATGTGTTATATCATACCAACAGCAGGAAGTGTGCACCTTTGGCCTCTGATTAAATAAATTAGCAGCTTTAAGGTTGTAAACATTTTTGGTAGAGTAAAAACAATTGTAGATGTAATTCATTCAACACGATTAGGTCTATTGATGTTCCAATCAGCAAAATATGCAATAAAGGTTAAGATGGTCCATGCATTAAATTAACCCAACACACAATAAAAATACTAACCCTGATGTAACCCACCATAATAAATATAATTCTTAACTCCATATTACTCTAGAGAAAAAAACAATTTGATCTTTATAACATCCTTCAGCAATTGGACCGTATTACTGTGCAGAACATAAAGTGATGGTACCTAGTTGCAAAATATGAAAAATGCACATCCATGTATCATTATTAAACCCCATTAACAAGACTCCAAAACTAGAATAAGTATCAAAATTTACCTTTCTGTCCTTATATTTCTTTGCCAAGTTCTGTTCATCACCCTTTCTTCGCTTCCCGTTCTCTTTTTTCTGCAGAAATATATAAGCTTGCAATGATTTCTAACCAACCATACCATTAACTTGATCAAATCATTTATTTATATTTGATTTTCTATATATGATGATTTCATTGAGATTCGATGTCACATAAATATAAGAAATTTGTTTGCTTAAATAAGAATTGTAGAATGTTTGCTTCCCCACACTCAATAAGAAATACTCATTTAAATCCTGAAAATGATTCAAGCACAACTCGTTTTCATATAATATAAATTAGAAATCCCAAAGAAATTTAAAAAACACAATATTCTATCTCTAGAAAGGTATAGAATATTACAGATGGGCAATCAAAAACCTCAAGTCCTTGACAATAACAAATGATCTCTGAAATTGTGGCACCTTTGTTTTGTGAAATCAATGTCTTAAAGAGATCTAATAATTAATTTATGCAAGGTTCATCAAATTATTTATCATTAGTTTTTATGCATTCATTGAACTGAAATGAAGCATTATGATTTAAATTATATAAGCATATACATGGACGATTACATTGTTACCAAGTAGTTGTAGGGTTCACATCTAATTGATCGCCCACCTCCATAATAATCTTAAGTCCATGTTCAAATAATATTCCCAAATGTTATAAAAAGAACAATAATAATAATATAATAATAATAATATGCAAAAACTAAAATACTTGGCAACTATAAATTTCCTTTAGAGAACATGATGCAAAGCTACCTACCCATTGAGTATGCAGAAGTTGCAACTTTTAGACAAGGTTTGGCTTTGATTTTGCAAGATAAGATTGAGTGGTTTCACAAGGATGTGAATTCTCGGGAAAGAAAAGGAAGGGAGAAAAGAAGATAAGCTCTTATAGTTAGAAATACCCGAATGATCTCGGCTGAGAGAGAGAGAGAGAATCAGTTTGATTCATAACACAGCACTAGGTGTTTGACATGGCATCGAGAGGCGTGATTTCCAGCCATGGCTGGGCTCAACCTCTTCGTGGTGTTCATGTAAAATCGCCATCACAAACTAGAGTGTTTCGAACTAGAGGTAAATTTAAATCACGGGATTCGGAGGAGGGAAATGTTTATTACAGAAAAAAGCGATCTACGGATAGTTCTCCTTCTAAATTCATTTTGTTGGACTGCGAAGACTTAAAAGGCAATCCAAGCAACGATTCGAAAGAGACTGTCGAAGGGTTTTCGAACCTGTCTTCCTCATTAGGTGATGCAAATTGTTTTGCATTGCGTCAAAGGTTGGTGCGACCTTGGAGTTTGTGTTCTCTACTTGAGAGCAATTCGAGGGCCTCTATAAGGGCAACACAGATCTGAAAGGAGCCCTAACAGTTTTTGAAGGGGATTCAAAGATGTCTCCACACCCTTCAATGTTGGGGTAGGTCAAGGGTGCTCACACGACCTCCCCTTTGAATTTGAATATGCATACCCTAACTTCTAGGGATGTTGTTACCGAGTCTACATTTTTGAATTTGTTGATAGCTAAAATCATCAAAGGTGTTTAGTTTATCAATAACCCATCCTATAATATGCCTAAAAACATGGATGGATGGCCACCCTATGGAAAATTTGAACAAGGAAATTGTGAAAAATCAGATTCATAATTATGAAAATATGTTGGTCATCAGATTCATGATGAAAAGTTGAAGATTTAAGATGCGACTTCCATCCTCAACCGAGGGTTTATACCTAAGGTCCCTATTTTGAATGTTGTGAAGGAGGAGTTAATGGCTACAACCGAATTGATGGAGAAATCTAAGCAGCTCATTGTGGAGCCTTAGCGCAATGGGTTTGAGGCTCCCCTCCCTTCACTCATTACGCCCGCCCACAAACAAGTGCCACACCAGAAGATTTCAATTTTTTCCTTACAAATAACAAGCACTACTTCGAGGGACACATGCATTTGGAATCTAGGTGGTGGTCCTTTATTTTCTAAGTAGGATGCAAGATGGGGCATTTAATCGGTGGTGTGCATTGAATTAGGAGGCCAAAGAGATCTCGCTAAACTCGCATGGGGGTGGGATTGAAATATGTGTGCCTTCTATTTAACTCATATATTGCAGCTCGCCATGTGTTACAATTTGAAACATGAAACATCATCGGCAATCTCGCTTATGTTGAGTTGTTGTTGGCAGATTTCAACCCCGAGAATCGTGGTCAAACACATTAGCCTCTCTCTCGGTTGGAGTTCCCATTTGCCTTCTCATCTGTGTCCCTTTGTTGACCTTTTTGACGGCTGATTCGGCAAACTTCTCATTGCAGATGGTTGCCAAAACTCCTTCCGGATAAATCCTCAGTGCCGTGTGGAGGTCGATTTGAAGTGGAACCTCCCTCCTTTTATTTCTATTTGCACTATTGACAGTGTTCAGCAGCAGAAGATTTATTACCTCAATCTTCCGAATTCCAATCATAATAGCGTTTTGTTTACACAACAACATCACGGTGTGGCGAAAGTATAAGTGTTTTCCAGCTAAACAATTTTCAAATGGTAAAAACATGGTAAAACACATTGAGAAATTAAAAAATTCTAATATTCATAAAAATCGAAAGGAAAAAATTGGAAGTAAAGGGATCTTTCTGAGTAAAGTATTATTTAGATATATTTGCTTTTTGTGGTATTTTCATGGTGGGAGCATTTTTAACACTCAAGTCATCACTTTGATGATTATTTTAAATGACTAACCATTTCTCTCGACTTCTTAACTCGTGTATATTGGTGAATAAACACAGGCGAAGGAACCCACAAAACACACAAGCACCTATAAACATTTTTTTAGTATGGAGGAAGAACGAAGGACTTCAAAAATTCACGGTTTTGGGGTTTTCAACCTCTAGCCTCTTTCTCCATTGGCAAACCTTCCTTGACTCACAATTATAACAAGTGTGGGATATTCCATACCCCACACGTTGTTTTGAAATAATGGGAGCTTTTGCAATGTAATACTTTTTCATGCCAAATATAGGACATCAAAATAAGCATATAACATGTCTTGATTATGAAAATGTTGGTAAATGGATCAAAAGACTAAAAATATTTTAGTATTATTAAAAAAATGATAACTTATCTTTGAAAAATTCGCTGTCATTTTAGACAAAATTGACAGTTTTTATTACAAACAATTAAATTGTTTTCTCTTTAATTAAAAAGCAATTTTTTCAAAACCTCGAGTTTGAATAGGTGATTTGTTGGTTTAACTATCATGTGGTTTTTAGGTTTACTCGACATGCCTTCACATAAGCATTTTCCACTTCGCATAAACATTTAGCACTTTGCAACTGCACTTATCACGCCGCATGAGCTTTCCCGCCTAACCATCTTTTGTGCAAAATAGTGCTTCCCTTGCCATGTGTGTCAAGTTGGCAAACCATCACTATGCATACTTCGCATTCTTTTCACAAGGGCCATGCAATATCATAAAAGTCTGCAGAACCATCAAGATGTTTTGCAGCCATCTAGAAACATTTCATGTCTTATGGTACGAAATAGGAATAACAATTATATGTGCATATGTATGTATGTATGTATGTATGTATGTATGTATGTATATACGTACGTACGCATGTATGTATGTATATATGTATGTATGCATGTGTGTGTGTGTGCATATATAGTATGTACATTGCATCATCAATCTCGATATTTGTTGAAGTTAGAGATATCCTCAATTGTATTTTTCCTTGATTGAAATTAGCTAATGCCTTGCAACTATCCTCTTAAGGTATACACCATACAAGGGCTTGAGAGGGTCTCCATAGGATACTAACACAATTTAATTTAGTAAGGATAAATCATGCTCTCTTGAAAACTGTTTACTAGTCATTTTCTTGTAGAAGTAATAGATATAAGGCTAATGTTTGAATCAAATTGCACATTATTTACAAAAGTAGGTTTGTCTATTTCTAGAATAAAATACCACTAAAGAGATATTTGCAAATATAGATAGGGTTCTCACATAAACTAGTCCGTAAGTGAGACATCCCCACATACATTAACCAAATCAAAATTAATTAACTAATTCGCATGCAGAATGATTTTCCCTCAAAATATCAATAAAAATATTGCACTTTTGAGGACTGTAAATATTAATGTTCTTAAATCAGGAGTAATGTTTTTAAATGACATTGAGATAAAAAGGACAATTACAAAACATCTTGACCATCATCTACCATTGGAATCCTATGGTAGCCAATACCTTCTCTCTTCAATTTAATCTTTGGCTCAATAGTGGTGACAATACCATGTCCGTGCTTGTTAAGTCCACTAACTATATATCCCACCCACCAAGGCAGTTTGGGACCAATTCCTTTAGTATGCTTTCCAAAATCACTAACGCCAAGAGAAAACTGAGCATTGATGACAACCCAAGCTTCATCATGGAGAGATACATCAAGGCAACACCATAATCGAAAGATGCAAAAGAAACATCATCAAATTAAGAACCAGATCCTCTTACATCATTTCCATTTGATGAATCAACACCATCTCAAGATTAACAAGTAGATCCACCTGCTGAATCCTATAGAAATTTCTCAAGTATTTGTTCTTTTAAAGACAGTTTTCACAGTCCGTGAAATAATGAAACAACCTATTGGAATTAATTGTGTAGTAAATTTTTAATGAACATTTTGGATCATGTGACCGATCAACAAGATAACAAGATGCCACAGAGGATGGTCTAAAATGTCAAGTAAAAACATTCTACATAGTTAATTTCAAATTGGCTTATTTCAGTATTTTCTCTCTCTCCATATTATCCTTGAGATTCTTAAAGGAAAATACAATAGTTTTAATTGAAGAATCAATTATGTGATTCCAAACATTAACATTCACAAAGAGAAGTAAAATGCTTGGAATTTTTATCAATAAAACATGAGCACTTCTAATCCAACAATTTCCTTCATTAGGGTGGGTGCCAAATTTAATGGATCCTAGTCCATCTCGAGCAACTACATATGAAGTGAAGTGACCTCTTAGGAAGACTCGACATTTCCCTCATGTAATGACTCAACCTCCTCGACCACAAGATTCTCATGTTGGATGGCCTTGTGTAACTTATCGAAGACTGGTCATAAAATTCCCTTGCACCCTTTGCCGATTCAATTTTCTCAATATTACACAACTCTTTGGAGACATGAAGCTGGATATGCTCGAGAGCCATATCCTATCTATTATGACACTCATCTTTCTCACTTGCATCAACATGGTTCTCATCACTTTTGGTAAAATCTCACAAGCCGCAATTCTAGAATATTTCCTCAATTTCCGACTTCAAAATGAAATAATGAAACAAGCTATGGGAATAAATTGTGGAAAAATTTTAATCACCATTTTGGATCATAGCAAGATGCCACAGACGGTGATCCAAAACATTGATTGAAAACTTTCTACATAGTTTATTCCAATTTAGGCTTGTTTTAGTATTTTTCTCTCTCCATACATCCCTAGGATTCTAAAAGGCACATAAACTAGTGTCGATCGAAGCATCATGTGATTCCAAACATTAACATCCTCATTATACTTTACACAGAGCAATATAATGCTTGGAACTTTAATCAATATGAACATGAGCACTTCTAATTCAACAATTTCCTTCATTGGGTTTTGATTAATAGGGCTCAAACCTGGGGATAGCCTAGTCCATCTCAAGCACCTATATCTGAAACGAAGCAACCTCGTAGAAGACACACCATCGTCCTAATGCAATGATTAGACCTCCTCAAGTACAAGATTCTCATGTTGGATGGCCTTACGCAGCTTATCAAATACCACCTCAAAAATTTCCCTTGCATCCTTAGCTGAATCAATGTTCTCAATATTACACAACTCTTTAGAGAGATGAAGTCAAATACACCCAACAACCATATCTTGTCTATTAAGGCACTCATCTTTCTCACTTGCATCAATGTGATCCTTCTCATCGCCTTTGATAAACTCTCACAAACCACGATTTTGGAATCTTTTCTCCATTTCCTACTTGTAATATGGGTCTGCAAGTTTTTATTCAGGAAATCCATGATTGAGGGATGAAAAGGTGGAGTTATTCGAAACATACTCAATGCCAAAGTGTGCCAGAAAATTCCTTTTAAAAAAAATCCAAAATCACAAATATAGTTTTTGTAAACTGATAACAAATGCAAATCATGCATTAGAAGCTTCCAAATACACTACAGCTTTGTGAATAATATGTCTTTGAATTTACATTCAAAACATATATTTACATGTTGATATTTGAAAAACCCATATGTTCAGATGTCCTTTTGCATATCAGCTCTAATTCCATGATAAATTTTACACCTATATTCATTCCCATCTGCACATTATATTGCACCACCAATAAAGAATAGACACACACATATTTAATTGGGTGCATAGTACCCAAATATAATGTTCACTCTTTATAACCGATTTTCCTCTTACATCAATGAGTGTTTGAGATATTTACTTATTCCCTTACATACATAAATATGTAATGACCCTAGTGGCTTTTACCAACATAGTTGACTCTATGAAGTTTCCACCACTTAATAACCTTGGTTTCCCTCACCACCATAACCAAGTCGAGAACTTAAAATTGAATTTACCGCATAAGCCTTACAAATGACGCCACAATAACATTGGCAAATCATTGGGAAACTTATTCAAGCATTTAATAACCCTTGGGTATTTCATCAACATAGCTGACTTGGGAAACTTACACCATTCAATAACCCTAGAATTTTAATGCCATTACCAACTTAAAGAAGTTAAAATTCATGTTAGCGCATAAGCATTACCTAGATGATGCCATAATAACATAAGAAATTTATTTGGGCACTTATTAAGTGTTAATTTGCACTAATAGCTTCATATGTATCCAATATGAATGCATAAAAAATATAAGGAAGCGTGCATCAAGGAGAGGAGGGTAAGGAGTAAGAAAAAATATAACCCGCAATACTTGTCCGGCCTTGTAAGCCGATCTCAATTGAAACTCTCCACAAGAAAAAGAAACAATATACCACGATAAGTAGAAACCATGAATGATTGATTGCAATAGAGTTTTGAGGGTATTAGCCATTCTTACAATTGTTGGTAAACCTAATGCATATAAAAGCTCCATAGCTTCGTGCATGTAGTATATCAAGAATTTTGTTGGAAGTCCTTAAAACTTTATGGAAGGAAGAATAGGAACAAAAGAAAAGAGGCACATACATACACAAGAAGTAAATTTATGTCATAGATTAAACAAAAAGCGAAACAACGTTAGCACAAGAACATTATACCAAGGATTCCTACACAGCTTAATTCCTCCAATTTTTAACATTAATCATTTCATCCAATGTTATGATGTTATAAATAAAGTCACCCCTTTTCGAAGTATAGTCATTATGGTGCATTTTATTCTACTAAAACCAAGCTATTCATTACTCCAAAGATGAATGAAATTTTTAAATAAATTTCTTTTCTTTTAAGCAAATATTATATCCTTCAATCTATAAGTATTTGTCACACCAGCTGCCTTAATGGCGTTCAATATTTGCAACTCATAATTACTCAACATGTTATTGTTGCCCTAGTATATAGATGAATAATATTACCTTGGTTGATCACAGAGATCAACATAGAATCAAAGGAAAGAAGGTACAAGAACATTAAAACATCAATATTTGTAGTTGTCAAAAACAATGTAATGGCACCTTTCACAAAACTTGGATAAAAAAGAGAATAGAAATCAAATCACTGCCAGCTAATTGCTCAAGGATATATTGATCAATAAGTTTCTAAAACTAGCCTCCGGGCTGGCCTGACTGGTCATGGGAGGAAGAGTTAAAGCACCCCGACTAAGAGGTCTTAGCTCAAGTTCTCAATATACATGCACAAGGAGGAGTGGGGCATTTGCACCAACATGGGGGTTATAGTGGCCAGCCAATTTGAACCTGCGACCTCCAATGAAGAGGCTTTAAAAGCAGATTTGCTTACTGATTTCCCTAAAAAAAAAAGTAAGTTGCTAAAAGTAAAACATCAAATGTATTAATCGGTTCAAGGTAGAAGGAGAGTTTGCATTTTATCAATACACTTTTAGGCCAAGATTACTAGGTTATAAGTGAGACTCGTTAAAAATCTTATGTGGCATCCTTGTTGGTCATAGAATCCTCCTTCCTCCCTCAATCCTAAAGTTCATTGTTAGGATGAAGAAAAAGGAATTACAACCTAGGTAATCAAATTCTTTCACAAAAGGAAAAGGTAAATAGAATCCCTTTTGCACAAGGGTCGTATGAGATGCATTTTGGCAAAAGCTGATTGGCCTTATGATTAAAAATCAAACCATGGGTTGAATGGAATACAATAAAATGATATATGGTGACCTCAAATGTAAACTCATGAGCTTCTTGTTGTCATATTAAACCCTTTAAGAATAGCTAGACACAAACTTCAAAACACATGAATTAGTTGATTTAACTAAAACGTTACTATATAGCTAGGGCCAAGGGCCCTCGCCAAATGAAGGGCCTCCCAAGTCATAGGATGAGAAGGAACTCCCCACCCCTATATATCTTAACCGAGGCAGCAAGGAGGCCCTATGTTGCATATAGCAAGAAGATTAGTTCTTCCTCGACCTAACCCCCTCTATCAACAAAGGGATTAGTTGATTTAACTGAAAGGTTATTATATAGCTAGAGGCAAGCGCGCTCGCACTATATATGGGGCACTCACCCAACGAAGGGCCTCCCCTCGTAGGAGGGGAAGGCACTCCCCACCTCTATAGATATTAATCGGAGGGGGGGGGTAGGCCCTACATTGTATAGAGCAAGAAGAAGATTAGTTCTTCCCTCAACCTAACCCCCTCTATCAACAAAGGGGTTAGGTTGAGGGAAACCATGGCCTCCCAAGCATAACTATAGCCTACTATATATAACTCTCATTGATCAAGCCAAACTAATAGCCTAAAGTAAAGTATGTAATACCAATACCCTTGTTAAAGCTCAACTATACTATATATAGTAGGCACTCCCTTGCCTATATATCCAAAGGAACTCACCTATATCTGTGGCACCCCCACCACACCCCAACCTTATGTATATGTCTTTATATGGGTGTTTGTCTATGAAGAAAACTCAAGCCCATTTACTATAGAGCAGAGGGTTAGGATTGACAAGGGGAAAGACTAGTGCTAACGGAATTCATGCTTGGGAGGCAAGGACCACTATACATAGGCCCTCACACCAACGAAATTGTTTCTTAGGATGCCAAGGGAGATACAAAATTTATGCTTGGAAGGCTAAGGGAGCTATAGTATTTCTGCTTGGAAGACCGAGGAGGCCGTTATAAACATGAAGTTAGAGGCAGCTATATATATAGGGGCCTTCAACCCCTATTGAGATAGGAGTCTAGGGGAGGGTTTGCACCTCTAGGAACTCAAATGATGTAAGAGCTTGGCTTGACTATTGTCCTTTATCCCAACTAGATATAGCCTCCATATTCGAGCCTATCACCAACCCCTTAGCCAACACCATCTATAGAATCTTCTCATTGCTTGTATATCTACCCATCTAGCTAACTACTTAGTTTAGTATATATAGCCAATTTAATTGAATTCGATTGTCACTTCACTTGAATATATATAACTTTATAGTTCCGCAAAAACAATCCCTATAAAATATCTACCTTATATATGTATGGGCAGGTTATAGAGAAGTGCTTCTACGGAATTTTTGTTCTCTCGATGGGCTATTATATATAATTGGATACTAGTCAAGGGTGGACTATGACGATCAGCATGACATCATCCGAGACCACCCCCTCTCCCCTCCTACGCCGAGGTATGAGGGGATCACCTTAAGGTCCTAAAGTCCCTCTCCCATTGGTCGAGACGATTTATGGTAGAGGGTCGAGTCCTAATGTCAACAATTGACCAAGGGCCCAAAGGCCCTAATGGAGGGGCTAAGGAACCTCTCATATGGGTAAAGAAGGGGGATCTTATGTCATACCTAACCCTACAATGAGGCCAAGATTAGCACACCACTTCACACCTTTGTATTGACAAAGAAATGGAAGATTGTGGAACAGGTGAATCACACTTGAGTCACAGGTGTCGCATGGGCCAAAGGACTCGTAGTACCCCAATTATTGATCAAACCAACACCTTTTTCAAATGACACTCTATTAATTGGGAGAGGTTCCTATCCCACTCCCTTAGCCTCTTCAACCTCTACCCCACCTATATCTATTCATCTATTTTCTAAACTCTTATTAGAGATGAGTGGGATCGATATTTTTAGGTCATCGGAAAGAAAACAATTGGGATGTTATAAAAAACTATACGGCTATCGTAGAGTCTTAGAGGCTTTACGAGACATTTATTAGACAGTTCCGTACTTCTCACAGCTTTATTTGATTTTAAGAAGAGCTCCATTGGGTGTCCTCCCTCTCTCGATCCTATACAACATTTACATTGATGAGGTGGAGGAGCTTCTTCGGTAGCATAACCATTTACATGGTTGTTGTATTTTGCATGAGGTGGTTATAGTTATCCTTATTTTTGTCAATGATGTTGTCTTCCTCTCACACTCTACCAACTTACAATGACAACTTGATGCCCTTTCTCATTTATGTGATCTTTGACAACTTATGGTCAACCTTAGTAAAACTAAGATCATGATTTTCAATATTTCCAAGCTCTCTCTCTCTCAAATTTCAATTTTTCTACGAATAAGAACTTTTGGAGGTCATATTCGCCACATATACTTAAGAATCCAATTTTCTGGTCCATCCTTTAGCATGAAGTCTGCCTCTCACTCGTGCCTTTACAAGGGGTATGCCTCTCTTTCTGTCTTGGAACATCAGTGTTTCAAGATCCACTTCCAAGACATCCTTTCTAAGTTACGCCTTTTTGATGCAATTATCAAGCCCGAACTTTTATATGGTTCACGGGTTGAGAATCTATTTTCGGAGCTGCTTTGAATAGGCCCATATTGAGAGGGTCCAGACTCTCGTGCTATAGTGCATTATCTATTGCAAGCAAGCAGTTCCTTAGTGCATTATCCAACTTGAATTTGTGCCTAGCCGCTACATGAGATAGATATACATAATTAGTACTTTGCTCCTCGGAGAGGATTGACTCACTTGTCCCCATTAGATGTCGCACTATTAGTACTTTGAGACTAGGTTGCTCCTTTCTATTGGCATCATTGATATTGCTCCTTTCTATTGGCATCATTGATAGGATCCCTCTCATGTACTCCCTACACACCCACCGGGCTCCTTCCCACAAAAGATATCATCAAAGATGCAAAACGGGACATCTATGGATAGTATATCCGCACCACTGGATCTCCCCACTTGAGTCGCTCAGCCCCAAGTTTGTTTTTTACGTTTAGCATTTCGTACAAGTGGCGAATAGTATTATTTGTCATCCTCGCAATCTCCAGCCAACCGGTCCCACAACTTGAGAGATCCACTCAGCTAGATGAGAGTGTGCTCTCACCAATTATGGATTGAAACTAATCATCACATTCTCCAACTAGATTGGATTTGTCCTCTTTATTCTTACAAGAGGTGGAGACCAAGGAACGCTTCATTTTCAGATGCCCCATTTACTATGAGATCTAAGAAAGATATCGTGCATCTATAGGGACTAAGGAAACGATCCGTCTACTTTCTTCAAATATCCAAGCCGAAATACGGCTCATTATCTGTGTGAGGCCATCAACCTTAGGCACAAATCCCTAGAGAAGGGATCTAGAGGCTCAAGCTCCTTGCTAATCACCTCATTTTTTCAGCATGCCCATGTGACAAGAAGCACTATGTGCACTTTGGACACCAATACTTCACATATCAAAGTTGATAGATCAATTAGGTGATGCTTCTCTCAACACACCATTACTACTCAGATTACATAGATCCCTAACCTACTCTTCCTCACCCTCATGGCTCTACTCCCTTTCCCCTTCTCGGCGACATGAATCTACTAATTATGGATCGCCCCCATACAAAAAGGATAAACTCATATTACGAGTTTTCTTTCTACTACGAGAGTCTGGCGGACTTGGTTGTTAGGGGAGATTCTAGAGGAAGTGTTTTTCTTCCCCATAGGTTTTCCAACCTTCCTTTACGACCTTGGATACTCCTTACCCAACATTGTTAGATCTTCCACAACAATTGATGATGGCCCAAACAACTCCACTTCAAACACATACAGAGATAATCGATGCAATTTCTTTCCAATCTTCATCAACACATTGCCTTAGGGGCTCTTGCTGACCCTTCATTGCTAATTCTATTGTTTTCATTACCATTTGTGTTAGTGGCACACTACTTATTTGTCTTATGTACTTTTGGCAATTTGCTTCTCATATTCTCTCTTCTAAAACTTTCTTTTGTTTATTGTTGTATCCTCGAGACCCACTGACCTATGTTTGGTCATTTGTGGACATTTATATGATTGCTTTCTTTATTTCTAGAGGCAAGTAGTCAAAGGTCCCTCAACTATAGCGAATAAGCAGTGGCATTGGGGAGAAGGTGGCATTGGGGAGAAGGGCCCCAAGTCGACAGATGTCATACACTTGATTAGCTCACATCCATAATAAAAAGGTGGTGACACATGTATGGGATACCCTCGCACGGTTCACAGAGCGCATACTTTGATTTGAGTGGGGTGCATCACCGCATCAACTATGTTTAACAAAGGTTGCTCGATTTAATTCAACCCAAAAATCACTTTTAACCCCGTGTTTGATAGCCATACCATAATAATGTTAGTCATGGTTACATTCATAAGTAGCTGATCTATCTATTATATTTCATGTATGTATGACAATCCACATAGCCCTTGATCTATTTGTTATTCATGTATTCCCACTTTTTTGTGCTCATGTTGATTATAAGGGATAACCCGATTCAATTATTCCTGGGATGGGAGGGAGTAGGTCTCGCTTCCCATTTGCTAATCAATTTTTGGTTCACACGACTTCAGGCGGATAAAGCAGCTATCAAAGCTATGCTTGTCAATCGAGGAGGTCGGTTCGCTATCGAAATTTTGGGTCATTTCACTTTCTTTCAAACACTAGAATCCTCAACGATTTTTACTCAAACACTCGAACCCCACAATTCTTTCATTTTCTGCAATGTGAGATTTCATGCCATAACTGTGATTCGTATCTCACTCCCTATTGGTGCTGTTGGAAAATCCGCACAGATAGGATTGCATACTCGGTTACCCGATGCAATGGAGGGTCCCACTCCAGTATCCGCTTTGATTCATAAAGCTACTATGGCAGCAGCAAACATTTCCGTGATAACAAGGTGCTCCCCTCTATTGACTTCCCACCCACAACGCTCTTCATAATTATCTTTGCGAGCTTACCTTTGAGGGGTTATAATGTCATTCTACACAAAGAACCACTGGAATATTACAGAACGATCCGAAGAGGGTCATAGCTTATCCAACTCGCAGTCAATTAGGCTATATGATCCTTGCTTGCGGCATTCCCAACTATTCGGTTAGCGTCTTTCACTTAATGAATCACGCGTTTCCCAAAGCATTACCATTCTCGAGTGCGGGTTCGGTGATTCATGCCATGTCGGATGAGCAAGATATGCGCAAGATGGGGGGGCTTGCTTCCTCGTTACCCTTTACCTATGCCATGATGCTCATAGGCAGCCTATCTCCAATTGGATTTCCTTTTCTCACTGGATTTTATTCCAAAGATGTGATCTCGGAGCTCGCTTACACCAAATATACCATCAGTGGGAACTTCGCTTTCCGGTTGGGAAGTGTCCCTGTCTTTTCCATTTTTCGTTACTTCTTCCGTTTGCTTTTATAACATTTCCAAGACCAACTAATCCATTCGGGTGAGACGCCTTACAATGTCATCATGTGCCCATTCTTGTGGTCATTCATTTAATCTCTATCTTTCAAGACTCTTTCCGAAGAATACTTATCCAAACTATCTCTTATTAGTCCAAAACCATAACTATTGTTTATTGTAACAAAGTGATTATAGTTGACCCAACATGACTGTACAAGGCACTCACCACATCCAAGGTGAACAAGAATTCAGGAAAAATTCCCGTCAATGGCTAAGATGCTCAATCACCTCCATAAACCTTGGTGATTCATGCACAAATGACCAAAAGAGTGAAGGGTAAAGAGGCCATTGTGAATAAAATTAGAAAACAGGTGTAAGAGTTTTTACTTACCCAAAAATATACACTACTAACCACATTGAGGGAAAGTCCTCAAGTAAAGGACAGAATGCTTTGGCAAATCATTTCAATCTTTAGGCTTGTGCCAAACATCTAATGGACCATACACTAAATGACCACTATCTAAGAGGACTATGTCCAGGTTGTTCCGCCCCCACAAGGTACATCCCGCGCCTATGGGCCGCTATAACTATCCAAGAAGACACTCGAAACTGGAAGGGGACAAAAAAACAATGGACCACCAAGCTAGAAGCCAACATGCATGCACAAGAGCAGGATTCCCCAAAAAGCCAGGGTCGCGGGTGGCCAAGAGGGCCCACTTGGAGACTCGGGATCTAAGCAAGAAATGTCAAAATATATGTTCTAAGTAGGTTGATGAAAG
The DNA here is from genome assembly GCA_018340775.1 of Taxus wallichiana var. yunnanensis. NCBI lineage: Eukaryota > Viridiplantae > Streptophyta > Pinopsida > Cupressales > Taxaceae > Taxus > Taxus wallichiana. The sequence goes on from CM031235.1 coordinate 133,570,948, forward strand.
ATAATACCCTCGTGTCCATGAGTTATCGTGCATAACAACTATCAACTCCCATCATTTAATGGGAATACTGTTAAAGTTGAAGAAATATTGACTTGGCCATCAATCAACCATCGAGCCAAGCCATCATGTTATTGAATGATCCCAAGAAACATCATATTTCAAGTGATCATACTCGGTTGTCCATGATATCCTACTCTATTATATTATAGTAGTTATGTTAGGGGATCGACCGCTTTGACCACCGCCCCTATATAAGTGGACAGGCCTACATGGCACATGAGGTTGGGAGGTTGGATCGAGGAGGAGAAGATATTGAGCAACTATAGATCGTTAATCAAGTTTAGTCCAATAAACGACTATTGTATGTATATAATAAAAGAAAGCATATATGTAGGTGACGTTAGGTTAAGCACAACTATCTATAGTTGGCACCACGTGTGTGTGTGTTGACGACCTACTATAAAGCTCCTTTCATCTATGTCCCTCAAGTGACACAAAGGCACCGCCTGCTGACATAACTATAGGTCATAGGTGGAAGTTAGATGTTCACATCCGGATAGGAAGAAGCGCAAAGAAAGAATAAGAGATTTGTTGGCGTCGAAGCTGAAATAGAATAGAGACCAAATAAAGCATAGAGCGAAATGAAGCGTTAACGAGCAAGAAGACATTGCAAGTGAAGAGTAGACAAAAAGGCAATATATGGTTGTTGGCGAGAGCACCAACTATTAGCGGAAAGAGGGAATGGAAACCAATACCCTCATTTTCCGTGTTTGAGAGCTTCTCTCTCAACCTAGCAATACAAGGGGCCCCTATCTAGATATATCTTCCCTTGACCTCCTTTTGTCGACACAAGGGGCATAAATGCCCTATAGCCAGTAGAGTTTGCCAAAGTCAACATCTATATGGTTCATGGTTTGGTTAGAGTTGAATTAAAGGACTATAGACTATATATAGTTGGAAGAACCTTTACCCGTACTTGAATTGCCACTATATACAATCGTTCCTCAACCCTATATATATATATAGCGGGAAGAGAAAGGGTCCCTACCCCAACTATATATAGATCCTCCCAAAACACTCCTATCTATATAAGGGAGTTTCGGGCCCACCTCTATCTACATAGCCACCCTCCTCTCTAAATAGATAGGCCCACATATCCAAAGGTCCCCCATAAATGGTTAGAGGCTCACTTTATGAGCTTCAATTCGATCCAAAAAAAGGGTTGGCCGTATATCTCTTTTGAATCGATTGGGGATCCTGCGCCATGGAATGGTTCGTGTGAGGGAATGGGTATGAACTTTAAACAAATCTCCAATCCTACGGGGTTGGGGATCGGGGGTGGAGGTGAGCTGGTTTGAATTTATTAAGCCAGCCTATTCTCGACCTCCTTTTGTCGAATTGTGGCATAAATACCCTCATCCTAGAGGCGTAGGAGGGCTTCTCTAGACCTCCCAATTAAAGATAACTAAAGATTTTAGCATGAGGGGCAGGCATCCTATCCATATTAGACCCCTCGACCTCCTTTTGTCAACACAAGGGCATTTAGGCACTCGCCGGACAAAGGAGGGCAAGGGATTGCCTTGTCCTCCCAATCAAAAATGTCATCGGTGTAAGGACCTTTAGGCACTCCCCTACCCATATATATATATATATATATATATATATTGAGCCTCCTCCATTTTGTCCCTATTGATCTTATCTATTTTGGACCTCAACCAACAAGAGAGGACTTGGCCCCCTTTACTACCTTTAGGGTTAGGGACAAGGAGGTAGGGCACTTGTTCGGGACTCCTAACCTACCTTGAAATGTGTAGGAGGAGAGGAAAGGGATGTTATTCCCTGCCCCCATAGATCTTAACAACAATGGAAGGTCCCCTTATATATACATATATACGGGGTGCTCCCTAACGAAGGAGGGGGAGGCAACGTAGGAGGGGGAAGAGCGGGAGGGACTCCGACGACATGGGGGCTTCGTTAGCCAAGGTTATCCCCCTCTTACCACTCACTCTTGACCATTGAATTGTCATCCATTCATCTATAGCCCAAATGAATCGAATGGTAAACTCATGAGCTTACAAACTCAAATGTAAACTCGTGAGCTTGTGGATTTCTTTAAAGAGCATTTAATAATAGGTAGACAAATGCTCCAAAACATATGGATTAGTTGATTTAACTCAAAGGTTATTTTGAAACAAGATGTCCCACTCTAAAAGATGAATTTATCTTTTACAAAAAGACTATATGGTTCCAAAATTTTGATGCCCTTGATCTAAAATATTGAAATATGGGTTTTGATCCCACCGATAACCCTCAATGGTCTCAACATGGATAAGGATTCATGTGTTGAAATTGATATCTACTTGATGTACTTAATGTAGAGTGTACTTAATGTCTAAGTGATTAGTTACACGGGGTCACAACTTACTATTGTAACCATAATGATTAAATATGTCTTATGTCCAAATCCCGCAATTGTTGATATAATCAAATCCAATCATTTATTCAATATTAGAGAAGGATATTATACAATGTTCTAATCCTACAAACAAGGGATCAATTTTTATTTTCCCAAACCTCTCTTTCTATATATCCTCACTCACACTTATCTCTTGGGTGAGTGATCACACATACAAACACAAATTAATATATTTCCTTGTAATGCTAACATAAAAGACTATTGTCAACATTCCCCCAGTAAAAACATAGGTAAGGGAACATTATACATGACTTTAAACACGTAATGAGACACAAATTTTGATAGACAAGGAAATGCATCGACCTTCCATCAACCACAAATGTTGATTGACAGGGAACACATCAACCTACAACCATCCAAGTATGGACAGGGAACACATCGACCTTCAACCCTTCGAGTATGGATAAGGAACACATCAACCTTCCCGATTAGATAAAACTACATATCTATAATACACATACACATTGGTTCACAATCATATACATAAATAGGGACTAACACACCCGCTTACATGCCATGCCACACACATTTTTGTTTATTTTCAGTGAGAGCTGGTCATCACTGATTAGAACATATAGTTTTCATCACTTTCATGAAAAGAATCTCTCCCATACTTCCCAATCTTCTTCTTCTTTGTCATCAGTAGCATTCAAGGCCTTATGTTTCAGTTTTCCATAGATAGGATCCTGTGCTCTCTCTAGACAATTCAGAAGAGCATGCCCTGACTTCTTGCAGTAGTAACAGAGGATTTTGTCCTTCTTGAATTTCGACACATCTTCATTTTTCTTGGAAGAGGTGTTTGGTTTATTTTGTTCAAACATTATTTGTTCTTTCTCAAGACTTTTAACTCAATTCCCCTCATCAAGTAAAGTAAAAATTAACCTTTCTAGACCGATAGTCAAAGTGCTTAAAGTAAAACCATCTTTGAAAAACTATTGGACATGGTATTCAGAAGTATGGCTTTTGCATCTTCATACTTTACTGTATCATTAACACCAGCTAACTAATTTATCAGGGAGCAGAATTTACTGATGTAATCTACCATCTTTCTGCTTTCCTCCATCTTCAAACCATATACAGTCTTTGCTTCTGTGTTATCTTGGTGCTCTTGGCTTTGGATCCAAATAACTGATTCAACGAGTCTCAAACAGCTATGGAAGACTTCTTAAAATCCACATGATGCAGATACGAGTCTGACAAACCAAGGCCAAGATAGCCAAGTCTTTTTGGTCCTTGATGGCATCCGTTGGTTTGACTATAGTACCTTTGACGACCTCCCAAAGAACCTTCTCAATCAGTTGCAAATGTGTTTTCACCTGCCAGAAGTGAAAATCCTTCCCTTCAAACTTCTTCATTCATGTAATTTATCCATGGTTGTAGCTGAACTTGACAGACAAGACTTCGGGTACCTCAAAAATGTGTCCATTACAAACAAAAAAGTCACATTTGTGCTATTTGGAGAGTTTTAATTATTGAGAAAAAGGACAAAATTCATTATTAATTCTTTAATGGAAAGACTTTAATTTACAATTCTTAAAAACTTAATTTAAACTATGGACTCTGACATTCTCAATCGAAAATAAAACTATAAACATAAACCTGTGACAAATTTTTAAAAAGTATAGCTTTATGCTATTTAAAACTTGTTTATCGAAAAGTCAATACTTGCCGGCACTCTTTTCTGGTATTTAATGGATCTAATAAGGCTGCGCACTAGCTTTAGACACCTCTCCACTACATGCCTACGCTGCGCATCTTTCAGATGTTCCTTTACTTGAGAAATCTTCACTACCTTAATAAACAGTTGTCACACAAACATGCCTCTTTCTGTGCTTCTCAGATAATTATCACGCATTTTGTCTTATTCTGGCCCACGCCTTTTGCCTGCACCTTTATGCTTTAATCTAGTGCTGTTTTCTTTGGTGTGGCACCTAAGCTGTCACGTCATGTGCCTGATCTGAAGTGCCTAAACTTGAAATATGCAGTCATTACTTTTCTGCCATAATCCCTCACATTGTAAGAAATATTGATGCACTTCTTTTACCAACTAAGCTTTTGTCACAAATTCTTTCAATCACTCACACAATCCTCTTCAAATGTAATGACTGCACTCACATCTATTGCGCCTTATTTGCCATGCAGGCATGTATGTATGTATGTATGTTAAAAATTAAAATTCCTCTTCAAAACAAAAAAAACAAAACAACAGAAACAACAAACAAATGCTTCTACTCTCACACCTCAGGCAGTTCACCTCTCGCATAGGCTCAACTTGCCTGCTCTGATACCAATTGATATAATCAAATCCGATCATTTATTCAATCCTAAAAATAAGGGATCGGTTCTTATCTTTCCAAACCTCTCTCCTAAATATCCTCACTGCACTTATCTCTTGGGTGATCGATCAACGTACAAACACACATTAACATATTTCCTATGTTGTACTAACATAAAAGACTATTTCCAACAGTTGTCGCATAAGTGACAATTATACGCCATGCACAAGGATCTGTGTACTATAAAAACATTTATTGGCTCATTATGCAAGTCATTGGGAGTCAATAGCATTAGTTGATTAGTTCTACTTAATACTTCGTGTCCTCATTTGACAACCTGCGCTTGGAGAAAATTCTAATTGCAATTAGAACACTAGGGTTTTATCCTAGGGATTGCAAAGCCAATTCACAAGCATACTTGGCAGCTAGGGCATTGTTGTAGGGCCTCAAATGCAGCTGCTGGTCAGAGGTTTCTGTAATGTCCCCATTTCCGAGAAAATGGCCTAGGAGGCTTTTCATCCGTCTTAGCCTTGGTTATGCCCAAGGGGCTAGTGATGTTGATGGTTATTGGGTGTGGTTTGTACCTTGATTTCAATTATTGGCTATGTTTTGGAGTTGGACACATACTTTGAGGTGACTTAAGTAAAATAAGGTTGTGAGATGCTCCCCTAAGGTACTTCATGTTATATTTAGTCGGTGACTTAAGTAATGGGTGAATATATGGTACTTTATGTTCTAATTCTTCGTTGGGGTGACTTAAGTGCACTTTTGGCATGTGTGGAATAAAGTGACTTAAGTTATTTCAATTAATTAAAGAAAAGACCCAACAAGGCAATTAGGGTTCTTTTGGGCCTTTTGATGCAATGAAAAGTTATAAAAGGAAGCGTTTGGGGGAGAAAGGGGATTCATTCATACATACATATTTTGATATTGGAGCAATTGTTGTTTGCACTTTCTTTGCTTGTGGAGTAAGATCCCACAGAACCCTAGCTTCGGTGGTGAAAGATCCACACCTAGCTAGTAGAGCACTCTTCAATGGTGAAAGATCCTCCCTAGTTTGCTATTTTGGAGCTTTATTCAGATTTTTGGATCAAATCGGAGAGTAATCAAAAATTCAATTTCAGAGTAAGAGGACAGCCCTTCTTCATCAAGGGTTTTAGTTCAAATTTGGAACAGCTATTTTCTAGGGTTTTATCTACTCAGTTCCAGATTTGAGGAGCAATTTTGGAGGGGTTTCTGTGGTCCAATTCCGGAGATTTCGGAGTTGGAGATTGTTATCATCATGAAGATGCCCTAGAATTCATTTCCATCATTTTTCCATTGTTATTCTGGAAATTATGGTCAGCTGTATTTTTCTCTCATTTTCTGCCCTAAAATAAATAAATAAAATCATATCTGAGAGATAAAAATTATTTCTCTCTTGTTTATTGTTCTATATTTTTTTGAGTTGTTTGAAGCTTCTGGGTAGTGTTGGAAGTGATTAGTTTGCAAAATACAAAAATTTCTTTATTTCTGCATATTGTTGTCATAAAAATCAGAATTCAGTTCGTTGTTATTTTATACATATTTTGTGAATTTCAAGTAATATCCCACAAGGGATATTTCAGTGGTATTAGAGCAGTGTATCCTCCCAGCCTGTGAAGGAAAGAAGGAAAATCATATTTGAATGCAACTAGGAAAAAATGAAGTGGACCCAAGTTCCATTTTTGATGGTACTAGTGAAATTTCCGCTAGGTCTTGGTTGAAAGAGTTTGAGAGATATTTGCTATGGAAGCCTATGTGTCAGGATGATGCCCTCAGACTCATCCCTAGATACATGGATGGAGCAGCACATAAGTGGTGGCATCAATTGTTGAAGACCCAAGGGGTTGAATCCATTGATTCACTTGCAGATTTCTCACAAAATTTTCTAGAAAGATTTGATGTGCAGGATGGCAAGGGTAAGCAAGGAAATGAAGCCATGGAGTCTACACCCACGAAGGAGGACAAATCAGATCTACAACCAAATGAAGAAGAAGAAGCTTCTAGAGAAAAAGGTATGACTTTTAATGAGCAAAATATTTGTGTTAGTGGGAAAGGCAAAGAGGAACAAACATGGTTGGTTGGTTGCAAAATTGAAAAAGATATTTCAGTCCAAAAGGTACCTATCAATCCTCCAAAGAATAAGTCATTATCATATGGGATGGATTTACCAAGCAATAATGAGCATAAATTTGTGAAAGGTGTTGATTCTTGTTCCACTTGTTCTCCATCTAAAATCATGAATCACAATAGGGATGGTGTTGTTTTGGAGGTTTCTAAATCAGCAATAGAAGGTGAACCTTTTGATGATATTCTTTATAAGGAGGTTAGTAGTAGCATGGATTTATTTCATCATCTTCATCCTATATCATTACAGCAGTTTTATCATGATGGTATTCAGCCTGTTGTGGATAAGAATGCTAAGGATTCGGTACATCAAAGTCAAGTCATCATGAAGACAAAGAGTGATGATCTTCTTTATGAGGAGATACAAGAGAAGCAAAGATGGAAGACCTTGCATGATACAAGGGTTCATGGGCATTATAAGGTATGGGATCCTGGTAATATGTTGCAATTGTCCAAAACTATCAATTCTGATTTTGAAAACTTTGTGACTGATTTCATAAGGAAAAGAAGGAATTCAAATGTGTCTTTTGGGATTACAAGTGTTGGCAAGCATGGTTTCTTCATTGGAGACTCCGGTGCAAGAAGGGAGAGAACCTCTCAAGGTACTAGCGCTGATTTTCTGATTGCTAAAAAGGGTAAGAGAATATTTTTTAATCATCTTCAGCTTGTTGGACTGTGTATAACAGTCATAAAGAGAGGAGAAAAAGCTTTGTTAATAGAACCCATGACTGATTTTTATATCAGCTACATGGTGGAACCCTTGGAAGGGTTAGTGGGGGCATTTGGTCCTCAAAGTGCTCAAAGAATCAAGGTGCAATCTGTTGTTAAAAAGAGGAGTTGAATTCAAGGGGCATTCATGACTTTAGCATCCTAAGGTATGAGAATGGTTACCATTTTCCTAGTTTGTTGAGTTCTCCTATGTTGCCATGTTTCTATCATTTGGGACAGCGTGTACATGCTTGGATGATTGAGGAAGACTATTTCATAATCAAGTCTCAAGGTATGCTAGATGGGATAAACACATCCTCCTTTCACATTGCTCTTGATTCAGCTAATGAGCATATGTTGGCAAAGAAAATAATGCAGCAGCCCATGATATTGAAAGGACATGAGGTATGTGGTATATTTATTGTGGTTGAGTTTGCTAGAGGTAAGGTTGTTTTTGGGATGCAATGGTTGCATGATGTTAAGGAAGAAGATGATGCATGGGTTGAAAAATCGAAGGAGAATGAAGATGTTGATCCTATATCAGAAATTCTGAGTTGCAAAGGTATGATGAACAGCCCCAATTATGCTATTTCAGATGTGTTGTCTTCTCTCATGATGGGAATCAATGGGTACAACAAAAGGTATGAAGTTCCTTATGATAAAGTTTATGGATGCATGAGTTCTAATGTTGATTTCCCTTTCTCTTGCATTTACGATGAAATGAAAATATGGGGAGAGAGAATAAAGTGTGATAAGGGGGCAGCCATATATATTTCCAACATAGAAGAAATTAGTGACCTATGTCCATGGAAAGACATGCCTTGCACAAAGAAGGTAACTTATTTCTTTAAGAGGTTTGAGGTACTTGAATGTTTTTGTACAATTGGGTTACTTGAAGTGGGGACCATTCATTGGATACATTGGCTGCCATCTTTTGGGAAAATTGTTTTCATTCACCATGTTGACAAACTGAAATTCAGTGGTAAAAATAAAAAAATAAAAATTCAAGGCAAGAGGGAATGGGTGAAATCTGAAGCGGACTTTGAGGTACCACATTGTGGGATGCCCTTTCACATAACAGCTGATTGGAAAAAAGTTATTACAGTTGTAGATATCAAAAATCAGTTTGCTAATTATGATGTGAAAGGATTGAATTGGGTTGCACATGCAAGGAAAATAGTCACTAGCCATCTTGGGAGTAGAGAAAAAGATTACAACAGTAATATGGGGCAACAAGCAAAAGTATTTGATGAGGAATCTTGTTGGGAGAAGTATCAATCTTTGAGTAAGGGTTTCAGAGATAATATGCCATTTTCATATTATTGCATGATGAAGATTGGTAGCAAGCCCAAGCGAGATCATCATATGCCGGTACCTGAATTACAAAAGAACTCATTTGAACAACCGATAACAGCTCCACATGAGGTAATTTCAGATGGAGTTGATGGAGATAATGTTGATCCAAAGAAGATTGAAGACCAAATGAAAGAAGAAGTGGTTATCACAGGTACCACACTTGCACGGGATATGGATTATGTGGTAAGAGATACATCTTTTTATTGCAACAATGTTATCATAAAGATATTCAGCCCATAGAGTTGATATTGTCGGTTGACCGTATCTTTGGAGACTTGGGATTCTTCCCCCATGGGACACATTGAGACACATTATGAGGAGCCTTGCTCTCACACGAGTGTGGGTCATGTGGGAGAGTTGGCACACTTAGTGCTTATACAAGTTGTTTCACAGGTTGATCCAAGGGATGTTATAGGATTCAAAGTGGATTTTCGTACCGGAAATGATTTTGAGTGATCACATGATGGCAACTTCACATTGGTAGGGATTGGACAGATTGGCAGTTTCAGTGGGTATCATACTACTTCAGGGCAGCATTGCTCTCTACTCGGCATGGAGAGCATGATGATTACATAGGGTGTCTTGGTTACTTCAGATCCCACCGATCATTGAGTGACTGCAGGGTGAGGTGGAGAGACTTGCCTTGTGGTATTCAGTTTGCAGCAATTATTTTGATTATCGTAGGATGAGGTGGAGAAACTTGCTTTGTGGGATTCAGCTTCTGCAACATGACAGGATAATGCTTGGGGTCAAGCATTTTTCGGGAAGGGAGGATTGTAATGTCCCCATTTCCGAGCAAATGGCCTAGGAGGCTTTTCATCCGTCTTAGCCTTGGTTATGCCCAAGGGGCTAGTGACATTGATGGTTATTGGGTGTGGTTTGTACCTTCATTTCACTTATATGTTATGTTTTGGAGTTGGACACGTACTTTGAGGTGACTTAAGTGAAATAAGGTTGTGAGATGCTCCCCTAAGGTACTTTATGTTATATTTAGTCGATGACTTAAGTGATGGGTGAATATATGGTACTTTATGTTCTAATTCTTCGTTGGGGTGACTTAAGTGCACTTTTGGCATGTGTGGAATAATGTAATGTCCCCAATTCCGAAAAGTTGGCCTAACGGCCATATTTTGGTCTTAGCCTTGGTCATTCCCAAGGGGCTAACGACTTTGGAGGTTATTGGGGATGGTTGTCTGATTTCCTACTATTTTTTTGTTATATTTTGGGCGTTGGGAGGGTCTAAAGGGCCCTTTGTGTTCTATTTTGTCATTGGGATCACTTAAGTGGACACTTTTGGCATTTAATGTCATGTTTCTTTGTTGGGGCCACATAAAGTCCCTTTTTGGCGACTTGGGGGGATATGTATTGCATTAAATATTATATTTCTTCGTTGGGGCTCATAAAAAGCTATATAGGGAGGTGGAGGGTGGAGTTGGAAATCATTCTTGCATACATATTTTCTTTGGTGATACATGATAGTGAGCAAGCTGTTGTTTGCTTGATCCGCTTTATGGAGTGAATCCCACAAGATCCCTAGCTTCGGTGGTGAGAGAACCACTCCTAGCTAGAAAGGCACTCTTCATGGTGAAAGATCCACCCTAGTTTGCTAGGCTCTTGCACCTTTTCGATCTGATTTGCGCTTATCTTCAGCGGGGTTTTCCAGGGCGCTTTGGGAAAATCACAATAACTTTCAGGTTTTCTCCATTTGAAGCGAAATTCGTTGTGGCAGCTAAGGAGAGGTTCTTTGGCGAAACGAAAGGTTTTGTTGAGGGTTTCAGCCATTCCTAAGCAAAACGACTGTTTGGAGAATTACGCAGCCCTAAAATTTAGAGTTTCGGGTGGAATTTTCCAGATCGAAGGTTGGCCTGTTTTTCTCATATTTTTCATAAGTTATTTCCAGAATTTCAGCTTTTTTATGTTTGGTATTCGACTAGATATGAATTTTCCGAAATTCTATCATTTTCGTGAGAGCTTATAAAAAAATTCTGGCAGTTTCCTATGTTATAAAAAATACAAAAACAATTTATTATTGTTAGTTATTATTTTTGCCAGCTTCCTGTGAAATTTGAAGTGTTTTGGGCAAGTATTTTTCAAGATATCATATTTTTATTGTTCGCTGCCCTATTTCTGCAAAAATCAGATTTAGTATTTACTGCAAATTTATGTATTTTGTCAATTTTTTGTAAGATCCCAACAAGGGATATTTCAGTGGTATCAGAGCCGTTGTTCCTCCAGCCTATTGGGGTTGAAAGATGGGAGACAAAGACAGAGACAGTGAAGAGATGGGAGTAGATCTGATGAAGCAACTGTTCACCAATATGGTGAAGCAGCAGGAGACTACCAACCTCTATTTGAGCCAGCTCACTGAGAGGTTAGCACAAGGTAGGATTGAGGCTCATGCGGAGAAAGGAGAAGCTAACAATATGGGACAACATGGTAATAGAGGTGAGAGTGGACATTCGGGACAAGGGTCCCCTCATGCTTCTACCAGGCCCTTGGGACTCCACGAGCCTTCTTTCTTGAAGGATCCGGAAGTTTCGCAGACATGACAACCCGCAAACATTGTGGATGAGGAATCTTGTTGGGAGAAGTACCAGACATTGAGTGAAGGTTTCGGGACAACATGCCATTTCAGGAGTATTATAAAATGAAGATTGGTAGCAGGCCCAGGAGAGATTACTGATTACAGTACTGAGTTTCAGAGGAGATTGGGACAAATCTCTATTCCACACTTCGATGGCTCTAAGAAGTGTACCGCGCAGTCTTGGATTCAAAAGTTGAAGACTTACTTCGACTTGAATCCCATGCGTGAAGAGGATGCAATTAAGTTTGCTATCCTACACCTCGAGGGAGATGCTCATGACTGGTGGCATCATGGATTGATCACACAGGGGCACATGCATATCACTACTTATGCAGATTTTACATAGAGGTTGATGAGCAGGTTCGACAGGAGGGACCCAGATAGGCACTTCAGGGAGTTGACTCACTTGAGGCAGACAGGTTCTCTAGATCAGTACATTGCAGATTTTCAGAGGTTATCAGTTATGGTATCTGATGTTTCAGAGATGAGGTTGACTTCACTCTTCATGGCAGGGTTGACTGACGCCTTAGCAGGATTTGTGAAGGCATTTGAGCCTTCTTCTTTGCATGAGGCTATTAGGAGATCTCGAGACTTGGAGTTATCCACTCCAAAGTCGAGGGTTCCACCTCGCGTTCAGCAAAGAGAACCTCCATCTGGATCAAATGAACTTCAGCAGGGAGCCATTCATTTCCCGAGAGGACGAGAGATGAGTTGAGGTGAAAGAAACTATGTTTCGATTACCGCACACCTTGGGTTCTAGGACATGATTGTAGAGGTAGAGGGAAGGCCCAATTCATCAAGGTCTTGAGGAGAGTGAGGATGATAGAGGTGAGGAGTTGGAGACTCACGAGATGGATGATGGGGATGGAGTTGCGATGGATAGTGCTGATGTGGAGCAGGAGGAGGAGACTTTCCCTCGGGAGATTATAGCCACATTGTCTAGTACTCCGATGTACAAGGCATTTAGGATTAGAGGAGTTATGCAGGGTCAACGAGTTGTGGTACTCATTGACAGTGGGGCTACCCACAACTTTATTGATGCATCATTGGTGGAGAGACAAGGTTTGCAGACGAAGGACTTTGAGGGCTTCAACATTGTTGTAGCCAATGGGGAGTATATGAGATGCACACGGAGAGTTCCACAATTGAGCATCACCATGGGTAACTACACGATTCTGAGATGATTTCCACATTGTTGGTATGGGAGTGACTCACATAGTGTTGCGAGTGCAGTGGCTTCACTCTCTTGGTGAGTTTTGGACTAACTTCTAGACGATGGAGCTGAAGTTTAAGTCCGAAGGCGGGAATGTGATTTTGAGGGGATTATCGGCAGGAGCACCTAGGGTGGTTACGGCTGAAGTGCATTTTTACTCGAATCGATTTTGCACTGTGGATTCAAAGGTGCCTTCGTGGCTAAGAAATAATCAATTGTTGAACTTAGAGCCTTCATGGATCAAACGTCGCAAGCTTTTGTTAAAGATTGAGCAAGCTTTCGTCTGTTTTATTTCAAGCATTGAGCGGGTTCGATTCCTTTGCCACTTTGAAATATCATCCTGTGCAAGGTCCATGCATTTCTATCGATCCTTGCATGAACACGTTGATGGATATTACGGCCTTTTTTTGTACAAAAGGCTTTGTAAGATCTTTTGCAGCGGCCTTATTTTTTTAAAATGGCCAACTTTGTGAGAAAGATTTGGTGGTGGTCTAACTCTAAGCACCACTCTGCTCACAAACCCCGAAAAGGTGTCGCCCATGTCTACTCGTGGAGCCATTTCTTATCCGACAAAGGTGCTCTATGGTGATAATGATTTGGCCTTGTTTACTTGATTTTTGTGCTAGAGATTGTCATAAGAGTCAAATAAGTGTTTTGAGTTTGAATAAGAAGCGGAGGTTATGGAGGTAGTGGTTCTGTGTAGATCTACATGACAAATGCACAACCATTGAAATTGTGTCTCCCTTCTTCACTGTGCCACCTCCAATAATCTGGTTCGGTGAGTGGCGGTGGAGATCTTCTTTCGTAGACTGTGACCTGCTCAAACAAGCGTCCAATAATGCCATCTTCCTCGAGGCGGAATTATGACTTGGCCGATATCCATACACCCAAATTTAGTAATTAGATGACAAATGAATGCATCTTTGACTCGCGGTACCACACATGCATACGTCCTTTGAATCCACATAAGAACTTTTTGGGAATTTATTTTGGAGCATTTTTTTATAAAATTGGGAAAATATTATAATAAAACTACGTAATTATAAGAAGTTAAAGGGATTTATTTTGTGATGAAAATTTGATTTTGGGCCATTACAAGGGTCGTTTGAAAGGGTAATTTGCTTTTGGCTTGTGGGCGCGCCTCTTGACACCACCCCGTATCGTAACTAGGAGCATGAAAGGGGCGTTACCCCTTAACCCTGCTAGGGGCTGCCACCCCCCGGATCCCTATTGTTCAAGACTTCTAGGGTTCCCTATCTACCTCAGGCATATTTTTCTTGTATGTCGAAGACCAGAGGGTGAGGCCCGATTTGACAAGTGGTCAAACCCCCTCACAGAAAACGATTATTTTCCAGCTTGTTGATTTTCCCACATTTGCTCCTATTTGTTCATGTTTATTCCATTTTTGCTCCATTGTGCTTCTTCTTGCCTCCAGTCATGACTTGTCTTGCAATCTAAGAATGCCATGCTCTGCACTAAATTTGTGCACTTGAAGGATCTAGTCAATTTTTCGGAAGAAAATAAATCGCTCAAGAAGCAAAATTCTCTTCTACATGCCATCGTCCATGAAAAGGATGACCTCATACACTCTCTGCATTAAAAACTTGCCAACTCGACAAGATCACCCTCATATTTTGGACACTCATATCTGTTGGCTAGATTTTCTGCATAGCATAAAACCTAGGCAGTCATGAGATAAATCTCCCTCATTTACCGGTGAGGCTACCGTGTCAGATTTGTCAATTAAAATATGCTAGTATCTATATGGGGTTTTATTTTAACTGTTCAGCTCATGAACCATAGCTGTATAGTTACGCAATGCTGTTGTTTAAAGAAAGGAAATATTTATAGAAGAAGGGAATTATATAAACACAGAGAAGAAATGGGGAAGATGTGCATCCCAATCAATAGATAACAGAGTTGATTGCATGCACATAGAAGAAACCAATAGATATCAACACAGAATTATAAGTAAAGGCAGCTCTAGATCTAGATCTAAAATAACACAAAGTTTATTCAAAGATCTAAGATAAAAAGCTAGAAACAAAATACACTGTGACACAAAGTTCTTGAAAAACTGCTCCTGTATATTCCTTTGCTTCAAGTGGCTCTCAAGGGTTTCAGCACAAAGTCTGGAACACAAGGATGTTGCTTACAAATTCCCATCATTAACCAGAAGGTTCTTCTTCTACTTATAGAATGTAGAAGGGAAAGCACAAATGGAAAAAACTCAACTGAACTGAAACATAAACAAGAAGTAAAGATGACATTTGGCAATCATCCTCCATTAACTTCTCGTTAAGTGACACATCTATCACTTAACTAATAGAATTGTTCCACATAACTTAAAGCAATGGTTTCAAAACCAATAACTTTAAAGTTTTACAATTTCATCCGGGAATGTGGAAAATAGAAAAAGAATAGAAAAAGAAGTCAAGCCAGCTGTAACATTTATATCTTCTTTTTGTTCTGATACTGAATATACTTGTCGAACATGTAATTCAGCATCTTCCCATCTGTCTTAGCCACAACTTCCTTTTCTGTCCTGAACTGCAGCAATCCTTCGTTCAACACCTTGATACATGCTTCCACATCCTCCAAGCTCGGTTCGAACTCGCAATATCCGACTGTAGTGCCACCAGTCTGCTAATGGAATTCATCGTGAAAGGCTTAGTGGCTCCATCAATTCTTCCTTGTACCATCAGAAGAGACCCTTCCAGGGAATTAGGCACTCTGCTAGGAATGATCCGTACGTATGAAGTAACATTTCCGACCACTTCCTCCTCAGTGAAAGCAATGATATTGTCTAGTAAAGACGATGTCATACTCTCAAGTACCTGCATCCTCTTCAGCAAAATTCTGCAAATCTCCAAACGGAAAGATACTGCAAACTCCAGCTGCTTCCCCTTCTCAACTGATCCATCCGGTACAATCTGTTCCACAACCAACACTTCTCCCGGCAACTTATTGATTTTGGCCAAAGTACTCAGGTTACTCTCAGCAACTATATTCATATCTACTATGCTCGTCACCAGTTGCTTCAGCTGATCTGCTGCATCATTCATAACCTTCAAGCGGGCTGGTACCTCTCCGAGTTGTACAGAAGCTTGACGAATAATCAGATTCTTCCATTCGTCGATAGCTTTCACCTGATTGCTTGCATCTTCCATCTCCTGCATCAGATGATCACTCACCTGCTCTTGAGCTGAAATGGGTTGAGTGGAAGATTTAGCAACCTTGGCTATGATCTCGCACAACTAAGATACCTACTTCTGAAGTTCGTCTTTCTCCGCCTTTTCTCTGTCAAGCCTAAGGAATAGAGCATCTATCAATGTCTTTGTATCCTGCTTCAATCCTTCTGTGGTGGCTTGACCGATGGGTACTCTAGTTACTGTTATGTCTTCTGCCATGAGCTCATCCTCTTTCTTCCCTTCCGCCGGAACTGACATCTCAGCGAACTTCTGCCTCGACTCCTCGATGATCAACCTTGAAGTTACCTTAGCAACTTTAGGTTTTCTGTCTTTTCCGCCTAGACTCTGGGTAGGCTGCAAGTCGTGTTCCTCCAAATTCATTTCCACTCTAGCTTCTGGAACCAACTGCGAAGTCAACCATTCTGAGAAATTACTTCTCGGAGAATGAGAAGTTGCTGATCAATACTACTATCTCCCGCTCTATTTCCTCTCCATCAAAAACTACTACAGTGTTATGGCTGCCATCTTCTGAATCATACAAGGACAAAGCTCTTTCGAACTCTGGCATCTACAGCTTCAACGTTTCTTCAAGAACAGTCTCTGAACAAAGTGGCTGAGGAGAAAAGATGAATGTTGCCGGATTCAGTGGAGGCATGGAAGTGTTTTGCTGAGGTGCAACAGTCGGTGAAGTATCGGATGCTGGAGAAGTCGGGACTAATGTCATATCCATGGAAGTGATCTTCTCTTTTTATTGAGACCTTCTGTGCACTTTCATCTTCTCGGGCCTTCTACTGCTTTCTCCTCTGTGCTTCCTCTTAAGGGAATCTCTTGTGCCGAAGTTGCCCGTGATTTGATTCATCAATGATTCATCAAGCGATATTCCTTCATCAAAGACTAGTTTGAAGTATTCACGAATAACAGCGCCTTGAGACTTTTCCTCAATCGTATGGCAGCCCCCTACATTATCCTAAAGTATGGCTTTATCTCCTCCCATTTGATGGTATGTGTCAAGTAACACATTCCCATCATCTTTAAGATCTGCAGGTATCTATGCTAATCCAAAGTCGAACACTTGCCATGCTGATAGCATTTGAAATCCTTCTTTCTAACCTCGTACTCACTTTTGCACTTCATCCAGAAATCCTCTAATGAAGGCACATGTGCGTACTCCTGGGAGATCGTCTTCCTAGCTACTCCAAATGGGTCGAAGTTCATCGTCTTTGGGAAGAACTCTTGCTCGTACTTAGATATCATTTCCACTTCCAATCCTCGGGCTTTATGAATGCTCTGGCAGATATAATGTCCCACAGTGATCGGGAAGAAGCCCAGACTTGTGTCGTTTCGATCAAGGTCGTGTATCTCCACAAGTTGTCTCACTCGGCTCCATGGTGATCAATCTATCATTCGGATATCGGGCAGCTTAACTGGTTCTCCGAAAACCCAGTAACCACGAGGTATGTGAAATTTGCAAACCGAATGAATAGATCGCCAATTACTGGATCAACTTCCCACGCTTCCTTGCTCACCCTGTTGGCCTTTAGATCCTTGTCCATCCTGCAAATGAATTCGTAGAAGAATCCATCGTTGACCACTTTGAAATCTTTCTGCGCAGCAGTCTGATAAGTCAGTGGGTAGCACTCGAAAATGGGGTCCTTGGAAAGAACGCCACATCTATCCAGCTTAGAGAAGATGCCTTGTGAAGCTGCTGCGTATACCAAATAAGAAGTCATTTTGAAGCTGAAAGTATGCTTCATGTTCCGGAGTTGCTCACCAATGTTGTCGCTAATGATTTCTGACCAATTGATTATTGAATCCACTTTGTTGACTTCAATGGTCCTGATGAAAGCATACATCCATGTATGGAAAGTGTGAGCGTTCGCTTCGCCATTTATCCTGCATAACAATTTGGCAATATCGTCCACCTCCTGTACCAGATTGGACCGCGGAAGAGTTCTTGGGAACTTAGAAGGAGATATGGGCTTCTTCATGTATCTGTTGTTCATTATGTTCATGCAGTCAACTCTATGCTTCTCCCACCTGCTGCTGGCATCCTGAATGCTAATAGAAGTCACCACCTTTCGTGCGGAATCTTCAAACAATAATTGATGAACTGTGCGTCCAACCGAATTATTGTTTTCCCCGTAGCATCTCGGACTGATCTGGATGATGGATGGTAAGACCTAGCACACTCCATAACGAACTCTGGCAACTGGGTTGTGTAAGGAAATGTTGCAGCTCGAATAATTCCACTGCTTTTAACTACACGCATGAGGGAAGTCTTTCCTGCTCTGGATCTATCAATCAATTCGGAAAGAGGTTCCGGACCTAGATTTGTGTCTCCAATGTCTGTGAATTTGGAAGTGATGCATGATTCCGTTGTGCTCTCTTTTTCATCCCTCTTTGCCATGGTTGTGTCTATCTTTGTTTGAACAATTCTTTTTCTCCTTATCTTGCCGGAATTCTTCAAAACTGGTGCAGATCTGGATAATTCTTCAGATTCGGAGGATATATTCAATGTATTGGACATTGATTTAAGCTCCCTTTCTTTTGTAAAGCACCTGTAATGAATTCCTGTAATTAATTCAGACAAAGATGGCAACCGAACATGAACAGTGGATTTTAATCATAAAAATCTGCATAATTCAAGCCTGCTGCCCCAAATTTGATGTTCTATTTGCATGCAAAGCAAGCATGAATTTTACCAACTTCACCTGAGCACCTGTATCACTTATGCAAACAATTATCCAAACACAAATCAACCTCCTTCAACCTGTGCGCCAATTCTGGAAGCTTTTAGCATTAATTTCACCTTCTTTTGAGCAAAAATCCTCTTCAAATGGGGCGCACTTTTCCTCTGGGCTGCACTTCTCTGCCTGTGAATTAATTAATTCATCCTTATGGCAGCCCCTGCTTATATAATCCTTATGATTCTATAATTAATTAATGTCTTTCCTATTACTGGCAATTAATTAATTAATTAATAAGCTTCACTCTTCAAATGGGGCGCCTATTTTGTGCATGCTTATGGCTGCCATTAAATAAATTAAATTTATTTAATTTTAGACTTACGCTTCAGCTTAACTCAAGCTTCACGGTGTGTGCTTTGACCTTAGCCCTTTGAACATAGAAATTAATTTAATCATTTAATACTTTAAAAAGTAGTTTTTCTCTCCCAAATGGGGTGCACTTTTTGACATGAAGGGGCTGCATTAAATAAATATTATTTATTTAATTTTAGAACAGTCTATTTCCAACTTCCTCCTGTCCACTTATCTCTGTTGACTTTTCCACAAGCCTGGGCGCCAAAATTGGAAGAGAAATTAATTAAATTAATTAATTTAAGGTTGTCTTTCTCTCCCTAAAGGGGTCGCACTTTTTGACACGAGATTTCTATTTTTAAAAGTCACATGACAATGGGATTATTTACCCTGCAAGGCAGCCCTGAAAATCCCATGATTCACTTAAGTCGTTTGACTTTCATAATGGGATTATTTACCCTGCAAGGCAAACAATAAAATCCCATGATTCACTTAAGTGATCTTTTCTTTTATTCCACAATGGGAATTTTTACCCTGTAAGCCAGGTAAGAAATTCCCGCCTACCTGTTGCCTCTAATTTTTCCATTGTGACTTGAATGGCGTTGCTCCCATGGGAAAAAGTACCCTGCTAAGCAGATATAAAATTCACACCTGCCTGCTGCTTCCAAGAATCCCATGATCCACTTCAAACCCTCTTTTTCCAAAAATGCGGCCAGCGCAGAAGAGGCTTTTTTGGTGCACGAATTCATCTTTTCCCAGAGAACCAGACCTCCGATGGCGAATTCCTTTTGGAACAACGTACATATGTGATCTCCAGATACTCCAGGCCAAGAATCAGGCCAAACCAGCAAAGGAATTGATCCAGAGAAATTTCACAGAAAACGAAACGGGAAAACACAAAAACACAAAACATTGTCAGAAGTTACAAATAAAGTCTAGAATGCATTCCTGGTTAAAACCATATTGGTATATGGGAATAATGATACGTACGATCACAACAGGGTTAAACCGAGCACAAATTGCCTCAAACGGGGCTTAAAATAATTAAATACAAATTTCCCGCAGGAGCAAACCCCAGCAATGACAGAATAAAACAATTTTGGGCATCTGGGTATTTGGCGAAAATGGCTAATATGGCTCTTTGGGAATATCTTGACACAATACAGAAACTTTCTGGCAATAAAAACACAAAACGACCCATTATTTTAAAAGTACGAAAAAAATTCGGATAGGGTAGTCTCAGATTTCAGGGATGAAATCTAGGGACACCAATATCTTTGTTCCCAATCCATTTGCAGCCACTACTCCCATACCTACTTGACCTTGATTTGTCGGTTTTGAGCCAACTAATACTCCTATTCTAGATGCTCATAAGCTGCTTTGCGCTTATTATCTTGTATTCTACCTTCCGCATTTGTGCCTACTACAATAACAACACTCTCTGTATCCCACTTCAGCTTCTTGAGCACCTACATGGCTCCTTTGAGAAGCATACTCTGCGTTTGGTACTCGAATGCTCTCTTTGATGGGTTTTCTGGCAAAGATATTGCAAACATTCGCAGGGTATTGTTTTACCTATGAACCTGTTAAGTGGCATTCTCGCCATAGTATTGGTTTTCATGCAGGTACTTCATTGGGATCACTTGATGACAGAGCTCCTATTTTTGTTCGCTCGATTCTTCCCAAGGATCATGAGCTACACATGAGTTATGCACCTTCACTCAGGCCTAAAAAACATGATATTTCTATTTTCAGACATGATTAGACTGGCACACTTTCTGATGTACCCTTGCATGCTCAAGTTATGCACTTCACACCGAATCATATGCAGGCATCTTCTTCGGCCATCTGTATTAATCTAGGATGGATATCTGATCACTTGTGGCGGAAGCGTAAGCATTCATTGGGAAGGATCTACACGCATGGCTCTTCCAACATTTAGCTTCTTGCTCCACCTTATTCTCTGCATTGTAATGCTCCTTGTTTTGAGCTATTTTCTTTAGCAAATGTAGAGTATCTCTTTTGTTTTTGAGATATTTTGTATCTGTATTTTTGACATTTTTAGGCATGTTAACATCTTTCTTGTGGTAGAGTTATTCGAGGGAATCCCACTTGTCGATTTGTCGGTGTTTGAATAGTTGGTTTGGTGACTCATACAGATTTGTAGCGGCACTCCACCCATTTAGTAAGTACGGGAGGGTGTGGTGTTGATCCTGCTTCTTCGGGTGTAGTGTTCATTTCTCTTTTGTAGTTAGTGGACCACATCTTCTAGCACTAGATCAAATTATGTTTGGTGATATTTTGTACTATCGACATCACTTTTGACAATCTCCTTGATTAGATTTTGAGTTGGTTTTCCTTTTGAAGTGTTGTTTTTCTCGTTGAGTTATAGTATCGAGACTCCATTGGCGGTCTCTCCTTGCATGGAGCTATTCTCGTTAAATTACGGTGTCGGTTGGTATTGAGTTTCGTGATCGAGCAGTGGATCCAAACCACAATGAAGACCAGACATCATCTTTAGTAGAGTACAAGTTTCTTAGAGTGTTACAGTGACTATTCTCTCTACTTTTTTATCTTTACTAGTTTTGGGTACCTTGTCAGTAACTTTTTTCATCCTTGGTAACTCTTTTTCCAGTTTATTTGTACATGGGTGCCTTATCGGGGTTAGTTGTCAAGACCCATAATTGGATTTGTCTCCTAGTTTTTCTCTTTCTCACTCCCAATTTTGTGCTTATGGGAGGGTGTTGGAGTCGTCATAGCCACACTGCTAGAGGTTCGGGATATTTTCCCAACCAGCTTGATCCTAACCGTGTTCACACTCACTCTTGGAGTTAAACTTATATTGGGAGTTGGTTTTAACTATGTGGGTTGTTAAATTGTATTCCGTATTTACGCAGGTATGTTTGTTTTGCACGTACATAGGAAATCAACCTTCCCTATTATTTAGGTTTTTTTGAACAATCTGTAATATCCCCTTCTTGGTGAAACCCTTAGCCCATTCATTGTTTCTCGATGGCTAAGGGGTGATAAAAGGGAAACTATAGTCTTAATAAATTATTATAAAGTGCATAAAAGAAACTTTATAAAAAGCACTTATATTAATTTATTAATGACTTAATAAAAAATAAAAGAGAAAGAAAAGAAAAGATAAAGTGAAATTAGAAAAGAAAAGGGAAAGAGGTCACTTTATGTTTTTATTTCCCTAGGGAAATGCAACCCATGTTGGGGATGATACAAGGCCAAAAAAGAATTAAATGTGGGCCAAAGGATGTGATTGGTGCTTGTGGGTGGCTACTAAGCCAAGATTGCTTATAAAAGCAAGTGTACTTGGCTTTGTAAAGCATCTCTTTCATTTTATAAAATTTTGATTTTTGTTTGAGCTTGAGAGCTTTGCAAAATAATTTCTAAGGACAAAAACCCTTAGAGATTATCTCTTGAGGACAAAAACCCTCTAGAGATCTAGAAGGAGAACAAAAACTCTTCTTCTATGTTGTGAGGATTCTCCATTCAGGGGTTTCCATTGAGCATCAAAATTCAAGGAGTTAGCTGTGTTTTCCAATAGTTTTCCAGCAGTTGTTGAAGACTTATTGTTGCCGGTTCGTGAGTTGTTTGAAGACCTACAAGGGCTGAATATTGCATGTTTGTTGGGAGTGTTGTTGAAGCTTCCATTTCCAATTTTTGCATTGTTAGGGCATCGATTTCAAGCTAAATTCAAGGAGAGATCGGATCTGAAGTGTTTGATCAGTTTTGAAGTGTTTTTGGGCCTTTCCTAAGTTGGGCGAAATTGTATTTCCAACTTTCACTTACAGGTAGGGTTTATCTACATTGTTCCAGAATTGCATATCCGTTTTGGATGCCTTTCCACCATTGAAAAATTCTGATTTTGGGTTCATTGGAAAGCTTAGTTTTCAAGCTTCAGTTTGAGCTATCATTTGTCATAAATTTGGAGTATTTTGCAAGTTATTGAATTTACAAGTTCTGCTGCGTTTTTGCCCTAATAAATTCCAGAATTAATATTTTTCGAATCTGATTGGAAATCCTATTCTGATTATTCATTATCTACTTGCAAACAAATTTTCATAATTTTTGAAAGTATTTTGAGGTGGATAAGCTATTTTTTCTAAATCGCTGGCCTAGGGCAGCGAACTAGGGTGTTTTGGAAAATATTCAGTTCGTGGCCTAATTTTGTTCTGAATTTCAGTTTGATAGTAATTGAGATTTTTGGTTTTTTGGATTAATCAGATTTGGCCCTAGTGGGAATTGCGGGAAATCCATCTGGGGTAAGAATATGTCCATTTGGGGACATTACACAACCACCCATAGCCAATTTAATAGGCTCTCTCCTTTGTAATTAATTCGGGATTATATTGTTGAGCATGACTAATATGGAGACTATTTCCTGGTTTTGTCTAATTTGTTGTTCATGGTTGTGGTAATGGTGTTCTTTGGAGAGATCCTCGAGCTAAGAGTATTCTCCTCTTTATTGAGTTAGAACCCAATGCTAAATTTTTCAATAGAATTCAAAGAGGAAATTGAAAAGGCAATCAAGGAGTTATTGGAGATGGGGCATATCAGGCCTAGTTCTAGTCTTTTTACTTCTTCAGTTGTTCTAGTGAAGAAGAAGGATGGAACCATGAGGATGTGTATTGACTACCAGTTGTTGAACAAGAAGACCATCAAAAATAGGTATCCCATACCTAGGATTGATGAGCTAATTGATGAATTACATGGGGTTGTTTTCTTTTCCAAGATTGACTTGAGAACCGATTATCATCAAAT
This sequence comes from Taxus wallichiana var. yunnanensis, assembly GCA_018340775.1. Taxonomy (NCBI): domain Eukaryota; kingdom Viridiplantae; phylum Streptophyta; class Pinopsida; order Cupressales; family Taxaceae; genus Taxus; species Taxus wallichiana. The sequence goes on from CM031235.1 coordinate 133,594,717, forward strand.
TCGGGTAAGGGATGAAGATGTTCACAAGACAACCTTTAGATGTCACTTTGGGCATTTTGAGTTTCTTGTTATGCCTTTTGGGTTAATCAATGCCCCACTACTTTCCAATCTTGTATGAATCATGTTTTTGGTAAGCATTTAAGGAAGTTTGTCTTGGTATTCTTTGATGATATATTGGTGTATAGTAGGACATGGGAAGAGCATTTGAAACACTTGGATATAGTGCTAGAAATTTTAAAACAACAAACTCTTTTTGCTAAGGAATCCAAGTGTGAGTTTGGCATGGGTGAAATTCTATATCTAGGCCATGTCATAAACTCCCAAGGAGTTCATGTTGATAAACAAAAGATCCAAGCCATATTGTATTGGCCTCCTCCTACCACTTTGACACAACTTAGAGAGGTATTTGATCTTTGCATCTACTACGAAGGTTTGTCAAAGGATTTTCATAGCTTGTCCCATTGACTGATTTGACAAAGAAGTGAGCATTCAGCTGGACAAAACCAGCCCAAATATCCTTTGATAAGCTTAAAAGAGTAATGAGTTCATGTTCACTACTGGCTGTTCCGGATTTTTCTATCCCCTTTATGCTGGAATGTGATGCATCCGGGAAGATATTGAGCTTGTTTTGATGCGAAAGGGGCATCCCATAGCCTTTGAAAGCCGTAAACTCAAAACTAATGAGCGATGATTCTCTATATATGAAAAGGAAATGTTGGCCATCATGCATGCATTGACCAAATTCAGGCAATACTTGGTTTGTGGCAGGTTTGTGGTCAAGACGGATCACAATAGTTTGAAGTTTTTTCTCAACCAAAGGGACTTGAATGATAGGCAGCAAAAATGGGTAAGTAAACTTCAAGCTTTTGACTTTGACATTGAATATGTTAAAGGGAAAAACAACATTGTGGCAAATGCTTTGTCACGAAACCACATCTTTGCTCCATGACTGAAATTACAGCAGATTGGAAGGTTTTTATAACAGCTGAATATGCAAAGAATGATTTTGCTAATGTTGTCCTTGAAGGGAAAATAGAGGATGAAAGGTACAAGGTAGTGGATGAACTCATTCTCTACAAAAATAGAATCTATTTGGTCCCAGAATCAAAGATGAAGCATAAGATTTTGAGAGCAATACATGACACACCCTTGGCTGGTCACCAGGGTATTTTAAGACATACAAGCAAGTGAGAGAAAGGTTCTTTTGGAAAGGGCTCAAAGGAGAAGTCCTTCAATACATCCGAGAGTGCCTCATTTGCCAACAAAACAAGTTTGAACAAGAGTTTCCAACAGGCTTGTTACAACCCTTGCCCATCCCAACTCAGAAATGGGAAAGTATTTCAATGGATTTCATCACTGGACTCCCCATGGTTCAAGGTAAGAGTTGTCTTTATGTGGTGGTTGACTGGCTCACTAAGTATGCTCACTTTTTCCCTCTTCCAACCAAGTTTGATGCACCACTAGTAGTTGATATATTTTTCAAAGAAGTTTTCAAGCTTCATGGCTGCCTAAGAATATTGTAAGTGACAGGGACAGCAGGTTCATGAGTTTGTTTTGGCAAGAATTCTTCCATCAAACAGATACATAATTGATTACCATCACTAGTTATCATCCCCAAACGAATGGACAAACTAAAATAGTGAATAAATGGATTGAGGGATACCTAAGAAACTATGTGGTGGGACAGCAATCAGCTTGGGTCAAATGGCTCTACATGGGGAGCATTGTTAAAATACTTCATATCATATGTCAATTAGTATGACTCCTTTTAGAGCATTGTTTGGGTATGTAATGTCACTTTTTCCCACCTTAGAGCTGAAATTTGGTCTTCTTGCCATTCCTTCTCCATGGAAAAGAAGCAAAAATGAAGGAGAAGAACCTTGAGCAACTTTATAATATAAGTTATCTAATCTTTTTATATTTTCTTTATTGTTTCCTTGCATTATACAGGTCGTCCTTTTCTATTTGTACATTGGTGCCAAAGGACGATATAAAAGAGGATTAAGAGGCATCATTTGGGGATAGACGTGGCGCATTTTATTCTACTTGGGCATGAGCTTGTTGCTCCTTGTTCATCCACTTCATGACGAAACCCTCTTGTGAGGCTTCATTGAAGAATGAAAACCTTAAATGTGGCTTGGGTGAAGGGCGAAAACCCTTCATCATTGATTGGTCTTGAAGTGAAGAGCTGATTTGAAAATATATTTGTAATTTTCAGTTAGTATTTGAATTATTTAGGGTGGAGAGACCTACCTTGGGTAGGGTTTGGAACTATTGGTGAAGAATTTGAGAAATTTGGTTTCATAATCTGATTTGTAATATTTTTAAAGGCCGGAATCTGAAGTTTGATGAATTTAGAGGGTTTCTAGACCCATATTTCATATTTTTCTTGTGGCTGCAATTTCCAGTTCATATTTAATTTCCAGCAATGTATTCTTTAGCATTTATTTGTGATTTTGGCTTCTAATATTCCATAAAATATATATAAAATATTGGTGAGTTGGTTTGTGGTGTTTTGTGGTGATTTTTGGCATTTTTGGTGATAGTTCAAGTCACTGATTTTACTCTTTCAGTCTGCTGCAATTTAAATTTCAGATTTGCATTTGGTGTGTTTGGTTGAAACCCTCAAAAGGGTTATTATAGGGTATGATGCTCTTTCCTTTGATCATTTCAAATAGTAGAGTGCTAGGAGCCAAGGATTTGGTCCAATAGAGTCAGGATATCATGAAGGTTCTCAAGGAAAATCTTCAACATGCACAAAACCAACAAAAGTTGTATGCAGATCAGCATAGGATTGAGAGGACTTTTGAGGTGGGAGATATGGTTTTCTTGATGTTGCAGCCATATAAACAATCTTCCCTCAAGCAGAGTGGAGCTGAAAAGCTCAAACCACGGTTCTATGGTCCATACAAAGTTAAGAGAAGAGTGGGGAGGTTCCTTATGAGTTAGAGCTACTAGAGCATAGTCAGATACATATTGTCTTTCATGTTTCCTACCTCAAACAGGCACTAGGACAGCATATTACTCCTATTGATCTGCCACCTTTGGATGATGAGGGTAAGCTAATTATTGTTCCAGAAGCTATCATAGATGTCCGTGAGAAATAGATAAGGAACAGGAGCATAAGAGAGTACTTGGTTTATTGGAAGGATCTACCAGTTGAAGATGCTACACAGGAAGGTCCTGCAATTTTGTACCATCCTAACTTGCAATTGTTTGAAGGCTAGCAATTTTGTGAGGGAAGGACTGTAATGTCCCCTTTTTGAGATTAATCCTGGAGAAGACCCTTAGCCTATCCAATATTTTCCCGTGGGCTAATGGGGTGGAAAAAGGGAAATAAATTAATAATTTAACTTAAGTGCAAAAGTAACTTTAATTATAAGCACTTATGTTTTATTATTAATTTAAAAAATGACTTTATAAGATAAAGAATAAAAAAACACTACTTTATTGAAATAAAGTAAAGTATTACTTTATTTTAAATAAATTAAAATGCCAAAGTGGGGTGTCCCATTTGGGGACTTTGTATTGAGATATGAGCCATGAAAAAAGCATAAAAGGAGGTCATTTGGGGTCATTTGAGATCTTTTTGTCATTATCATAATTTTCATGAAGGGTTTGCTTCGACTTTTGCATTAGAGAATGGAAACCCTCTTGTGTATTCAGGGGATTGAAGATGAAACCCCTACATGGCAGCCAAATTTGAGGATGAATACCATCCAATCTGCAAGGGTACCTCCATTCAAGGGTTACAATTGAGCTTCACATCAGTTTGATAGAGACATTTGAGATAGGGTATCTTCCAGGCAGCTGGGGCGTAATTTCAGTGGATTTCAAGGTTGTTTGAGGGCTGACGTCACCTATCTAGGGGCCAACGTCACCTTGGGGAGGCTTTAGAATTTGTCATTCATCAATATTTATCTTCAGGGTTTGCTAAAGGTTGTTTTCTACTTCAAGCAATCCATCGATCAACTGGATCTTCTTTTCGGCAACATTTCTCTTTGTATGGTCAGCTGTCATTTCTCTAATTTGCAGCCAACAAATAAATTCATAAAAATTGTATTTGGCTTGAATTTGGATTGTATTTGATTCTAGCATTTTTATAAAATATATTTGAGGGTTTTCAATGATTTCCAAGTCTTTGGTGCTTTAATTTTGAAGAATTGTTGCAATAATTATACAAAATCAACTTCTTGTCATTTTTGAATAAGGGTTTGTGGGAAAACCCAGATTTATTTAATTTATGCCCTAAAGGGAGATTTCAAGCATTTGAATCTTGACCAATTGGTGTAGGAGCATCCGGGGCCACAAGCAATCATGTATCAACCAAAACAATTAGAGTAGAATTGTGTGTTTTATGTGTTGTTGTAGGAGTCTAAGTCATGCCACAAAGGTTCCGGTCACACTACGAGAGGCCCAAACCAAAGCCACGATCATCTATCAACACCACACAAAGCCGCAAATGGAAGCGTGTGGTCCACGAAAGTCTAGGGTCAAGCCGACTCACCTTGTAGCAGACCATTGGACATTGTTTTTATAACATGTTGTAGCTTTAGGAGTCTTGATGGGTAGTGTGTAACTAAGCTCAAGGATGACTTTGGGTGGCATGCATGCCCATATAAACAAACCCATGAACCTCTAAGTAAGGTAGTAGAGCGAATGACAACAAATAGAATTTAGAAATTGTGGGTTATTAGACATTTGGTGATGGCACAAATCATGTCGGCTCGCTCGATCGTGATTGTATGTATCTCTTAGGAGATTGTTGAGGTTGTATCGTTGTGATCGGTCTATGTTTATGTGATATTTTATGAATCAATAATAAGTTGATGTGTTTTTACGTTGTTATCTTATGTTCCATGTGTTAACTCCAAGGGTTGTGTGGTCGAAGGCCGCCCTTAATTGGGTTCCCTTACCACATTTGCTTCATTTGGTATCAAAATAGGGTTTTCTTTCCTTGCAAATGAGGCATAGGGGTATTTCCAATTTTCACATTTGTGAGTTGCGACATCTTCCAACAAATAGCGAGTTGTTGAGTAGAAGGTCGAAGGTCACACAACAAACATTGGCGGTTTTCCACATTTGCGAGTGTGGGTAGAAAATCGTTGCAGACATCTTCTAGCAAGACAAATTGTTGGGTAGAAGGTATGAAGGTTGCGGAGATTGTAGATCTCTTGCTCTTGAGGAATCACTAAAGGCAAATAGGAGAATAAATTTTGGGAGAGATCAAGTGGGTGAGAAGCAAGACTTGATGACTTTGCCGAGTTGATGAAAACAATGTAGGCCCATTTGGAGGCTATGGTAATTGCCTGATGCATGGCGTTGTGGTGGACAATGCTAGTGATGATGAAGTGGCACCCACAAAGACAAGGGCACAATCTGCAAAAGAAGAGGAAGTGCAAGCCGAAGGACTGGAGGAAAGGATCATGCACGCTATTGGGAGAATGGGGAGTAACCCTAGAATGGATACCCCAAGTTATTCTGGAAGTCTGGAACCAAAAGAGCACATTGATTGGATAACAGAACTCAAGAAGCATTTCAAGTATGAATATATGGAAGTCCCAAAAGATTCAAACTCGCTTGCACCAAACTGAAGGGGCATGTGTCTCTTTGGTGGGAGCATGTACAAACAGAAAGAGTGCATAGAGGCAAACTGAAGATCAAGACTTGGGAGAGACTAGTGGCAAAGTTGAAGGCAAAATTCTTGTTTAGAGTCTATCAACTCAATTTCTTCAAAAGGTCATTGAAACTGCAACAAAGAGAGCTCATTGTGAAAGAATACACTTTGAGGAGTTTTATAAATTCGCAATCCAAGCAGGTCATGTGGAGGATGACATGGAAAAGATCTCGCATTATATGAATGGGTTACATCTCTCGATTGAAGATGAGTTCGGAATGATTCAAGCATGATCGGTGGAAGAAGCCCATCAATACGCACTAAGGGAAAAGGATAAGTTGTCATGCAAAAACAACTAGGTGTGATGCAAGGCAAGGGAAAATTGACACAAGGCTGCAAACAAGGTGGCGAAAAAGTGAATCCCGAATAATAAGGCAAGGTTATTACTTTGCAGCAAAGTGAATACAAGCAAATAGGAAGAGGAAATTCTACCGGAGAGTTGTGTCCCTTGGACACTGAAATGTCCCACTTCCCGGGATAGACGTTACAAAGACCCTTAGCCTATTCTATCTTCCCGACGGCTAAGAAGAATTAAAAAGGGAGACTTAAGTTCTATTACTTTATTATAAAGTGCTAAAAATAAAATAAATATTATAAAAAAGCACTTATAATAAATTAATGAACTTAATGATAAATTAAAATATAGAAAAATTAAATAAATAATAAAGCACTTAGCACAAATTGTAATTTTTAAGGAAAAGTGGGACTTACCTAAGGGGCAATAAAAAATGGGAAAAATGATAAAAAGCTCATGGGTCAAGTTTATTCCCTCTAAAAATTGCGACTTGCTCTAGGATAAGAAAATGGAGGAAGAAAAACATTTAATGTTGAAAGGAGCTGATTGGTTGTATAGAAGGTTACTTTGGGTCATTTCTATCTTTAAAAGGCGAAGTCGACTTGTAGTAGGGGCATTCTATGATCATTATATTTTCTGAAAGTGGCTTGTAAGCTAAGCATTTGTTGCTGCAATTTTCTGAGGATGAAAACCCTCAGGAAAGGTGTAAGGAAGAACGAAAACTCTTCCTTTTTGGTGCATCTCTTTTGTTGAATATCCAAAGGAGATCTGCTTGCTAAAATATAATATTTCATCTAGCTGGAGAGACCCAGTTATTGGCAGTTTTTGGCATATTTGAAGGATATAAAAATCAGTTGTTGGATACCTGTTGTTTGGAGCTGCATTTCAGTCAGTTTTTCTATAATTCTTGCTGTGTTTTTGGGTCCCAAACCCTCAATTCCTGCTGTGATTGCAGACCTGGATCTACAGACTTTATTTACATAAAACTCAGCCTTTTTGGAGCTCTCAACTGGTACCCTAAATCTGCAATATTTTTCTAAATTCAGCTCATTAATTTCTGATTTAAACATCTGAGATTTGCTATATTTTTCGAGGGTTTATACTTCCCTGGCAAATCGCCATTTTGGGTAATTATTTTTAGCTGTCTTGCAAGGTCTTATACATCAGTTCTAGGGCTGTTTAAACTTCATAAAATCTGTACTTCATATTGGGGTGAAGAAATTATAAATTATTGATTGATTAGTGGAAATTTAATGCTATGCCCTAGTCGTATTTTCTGAAATAAATTCCAGATCTGCATTATACAAAAAACTTGTATTAGATTTCAAGTTGGGTATTTGGGGAAATCCATTGTATGCTCTTATATGTCCAAAAGGGGACATTACGGTGGTATCGAGCAAGCTTTCCTCCCGATCCATAAGGGAAAGATTCAAATTTCAGAATTATATGGATAGAGACGAAGAGCATTTCAGATATCATTACCAAAGAAGAACTCCAAGAAGAGGAGGGATGGATGATGAAGAAAGACCTCCTCCCAATGATGAGTTGAGCTACATAAATGAAGTATTTACCAAGGGCAACAAAGAGCTGTAGAATAGATTTCTAGAGTCACAAAGAGATCTTAGAGACTCCGTCGTAGGAGCCATTGTTGATTTGGGAAAATCCTTGCGAGGGGATATTGTCTAACAATCAAGGGAATCAAGGCCATCATGGTGAGGGAAGCTCTTCTAGCCATCATGCGGGAAGGGTTTCAAACAATACTCCTTCCAAGTTCTTTCGTGCTAGTTTCCTTCAAAGGAATGAGCCACAAGAGGAGCAGCCACCTACACACGGGTTCACAGAAGAAGTCAATCTTTTTGGAGATGAGTATGCATCCTTGAATCCCAACACAAGGAACTTGCTTTCATTCGGGATTTTTGCCAATTGAGGAGGAACGAAGGGCCAAGAAAAAGAGTAAATCAGCAGCAAGAACCAAGGAAGGACATTCAACATAGATTGGGTAAGATCAATCTTCCTTCATTTGATGGTTCAAATAAGTGTTCTGCTAGGGCTTGGTTACAAAAATTAGATACATATCTCTTTTTGAACCCTATGTATGAAGAAGAGGCACTTAAGTTTGCAACATTGCATTTGGATGGAGTTGCACATGAGTGGTGGTACCATGGCATCATCACCCAAGGGCATGGCTCTATCACCTCCCTTGAAGATTCAGCAAATGTTTGACATAATGAATTTGCACTTACATTTCAGGGAGCTAGCCCAACTCAAACAAGATGGAACTCTAGATAAGTATATTTCTGATTTTCAAAGAATTGCAGTAATGGTACCTGATATTAGTGAAAGAAGGCTTGTTTTATTGTTTGTTGAAGGGTTAGGGGAACCATTAAAAGGCCTTGTTAAAGTTTTTAATCCTCCATCTCTTCAAGGTGCCATTAAGAAGTCATTAGACTTGGAGAGTTCAATGCCAAAAGGGAAAAATCTGCAGTTTGGGCAGCAGCGAACAGCGCCTTTGGGGCAGCAAAAGAGCACATGTGAGCAGCCCATAACACCTCAAAATGATAAGCAAGGAGCAGCATTTAGTGGGCAGCAAAATAGAGCTCAAGAATGGGAGAGAAACAGGTCTGAAATTGAAGCAAAGAATGAGCTAAGGAGGAAGAAATTGTGCTTTGATTGTAAAGAACCATGGACACCCAATCATCGTTGCAAAGGTAAGGGATCTATTCATTATATTGAAGTTGTTGATGATGAAGAGGATGAAGATAATGCTGATCCAAAAGATCAAGCAAAGGATGATAAGGTGAGTGTCACTAATGCTACCTTAGCTACATTAACAATATTACCTAGTTTCTATGCATTTCATGTGAAGGGTGATCTTCTTGGGCAAAAGGTCACCATATTGATTGATGGAGGAGCAACACACAACTTCATTGATGAAGGGTTGGTTGCTAGATTGGGCTTACAAGAGGAAGAATTCCAAGGATTCGATGTGATTGTGGCGATGGGCATTCAATCACATGCACCAAGAAGATTCCCCAACTTCAATTCACCATGGGAGGGCATGAGGTAAGTGATGAATTTTATGTTGTTGGAATTGGTGGGTTGGATCTAGTTCTTGGTGTTCAATGGCTCCAATCCTTGGGTGATTTTAATCAAAATTATCAAACTATGGAGCTGAAATTCAAAGTGCAAGACAGAATTTTTTTGCAAGGCATGAGGAAAGGAGTTCCTCCAAGAATGGCAGCCAATAGTATGATTGGAGTTGTCAATGAGGGGCAGATTTCACAAAATGTGATTGATGAAGGAAGGAACACAATATTGCAGCAGCTGAGTTGTGAATAATTTCAGCCCTTTGTGAACCATGGTGACTCCATAAGGTATGATACAAACAAACTAATGTCATATTTGCAACATATTCATATTTCTTTTGATAAGAGTGATGATTTGGATGATAAAATCTACAATTTGCATTATGTAATGCCTTGGGTACAACCATGTGAATATGAGCACCTTGTCAAGGGAAAGTGGTGGCAAGATTTATCTCATCTAACAGGTACAGGTGCTAGAATTTTGAGACACTTCAACATGTTTTGTCTATTGTGCATGGCACTTAGACAAAAGATTTCAGAATTGCTTGAGGGCAAGCAATCTTGGGAAGGGAGGACTGAAATGTCCCACTTCCTAGGATAGTCGTGACGAAGACCCTTAGCCTATCTGTCTTCCCAACGGCTAAGGAGAATTAAAAGGGAGACTTAAGTTCTATTACTTTATTATAAAGTGCTAAAAATAAAATAAACATTATAAAAAAGCACTTTAATAAATTAATGAACTTAATAATAAATTAATGAACTTAATGATAAATTAAAATATAGAAAAAGCAAATAAATGATAAAGCACTAAGCAAAAATTGTATTTTTTAAGGAAAAGTACGACTTGCCTAAGGGGCAATAAAAATGGGAAAAATGATAAAAAGCTCATGGGTCAAGTTTATTCCCTCTAAAAATTGTGACTTGCTCTAGGATAAGAAAATGGAGGAGAAAAGCATTTAATGCTGGAAGGAGTTGATTGGTTGTATAGAAGGTAACTTTGGGTCACTTCTATCTTTAAAAGGAGAAGTCGACTTGTAGTAGGGGCATTCTATGATCATTATATTTTCTGAAAGTGGCTTGTAAGCTGAGCATTTGTTGCTGCAATTTTCTGAGGACGAAAACCCTCAGGAAAGGTGGAAGGAAGAACGAAAACTCTTCCTTTTTGGTGCATCTTTTTGTTGAATATCCAAAGGAGATCTACTTGCTGAAGTATAATATTTTATCTAGCTGGAGCGACCCAGTTGTAGGCAGTTTTTGGCATATTTGAAGGATATAAAAATCAGTTGTTGGATACCTGCTGTTTGGAGCTGCATTTCAGTCAGTTTTTCTATAGTTCTTGCTGTGTTTTTGGGTCCCAAACCCTCAATTCCTGCTGTAATTGCAGACCTGGATCTGCAGACTTTATTTACATAAAACTCAGCCTTTTTGGAGCTCTCAACTAGTACTCTAAATCTGCAATATTTTTCTAAATTCAGCTCATTAATTTCTGATTTAAAAATCTGAGTTTTGCTATATTTTTCGAGGGTTTATACTTCCCTGGCAAATCGCCATTTTGGGTAATTATTTTTAGCTGTCTTGCAAGGTCTTATACATCAGTTCTAGGGCTGTTTAAACTTCATAAAATCTGTACTTCATATTGGGGTGAAGAAATTATAAATTATTGATTGATTAGTGGAAATTTAATGCTATGCCCTAGTCGTATTTTCTGAAATAAATTCCAGATCTGCATTATACAAAAAACTTGTATTAGATTTCAAGTTGGGTATTTGGGGAAATCCATTGTATGCTCTTATATGCCCAAAAGGGGACATTACAGACACAGAGGCATATGTGGGTTCAAAGTCACGTGTTTCAAGTGCAAAGAGCAGAGGCATAGAGCTTTTGAGTGCCCACACACAAAAACGATGGATGAAGAAGATGCACATAATGTGAGTGCCCATATTGCACAAACGGAATAGAGTGATGAGTCATCGAATTAAGAAGAGAAACCATAGATCGGAGAATCATTGATGATAAAGTGCATTTTGTTGAAGTCGGTAAAGGAAGAACTTTTCCCGAGTTTAGAGGAAGAATCTATTTAGGACAACATGCAAGACGCGAGGCAAGGTTTGTAAGTTGATAGTGGATTGTGGTAGTACCAACAACTTGGTATCACAAGAGATAGTGGTTAATTTGGGGTTGAAGAAGATTGCACATGCTAAACCCTACAAAATTCCATGGTTATAGAAGGGACATAAACTCTTAGTAACTGGACAGAGCTTTCTTATGTTCCGAGATAAGGAGATATGCAAATGAATTTATGTGCAACATAATGTCCATGGACGGTTGCCATGTGTTTTTCTGAAGGCCGTGGAGATTTGATCGAAAGGCGTTGCATGATGGTCACGCAAACACATACAAGGTGGAGAAGGATGGAAGGGAGTACACCTAAATCCCCAAGAGGAACTGAATAGTGGATAAGTTGGGGTTGAAGAAGATTGCACATCCTAATCCCTACAAAGTTTCGTGGTTATAGAAGAGACAAACTCCTAGTAATTGAACAAAGTCTGCTTAAGTTTCGGATGGGGAGATATGAGGATGAAGTCATGTGCAACATAATGCCCATGGACAGGTTACCATATGTTTCTCAAGGCCGTGGAGATTTGATCGAAAGGCGCTACATGATGGTCACACAAACACATACAAGGTGGTGAAGGAGGGAAGGGAGTACACCTAAATGCCCTAGAGGAACTGAATGAATAGGTAGAACAAAGTTCCAACACTTAGATGATGTCGGAAAACAATTCTGAGCGAGGTAAAGCAGAATGAGATATTTTTCGCACTATTGGTGAGACCCGCGCAAGAGAGAATGTGGGCACCATAGCTAAGAGAGTTGAGTCACTTTTGCAAGACATGAAGGAGGTAATAGAAGAGTTCACGAGGGTAGTATCAAATGATATAGTAGGCGGATTACCACCGGTGAGAGACATAAATCACCACACGGACCTAATTCTGAGAACAAGTTTTCCGAGCGAGGTGTCTTACCAAATGACGCCGTCTGAAACACAGAAGTACAAAAACAAATTCAAGAGCTGGTGGGTTTTGATGATACTTGCACAGCCATTGGCGAAGTGTTGAGTCGGGAAGATAGATAACAAATTCCAATAAGAAGTTGGTGATCTGATGCAAAGAAGTACAAAGGTGTGTGCGATAAAACGTTATATGCGATTGTGCAAGCACTCCAAAAGGAAAGGAATTACTTGTTGCCAAAAGAATTGTTTTGTACACCGATGATCAAGCACTTTATGACTCATAAACAACCAAAGAAAGTTGAATCGGAGGCACGTGGGTGCAATACCTATAGGACTATACCTTTGAGTTGCGGCCAAGTGGTAATTCTAACAAGGTTGCCAATGTGTTGACTAGATGCAATATTTTATTGACAAAAATGAGAATGGAGGTTTCGAGTTTTGAGTCGATGAAGGGGTTGTATACAAGAGATGAAGATTTTAGTGGGGGATGGAATGCATGCATGGAACCAGTGGGTGAATAGGACATCTTGGTTAGAGTATTTTGTACAGCAAGGTCTAGAGTACAAGGAAAATAGTTATGTATTCCTAAAGGATCAATGTGGAAGAATCAGGTGAGAGAAAAACATAATGAAGAATTCACATGACATTTTGGAGTGGATAAGACTCTGGTGCAGTGGCGAAGAGTTATTTTTACCACAAATGAGTGCGGATGTGCGCAAATTTGTGCAAGAGTGTAGAGTATGCCATTTAGCCAAAGGAAGCTCATAGAATGTAAGGATGTACCAACCTTTTCCCATCCCAAAGAAGCCTTGGGAGGATATAAGTATGGAATTTTCTTGGGCTTGCCTAGGACGGTGAGGAGTAACTCCATCTATATTGTGGTAGATAGACTTTCAAAGATGGCATCTTTTGGTGTTTACAGAAGAAAAGTGATGTAATACACATTGCAAATCTTTTCTTCAAAGAGGTGGTAAGGCTGCATGGGTTTCCGCACAATATTGTGTTTGACTACGATATTGAATTTGTTGGTGATTTTTGCGAGACATCGGAAGAAGTTGAACACAAGTTGCAATTCAGCTCACCATATCATCCATAGACAGATGGACAAATAGAGGTAGTAAATAGGAGTCTTGAGGATTTGCTCGGTTGTTTGCTAGTAGATAAGCCAAGAATATGGGACTTATTCTTGACGAAATAGAATTCGCATATAATAACTTCCTCAATAGGAGCATGGGAAATTCCATTTCAAATAGTATATGGAAATAGCCCATGTGGAGTGGCATAGTTGCAGAGAATATCAATGATGACACAAGCGGGAGCATAGAGATTGAAAGTTTTGCAGAACACATGAAAATGTTCACCAACAAGTGCACAATTAGAAGAAACAAATGCGTAGACGTGAAGAGGGGGAAGTTGAATTTCAAGTTGGAGTTTTGGTCTTGGCTCAATTACAAAAGGAACGATTTCCAAGGGGCACACATAAAAAGTTCAAGTCGAAGAAAATAGGGCCATGCAAAGTATCGAGGAAGTTTGCAACAAACAAATATGAGATTGAATTGCTATAAGGCATAAATATCTCAAACATATTCCATGTAGCATACCTATACCTATATCACGAAAGGAAGGATGATGCAAAAGTTGAAGAAATTGACTAGAGACAACAGTTGCGAGAGAAGGTATACAATGAAGCAAAAAGGGTGATTCACACTAGGATCGAGAAGAAGCACAACAAGGAATACAAAGAATACATGATAAAGTGGAAGGGAAGAGAAAGAAGACCCAACTTGGATTGGTTTCGTGGAAGATGTAAGGAACAAAATTCTAGAAGAAGAGTGCGCATGAGCAAGGGATCATGTTTACAAATTTATCTAAGGTGTATGATACAAGAGCATCCATGTCCACAGACGATCCTATATCAACCAAAACGATTCTGATGATTTTTGTGTTTTATGCATTGTCGTAGAAGTCTAAGTTGTGTCGTGAAGGTCCCAGTCACGCCACAAAGGCCTAAGCCATGTTGTGAGGGTCTACCAAAGTCGTGGAGGCCTATCGAAACCACAGAGAGGCCTCACGAAGCCACGGAGGCCTACCGAAGACGCAATGATCTACGATGCTTGAGAAATGCTGAAAATGGAAGCGTGTGGTCCATAAGAAATCGGGCTCAAGCCAACTCACCTTGTATGGGTCCATTGGGCCTTGTTTTTGTAACATTTCATAGCTTTAAGAGACTTGATGGGTAGCATGTAACTAAACTCTAGGATGCCTTTGGGTGGCTTGCATGCCTATGTAAACAAACCCATGAACCTCAAAGTAAGGAAGTAGAACCAGTGACAAGAGATAGAAATTAGAAATTGTGGTTTATTGGACATTTGGTAATGGGGAAGATTCTCTACATGAAACTTCCCAATTGTGATGGTATGTATCTCTTAGGAGATTGTTGAGGTCGTATCATTGCAATCGGTTTATGCTTATGTAGATTTTTTTTTTTATGCATTGTCGTGAAAGTCTAAGTCATTTCATGGTCTCAATCACGCCACAAAGGCTTTAGTCATGCAATAAGGGTCTACCAAATCCGTGAAGGTCTACCGAACTCGTGGAGGCCTCTTGAAGGCGCTGAGGCCTACCAAAGCCGCGATGGTCTATCGATGTCGAGAAATACCGCAAATGGAAGCATGTGGTCCATAGAAGTCTGGATTGGTGACTCACCTTGTATGCGTCACATAGGCATTGTTTTTGTAACATTTCTTAGCTTTAGCAGTCTTGACCAGGGTAGCATGTAACTAAGCTCTAGAATCCCTTTAGGTGGCTTGCATGCCTATATAAACATGTAATGTCCCCATTCCTACCTCCACGGTCTAGCGAACTGGTTTTCCGTCTTAGCCTTGGTCATACCCAAGGGGCTAGTGGCATAGAGAGTTGTTGGGTATGGTTTTCACCTACATTTCACTTATATGTTATGTTTTGGCATTATGCATGTACTTTATGATGACTTAAGTGAAAAAAGTGGGGTAATGTTCTATTTCTTCGTTGGGGTCACTTAAGTGGACTTTTTGGCCTAGGAGAAATAAAGTCACTTTAAGTGACGATTAAAATATGACATATCTCCAAGGGGGGTCGAATTAGGGTTTTATGGCCACTTTTATGATGGAAAAAGTTATAAAAGGTGGTGTTTGGGGAGGAAAAAATAGAGGTTCATTTTGCCATCTTATGTTGGAGCTTTCAGCTTGCTTTCCTTGCTTGTGGAGGTGAAATTCCAGGAACCCTAGCTTCGGTAGTGAAAGATCTATCCCTAGCTAGTAGAGCACTCTTCGGTGGTGAGAGATCCAGCCCTAGTTTGCTATTGTGGAGTTTATTCAGATCGGGTTGTCAGATTCAGAGTTTCAGAGGCTTGTTGATCCAGTTTCAAGTCCAGAAAGAGAAGACAACCATATTCAGTAAGAGAGATCATTTATTTTATCAGTGGAACTTCTTGTCATTGCATGTTGATGCATGTCATTGCATGTTGATGCATGTTACATGCATGTCATTGCATGTTGATGCATGTTACTTGCATGTTGCTGCATGTTAGTTTAATTGCAATAAAAGTGAAGATATTGGTTATTTTCTGATTTTATACCTTGCTGCCTTAACTGTACTTTGCTGTCATATTTTTCTATATACTGCTGTCATAAAATCAGATTTTTATTTGTGAAAAATTTGGTTGGAAATCTTGAATATAAAATAAATCCGGAAAGGGGATATTTCAGTGGTATCAGAGCAGTCTTTTCTACAGCCTGTTGGGTAGTGTATGAAGGTTTATTCCAGGAAGAATACACCCAAGAAAGAAGGTCCAGACATGGCGGATAAAGATGGAAAATCAGAGGAACAGCTGAATGAAGAGTTTATGAAGAAAATGTTTATAAATATGGTAAAACAACAAGAGACTACAAACCTCTACTTGAGCCAACTCACAGAGAGATTATCACAGGGTGGCCTTGGGAACCATATGGAAAGAGGTGAAAACAGTAATTCCAGGCTGCGGACTCACAAAGATGAAAACGGCAGATCAGGGCAGCACACCTTCATCCCAAAACACACGGTTGAGCATGCATGAACTAGTTTTCCTGAAAGATCCAGAAGTGACACTGGTTGGGCAACAAGGGGATATTATTGATGAGGAGACTTGTTGGGCAAAGTATGAATCCTTGAGTGAAGGGTTCAAAGCTAATATGCCTTTCCCGGAGTATTGCAGGATGAAGATCGGTAGCCGGCCCAAGCGGGATCACTATCCTCATGTTCCCGAGCTACAGAGGCGATTGGGCAGATTTCAGTTCCACACTTCGACGGATCCAAGAAGTGTACCGCGACATCATGGATTCAGAAGTTAAAAACTTACTTTGACTTGAATCCCATGCGCGAAGAGGATGCAATAAAATTTGCAATCCTACATCTTGAGGGAGATGCACATGATTGGTGGCATCATGGCCTTGTCACACAGGGACACACGCATATTACCACTTATGCGGATTTTGCAGAGAGACTAGTGGGCAGATTTGACAGGCGGAATCCGGATAGATTCTTCAGAGAGTTGACTCATTTGAGACAAACAGATCCTTGGATGGGTACATTGCAGATTTTCAGTGGTTGTCAGTGATGGTTATTGATGTTTCTGAGGTGAGGTCGACTTCACTTTTTATACCAGGGCTGATAGATTCACTAGCAGGGTTTGTGAAGGCATTCGAGCCTTCTTCACTACACGATGCCATCAGGAGAGCCCGAGATTTGGAGTTAGCCACTCCGAAGCCAAGGTTTCCACCTCGAGTTCAACAGAGAGGACCCCCATCTAGAACAGATGGGTTCCAGCCGAAGGGGCCACCACAAAGATAGGAGACGGCTAGAAAGCCGTTTATTTCACGAGAGCTTAGGGATGAGCTGAGGCGAAAGAAACTTTGTTTCGATTGCCGTTCACCATGGGCCCCGGGACATGATTGCACAGGAAAGGGCAAGGCCCAATTCATTGAGGTCTTTGAGGAGGAGAGAGAGAGAGAGAGAGAGAGAGTGATGGAGATGAGCAGCTAGAGACCCAGGAAATGGATGACGGAGATGAAGATGCTTTGGATGGTACTGATGAGCAAGAGGAGGAGGTTTTCCCTCAGGAGACTATAGCCACTTTGTCTAGTACCCCGAGGTACAAGGCATTCAGAGTTAGGGGAGTTATGCAAGGGCAGCGTGTTGTTGTACTTATTGATAGTGGGGCTACCCACAACTTTATTGATGCATCCTTGGTTGAGAGACGTGGCCTACAGATAGAGGACTTTGAGGGCTTCAACGTTGTTGTAGTCCAATGGTGAGTCTATGAGATGCACCCGTAAGGTTCCACGCTTGAGCATCACCATGGGGAACTACACCGCTATCGATGACTTACATATTGTCGGCATTGAGAGACCAACGTAGTATTAGGAGTTCAGTGGCTTCACTCCCTTGGTGAATTTCGTACTAACTTTTAGACGATGGAGCTGGAATTCAAGTCCGAGGGCAGAATGTAACCTTGAGGGATCTATCTACAGGAGCACCCAGGGTAGTCACAGCTATGAAGATGGAGAGGATCTTTCGGCACAATGAGGTGGATTGGGCCGTTCATTGCTTGGTTTCGACCAAGAATACAGGGAGTGACCGTCCAGAGTATCATGTGGATGTCCAAGGCCTATTGGACAAGCACAGTGCAGTAGTCACATACCTCCGTGCTAAGAGGACGGAGAGGGATCTTTCGGCACAATGAGGTGGATTGGGCGTTCATTGCTTGGTTTCGACCAAGAATACGAGGGAGTGACCGTCCCAAGTATCATGTGGATGTCCAAGGCCTATTGGACAAGCACAATGCAGTTTTTCAAGACATACCTCCAGGTGTACCACCAGACAGGGGGTTTGAACACGTGATTGAGCTTGGGGATAGCAAGCCAGTGGTTACTACTCCTTACCGTCACCCCAAACAATTTAAGGATGAGATTGAGAGGACTATACACGAGCTTCTGGACATGGGGCATATTAGACCTAGTTCTAGTCCTTTTGCTTCTTCAGTGGTGTTGGTGAAGAAGAAAGATGGAACCATGCGAATGTGCATAGATTACCGTGCACTAAATAAGAAGACAATCAAAAATAAGTATCCTGTGCCACGCATTGATGAACTACTAGATGAGCTACATGGAGCAGTCTATTTTTCCAAAATAGACTTGCGATCTGGATATCACCAGATCAAGGTCAGAGAGGAGGATGTGCATAAGACAGCTTTCAGGTGCCACTATGGCCACTTCGAGTTTTTGGTGATGCCATTCGGTTTGTCTAATGCACCGGCCACATTTCAGTCCTGCATGAACCATGTGTTCAACCGCCATTTGCGGAAGTTTGTATTGGTTTTCTTTGATGACATTTTGGTCTACAGTAGGAAGTGGGAGGATCACATTCAACATCTTGATGAGGTGTTGGGAATTTTGGAAGCTAATTCGCTTTATGCGAAAGCTTCTAAGTGCGAGTTTGGTATGACAAAGCTGTTATATTTGGGCTATGTGATCGGAGGAGGTGGAGTCAAGGTGGATAGGGAGAAGATTCAAGCGATTTTGGATTGGCCACCACCTAGGACTTTGACACACTTAAGAGGATTCTTGGGACTATGCACATATTATAGGAGGTTTGTGAAGAACTTCTCTCGCTTGACTGCACCCTTGATAGACTTGACCAAGAAGGGGGCTTTTGCTTGGTCAAATTCAACAACAGGTTTTTGATCACCTTAAGGGGGTGATGAGTTCTTGTCCAGTTCTTACATTGCCAGATTTCACTCGGCCATTTGTACTCGAATGCGATGCATTAGGAGTGGGTGTTGGAGCAGTGCTCATGCAGGATAGGCATCCCATTGCCTATGAGAGTTAGAAATTGAGTCCAGTAGAGAGAGGATTCTCAATTTACGACAAGGAGATGTTGGCCATTATGCATGCATTGGTCAAATTCAGACAATATTTAGTGGGCAGCAAATTTGTGGTTCATACGGATCACAATAGCTTGAGGTTCTTTTTGGAGCAAAAGGATCTCAATGACCGCCAACAAAGATGGGTAAATAAGATTCAGGCTTTTGATTTCGACATAGAATACAAGAAAGGTAAGAATAATGTGGTGGTTGATGCACTGTCTAGGAGGCCTTGCTTTGATTCTATGATTTTCTTTATGTCAGAGATTTCAGCTGATTGGAAGGCTCATATACTTGTTGAGTACTCCAAAAATCAGTTTGCATGTGAGATTATGGATGGCATTATTCAGGATGATCGATACAGAGTGGTGGACGACCTCATCTACTACAAGGATAGAATTTTCCTTGTACCAGAGTCCAAAATGAAGGAGAAGATCCTTCGAGCAGTGCATGATACACCCTTGGCTGGATGTTGGCGAGAAAATTTGTTAGGTGGATAAACTTGTGGATTTCTTGCCAACTCTCTGGGAATCTAAGTCCCTCTACTGTCGGGAGTGTTTGGTGCAGCAAACCGTATATGCATGCGCGTGAAAAGGTGGATTTCTGTGGTGGCCTTTCGACCGAGGATCCAACAAGGGCACTCCACTAACCTTGCAGCAAAGCTAGCAATCTCTTGCTAGGGAAGACTTTGTCTGGAAGTGGGAAAGGGAGTGAGAATTGATGTAGGAGAACCAATGTTGCAGTAGAAAATCAGAGGCTTACTGCACACCCAATGTCGAAAGTTTCATCACACGCGCTTGAATTTGAAAGAAAACAAGTCTGCAAAATAACAACAAGACTAAATAGAGCTTAATGAACACAAAGTACCAATAAACTCCTCAATCAAAGAGGCTAAAATTCCTTCTTCCTTTATTGAAGCTCAAGCAGAATTTGTACATAGTGTGGGAATAGAAGACATTTTTGAGAAGGGGAAAATAGAAGAATTTGGCTATCTCCTTTGTTCTCTCAATACACTCTTGAGTTTACAAAATCAATTACCAACCCTTTGCAATGGGAATGGCATTACAATTTATAGAATGAGAGGTGACTTATCGTCTTCCTCATGACCCTCCATATGCCTTAATATGACTTAAGATTGTTCATATTCCACTTTAAATATTTAAGTCCCTTTTATAATAGCAAGGCGACTTAATTTACATTATATTTCTAAAGTTGTTTAAGTCATATTAAAAAGTGCAACCCTCAACGCAAAAATATAACATTTGAAAAGAGAGAGTGTCGTATGAGAAGCGAAGAGTGAGAGAAAGAAGAGGAAGAAGAAGAAGAACTATGCTGAAGGATGAGTTGCTGCAACGGACTTGGCTCCATTCTTTGACTGTTCTCCACTTTGTGATCCTGAGAAGGCTTCTGACTTATCCACTTTGGCTTCATATCTCCCTTATAAAAATCAACTTGCTATTTTTAGTAAGTATGAGAAATCAAGTCCCCGATCTTCAACTAGATGTTGTGGCTCAGTTTTCCTCTTTCTCTTTGTGTTCCTCGTTCCTTCTGGATCAACTTTCTATTTTTAGGAAGTTCTCGAGGGCCCACTTACTATTTTTCGTAAGTGCCGAAAATCCCATGTCCATTCAGTGAATTCTCGACTGTAGTGCACCTCCATGTCTTCATCTCCTTTGCAGGCTCTTCTGTTGATGACTTTCCTGAAATAGCTATTCCTATGTAGTAGACCTACTATTTTTAGAAAGTTGGCCTCTGGGGGTCGGATTGACGTGGAACAAAATTTTTTGATATGGGTTTTCGCCCAATATCACCCCTCTAAAATTTCGGGCCCGCCCGCTTAAAAATCTAGGAGATTTTAAACTTTTAATTTTCAGACCTGGCAGTGCTTCTGGGTACAAGCAGCCATTAATGGACCTCAAAATTGCAGGTCTGGTTTTCTCCTCCGTTTGCAAAGAAAATCATATTTTTGATGTGGGTTTTTTCTTCTGGTGTTTCACGTGCGATCTTACTTCAATCCGGAAGCTAGTTTGACAGAAATCCCACTTCTTTCTTCGTTGAGCCGAAAAGGAGATTTCTTCATTGTGGATGCTCTGTCACGTGGGGAGTTTGAAGGTGTCTTTTTGATGGTCTTGGATAGAGGAATGAACAGCAATAAATGGTTCATTGATTCGTGCACTGGTTTGCAAGCTTTGTTTAGATTTCCATTTTTTAGCTATGGGGATTTTGTTGTTCTCTTCTTTGTTGTTCTTCGTTTCTCCTTAGCTTGATGAGGATTCCTTCTGAGACCTGTGCATCACCATGGGAAAGGTATTTCAGTTCCTTTGTTGATCTAGTCTGAGCATTTGCAATGGCGGAGTGATGGTAGAATGTTGCAGAGGAAGAATGGAGGAATGGAGTGCACATATAACTGTTAGAAGTTAGAAGCGAAAAAGCGAAGCACTTGGAAATTTTTTTAAAAGATATGCACAATTAGGCTTGGGTGCATTTTTCCATGCTTGATGTCCCTGACCTCAGGGACGTGAGGGACATCAATTTCCACAATGAGCAAGACGGCGACACGTGGCACTAGATCCAACGACAGGGAATGAAGGAGGAAAAAGCTGATTTGAAGCACTGGGAGCTGAAAGGAGGTCACATGGGTGTCCAAAAGACTCCTCCTAGGGGCTGGGCACATTTTTCCATGTCTGATATCCCCCACCTCAGGTACATAAGGGACATCAGTTTCCACAGTGGTCCTGGAGGTGACACGTGGCGCCCGATCCAACAGCAGGGAATGGATGCTCCAAAACTACTACACTGGGAAAGAACATTTCATGTGGGTGTCCAAATGACTCCCCATAGGGGTTGGGCGCATTTTTCAAGGTCTGATGTCCCCCACCTCAGGTGCATAAGGAACATCAAATTCCACGGTGGTCCTAGAGGTGACACGTGGCGCCCGATCCAACGGCAGGGGATGAATGCTCCAAGAATGCACCTAGGGGCTGAACTATCAAGTCTGGAGGTCATATGAGGGTCCTAGAGGTCACATGAGGGCTGGGCACATTTTCCAAGGGCTGATGTACCTGACCTCAGGGACGTCGGGGACATGAAATCCCGCCAGGCTCCTAGTGCTGACACGTGTCCTCTCGAAAAAATGACTAAGTCCTGAACTGCCTTTGAGAGGGTAACTTGGAATGAAGATAACTTGAGCTCTCGATGGAATTTCTTGGTGAAATTTTATATGATCCTGACTGGAAATGGCATTTTGAATCCAATGATGTGGGTCTCATGTCTTAATTCGACCATATGATCCCTGAAAAATTGGAGTTTTGATCTGGGACTCCACTTGTGCCTGAGAAAAACTGCCTTCCAATCATATGCGCCAAGGTGTTGTGAAAAATATTATTTCACCATCATGTAGGTCTTGGAATCCTCTTTCCGAAGATGTTTCATTTTACTTCCAACTCCATTCGAGCTCCCGGAATCTTCTTCTGAAGCCCAGCAGCTGTTTTAGGCCTGTGTACTGTCTAGGCTTGTGAACCCTATTTTTAACTTTAAATGTAAACTATTCCAAGTCTTGCAAAACTTCCCCAAACCTTCCAAAATCATTTCCATGATGTTCCAAGGTATTTCATTTGCCTCCATGTTGATTTTTCTCTTTTGTTTCACTCTAGGGGGGATCCGATCCTGGGAAGGCCAACTGATAGCCCTTCCCTATACTGCCATGAGATAGTGTCTTTTTAGAACTCCCTAAAATCACCTAGGTGGAATGAGTGCACTTTACTAAATCACCTAGGGGACAAATTTGACATCAAATAGGGGGTGATCAGACTGATGGATTTGACCTGGGGTACCTAGGAATGAAAAATTTGCCGTAGGCATATAGTTGTCGTCTTGGAAACTTTCAATTTACCCATTTGCACATTTTCACGACAACACCGAACATCCAAGATATTTTAAGACATACAAGTACATCAGAGAGAGATTCACATGGAAGGGGTTAAAGGACGACGTCCTTAACCATGTCAGGGAGTGTTTGGTTTGTCAACAAACCAAGGCAGAGCACTCTTTCCCAGCAGGACTTCTACAACCTCTGCCTATTCCAGAACAGAAGTGGGAGAGTATATCCATGGATTTTATCACAGGTCTTCCCTCAGTGTATGGGCACGATTGCATATATGTGGTGGTTGATCGGTTGACTAAATATGCCCATTTCCTTTCTATGCCTTCAGGGCACAAGGCCCCGCAGGTGGCTCAGACTTTCTTCACAGGTATTTTTAGGCATCATGGGTTGCCTAAGAGTATTGTCAATGATAGGGATAAGATTTTCATGAGTACATTCTGGCAGGAGATCTTCAGGCTTGCAGGTACGGAGCTGACACCTAGTACCAGCTATCATCCACAGACTGATGGGCAAACTGAGATAGTGAACAAGTGGATAGAGGGCTACTTGCGTAGCTATGTTGCAGGACATCGCGTGCATGGGTCAAATGGCTACATATGGGTGAATATTGTTACAATACCACCTACCAGATGAGTATTGGTATGAATCCTTTTCGAGCATTATATGGTTATGAGGCATCCTCATTTGTAGACCTAGTATTATCAGATAGCCGAGCTCCCAAAGCTTGTGATTGGGTACAGGAGAACCAGGACATTCTAAAGGCTCTCAAGGAGAACATACAGAAGGCAGAAATCAACAAAAGGTATATGCAGACAGGCACAAAGTTGAGAGATCATTCGAGGTTGGAGATTTGGTCTTCTTACGGTTGCAGCCATACAGACAATCCTCACTCAAGAAGAGTGGTGCAGAGAAGCTAAAACCATGATTCTATGGGCCATACAGATAGTGCGTAGAGTTAGGGCAATAGCATATGAGTTGGAGCTTCCAGAGCACAAGTAAGATTCATAATGTCTTCCATGTTTCATGCCTCAAAAAGGCACTTGGACAACATATTGTGCCTTCCATAGATTTACCACCATTGGATGACGAGGGGAAGCTAGTCTTAGAACCAGAATCTATTATTGAGGTAAGACAAAGGAAGCTTCAAAACAGGGTAATCACAGAATATCTAGTGCGGTGGAAAGACTTACCACTAGAGGATGCCACTTGGGAGGGAGAGCAGATTTTACAACACCCTAGTTTACGTTCGCTTGAGGACAAGAAAATTTCGGGAAGGGCGGACTGTAATGTCCCCATTCCTACCTCCACGGTCTAGCGACTGGTTTTCCGTCTTAGCCTTGGTCATACCCAAGGGGCTAGTGGCATAGAGGTTGTTGGGTATGGTTTTCACCTACATTTCACTTATATGTTATGTTTTGGCATTATGCATGTACTTTATGATGACTTAAGTGAAAAAGGTGGGGTAATGTTCTATTTCTTCGTTGGGGTCACTTAAGTGGACTTTTTGGCCTAGGAGAAATAAAGTCACTTTAAGTGACGATTAAAATATGACATATCTCCAAGGGGGTCGAATTAGGGTTTTATGGCCACTTTTATGATGGAAAAAGTTATAAAAGGTGGTGTTTGGGGAGGAAAAAAGATAGAGGTTCATTTTGCCATCTTATGTTGGAGCTTTCAGCTTGCTTTCCTTGCTTGTGGAGGTGAAATTCCGCAGGAACCCTAGCTTCGGTAGTGAAAGATCTATCCCTAGCTAGTAGAGCACTCTTCGGTGGTGAGAGATCCAGCCCTAGTTTGCTATTGTGGAGTTTATTCAGATCAGGTTGTCAGATTCAGAGTTTCAGAGGCTTGTTGATCCAGTTTCAAGTCCAGAAAGAGAAGACAGCCATATTCAGTAAGAGAGATCATTTATTTTATTAGTGGAACTTCTTGTCATTGCATGTTGATGCATGTCATTACATGTTGATGCATGTTACATGCATGTCATTGCATGCTGATGCATGTTACTTGCATGTTGTTGCATGTTAGTTTAATTGCAATAAAAGTGAAGATATTGGTTATTTTCTGATTTTATACCTTGCTGCCTTAACTGTACTTTGCTGTCATATTTTTCTATATACTGCTGTCATAAAATCAGATTTTTATTTGTGAAAAATTTGGTTGGAAATCTTGAATATAAAATAAATCCGGAAAGGGGATATTTCAAAACAAACCCGTGAACCTTAGAGTAAGGAAATAGAGTTGGTGACAAGAGATAGAATTTAGAAATTGTGAGTTACTAGACATTTGGTAATGGCACAGATTCTCTAGGTGAGACTGCCCAATTGCGATTGTATCTCTCTCTTAGAAGATTTTGAGGTTGTATTGTTGGTAATCAGTCTATGCTTATGTAATCTTTTATGAAACAATAATAAATTGTGTTTCTATGTTGTTATATTCTCTTCCATGTGTAAACTCTAAGGGTTGTGTGGTTGAAGGCCACCCTTAATTGGTTACCCTGACCGCATATACATCACGAATGTAAGATCAAAGTGTTAGCAAGATAAGATAACTAAGCCACTGTTCTCATTGAAATAATGAACACAACTTGAAACAATTTCCTTTACTCTTTTCCATCATCAAAATCAGTTGGTTGAGTTAATTGACGGTTAACACGTTTCAAGAAGTATTGGCAACGTGCCAAGTCCTGAAAACAGATAAGTTCTGGTGTAGAGGCTAAAATAGCATATGGATTTGAATTTTCATCCAAAGTAGTTTTTGATTACATAATTGGGTTTCTCTCAACAACTTATACTTTCAAAAAAACAGCACGCAATTTCGAGTTTGTACAAAAAAGCTATGGCCTCCGAAAGTTGAATTTTTCAGGGTTGTGAAACTGCCGGTTAAAACAAATGGCTGTTACGTAACCTTAAGCGGCGGTTTCCCATCCACTAGAGCAGTTTTGTACAAAGACAAAGAACAAGTGGAGTAACAACTATAGATGGGGTCTCTTCTTCTTCCGAGTTTCTTTGGCTTCACATTCAAGCTTCCTATAATGTACAACTGTATATATACACCCTGAAGGGGACACAAGAAGAATGTAATGTTTCCTAGCAGTTGTTTTTATTGTTCGTGTCTTTCGAGTTGGGGTGTGATAAGGAAGTGTGAGTGAGCAGGTTGCAAAGCATGCATGGCTGTTTGGCAAGTTTGCTATTATAAAGAGTGTTCATGAAGGCCTTGAGAAGGCAGTACACCTGTAATCACAGAAAGAGATAGTGGCAAGACGAGGAAGTGCCTCATTCTTGTGGGGTTTTCCCAGATTGGATTTCTCCAGGGTACACCTTGTTCTTATGTTTTGTTCTTCTGTTCTTGCAGTAGTTTTGTGCTCTTGTTTCATGTTCACTGAGTTCCTTTCAATTTGAAGCACTAGCAACTCAATTCTACTGACTGTTTTTATGCAAATTTAATCAATCAAGTGTTGTTAGGAATGACTGTAATTCAAATTGATAAACAATGAATATCCACAAAAAGTGTTGTTAAGAATGGGTTGGATCACATTCTTAAGATTTGTAAAGTCGTGGCACACTTGCATGTACCCCATAACACCACAACCGCGCCACATGTCCACTAGAATTATGAATCACTTTGCTGCAGTCAGGAAGAGCCTGAGTCACTCTTAAAAGTGACCCAACTATCACTACACCACAACTCCTTGGACTTATCAGGATACATAGGTATGAATAAAGAATAGATCAACTAATAAACATCACTTTAAATTTGAGAGTTACACAAGATATGAATGTTTCATCTGAGCCTTTGTTAGCTTAGTAAAGATAGCACACAAGGGAAAAAGTTGTAACATTCTAAAAATGTGTCCTTGAGTTGAATAGAGGGAAAGGAAACTCACCGACATCCACCTGCACCTTAATGCCACATCCCGCACCGTTTTATCAGGCAGAAGTGCAGCAATTTTAATATATTTGACAAAATTCGATTCATTTGCATATCTGAACATGGACAGAACAATTTTTTTAAATGTTTATCCCACAGTATTTAATTGAGAAAAACACTAGGAAAGATGCAACTCTTTCAAGAAAATAAACATTTTCTGCCAGTGATATGTATGAAATTTTCAATTAAAGACATTGTAAATGCCCAGTAACAGATTCACGACATCCAACAGCATTGGTCAGATAACCAGACTCCCAGAAAACTAGTGATTATTGCAAATAAAGCTGTCAATTTTGATTGTGTGTATTATAATAATTGCAGTAGATAGTATGGACTCCTGATAAGAGGGGATAAGAGACTATGAATTAACCCAGTGACAACAGCACCAACTTCTGTTAGGGAGAAATACAAGTGTTAACATCTCTTCAATCCAGTTAACGAAACACTTAAAACTAAATTGGCCATCACCTGTGCAAGGAAATCATACTAGCATGCCAGTTAAACTCAATAAGTAATGGATAAGTAAAAGAAAAAGAAAACTTCTACCTAAAGAACTCCTAAACCCCCAAACTCTTGTTTGTGGCAAGATAAGCTATCTAAAATGACTGTTTAGTTCAAAATTGCTCTGCAATGCTATTTTATTCTTTGTTTTTAGTATCTGCTATTTTATCCACAATTTTGAGTTGCCTAACAAAGAAACTATATGAACAAGACTGGTTAGAATCAAGGACTCGATCCCAACAACTTGCAGAGTTGTTAAGCATTTCAAAGTAAAGATAAGTGAAACCAGAAACATATGGAAAATGTCCATATTTTGTGATATGGAGAAACAATTTGAATTAGCTGCCAAACTCTCAAAACAAAAAGCTTTTGCAGACAGAATAAATAAAGCTTAAACAATACACAAACATAAATAGCAAGCTTAAGCTTGGTAAACACCCTAAGATTATGCTTTAATCCACCTTGTCATAGCCTCCATATTTTTAAATATCTATAATTTTCCAATCGATAACATAGTTACACAACTTGGACTCTGAAATGACTTGATGAGCCAAGGAGTTAGAATCGACTCAGACTCCAGAATGACATGACAAGCCAGTTGGTAAGAATTGACATGAAATTTCATAATTAATTTTGATGGCAATTTCGTAATTAGTATGAAACAATAGCTCAACAAAAAGTTGACTCTGATCTTTTTTTCCCTTGAGAGCCAAATCAAACTTGGGAGTGCTCAGCCACTAGGAAATAATAAGGTAATCATAATTTATTAAAGGGTCTTCTAATGGAAAAGATCTCAACCAATTCTGCCCATTTTACTAGAATCCATAAATGATATCCAAAACTGCCCTGGATATATAACACCTATAATCAAAAAGTCAAATCCGGCATTTTGTAATACTCTGAAAGATTTCTAACTTCAAGGTGACATAAAAGTTGATAAAATTAAGCATAGAAAAGACATTTCAATACCAACACTAGCAGTCCTTCTCCACTTAATATCCTGTATGGACAGCTGGTTCATGAAGCTCCAGCGGGAGGGAGATGTATGGGATTAGCAGCTGTAGCATGATAACACTCGGGTTATGGTACAGTCACGGAGTTCAGATCAGGAGGGGACTTTGTCTACAGTGGTCTATATTAGTGCTCTCTGG
This sequence comes from Taxus wallichiana var. yunnanensis, assembly GCA_018340775.1. Taxonomy (NCBI): domain Eukaryota; kingdom Viridiplantae; phylum Streptophyta; class Pinopsida; order Cupressales; family Taxaceae; genus Taxus; species Taxus wallichiana. The sequence goes on from CM031235.1 coordinate 133,623,185, forward strand.
GGGTGGATGGAGTTTCTCAACAAAATGAAGGTGCAGATGGGCAGGGTTGGAGGAATGCTTTGCCTAGTACAGATGAGCACAACAATATAAATGTGGTAGACAGGTCTAATGTTGCCTTCATAGGAGCGAACACCCATTGATACTGATGGCAGCATTCCTCCTAATTTGCACATTATTGGTAAGTTCAATCAGGTTTAAACTATGGATATAACAGTGGGAATCTGACCTGAAGTTCTCTTTTAGGACAGAATGTAGGTACAGTTGATGGTGATGAAAGGCATGGGAGCAATAATATTGTGAATGATAGATGTACATTCAGGATCAATCAGTTATACATAAAAAGAATGGTGAATCTGTCAATTATGAAAAGGATAAACTATATGTTTCAAGGAATATTTCTGTGCAAGTGTTTAGTCATATATCCATCAGGATTACAGGATTTCCTACACAGGGGCAGTACATTTTTTTCCTTCCTTTTGTGGATTTGGTATCGGTAGAATGCTGACCGAAACTTGCAAAGGGAAGAATCTACTTAAAAAGGCGTTGAGTTTGAGATTCTTCACATCTTGATACTTCTTTACATGATAGATAATCATGTTCTGTTGCCTTTGATGATAAAAATACCTTTTGCATGGTCCATGCAATTACAGAGTCACAATCTGGTAGAAATTTGGTTATTCATATTGTTTGTGTCAATTTTTGTCTCCGGAACCTTTATGGAAATTTTCTCACTTGGGCCCAAAGAACAGCAACAAACAGTGCAACAGAAGTAGGAAATTCACATGGAAGGGTGGATTCCTCATTTAGTAGAAATGATAGGGTTTTCAGTACTTTTAACCTGAAAGTATGAAAGGATAAATTTATAGAAATGAAATGGTTGTCGGATGGGATGAGCTCAAATGGTAAATCATCGGAGCTTGCTTAGAAGAGCCTCATGTTCATATCTCCATGAGAAATGTTACATGCTCAAAATGTATAAATGTTAAATGTTGAAATCAGGTAAACTACCACATCCAATTATGGGTGTGTTGTATCTCAACGGGTAAGGCCAGGTAGGGTAAATTTGACGGGAGAGATATTGCCTCTCAAATATGGCAACTAAGCCAAACGGCACCCCATAATGAGAATTTACCATTCCAACCAAAAACAATCTATGGAAATGAAATGGGAAACCCTCCGGAGGAATAAACACAAAGGACTAATGAGGACCAAACCAAAGGAAATAGTGAAATAGGAAGGATTTTTCCGTAATGTCCCCTTTTTGGGACATTAATTAATTTAAAATATGGGAGACCTTTAATCCACTCTTCCCATGTATTAAAGGATAAAAATTGGGAAAATGTCATTACTCCTTTTATTTTTCAATTAAATAATTAATTCTCCTCTTATGATTTATTTTTTAAATATTAAAAGAGAGAATTAATATTCTTTTTGGAGTTTGACTTTTCAAGAAAAGAGACCCATATTAAAAGTGACCCTTCTACATAAGAAAATGGGCCAAAGGAAAGAGGGAAACTTGAAGATTTGAAATGCCGAAGCTATATAAGGAGATATGGCAGCCCTTTGGGAGCATGTTGAAATTTTATTTAAAAATATCTTCATGCTTGAAGAGGGATGTATGCCATGTGATCACATTATAAAGGTGTTCTTCAACACCACCATTATTGGAGAGAGTGTGAAGTCTTCTATGCTATTTTGAGTGAATATTGCTTGATATGTTCATTCTAAGATTGGCGACTTGGCTTATAGGTTAGTGCATTAATTTATTGGGTTAAATCTACATGTTGTGACTCTATTTTAAGTGATAGTGGAAGGGTTTGAGGTGTTTTATTCACTTCTATGCATTGTTGCATTTATTTCAGCTATGGCGACTTGCATTGAGTCATATTTTGACATCTTTTAAGGGTGAATGAGTTAAATATATAATCTGATTTGTATTGGCATATTTTTCCAAGTGTGGGGCAGTTATTTTGGGTGTGTTGGATGGTTAAGAATAGCTGATAATAATTTATGCAATTTATTCTAACCCTAGCAGCTGGGTTTCAGATCTTGGGGGCTGTTTTGAGGTGGTTACAGTGATCAGAAAATTTAGATTCATAGTTCATTGGAAAGGCCTTGATTTCGAGTTTATTACGCATTTTATTTGGTGGAAAAATATGGAATATTAAGTGCGATATTAATTTTTGAAGTTTCAACTTGTTACTCGTGAATTTTTAAATAATTAATCTGTTGTTATAAAATCAGATCTGGAGAAGATTAATTTTTAATTGGTTCTCCCATGTAACCCACTACTTTGGCTTACTCCAACCCCATTTGGGTTGTATTAATGCTAACATTGGGTTATTTGAGGTCGAACTAAAAGGATTTAATCCCTCTAGAGTCGATTTGAGTTAATTAATTTGCATATTTAAATAATATCCCAAATTACAGTGGTATCAAAGCATCTTTCCTCTACTCTTGTGGGGTTTGAGTTTTCAGATTTGAATGCAGGGAGAAGAGATCCGGCGGAATCATGGAGTTGATGAGTGAAGGAAAATTGAAAATGCAACTTTACAGATTGGGAAATGGCTTGATCCTCCACACCTTTCGAGGGATGGGTTGCTCAACATTTTGGAGGAAGCTGCAAATTGTTTGTCCATGGTTAAGCAATCAGATTATCAAGTGGTGTCCTTTGCAATGAATTCTTTGATGAACCATTTGGCTAGTCCTAGATTTTTGAGACATTCAAATCCGGATGTGAGACTTGTAGTTGTCACTTGTATCAGTGAAATTATGAGGATAAAAGCTCCGAACCACCATACAGTGACAACATCATGAAGGAAATATTTCAGCTCATGGTAGAAAGTTTTAAGGGTCTTGGTGACACCACAAATGCTCTTTTTGCTAAGAGGGTCACTATTCTGGAAATTATGGCAAACATTAGATCTTGGGTACTAATGGTAGATCTGGAATGTTATGAACTCATTTTCCAAATGTTTGATAATTTCTTTACTACTATTCATAAGGATCATGCAAATTGTTGTTTCCTCAATGCAAACAATCATGTCTTCAATTTTGAATGAGGAGGATGATATTTTGATGCCACTTCTAACAATTTTATTTTCCTATATGAGAAAGGAGGAGCAGGAAATGTCACCCACAGCAGAAGCACTAGCTCGAAGTATAATAGATCTGTGTAAAGAGAAGTTGAGACCATATTTGACTAATGAGGAGCTTGCTTCGAGTGAACTATCAAATGTAGATCCACAAGATACCATGCAAGGTAAAGATTTCGTATTAGTAAAAGATGTTCACTTATTTTCTAATGATTGCATATGTGATAGTGAAGTTTCAAAAGGATGGATCAAGGGTCTTGAGCCTAAGGAAGAAGTAAAATCAAATCCACAAGAGGGTAAAGAGAGTTTAGTGGTTGGAGCCACCATTTCGGGTGATAATGTTGGCAATCGGTTTGAGCATGAAGAGGGTATATCAGAACTTCCTCATTCAGCCAAAGGGGACAACTCACATGGTAACATTTCAAGGTATGAAGAGGTTGATTTATGGTTGCATACTTTTTCATTTCAGATTTGTATTCCTCATGAGAAACATGTAAGAGACAGGGATAAAATGAGGATTATGGGCTGCAAAATGGAGCAAGAAGACTCCTTGGGTCAAGGTCACTCATATGGGCCCTCTAAGGTATGGGAACCAAGTGATTCTCCACTTTCTACAAAGATTATCAGTTCTGATTTTGTGATTTTTGCATCTGATTTAATGGGAATAAGTGAAAGTTTAGAATTGTCTATGGCAAGCATAAGTGTTGGAAAGCATGATTGGGCTTTAGGAGATCCGAAAGTAAGAAGGAAAAATATTTTTCAAAGAGTTGATGATGACTTTATGATTGGGAGATTTGTTATGGCAACTACTAAGGGTAAGCACTTTGATTTGTATCATCATCATACTTTGTCCTTGCCTTGCTTTGTTCATTATGAATATGGTGCTAACAATAAAGACAAGATGAAAGGTGCTAAGTGGGTAAAGAATCTTCCTAAGGCAGCCCCGGATCATTGGCAAGAAGGCCAACACCTTCTAAAATTCAGTCCAAGTGAAAGTAAGGGCAGCAAAGGAGTGATTTCAAAATGTGGTAAGACACTTAGTTTTATTTCCACACAATTCAGTTTTGATTACATTACTTGGGCTAATGCATGTGAGGAAAAGATTGTGGTTTGGGTCTTGAGGAGAAATGACAAAGAACATGTTGGGTGGTTCCAAATACTTATGGTCTCACAAGGTAACATTGTTGTACCATCTTCTTTTTGTGTGTTGTTTTTCATATTGGTTGGCCCAAAAATTAGTACTGCTGATTTCAACATCTTTTGTTGGCCCTACTCTTGGTTTGCCGCCATACATATAAGGAATGTCATAGCCGGGATGAATTTTGAATTGTTGAAGTTTGGTGGGTCAATTATGAGTTGTTTTTAGTGACCACATCATTGACATTTTGGAGCTACAGGAAGAATTATGGATATTATAGTAGTTGCACCATTATTCCACTTGCTATCCACATCATGCTCATTGTCACAAGCAAGAAGGCAACCATAAGAAATGGTAATTTTCAGTTTTTAAGCCTATTCTAATCACTCATGATGAATGTTTGGTTGTTACTTCGTTGGATAGTGGGACACACATTTCCCGTCATGAGTTGGACAATTTGTTGGGGTTATGGACAGCGGTAAGTATGCAGCCCGGAATACTCTCTTGGGTGTTCCAAGCATTCACTCTTGGGAAAGGAAAGTTCTCCCATCTCAAGGTAATTGTTTGAGTATATCTAGTGTATGGCACCACTACATGATGAATTTTCAAGTAGGCATGATGACTGATTTTTGTTGTGAAATGAGAAAAGATTTGGCATGTATTTCCGTATTTTTGGGATACCTTCTTTGCACCATTGGTTAATACAGAAAAATACATGTTCATGTGGCTCATACCTTGAGGATTCATGCCCAAGAACTTAAAAATCAAGTGAAGAAGAAAGAGGGGAGTATTCTACCCTTTTCTAAGATTGAAAGGGATTGGTCCAAAGCTGCCATATGCTTATTTAAAGCCCCTAAGGTTGCTGTCATCAATTATTACAGCCACTTATATTACTCAATTGCTTTCATGTTCATGATTGAAGAGCTCTCTTACACTTTGTGGAACATTATTGATGCATGGGCCAAGCTGGAAATTGTTTGTTCTTGTCAAATTCATGATTACTTTTCAGATTTCTTGTCAATGTTTGGTATGACAGCAGTTGGTTTTCTTGGGCAGCCTTGGGAATTCAAGGAAGAATGGGGCAGCCATTGCAAGGTGTTGTTTTTGCATCAGCTCTCTCATTTGACAGGCACAGGAGCTCGTTTGTGGAAGTTTTATAGCATAAATACATTGGCACATGGGTTGAGGGCTTGCATATTGCTTGAGGACAAGCAATGTTTGGAAAGGAGGACTGTAATGTCCCCTTTTTGGGACATTAATTAATTAAAAATATGGGAGACCTTTAATCCACTCTTCCCATGGATTAAAGAATAAAAATTGGGAAAATTTCATTACTCCTTTTATTTTTAAATTAAATAATTAATTCTCCTCTTATGTTTTATTTTTAAATATTAAAAGAGGAAATTAATATTCTTTTTGGAGTTTGACTTTTCAAGAAAAGAGACCCATATTAAAAGTGACCCTTCTACATAAGAAAATGGGCCAAAGGAGGAAACTTGAAGATTTGAAATGCCGAAGCTATATAAGGAGATATGGCAACACCTTGGGGGCATGTTGAGATTTTATTTAAAAATATCTTCATGCTTGAAGAGGGATGTATGCCCATGTGATCACATTATAAAGGTGTTCTTCAACACCACCATTATTGGAGAGAGTGTGAAGCCTTCTATGCTATTTTTGAGTGAATATTGCTTGATATGTTCATTCTAAGATTGGCGACTTGGCTTATATGTTGGTGCATTAATTTATTGGGTTAAATCTGCATGTTGTGACTCCATTTTAAGTGATATTGGAAGGGTTTGAGGTGTTTTATTCACTTTTGTTCATTGTTGCATTTATTCCAACTATGGCGACTTGCATTGGGTCATATTTTGGCATGTTTTAAGGGTGAATGAGTTAAATATATAATCTGATCTGTATTGGCATATTTTTCCAAGTGTGGGGCAGCTATTTTGGGTGTGTTGGATGGTTAGGAAGAGCTGATAATAATTTATGCAATTTATTCTAACCCTAGTGACTGGGTTTCAGATTTTGGGGGTTGTTTTGAGGTGGTTTCAGTGATCAGAAAATTCAGATTCATAGTTCATTGGAAAGGCCTTGATTTCTAGTTTATTGTGCATTTTATTTGGTGGCAAAATATGGAATATTGAGTGAGATATTAATTTTTGAAGTTTCAACTATTATAGGTGCATTTTTAAATAATTGACTGCTGTTCTAAAATCAGATCTGGAGAAAATTCATTTTCTAATTGGTTCAACCCCATTTGGGTTGTATTAATGTTGACATTGGGTTATTTGAGGTCGAACTAAGAGGATTTAATCCCTCTAGAGTCGATTTGGTTAATTAATTTGCAGATTTAAATAATATCCCAAAAGGGGATATTACATGTTTGCCTTTGGAACAATTTATAGAGGGAATGGATGATTAAATGGGATGTGTAGGAAGTAGGTACAAACCCCGAAAGCTCAAAGTCTTCTTAGCAAGACAGACCGCATGGAATCGTGCAAATAGTACAGAGCCTAATAAATCTTGGGAAGAGTACACACAGCTGGAAATGAATACATGAACCTTATCTACTTCTATAGACTGTAAAATAGTGCTCGAGAATTAAATGTTGCTTCCTACAAGTCAATAGCACATTTCATTACAAAAGAAAAGAGAATACAACCCTGCTAAGAGAAACTCAAAGATTGCAGCCCCTCCCCATGGGCAGAGACAAAAATCTTTTGATATTAAATTTTAATCCTTTTATTTAATTTATGGTTTTGGTGCTAGTTATGGCTAACCTAGCTACCAACCAACTCCGTTCCACTACTTTCCAAATTTACTTTTACAATTTGATCCACTTTTACAATTTACCCGTTAATACTTGCACAATGTAATAAATTAATTCAATAAGTAGTTAACATAGACCCTATGACATGTTAATAGGATTGGAAATAATAGAAAAAGATACCGTTAAATTAAATGGAATCCTGGACCTGGTGGTTTTCTAGAATTAAATTTCAATGGGTCTGCAAAAGGAAACCCAAGTCTGGACATAGATGGTTGTGTATTCAAAAATGAGGAAGGTCAGCCAACACTGATATATACTACAAACAACCGAACAGAAATTCTAGCACTGTTAAGAGGAGCTCCAAACGGCAGTACTCAAGCGATAAAGAAATTTTGTAGAGGAAGGAGACTCACAGATTTTGATCGATGCAATGAAAGATGGAGGCATAACCTCCTAACGGCTGAGAGAGATTTCAGACGAAGCCAGACGGCTCACAAGAAAATTAGAATCACTTCTCTTTCTTCACATCAAGGGAGAGGGTAAACCGGTGGAAGACAATGGGACCAATATAGGAGTAAATTTGTTTAGACTCAATGATGTCACTAATCAATTCTGGGAGCAAGACTGCCCAGATGATATTCAGCGTCTGATAGTTAAGGACATTAAACTCATTCTTGGTTTGAAGTAAATCTAAAATCGAAACAAAGAAAGGTTGTACAAGTGCCTTCCATCTTTTGGAAAGGATGTAACTTGAGTAAGTTGTAGGTTGAAGCTGATAATCAGGGTTAATCTTCTCCCATCCACACTCCTCCTCCTTCCCCATTTACCCCTTCCTTTTGTCCCTGACCCCATCCTGCTTTCCCCTTTCACCTCTCCCCTTCCAATAATAAAGATGGAATAAAAATGAATACTCCTATTAAAGAGAAGTCTGTCCAAATGATCTAAACTCAAGGGTGGCAGCTACCACTAGACTCCATTAGGTTTTGATGCCTCTCACCATCATGATTTGATAGGGAATGGCATTCCCTTCTCTCATTTTAAGCTGAATTTTGCTTCATTTTCCCCACCCCTGTGTTAGTTTCACATGTCTATCACACTACTTGTAGAGGTGGTGGTAAGGTGGTGTTTAATGTAGGAGTGCATTCCGGTATTTTCGGATCATTTGTTTTTCAATTTATGATGTCTTAGTAAGCATTTATTCTGAATTTTTGGATTCTCTATCTTTTCTTAAGACACTATGTAATGTGCCATTTTCTAAATTAAAGATGATTAATAATATTATTTAAGTTGGGCCTGGTCATTTCTAATCTTTGGGCAACTTAATAATATTATTATTATTAAAATAAAAATTATTTTTAATGATTTAACTAAGTCAGCCAAATGTAACTTTATGTTATATTATAAGGCAACTTATGTTTTATTATTAAAAAAGTGACTTTTAAATAAAGTAAGTCGGCCACCAAAATTGAAAGAAAGAGGAAAGAGAAGTTATAAAAGGAGGATGAAGGGGTTCATTTGGGGATCTATCATCCATCTATCATCTTGATTTTAGGAGTTGAGCACTTGTGCTTCTACTTTCAACTATTGAGGACAGAAACCCTCTTAGCATTCATCACTTGAAAACTCTCATTGTGATCAGAATTTGGGGACGAAAACCCTCAATTTTTGTTGGTGACTTCACTCATAGGCCATAGTTGTGCATAAGGAAAACCCAGAAAGGGATAGGGCATCATCATTGGCTGGAAAAAAGGGGTAAAAGCTCCATCATTGGCTGGCACAAGGGGTAGAAGTGTTGCTAGAGCTTTGGCATAAGTTTTTGGAGGATTTTGTGGGCCTCTAGAGCGCGGCAACACAAAATTCAACGGTATTTGGCTTCTTCATTATTTTTGAAGTTGTTTGCACTCTTTTGTGGTTGTGTTTGGGCTTGGAATCATTATTTCCATTTGTGTTGGTAAAGTATATTTGTTTCTGTCATATTTAATTCTAGTTGGTCTGCAAAATACAAAAATCATTTTCTAGTGTTCTCATGTTATGTTTGTTCCGACTCTTTCATAAAATAATTTGGAGGATCTCTATAATTATTTTCGGCTGTTTTTGCATGCATAATTCAATAAAAAAATAAAAATCAAATTGTTGTTAGAGTTTGAAGATAATTATTAGTTTGCTATTTGAATTTGAAGTATTTAAATCATAAGGGTTTCAAGGGAAATCCAAAATTTTCCAGATCTGCCCTAAAAGGGACATTAATTACAGTGGTATCAGAGCAAAGATCTTCCCATCCTGAAGGGTATTCATGCAAGAAGGTAACCAAGAATACATTTGCTATCAAAGGAAAGTAAAGAAGAATTCAGATCAACCACTTGAAGGGCCTAACATGGCCAACAAAGGTTCTAAAGAGGCCAAGTTTGATAGATTTATCGAAGGGCAAGAGAGGTTGGCGGATACTATGGATTTGCTAGCCCTAACCTTGCAAAATCTTCATGGGCCAAAACATCACAATGGTGAGGGCAATTCATCGGGGTTCACAATATGAGGCAGCCCCAAGGGTCAAATTTTGGATCTGTTGCTAGGCCTTTTCAACCTACCTTCCTCCCAAGAGAAGAAGTCATTCCAGAGGTTGAAACATAGCATTCGGTGGGTCACAACATTGTGGCCAGCTATGAGGAGTATAGGGCTCTTCCAAATGAGATTCGTGATGCCATTTCACTTGCAGAGTTCATAGGAGTGAGCAAGGGTAGATCAAGGCCTGAGCCTAGATCTCAAGCACCGGATCGATCTTCCTAACATTGCAAAGTCTGAGTCATTACCTTTTGAGGGTGATTTAAAGAGTTCTCCCTTAGTGATGAGGAGAGAGGAAGAAATCTCGGGGCATGAACTGAAGAAAGAAAAATCAGATCTGCAAGAAGGTTTTGAGGTGGAGCTCCAAGAAGACCATGTTGAGGGGCATGCACATGAGAAAAGGGTTTTACCGGTTGCTAATGTTGATTTTTAGCTTGCTGGAATTTTTAGAACAACCTATGGGAAGCAAATTGATTGTCAAGAATCGTGAAGATGTTTTATTGACTTCTAATGTTTGCATGTGTCAACAAGATTCACTTGTTGAATGTGAAGAGTTCAAGGTGAAGGAGAATGTTGATCCTAACCTAGAAATTTTGAATCACAAGGTTGGGGATGTTGAGGATATCTCAACACATTGCAATTCAACAAAGGAAGGTGAACACTTTGAGGACAGCCAAAGATATGAAGGTGTTTCAAATTTATTGCTTCCTACTATGTCATTGCATGAAGCTTGTCATCATGGGCCACATGCTAAAAATGGTGATAAGATGGACACATGGAGTAGCAAAGAGCACATAGATCCTTTTGTACAAGTTCAAAATTGTTTGTACATAAAAGTACGAGGATCCGGGTGATCTTTGGAGATACAAGAAGGGTCACTCCTTGGGACCAAGCCCTACATTTGAAGACAAGGTCGTGGAGATAGTCACCATTGCCGAGGCAACAAGATGCTTGATGTGGAAAGGTGGTAAGCATAATAGATGTTGTTTTGTTGTTCAAGGTTTTAGCATGATTTTGGCCACCATTGGATGTGTGAAGGAGAACTCAAGGAGGATGTGTTTCTTCAAATGGGCTTCACTATTCCGAGTTGTAGAGTTGTTGTCATCCACATTTCCAGCCTGCCCAACAGTTTGTATGCAACCATACAAGTAGTTCCAGCCATACACTTGAGTAATTTTCAGTTTGATGTAGTTGAAGTACTTTCAGTCAATATATGGTTGATTCCAGCCCCTATATTATTGTCATTGCTGAATTTTGCGAAGGGTTTACAGTATGACAGTTGTACCATTCTTTTTTTTGTTGTTTGCAACAGATCCAGCCCCTTTTACACTTTTATGATAGTCATAAAAGAGTGTCCAATCACCTGGTGGAAGAATTTCCAGCCTACTATCAATGTTGAATTGTTTGCAGCTGTTATAAAAGAATTTCCAGCCACTAAAATTCTGTTTGTGAGCGAGAAAAGGCAATGCTATAGCTACAGCCATGCTTGGAGCAGCATGAATGGACCTTTGAGAGTCCATCATATGAGTGAGAATTATGAGGGGAATGCAAGCAATGGAAGAGAGCTAGTTAACATGTCTATGAGACATGAAGAAGTGATGTTGAGAGCTCTTGTTTCCTTTAATGTGTTTTCTCTATGTGCAAGTCCAAGAATGGAGAAGAAAGAGAAGAAAAGGCATAAGTGTGATTCAGTCCAGCATATTCACATATATGAGAAGCAAGGCAACAAGGTGAAACAAGATGATAGCATAACAACAAGAAGTGAAAGAGTTTGGCAAAAAAAGGGATACCTTCTCAATGGGACAGTGGTGGATAGAGGAATATGTATATCACAACTCCCCTTAGTAGAGTGGGTAGAGAGTATGAGGAACGATGAGCAGTTAAGATTCACCTTTACAGTCGCGAATTTCAAGTTGTTTGTCTGAATTATCATGGACAAGGGCATAAAAAACGAAAATGAGTTCAAAGAGTCTCAAATCCTTTAACAAATATATACATTTAGATATTAATGAGGTCATAGTCGTCACTGGAATAAAAATCACAAAGAGGGCAGTAAGTTTGTTCGAGAGCATTTCGAAGGAAGTCATGTCAAAGAGAAGTGCTAAGGCACAAAACATGAATTGCAAAAGGAAGAGTCGAGAAAATCGAACATTGTGAGTAATGGCGAATATTTCAAACTTGATTCTGCCAAAGACGCAAAAATTGACGGGCACAAATTTTAATGTATGCAGCCATAAGATTTTGACACTTGTAGAATTTTGAGATTGTGATAAAATAAATAAATGAAGCAAAGGTAGACCTACTACAAACTTCACAGATTATGACAAACATCATAAGGAGGCTCTATTACTTTTAAAATTGTCAATATCACATGATTTGATACCGAGGTCCAAAATGCCACTGCGGCTAATGTGTTGTGGACTAGTCTAAGGGATAAATATCAGACGTCTGAAAAGAGTCGGGTTTTATACCTGAAGAATATGCTTTTCCATGAAGTTACTAAAAGGTGAATTGTTGTTTGAGCACTTACTTCGGATGAAAGACCTCTGAGACCAACTCTCTTCCATCAACAAAAAGGTGGACGACGATGATATGGTGGCTTTGGTTTTGAACAACTTACCTTCTTCATATGAGTCTTTTGTGAGGCACTCCAATTAATCACTAAAATTCAAACTCTCACGTTTGACAAGGTGAGTTCCTACTTGTTGCAAAGGGAGCAGAGACAAATTCAGGCACAATCTAGTTGTGACCAATCAGAGAGTGCTCTTGTCACACAATCCAAAGGAAGGTGGAGACGTCATTCTGGTGAGTCCTCCACTCAGTATCGAGTCACATGTTATTATGTCACAAGGTTGGGCACCTAAAGAAGGATTGTCGGAAGTGGAAGTATGATCTTTCGCAACAAAACAAAAAATCCATGTGATGAGGAACATGTGGCAGCAGTTGTAGAAGAACGGGATTCGGATGACGGGCATGCTCTTTATTGTCTTACGACATCATGCTCACATGACAGTACTAATAGTTGTTGGATCATTGACTCCGACACATCCAAACACTTTTCATGTCGGAGGGACTAATATGTTTCATTTACTGCAAATATATGTTTTGAATTGGTAGTACTAATAACGATGGAAAATCACTTGCAGTAGCAAGGATAGGAGATATGTGCATTATATTGAATAATGCTCATAAATTGTTGGTACAGAATGTTAGATATGTACCTTCTTTACAAAAGAATTTTCTATCTATTCATCAATTAACTGAAAATCCCAATATTTCTATGGATTTTTGTGGGAAAAAATGTGTTGTCTCTGATGTGAAACAAAGACGGATGATTGCCCTTGGTATTGGGCAAGGTGGCCAATATCAACTTGTTGATCCTACTACGATCAACATGAATGCACATGTGGAGGACAGCTCCACCATACAAGATGTGCAAGAGGTTGAAATGCCTTGGGAGGAAGCCATTCCCCATAGATATGTTGACTTGGATATAGTCAACCTACATGCACTTATTATGGAGGGAACATCCACTATACCAGATGTACAAGAGGTGGGAGGATGAATTTCCTCTTTTTGAAGAACAATTTGTTGTAGATAGAGACTCCACTATTCAAGCTTGCACTGAAGGTGCATGGTGAGATGGCAGGCCAAGCCACTCACTCAGAGGTACTTACACGAAGGACAATAGAGCATACCGAGTTTGCTCATTATGTTGTGAAAGACAAGGGGGATTACTGGAAATGAACCCTAGGCCCCTATTTGTTGGGAACAACCTATGCCCTAATTCTTTATAGGGTTTTCTAGCCGAGTTGGGAGACAGGAAGGGGGCCTATTAGTAGGTGTAGGCGGCGTGCACATAAGGAGGTTGGGGAGAAACATTAATTACAAACATTGCAAACATTGTGTACAAACATTGTTTGACAAACATTGTTTGCAAACATTGTGTGCAAACATTGCAATGTTTGTACACAAACAGATCTAGCCGTGGGGAGCCGGGGTCCCGAGCCTCTATCTATATCATATGCGGGGAAAAAAATGGAAACACGGACGAAGAACGAGACACTAGTATAGAGGTAGAGACCTAGGTCGAAACCCTGCCCAAATAGGACCGACTCTTGGGGCCCACCCCCCACACACCGCCCGCCCATTCGGTTATTCCCCGGCACCACCAAGGCAAGGACACCCTTTCCTAACAGAGGGGGATACATGAGAAAATAGATGAGACAAAGGAGTTGGTTCTCACTCCTACAACGGAGATGCTTGTTTCTCCTACTATTGTGGAGTTGGTTCTAACTTCCATTATACGAATGGTCACATTTCTCTCCTTTGCAAAAAAAATTGATTGGAAGGCACTTCACCATGCTTTCCTGAAAAGGTTGGATGAGAACTACATGGTGTTACAAGGGTATGATCAAGATGACTTAGATTGCGAGGCTAAACCGTCTCTCGTATAGACTCCAAAGCAAGCCTAGAACAGATTTCTCAATCAGCCTCTCCGAGTTTCGATTCTAGCACTCGGAGATGGGGTTGACACTCTTAGCCATTGATGATTCATCGTTAGTCAATGAATCACGTAATGAATAATCAATGGACTTGCCATATCCTCTTTTCACACGACCCGATTCTTTTTTGAGGTCTTTCTCCATTCGACAACCGCAACACAACAATGGATTGTTGATTTCAAAGTACCACCTATGGCACAGTCTATAAATCTAATGACTAAACATGTGGGCTTTAGGACATTTGTAAAATTTCGGGACAAACTTGGTATTGTTTCCGGTTTAGTCATTAAGAGGGGGTGTTAAAATATAGAGCATTATATAGCATATAATGCAGTTATTTAGTTGGTAAATGTTCAACCAATTTGTAACCACCTACGCTTATTTAATAAACGTTCACACTTGTTTGTGTGAGCATTCAGCCTTCTCTGAATTTTTTCTTCTCTTTGCATATGTTAACAATTACTCTTATTTGGGTTTGAGTCAAAACCCTTATTTTCAATTTCAGCCCTAGAAAGGTACATTACGGTGGTATCAAAGCTTCGATCTTCCCGGCCGAGGTTCTTCATGCTAGAAGGTGATAAAGGATGCATTCATTATCGGAGGAGAGACGAGAAGAAATCAGATCAGCCAATTGAAGAGATTAGTTGTAATGTCCCTTTTTGGGCTGAAAATGGAGAAAAGGGGTTTACCAACTATCCCCAATAAATCTAATCTGAGAAAACCTTCAAATACACAACAATCTGAAAGTAGCTAAGAATAACTTAGAATGATTAACCAATCCAAAATCAGCAGTCTCCTAGGGCAGAGAACTGCCTATGAGATTCAAATCCACTTTTCACTATGCAAATCAATGTAGAATGCCACGAAATAATTTATCTAGCCACGACAATATTTATACATCACAAATACATCAAAAGATTGAAGAAATATCTTATTAGCACAACGGAAATTAATTATTTATAACAGCAGCAGTCCCGCCAAACCGAGGGCTAGGAAAAATAGTAAATCTCCACCAAAATTCACCAAAGTTCAGATTATGGCCTTATAAAATATGGAGATTTAGAATATAAAATCAGATTTGAAATTTGTGCCCTAGAAAGCACCAAACCAGCTTCAAACCCTAGTCGCTCCCTTAGGAAGAGCTCCAAAAATGATGTAAAGCCTTTGCAATCCTTCTTCTTGATGTCTCCAACTCAAAATGGAGGGTTTTTGTCCTCCACCAAGCCACAAGGAAGGTTTCTGTCTTCCTTGGATGCCACACAAGAGGGTTTTCGTCCTCAAGTGGAAAGGTAGTGAGCAACTAGCCCAACAAACCAATTGTATATGAAAAATGTGCCAAGATGGATGTAAATGAAGTCATATATCTCCTTTATAGCTCTTGTTTGGCACCAAAGGCCAAATAGAAGTGGACCGACCTCTTTAAGCTTCTTTTATCTTTTAATTTGTCTTTATGAATCTCCCAATCACAACCAACCTTATAAAGGGAAACACTAAAAGGAAACATTAAATCTAATAAAGAAAACTGAAATAAAAATGCAATTCCTTCCCTTGCTCAATCATGCTTCTTTGCCACGGAAAGGGAATGGCAAGAAGTCCATTTTAGGCCCTTAATTCGAAAAAGGGGACATTACATTAGCATGGCCCACTAATATTTACAAGCAACCAAAATTGATAAGCTCATTGAAGGGTAAGTAAGGTTGGTGGACACCATGGAGTTGTTAGCCCTAACCCTACAAAAATTTCATGAACCAAGGTTCCAAAATGGTGAGGGCAGCTCATCCAGAGTTAATACTTCATGCCAGCCCCAAGGATCGACTTATGGATCAGGCACTAAGCCTACTTTCCTTCCAAGGGAAGAAGTCATTCCAAAGATAGAAACAAGGCATTCAGTAGGACATAATATTGTGGCCAGCTATAAAAAATATAGGTCCCTTCAAAATGAGATCCATGATCCTATTTCGCTTGCCGAATTCATAGGGGTAAGCAAGGGAAGGTCAAGGACGGAGCCTAGACCTAATGCACCATAGAAGGACCTTCAAAATACTTTGGGAAGAATGGCATTCTCTACATTTGACGGTTCCAACTAGGGGACAGCCTGAGATTGGATTTAAAAATTGGATACCTATCTATCATTGAAGCCTATGACAGAGGATGATGTAACTAAATTTGTAACCCTTCATCTTGAAGGAATTGCACATGAGTGGTGGTTTCATGGCTTAATAATACAAGGCCACAATCTCATTCACTTATATGACCAGTTTTGTAGAAGACTCGTTGGGAGATTTGATAGGGTGGATAAGGAAGTTCACTTTCAAGAGTTTGCTCAATTGAAACAAGGCACGGTAGAAGACTATGTCGCTGCATTTCAAAGGCTTTTGTGATGATTATGGATGTCACTGAAAAAAGGCCCATTGTTTTATTCATTGAGGGTTTGATTGAACCACTCAAGGGGACATTTGACCCTTTTTCACTCCAAGAAGCAATTAAGAAATCATTAGATCTTGAAGGCACTGCTACAAGGACAACAGCAATTAGCGAGTAGCCAAGGACAACTCCAAATGGAGAACAGCCAAGGGGACTCTTGGGACAGCCAAGAACCACATCTTTGGACCAGCCAAAGAGGCCATTTCAGAAAACACCAATCATTCACAAGGAGCTGTCCAAAACCAGCAAAGAAGCAAAAACAAGGAACAAGCTAAGGAAGAATTTGTGATTCTCTTGCAAGGATTCATGGTCTCCTGGTCATCGTTGCCTAGGTAAAGGTAATGTGCATTATATTGAGGTAATTTCAAATTGTAAAGAAGAAGAAAAAGCTTGTGTTGATGAGGCAAAGTGAAATCATGATCCAGAAGAAGATCCGGAAAGTTTGAACACTCTTGCCACCTTGTCTAGTGTTCCTAGATACCATCCATTCTAGGTGAGAGGAGACCTACAAAGGCAAAGGCTCACGGTCTTAATTGATAGTGGAGCTACTCACAATTTCATTGATTAGAGCTTGGTGAAAAGATTAAAATTGGAGGCTGAAAATTTCAAAGGGTTTAATGTTACGGTAGAGGATGGCTTCACTCTCCCATGTTCAAAAAGGATACCGCAGCTCATGCTCTCTTTGCGAAAGCATGAAGTGAAGCATGATTTCTATGTCATTGGAATTAGTGAAATTGATTTGGTGTTAGGATTCCAATGGCTACATTCATCGGTGAATTTATCCAAACCTAACAAAGCACGGAGCTGAAATTCAAGGTAAATGGCAAGGAGGTTGTGCTACAAGGTATGAAGAGTGGAACTCCTTAAGTTGTGACAACCAAAATCATGGAAAGAACCTTCAAAAGAGGGTAGGCTGCATGGGCATCTCATTGCTTGGTAAGGTCTAATTCTTCTATTTCAATTCAACAATCTTACATGAGGATATTCAACCCATAATTGATAGGCATGCCAAGGTTTTCAATAACTTACCTCATAGGTTGCCACCGAATAGGGGATTTCAACATGTTATTGAGTTAGAACCGCGTACCAAACTGGTAATAACTACTCCCTACCACCACCGAAGGATCTACAAGAAACAAATTGAAAGAACCATCAAAGAGTTGTTGGAAATGGGACTTATTAGGCCTAGTTCCAGCCCATTTGCTTCTTCTGTGGTATTGTTAAGAAGAGGGATGGTGCCTTAAGGATGTGTGGACTCCTGGTTGCTAAACAAGAGGAGAATCAAGAATAGGTACCCAATTCCAAGGATTAATGAGCTACATGGGGCAGTTTTCTTCTCCAAGATTGATTTGAGATCCGAGTACCACCAAATTCGGGTAAGGGAGAAGGATGTTCACAAGACGACCTATGGGTGTCATTTTGGGCACTTCGAGTTTCTTGTCATGCAATTTGGGTTAACCAATGCCCCGGCCACTTTCCAATCATGCATGAATCATATTTTTGGAAAGCATTTAAGGAAGTTTGTGCTAGTATTCTTTGATGATATTTTGGTGTATAGTAAAACATGGGAGAAGCACCTCCAACACTTGGATAAAGTGTCGGAAATTTTAGAACAGCAGTCCCTCTATGAAAAAGAATCCAAGTGTGAGTTTGGAATGACTGAAATTTTGTACTTGGGGCATGTTGTGAATGCCCAAGGGGTTCATGTAGATCAACAAAAAATTCAGGCCATCTTGGATTGGCCACCACCAACCAACATATAACAATTGAAAGGATTTATGGGTTTATAGAAGATTTGTGAAAGGGTTTTCACAACTTGTTCTTTGATTGATTTAACACGAAAGGGAGCTTTCAGCTGGTCAAAAACAGCCCAAATAGCTTTTGATGAGCTGAAAAAGGTGATGAGTTCTTGCCCGGTACTTGTTCCAGATTTCTCTATTCCATTTATACTTGAATGTGATGCTTCGAGTGAAGGTATAGGGGTTGTTTTGATGCAAAATAAGCATCCCATTGCATATGAGAGCCGGAAACTCAAGGAGCATGAGAGAAATTTCTCCATCTATGACAAGGAAATGTTGGCCATCATGCATGCATTGATCAAATTCCGGCAATACTTGGTTTGTGGAAGGTTTGTGGTCAAAACCGACCATAATAGTTTGAGGTTCTTTCTTTATCAAAGGGATTTGAATGACCGGCAACAAAAGTGGGTAAGTAAACTCCAAGCATATGATTTTGATATTGAATATGTCAAAGGGAAAAATAATGTGGTGGCGGATGCTTTGTCAAGGAAGCCACCTCCTATCTCTCTTAATGATGTTGCCATACAAAATGAGAAGATGAAGGGTACATAAGTTTTAGTTCAGCTAAGCTTGCAATTGCTTGAGGGCAAGCAATTTTGGGAAGGGAGGACTTTAATGTCCCCTTTTTCTAACTAGTTCGTTTTGGAGACTTCTAGCCCATTCCACTTCCCATGGGCAAGAAGGAAGTGAACAAGGGAAATGTTTGTTATGTTTTTAGTCCTTTTTGTAAGCATTTACCCTTTTCTTCCATGGCTTTTTATGAGGCAGGTTGGTTGGGTTGAAGTGGTGAAAAGCCAAGTTAAATTAAAATCAAACATCCTTATGAGGTCGGTCATGGGGAAGACTCCCTAATTGATCTTTGACACCACCAAGAGGATATATAAAAGGGTCGCTTGGAATCATTTTGGGCATCTATCTTGTTAAAAAAATTATACTTTCTTTTAGCGCTGATTTCTCAATTCCTTTCCACTAGAGAGCAAAAATCCTTTGGTGTGGCATACAAGGAGGACGAAACCCTTGTTCAAGTTGGAGAACAAAAACTCTCCAATTGGTGGTTCCTAAGGGCTTCAAAGAAAGTGATGTTGTTGGTTTGCAACTAGGGTTCAAAAGAGGAAGAGTCTAAGGTTTCTACATTTATTTTGGACCCTCTCCTAGGGTAAAGAACTTGGTTAGAGGAAATGTTAAGTGCCTTCTAGGGCACATTTGGGCAATTGGAGCTGATATTCACCTTCCTCATAATTTATAAGGATGATTTCATACTCTATCAATATTTTGGGGTTTTAGAATCCTCATTTCCAGCCCTTAATATGAGTTATACTTCTCTTGTTATTTAATTAATTACAGCTGTGATTTATCTCTTCATTTCTTATTTATTTTGAAGTGTATTGACTAGATAAATATCTCCATGATTAAATAAAATATTAGGAAGCATTCTATGTCATTTTCAACTTGTGTTTGCATGGAAATTGATGCCATTACATGCCAAAACAGATCACTGCCATAGGAGGATTTATACACCTATTTTCAGGTTGTTTTGAAGGGTGTTTGATGCCCTAAAAGGGTAGTTTCAGTTCGCTGCTAGGGTTATATATATTTTCAGACCTGTTCTTGTAAAAACCATATTACTCTCATTTGGATTTTCAGTTTCAGCCCTAGAATGGGACATTACGGTGAACTTGTATTTATTTGAGGGCATGCAAATTTGGGGAAGGACTATAATGTCCTCTTTTCTAAATTAAAGATGATTAATAATATTATTTAAGATGGTCCTGGTCATTTCTAATCTTTGGGCAACTTAATAATTGTTGTCATGCAAATGTGCAACAAGGAAATTAACAATTTCCGAGCATGACAACTATACCCTGTGTTAATTTTTTCAAGTCTTACCATTCCAAGGCACCCTGGTCTACGCCCATCCAAGTGACTTCCCAATTAATGTTATCTCATCCCCTAGGTGATTTAGGAAAGTCCATTCATTCCCCCTAGGTGATTTTAGGAGTTCATTAAAAGTTGCAAGCTTCAAGCAGTTGTGGGAAGGGCTATCACTGACTTTCCTAGGAATGGAGCAACCCCATGGAGCAGAGCAGAAAAGCCAAACCGGACACGGAGGTGATTCAAAGGCCTTGGGACATCATGGAAGCGATTCAGGAAGATTCTAGAAGGACTTGGAAAAGTTGGGGCAATTTCACCAAAATTAGGGTTCTCGAAGCCTAAGTAGTGCATAGGCTAAAATAGTTGCTTAACTTTCAAGGTGATTCCGAGAGCTCCGAATGGAGTTAGGAGCAAAACGAAACATCGTCGAAAGGGAATTCCAATCCCTACAAGATGGTGAAATTAGTTTTTCACAACACTTTGGCGCATTAGGTCTGAAAGCAATTTTCCTCATGCACACGTGGAGTACCAAATCAAAAATCTGAATTTTTCAGGGATCAAATGGAGGAATAAAGACCTAAGACCCCACCATTGGATTCAAAAGGCCATTTCCAGTCAAGATCATATAAAATTTCATCAAAAATTCCATCGGGAGCTCAAGTTATTGCCATTTCAAGTTGTCCTCTTGGAGCGAGTTCGGGAGTTAGTCAAATTTTGGGAGGACACGTGTCAGCTCCAGGAGCCTGGCGGGATTTTGTGTCCCTCACATCCCTCAAGGTCAGGGACATCAACCATGGAAAAATGCGCCCAGCCCCCATATGACCTCTGGATCCTCATGTGACCTCCAGGATCGCCAATTCAACCCCCAGGTGTTTGCAGGAGCTCAAAGCCTCAACCGTCGATCATTGCCCACGTGTCATCACCAGGAGCACCGTGGAATTTGATGTCCCTCGTGTCCCTCACAGATCAGGGACATCAAACATGGAAAAATGCGCCTAGCCCTAAGGAAGACTTCTGGTCACCCATATGACCAACTTCCACCCCTCGGTGCTTTAAAATTGATTTTTAGCCTTCATTCCCTGTCGTCGGATCTCCGCCACGTGTCGTCGCCTTGCTCGCCATGGAATTTGATGTCCCTCACGTCCCTTTGAGGTGAGGGACATCAAGGACATGAAAATGCACCCAACTCAAACTCAAAAATTTGAAAAAATTTCTAATTGTTTGCCGCTTCTTGCTGCTTCTCACTGCCAGAAGAAAAGTTACAAAGAACACCTCAGTCCACCATTGTTGCTCTAAACCAACGTCGTCATAGAGAACCAAACCTTCCACTCCATGAATATGCACAGGTTTCAAAGAAAATATTGATCGAAAGAGCCAAAGGAATAAAGAATGAAAGAGAAGAACGAAGGAATTCTTGAGAAAACCTTTGTTGCTGTGAGACGAAGATTCAAACATATCTTGCAAGCCAGTGCACGAAACGAAGAACCGTCTGTTTTTGAGTTCTTCACTCTCAAAGGCCATTAAAAAATCACCTTCAAACCTCCCATTCACAGCAAGGAATGCTCACAATGAAGAAATTTCACTTCCGGCTCCATGAAGAACAAAGCTCAATTTCTGTCAAACCGGCAACCGGATTGAAGAGAAATTTCACTAGTGAGACAAGAAGCAAAAACCTATCGCAATGGAGTTGATTTCATGCAAACGGAGACAAAAACCAGACCTGCAAATTTCAAGCTCCATTAATGGCCGCCATGACACAAGTAGTGGAAAAAATCAGCGAGCTACCTCTCCACTTCTCAAGGTTCTAGTTGGCAAAATCGCGCAAAAATTGGAGGGAATGATCGTTGAAAAATCTAGTTTCGCGTGAACTAGTTTTTGCACCATGAAGTCCCTATTTTTAGGGATATGGAGGACTGAGTTTTCATCGAGTTCTACCCTGTCACATGAAGAAAATCTGCAAAAAGGCAGCGAGCTACCTCTTCACTTCTCAGGGTTCCAGTGGGTGAAATCACGTGAAAATTAGAGGGAATGATCGTTGAAAAATCTAGTTTCATGTAAACTAATTTTCGTGCCATGAAGTCCCTATTTTTTAGGGATATGGAGGACTGTGTTTTTGTCAGTATTCTGCCCCGCCGATGAAAATCTTATTTTCCCACTTGTTCAAACGAAGGAATTACTCAAAATGCGGAGCATGGAATCCCAGAATAAGACCTAGATTTTCAAAACCTGTTTTGTCGCAATCTAACATCCACGGTGCACTTACTAAAAATAGCATGCCTTCCTACATAGGGGTATGTTGCTTTGGGTAAGCCACCATTTGAAGAGGTTACGAATAAGGAAGTGAACACAGAGGGAGTATCGCAGGCAAAGTCATCAAAAAGGTCATCTCAGCTCGCAATTGACACTTATTAAAAATAGTAAGTGGTTCCACAAGCCCTTGTTATAAATAGCCAGTTAGTCCAAAAGGCGAGAGGAACATAGTAAGAAGAAATAATTCAAGCTACCATAGCTGGTTGAGGTTGGGAAAAGCTAAACTACGACACTTACTAAAAATAGTAAGTTGCCCCATCTATACTTACTAAAAATAGCAGTTGTTCTCAAAGGGCGGTTTGGCACAATGGGACATAGAGGGATGATCCTTCAGACAACACCATCATTCTAGATCATTCATGGGCATTGATCATAGGGAATTTGAGATCCATCTCAGGGAATTGGACAATTTTTTTCGACACTCACTACATAGTTCGGGTCACAGGTATATCATACACATGCTTTGGGAGTTACGGTCATTAGCAGAACAGTTCATTCAACTTGGCAAGCATTCATGAGCTAATTTGAAGGAGTTTCTAAAGGTGCAAGGACTTCGAAGATTCAAAGTCTCACTGCACTTGAATTTTCAATCAACAAGGATCTCAGACTTCATCAGGGGCGACATCCTTTCTTTTCCCCCTCCTTCCCCCCAACATTCTCTCTCTTCCATGTTCTAATTTTGCGTTGAGGGTTTGCACTTTTTGATATGTCTTAAAGTGACTTTAGAGACATGATGTTAAATTTAAGTCACCTTATTTTTATAAAAGGGACTTAATATTCGAATAGGAATATGAATAGTCTAAAGTCAAAATGAGGAATATGAAAGAGCATCAGGAAGATGAGGAGTCAAGTTTAGCACTATAAATTGTAATGAGCTCTTCATTCCAAGGGGTTCTAATTCTGAAATTCTTCTAGCTGGTTGTATTCTTGTAAGTTCATGAGAGAGATTTTTCTCACTTGTGAGTGAAAAGAGTTAGCCACTTTTCCCCTATTCTCAATGTCTTCCATTCTCATACTATGTACAATTTCTGTTTGAGCATCAATATAAGGAGTTTTGAGCCTTTTTTGACTAAGGGGTTTACTGATACTTTGTGTTCATTAAATTATAATTGGTCTTGTTGTTGTTTGTAGTATTGTTTCTTCCTAATTTTAGTGCATGTGATGAAATTTCTAACTAGTGTGTGTAGGAATCTAATTTTCTACCTGCAACATTAGTTCTCCTACCTCTTTTCTCACTCCCCTTTCCCACTCTTCAGACAAAGTCTTCCCTAGCAAGAGATTGTTAGCTTTGCCACAGGGTCAGTGGAGTGCCCCTGTTGGATCCCCGCCACAAGGCCACCAAGAAAATCCACCTTTACTCGTGCATGCATATATGGCAGCTACACCAGTTAAGTAGAGGGACTTAGATTCCCAGAGCGTTGGCAAGAAATCCACAAGTTTGTCCACCCAACAAATTTTCTCGCCAACAATAATATTATTATTATTAAAATAAAAAGTATTTTCAAATACTTAAAGTAAAATTAATGATTTAACTAAGTTGGCCAAATTTAACTTTATGTTATACTATAAGGCAACTTATGTTTATTATTAAAAATAAAAGCGATTTTTAAATAAAGTACACCGCCACCAAAATTGAAAGAAAGAGGAAAGAGAAGTTATAAAAGGAGGATGAAGGGGTTCATTTGGGAATCTATCATCTTGATTTTAGGAGTTGAGCACTTGTGCTTCTACTTTCAACTATTGAGGACGGAAACCCTCTTAGCATTCATCACTTGAGGACGAAAACCCTCATTGTGATCAAAATTTGGGGACGAAAACCCTCAATTTTTGTTGGTGGCTTCACTCAAAAGTCATATTTGTGCATAAGGACAACCCGAAAAGGGCTAGGGCATCATCATTGGCTGGAAAAAAGGGGTAAAAGCTCCATCATTGGTTGGTGCAAGGGGTAGAAGGGCTGTTAGAGCTTTGGCAGAAGTTTTCAGACCCTCTCCTAGGGTGGCAACTTGCATCTTGGAGGAGTTTGTGGGCTTCTAGGGCACGGAAACCCAAATTTCAATTGTATTTGGCTTCTTCATAATTTTTGGAGTTGTTTGCACTCTTTTGTGGTTGTGTTTGGGCTTGGAATCATTATTTCCAGCCGTGTTGGTAAAGTATATTTGTTGTTGTCATATTTTAATTCCAGCTGGTCTGAAAAATACAAAAATGATATTTTCCAGTGTTCTCTTGTGTTATGTTTGTTTTGGCTCTTGAATAAAATAATTTGGAGGGTTTCTATATTTATTTCCAGTTGTTTTTGCATGCATGATGCCATAAAAAATAAAAATCAGATTGTTGTTAGGGTTTGAAGATAATTTTCAGTTTGCTAGTTGAATTTGAAGTATTTGAATCATAAGGGTTTCAAGGGAAATCCAAAATTTTCCAGATCTTCCCTAAAAGGGACATTACACACTCTTACCTTTTTCATGTTCACCTCTCCTCCCTTCCAATTTTTTCCACCCCATCCTGGTCACCAACACTCGAAGACTTTAAATGTGTTTTTTTATCCTTGAGGGCTTGTTTTCTTCTAAGGATCTTGTGTCATACTTGGCTGGCAAGAATGCATGGCCAAAAAAGGAAATGAGGTAGGGATGATCGTCCTGCTAACATTGAGCCTAGTTCATTTCATATTGGGGATGGCAAGCACAAAAGAAAATTGGTTAGGGATGGTAGAATAAAGAACGGAAAGTTCCCAAATGCAAAAATCTCGTGGATGAAATTTTTGGTTATCTTTATAAACACTTCCATCATGCCTCGGAGTGAGTGTGGCTTAAGAAAAGTATCGGTGTGGGATGTAAGATTGATGGATGAGGATTTTTAGAGTTGTAGAAACAAATCCAAGATGCATTGAAGAGGCATATCTGACTTGGGGTAGTAAGGCATGTATTTAGAGGCAATTTTATTGGATTTTTTTGTAGATTATGAAGCCACGAGAGAAGGAGAGGGGAGACTGAACAAGCAAACATACTCATCCCACAACCAATCAACCATTTTGTAAGTAAGATGGGAGTGATGTTGCAACTGATCAAGGTTTGGTGAGTCTAATGACAAAGGGCCCTAGAACCATCCACGGTTAGAGGAATGCTTACGATATGGTGTATGATTTGGCATCCACGAGTTTGATTGTGGTCTCTGGCACATTCTTTCAGCTTAATAACAATCTATTAAATGTGGCACACAATAAAATTTGTTTTGCCAGGCTCCAGCATCAAACCAGGGAAATGATGCAAGGCTGAAATATTTGCATAATTGCCTAAATGTCAATGCATCAGCCCTATCAATTCCCCTGCAACCTCTTCTTGTCATTGAGGCCAATGATTCCAAAGATGAATGTGTTGAAGTTGGTCCTATGGACACCATTATAATAAACTAAGTGGTAGTTTGGATTAGCCCTTTTTTGACACTATTAAAAAGACTCCGACAAGGCTGGTTTTCTGCATAACATGGCAACTTTTTTTGTATAACCACGAATTTGAGGGGGTTGTAAGACTGAGGCTGTTTAAGCTTAAATTTATATGAGAGTCTATCAATTTCAGTATCTGTTTCTAATTTGATAAAATAAGAAGATTGTGGTCTCTGCTTTCAGCTTTGCTCTTTTGAAAAGGAAACTATGCATGCATTCGATATATCGATAGAATTGCTATGATGATTGCATGCTTTGTATTAGGAATTGTGAATTCACAAACATTCTTATCATGATATTCCATTTTCAATTTCTATAGAGTGGTAAAAGTCTGTCTTTTCTCTTAGCCTATAAAGATTTTAAAAGAGATAATATGAGTTTCTATATCTTGCACTGTCAAACATCAGATAGATTAATGAAGGAGAAGGGGGCATTATTAGTTAATACCCTATATACTATTTCTTTCTACCCCCTTCAATTAATATGCTGCACTGAGACTGTGGAGAAAGGGGATTATGAAGTTAGGTATGGAGATGATCTGAGTTTACTAGTTTAGGCATTTGTTGGCTTCAAAAACCAGATCATTTTTTCTTATCCTGAGTTGATGAGATCAACCTAGCCTCTTCCTCCAAGGCTCTATTCAGAAAATAACAGATGAAGAATACATCTTAAAAGTGGTTGCAAGGGCTCTTAACTGTTGTAGAGCTTTCGATCTGCTTGTTTGAGGTTTTGCTTAAGAATGAAGTTCTAAATTTTGAGAAGAGCTGCTCCTATTTGTTGTATTCATCAAATATTGTGCTGCAATAATTTTCCATTCAATTAGTTTTCATCCTTATTCCCGGTTCATGCATGTTATTATGCATTCTTATTCCGAGGTCCCAAAGAGTTTCATACAATCAGTGACCAAAATTCTTGTTCTTCTTCACAGGTCTAGGGTCCCTAACCTTAGGAATCTTTAGCCAAAAAAATTTAAAAGATCCTACACACAAATATTACTTTACCATGACATGGGACCCACATTACATACATTTCCCCACCCCGAATGATATTAACCTCCGACAAAATCTAATTGTAAACCTTGAATTCCTCATTAACAGAGATTTCTAATGCTTTTGACATGGCTCAAAATGGAGGCCGTATGCATATATGACCAAAATATTGGTTGGTTTCAATTAGAGAAAAGGAAATCAACCTTCATGTACATCCTCGGTCACATTTTTACACGAAGTCTGTTAACTCGGACAATTTAATTGTGAATTGGGGAAGTCGGGCAATTAGGAAAGTCGGGTTCCATGTACATCCTCACTCATTTGTAAGGCGTGTATAAAATTATGCTAACTCTGACAATATAAATTGTGAATTGAGGAATTTGGACATCATGTACATCCTCGCTCATTCGTAAGGTGTGTATAAGAAGTCATCTAACTCCAATAATTTACATTGTGAATCGGGAAGTCGAAATTTGTGTACATTCTCACTCATTTATAACGTGTTTCCAATAAGTCCCCTAACTCCAAGAATTTAATTGTGAATCGAGGAAGTCATACTTCATGTGCATCATCACTCTTTTGTAAGGTGCGTACAAGAAGTCCACTAACCTCAACAAACATACTTTGTTGCTCAAGTACATACTCACTCATTTGTATGGTGTGTACAAGAAATCTACAAGCCCCAACAAAAATACTTGGATGGATTTTGCACTTGGAGGGTGAGCATTTATCGGGAAGTTGAGCAATAAGAAAATTCAGACTTCATGTACAACCTTGCTCATTTGTAATGCATGTACAAGAAGTCCACTAACTCCAATAATTTAAATTGTGAATACAGAAATCAGGTTTCACATACATCCACTCATTCGCAAGGCGTATATGGTTTCTTCATGTGCATCCTCGTTCATTTGTAAGGCATGAGCAAAAGTCTGCTATCCCCAACAAATATACATGGTTGGATTTTGCTCTTGAGGGTGTGTATGTATTTCAAAATTTAAGTATGTGGAGATGCTTGACGACATACACATGTGAGAGGAGAGAGGCTTGAGTTGGTCATGAAAGGATGTCTTATTACTAATACCTTTTAAATAGTGAGACATTGTGTTTATAAACACAATGAACTTTTCTCCTCTCCCCAATGTGGAATATCTCAACATGAGACCCTCTTCCTTGTTGTAGTTTTAACACTTTCGAAATGATCTTTTCCATTCAAGTGGCAACCTATGTGAAATTCTTGACTTCTAAATTTTTCATCTTTTCTCAAGAATGAAACATTTCACGTGATTTTCTAGAAAAACCAAAGCACGCTGATAAATTTTTTCTGCGAGCTAAAATTCATTTTCAACGCTTGAAAATTGTTAGTCAGGTATTTTGAAAATATAATCCATGCCCATTTTGTATAATCTCCGCGCTTCGAAATGGTCCTTAATAAGATACAATTCAATTCATTAACATGAGCTGGTCTTATTCCCCATCATGAACTTCACAATCCTATAGCAAAGGAGTCTCCCAAGCTTTCCAAAGTTATCTTCTTTGTTCTATTTTCATATGAAAGATCCCAAACCCCTTTTTGCCTGAATACTTTTTTTTAATATATATTGCTCTGGCTCAAATCTGAACTGATAACATCAAAAGGATCCATAGAACACCATACTAAAACTGCATAGATAAATTAAATAAAACAAACCCCGCAAACCAGGTGAATACAGAAAAGGCGCCTAGGGTTTAACAGCAGATTTCTTCATAAACAATTCAGCCGTGTATTTAATAATGATTTATGATGCTAAATATTACGGCAATACAATTATAAATCTGCAGATAGATTAATAATAAAGATTGTCCAAAACCCACTGTAAATGATTCAAACCAAATCGATTTGATATATAACTGATGCTGGAAATTACAATAATTATCTAGCATGAAAAATACCTCAAACACTGCATAAATCAACTGCAGAATAAGTCGCCCCACTCTAGAAGTTGTATAAATGCTCACTGCTGCAATTTATTCCTTCTTCTGAAACTGCTGAAATGATAAATAACCTGTGTAAACAATGAAGATCCCTGAGTGGAAACTTCTCTCACTGCTCCTGGGGTTTCCGTCCGACAAGAGGAATAATCCAGAGGGTTTCCGTCCTTGGATTTTGTCTGCAAAAGCTCGAGCTAACTGCCGGGAGAAAATAATAATAATCTGAATACCTTTTCCCCAAGTCGCATTTTTCCCTTATAGCCAAAAAACCCTCCAAAGATGCAAGTCGCACTTTTTCCCAAATCAGCATAATTAATTTTTAATTAATTATTTCCTTCACCAAGCAAGTCGCATTTTTGGCTTATTTGACCCTTCCCCAAGGCAAGTCGCATTTTTTGCCTAGGAAGGCACATTAAATAATTTATTAATTTATTTAAATGCACTTTCCTAAGTCAAAGTCACTTAAACAGTCTATTAATTCATTATATGTGCTTTAATGATATTTTACTTTATTTTGAGCACAATATAATAAAATTAATAAACCGAAGTCACCCTTGAAAACACCCTTTGGCCGTCGGGTAGACAAAACGGGCCAAAGGTCTTCGACCGAACTATTCGAGAAAGAGGGACATTACAGTCCTCCCTTCCCGAGATTGCTTGTCCCCAAGCAACTGTAGAGTTGGATGTTGTAATATAGACTCGCCCTCCCATGTAGCATCCTCCACTGGTAACTCTTTCCACCTCACCAGGAACTCCCGAATAACTCTATTCCTCAATCTCCTCTCTCGGCTATCCAAGATCTCCTCTGGCACTAAATCCAATCTCCCTTCCTCATCCAAGGGTGGTAACTCTGTAGAAGAAATAATGTGCTGCCCCAAGGCCTTTTTCAAGCAAGATACATGAAAGACATTGTGTATCTTACTCTCAGAAGGCAACTCTAACTCATATGCCACTTCGCCAACTCCCCTCAACACCCTGTATGGACCATAGAATCGTGGCTTGAGCTTTTCAGCACCACTCTTCTTGAGAGTACTCTGTCTGTAAGGCTAAAGATATAGAAAAAACATGTCTCCTACCTCAAATGATCTCTCCACTCTGTGCCTATCTGCATACATCTTTTGTTGATTCTGGGCCTGCTGAATATTTTCCTTAAGTACCTAAGGATGTCCTGACTATCCTGTAAAATTTCCTGAGCCTTGGGAGCTCTGTTGTCCCCAAATGCCACATCAACAAAAGATCTCGCATCATATCCATTTAATGCTCGGAATGGAGTCATACCAATAGACATATGGTAAGTGGTGTTATAGCAATACTCACATAAATATAGGAACTTTACCCATGCCTTCTGCTGTCCTGCAACATAGTTATGAAGATAACCCTCTATCCACTTGTTCACAATCTCTGTCTGCCCATCCGTCTGAGGGTGATAACTAGTGCTAGGAGTCAACTCAGTGTGAACCAAACGGAAAAGCTCCTGCCAAAATATGCTCATAAACCTGCTATCCCGATCGCTAACTATGTTCTTCTAAGTCCATGCGCAACTCGAATATCGGATTTAAAGAACAAATCAGCCACATGAGGTGCCTTAAAGCTGGTAGGGACAGTGAAAAAGTGTGCATATTTTGTCAACCGATCAACTACTGCATAAATGCGATCATTCCCTTGCACCACGGGAAGACCTGTAATGAAATCCATCAAAATACTTTCCCACTTCTACTCCGGAATTGCAATGGCTGTAGCAAACCTACTGGGAAAGTATGCTCTGACTTGTTTTGCTGACAAGTCATACACTCGCGGACATGGCGCAAGACATCATCCTTGAGACCCTTCCAGGAGAATCTCTCTCTAATTTGCCTGTATGTTTTAAAATACCCTGGATGTCCTGCAAGTGGTGCATCATGGAAAGCATGCATAATCTTCTCCTTAAGCTCAGATTCAGGAACTAGGTAAATTCTGCCCTTATACAAAATCAAATCAGCTATTACCTTATACCGGCCATCCTGAATTTTTCCATCCATAATGTCACATGCCCAAGTGTTTTTGGAATACTCAACTAACAGTTGAGATTTCCAATCTGCTGAAATCTCGCTCAAAGAACATAGGGCAGCGAGATGGGGTTTCCTGGAAAGTGCATCAGCCACTACATTCTTCGTCCCCTTGACATACTCAATGTCAAAATCATATGCCTGGATTCTGCTGACCCATTTTTGTTGCCTCTCATTGAGTTCCTTTTGTTCCAGGAAATATTTCAAGTTGTTGTGGTCAGTTCTCACCACAAATTTTCCACCCACCAAATACTGTCTGAACTTTGCCAAAGCATGCATAATGGCAAGCATCTCCTTATCATAGGTGGAATACAATCTCTCATTATCTCTCAACTTCCGGCTCTCGAAGGCAATAGGATGGCGATCCTGCATAAGAACTGCACCAATCCCCAATCCCGAAGCATCACACTCTAAAATGAAGGGCCGTGAGAAATTTGGAAGAGCCAAAACTAGACAGGTGCTCATAATTACCTTGAGCCTCTCAAATACTACCTATGCCTCATCTATCCATCTGAATGCACCCTTCCGTGTAAGATCTGTCAATGGAGCTACCAGCTGAGAATAACCCTTCACAAACCTCCTGTAGTAACCACATAACCCCAAGAATCCTCGCAAGTCAGAGATATTCCTGGGTGGTGGCCAATCCTGCATTGCCTGTATCTTCTCCTGATGGACCTTGACCCCATTGGCCCCAATGACATGCCCAAGATACAATATCTCCGTAAGTCCAAATTCACACTTGGACATCTTAGCAAATAAAGACTGAGTCTCCATTATGCTAAGTACCTCATCAAGATGCCTCAAATGATCATCCCATGTCCTGCTATATATCAGAATATCATCAAAAAATACCAACACAAACTGCCTCAACTGCCTGTTGAAGAGATGGTTCATACATGACTGAAATGTAGCAGGTGCATTGGTGAGTCCAAATGGCATCACCAAGAACTCATAGTGCCCGTAGTGACACCTGAAGGCTGTCTTGTGAATGTCCTCATCCCGAACTCGAATCTGGTGGTAGCCCGATCGAAGATCAATCTTCGAAAAGTAGATAGATCCATGCAACTCATCTAACAGCTCATCAATGCGAGGAATGGGATACCTGTTCTTGATGGTTTTCTTGTTCAATGCACATCCTCATGGTCACATCCTTCTTCTTCACCAAAACAATCAAGAAGCAAAGGGACTAGAACTAGGACGGATGTGTCCCATCTCCAAGAGCTCTCTAATGGCCTTCTCTATCTCATCCTTATATGTCTTAGGATGGCAATAAGGCGTAGTCATCACGGGTTTAGCACCCTCCTCAAGCTCTATAACATGCTCAAACCCTCTGTCCGGTGGTCTACCTGGAGGAATGTCACCAAACACTGGGCCGTGCTTATCCAGTATGGACTGGATGTCAATATGAAAAGGCTGCTCACTGTCTGAAGAAGATTTGGATGAAATGAAACATTGGGCTGCCCATGCAACCTCTCCATGTCTAACTATAGACTCCATCCTACGTGCTGAAACAACTCTAGGCCCACCGTCAGAAAGAGCCCGAAGCACAATCTTCTTCTTATCCACCATAAACTCCAACTCCGTCTTCCGGAAATCTCACATATCTCGCGAGGGACTGTGTAACCATCAATACCCAATATCAGATCGATCTCACCAAGTCCAATAACATAGAAGTCATCGGTCAATGTGTAGTCCCCCATCTGAATACTAAGCCGTGGAATCCTCGTAGTGCGCAACTAATAAAGAAATACATCTGCTACCCGTACACTAAACCCCTCAAATTCCTCAACGTGTAATCCTCGCCGCAGCCAACCCTCATCAATGAAGTTGTGTGTAGCTCCACCGCCAACCAAACAAATAATCCGTTATCCCTTAAGCCCCTTCAACCGAAAGGGATGGTACCTGAACTCTAGAGAGTGTAGCAGAACAAAGTGACATCGGATGAATCCAATGCCTCACTCTCGCCAAGCTCTATCTGGGGCTGCTCCCCCTGCATCATGGTCACCACCCTCATCCTCTGCATCTATATCTGGCGAGTGATCATCCTCCCCGTCTGAAATCACCTCAATGAGATGCACCTTGCCTTTACCAAGGCAACGATGTCCAGGCTCCCAATGATCTTTGCAATGAAAGCAAAGCTTCTTCCTCCTCAACTCATTACGAGTCTCCTGATCCACCTTAGGAGGTGGTGCACTCTTCTGCGGAACGGTAGAGCGCTGAAATGGCCTAGAGCTCATGGGAAACTTCTTATTGGGCTGATAAGAAGTGGGCTGATAGGAAGTGGGGGATGTGTCCAAGTTCAATGTTGTCTGGATGGCATCATGCAATGTCCTAGGCTTAAGAGCCTTGACCAATCCTCTCATCCAGTCATGAAGGCCCTCTATAAATAACATCACCACCCTCTTCTCAGGCATCTCTGGAACCATAACTGCTATACGCTGAAATTCGTTGATGTATGAATCAACGTGTCCACTCTGTTGGAGCTGTGCCAAGTCCCTGTAATACAGCTCCACATCCTTGCGATCAAATCTCGCAATCAACCTCTCGCTGAAATCCCTGTATGACCGTAGAAGCTCATGACCCTGTGTAACTAACCCATGGTGCCACCAATCATAAGCCACCCCCTCAAGGTGTAATGTAGCGAACTGTATGGCCTCCTGCTCCCTCATGGGTTTGAGGGTAAGATAGGTGTCGAGCTTGTGAATCCAAGCCCTGGCACTGATCTTTCCACTACCATCAAAAGTGGAGAGGGTTACCTTATTGGTAACCTGCTGCAAATCCCTGTTCTGCTGCGCTCTAGGCCTCCTGTCCTGTCCTCATGTTATCTCTCCTTTGAGCACAATATTGTGGGAGGGGAAATACATCCCTCACATGTTGCGGCAAACTCCTCCACTCATCACTGACTGCCATAATAGTATCCGGAAAAGCTACTTCTTCCGGTCGTCCCTCAATCTCTGGTGGGTCATCTCTAGGTAGGAAGTTAGGCTGCATAGGCCTATCTGCAGTCCACGTAGGTCTCCTCTCATCTGTATGAGTATGCCTCCGCTCACGGCGTGGCGATCCCCTAACACTCCCAAGCTCTGAAGGTGATCTGCTATGATCCCTGTAACCACTGGCAATTGATATGGATCTATCCCTCCTGTCATGCCTATCCCGCGGCCTATATAGTGCCAACCTGTCCAAGGTAGTGCCCATGCGCTCCATGGTCTGTAACAACTGCCTCTAAGTGGCTGCCATATCCCGAATGAAATCCCTATCTGGATCTGCATGTTCCTCTCGAGGAGGACTCTCAGGTCTATCACCCAAATATTCCATTCTGTCACCTCCTACAATACCAGCTTCGAGTCGTGCTCGTCTACGGGTGTAGTATCTGTGTGGACCGTCCTCTTTGTGCTGCATTCAAAGCTGATTTCTGTTTTAATACACTCTCTGCTTCCTTCCCACACAGGCTGGGAGGATACACTACTCTGATACCACTGAAAGATCCCAAACCCCTTTTTGCCTGAATACCTTTTTTTTTAATATATATTGCTCTGGCTCAAATCTGAACTGATAACATCAAAAGGATCCATAGAACACCATACTAAAACTGCATAGATAAATTAAATAAAACAAACCCCGCAAACCGGGTGAATACAAAAAAGGTGCCTAGGGTTTAACAGCCGTGTATTTAATAATGATTTCTGATGCTAAATATTACGGCAATACAATTATAAATCTACGAGATAGATTAATAATAAAGATTGTCCAAAACCCACTCAAATGATTCAAACCAAATCGATTTGATATATAACTCGATGCTGAAATTACAATAATTATCTAGCATGAAAAATACCTCAAACACTGCATAAATCAACTGCAGAATAAGTCGCCCCACTCTGGAAGTTGTATAAATGCTCACTCCTGCAATTTATTCCTTCTTCTGAAACTACTGAAATGATAAATAACCTGTGTAAACAATGAAGATCCCTGAGTGGAAACTTCTCTCACTGCTCCTGGGGTTTCCGTCCGCAAGAGGAATAATCCACAGAGGTTTCCATCTTTGGATTTTGTCTCGCAAAATCTCGAGCTAATCTTGCCGAGAGAAAATAATAATAATCAATACCTTTTCCCAAGTCGCATTTTTCCCTTATAGCCAAAAAACCCTCCAAAGATGTAAGTCGCACTTTTTCCCAAATCAGCATAATTAATTTTTAATTAATTATTTCCTTCACCAAGCAAATCGCATTTTTGGCTTATTTGACCCTTCCCCAAGGCAAGTCGCATTTTTTGCCTAGGAAGGCACATTAAATAATTTATTAATTTATTTAAATGCACTTTCCTAAGTCAAAGTCACTTAAACAGTCTATTAATTCATTATATGTGCTTTAATGATATTTTACTTTATTTTGAGTACAATATAATAAAATTAATAAACCGAAGTCACCCTTGAAAACACCCTTTGGCCATCGGGTAGACAAAACGGGCCAAAGGTCTTCGACCGAACTATTCGAGAAAGAGGGACATTACATCATATTTAGGAGTTAATTTTGGCAAGAGACCATCGAATTTGTGAGAAATGAGTGACTATATACTTATTGGTGGACCATTGAAATTTGCAAAAAGGGTCCCCAACTTCTTCACCTAGAAGGTTTTAAATTGGAGGATAACACATAGAAAGAGGCATGATGGTGGCCATTTAGTTATTCTCAAATTTTCTCCTCCCGCACTTATAATAGTGGTGATTGATACTCAAATTCATAAAGGCCCCGTGTCTTGTTGATATCAATGTTTCTCTAAGTTTCTGCGTAAAGAGGGATGTGGGGACACATTTTGGGATGGCAAAAAGAATCCTAATATTTGGGGATGGTAAGGGGTTTATATATATATATATATATAAGGTTTCTCTTCTTGGGTTTCTAGGAGCCCTAACCTTCTAAAGTGGGTTGCCTCAAATGCCCACACCCAACAGAAGAGAAACCTTCCCCCAAGCCTCTAGATAGGTTGGGTAGGAGCTACACCACTCAAGATCTATAGGGGACAACCAAATAGGAGAGATAGGGTGGAGCCTAGCTGGTTATAGTTGTAGGGAAAGACCAAGCCTAAGGGGAAAGGAATATGCCCAACTAGAAACTATAGACCATGAACTATAGACTATAGACTAGAGGATGTCGTCTCCAGGTGCGTCGTTGTCGAAGCGCCCCCTATCTATATATGGGCCGAGGGCCAAATATATGGTATAATCAATAGATTCGGAGCCACCTAAATTTATGTGTTCAGCCAAGCAAGAGTCGTATTGATGTTTGCTAAACCAAGTAGATGATTAATAGGTAGAGGGCCCCAAAGAATCCCCTATAGAGAGAATATAGGCACCACCTTTGCCTTTCAATAAAGGGCAAAGGAGGGGGTCAACTAGGCAGAGAGGGTTTAACGTACTACATAGCCTCCTATATACTATATACTATATACTATATACTCTATAGCCTCCTCTATAAAATCTACCATAGACTAAACAACCTCCTATATACTCTATATACCTTAGCTTAGCTTAGCTTAGTTAAACCATAGTAACTGTGGATGCATCTCTTGACCCTAGGGACGTACCTAAACTGCAAATGTAATTCCTGTAATAGAAATGCTCAAGGAAATGTCTCCAAGGAGCATGAGACTTGGTTGAATTTTCTGGGCGTCTCCCAAAGACGTATCTCAAGTTTCCAAAGATGTCTCTTAATTGACAAAAATGTCTCCAACAAGAGATACATAAGTCTCCTCATTTTTACATATAAAAATGCACAAACTAAACTAAAAATAAAATAAAAGTAAAAACTTAAAAATAAACTGAAGTATATGAAATTGAAAACTTAAAAGTAAATGCAAGTAAAAATATTATAATGTACAAATAAGACAAAACTTAAAAGTTAAAAACATAAAAGTAAAACAAACCCTAAACCATAAATAATTAGAACTAAAAACAAGTTAAATAATCTAATTTACTAATAAGACAAAACATAAAAGTAAAACAAACCCTAAACAATAAAATCCTAAAACACTAAAGCTTATTGGACTTGCATTGACATTTGACAACGACCACCATTCACTTAATTAGTGGCATTGTGAGACAAAGACCATAAAGAAGCAGTAACATGACAATAGAAGCGTGAGAGAAGCAGGAACACTACAGCAGCAACATTAGACAGCATGAGAGAAGAATCAGCATTGATTTGAGAAAAAGCACACATTGTTTTGGGTTTTTTAAGGCTTCAAAAAAACTTAGCCAATGAGGAGGCTGTTTTGCAGATGAATGATTGTTCTTATATACCCCACTCACAATTTTTTATGTTTTTGCATGCCAAATTGTTGGCATATCAGTATGTACTCCTCACACTACACTAAATTATTAGATTTCAAGTTTCAACCTTTAATTGGCCTACAATTCCAATGTTTATAGACTTCCTTTTATATAGTGTAATTGTACTTCAATTTTTCAATTTTATACTTCAAATTCCTAGTTAAGTGTAGTTTTTAGTTTTATTTATTTAGATTTTATATTTTTGTAATCAAGTATACGTGTACCCTGTTTTGGAAAAACAATGGCACCCTCCTACCCATCTCCTAGCGACCATGGTTAAATTTTTAAAAATCATTAAGCATTCTGAAGAGCCTAGTTTCAAACAATAGCATCTATGACATTGAACATTGACCAATGAATATTCAACTTTGACAATTGAAATATTAAAAATTGAGTTAAACATTGAAATACAAATACGAAATAGTAAATTACAATATTTAATTATTATACTGCCAATGATCACTAAATAAATGTTTGAGAATGCCCCTCCCCCTTTTCTAATTTTACAACTAAGTTTTATCAGGTTTTTTCAAACAACTATTGATGAGGGGGGATAATATGTCCTTGGCATGTCTCATCAGATTGGGGGCATCACTCAATGTCTCAAGGACACTTTGCCAAATAGCCCCTCTAACAAGAGATGTCCCTTGCACACGGAAAAATTCCTGACACATAAGAAAAAGTTCAAAAAGAAGGGGAAGTGCAGTGGGGGGATGTCCTCTCCACATACCCATGTCCTAGAAATGTTCAGAAAGTCTAGAACAGCCCAAAAGGCAAGGGATGTGTCCCTGTGGAACACTAACTAATGTCGATATAGTCAATGTTGTGGGATACCATACCATTCATCCTTTGGCAGGTTTGGCTGCAAAAGTAAACCTTGAAGATGTATCCGGGATACAGATGCCTACAAAAGAGATCGATTTTATAGATTTAAAATGAAGCTAAAAATGAATGGTATTACTAGTGTTTAGGCCTTAAGTTTTTATCATCCTAGTTTTGATGTATTTCATCTAGGATGGGTTGTATCTATTTGATTTTGATGTAACTGCAGTGACAAGACTTTTAATATAAACATTAGATAGCACTGGACTGCAAAACCCCTTTAGTAGGCATCTGGACTTGCATGATTCTTGGTTAGTGGAAAGCTCTATGTGATTTCTCAGGGTTTAGCTTCTGTGGTGTAATGGGTAATTACTGGATTGCAGAAACATGTGGCCACCTGAAATTAGTATTACTTGTGTAGCTAAACGTCTGTTGAAAATTTTTGGCAGTGGGCTGGAACCCAGGTTCTTTTATTTTCCTATCATTTTCGGTAGGAGTGTTTCAATAACTTCCGTTTCATTTATTTTTGTAGTGGATCATTTAATCACTATATTGGTTTTTGGGGTTATTGGAAAAGAAAGGAAAACTTGAAACATTTTTAAACAATACTCTCTTTCCGTGTTAGGAACTCCTCTGCACATTGCTGTGCTAAGATTGCTGGTGTAACACTGTCACTGTAGAGAGATCATTGCTACAAATTCCTTTGTGTGAACAGAACTGAGTATGAAGTTTATTCCCGGCTACGATTTTCATTTGTTTTGGTGTATCTGAATTATTGTCATCTCTGCAGCTGTGTGTTACCTGCTGTTCTTGAGAAGATTTTGAAAATCCAATTCTTAGAGAGAAAACTGAGCAATGAAAGGAAAGGTGAATTAGCTCGGAATCCTTTTGCCTATAATTCAATCACAATTTAAGATTCAAATGAACCTTGTAGGAAAGAAAACACAATTTCACTGCCATATTGGGATTCATTATGGTGTTTGAGAGTAATTGCTTTTGGGCATTAATTTATATTGTTGTGCTCAATTGCATTATATATCACTTAAGTAGGACTGAAATAGAAAAAAAAAAGGAGGAAGTTTATATGACGCCATCAACCCTAAACTAAAAATATTCAAAATTACGCTAGCTATAACCAGCACCAAAAACCACGATTAATAATATTGTCACAAAAATTATACCAAAATCGCATGGCCTTCATGGCAAGACTGGAGAATGGAGGACAAAGATAAAACACATGGGGAAGATACAACATGTAAAATAGATATGTAATGCTACTGAGACAGAACATGAATTAATAGCAGTGATTTGTTTTTTATGTATATAACATTTTATGGTAAATTCTGTTTATAATTTTTATTATTTTGTGTACATAAGTATCCAAGACATCAGCGAACTCCTTACTAGTGCCTTAGTGACTTAGTGCAAGACAAGAGAATTGTGTTCTATCCCAGTCTTTGAGCACAACTGATTTTGTTTCTTGATATTCTTTGACCTAAATTGTACTTCTTAAGGCAGTCTCATAGAAGAAGCTCAGGCTCGAATTTTCACCTGTCAATTAGGAAAAGAGATGAGAATAGAATCTCAAGATAGACGAGCATAGCAGTCAATTTTTAAAATGGATAGTTTGAGCTGGCACTAGAAAGGCGGGCTTGATGTTTGCAGCACTCACTCAGATGATTTAGGAAATATTTTTTCAGATGACAGTTTCGTTGTGGCATAGTTTTCGTTGATTTTGTTTTCAAAATGGCTAGTTTACATGCAAAATCCTAAAAAAACCTGCAGGTTAGCTAAAAATCCGTCTCTCAACGAACCATTTATATGCAAATTGCTCCTAAGTTTATTCTACAGCACTTATTAATTAAATTGAGGAAACCCACCATTGCCCTACTTTTAGACCTAAATGCTACTTCTTGTCATGAAAATAGATCTGAAGGATGGAAGTCTCGCATAATTGAATGCTGTGATTGTTTTAAAATGGTGTTTTTGTAGAGAAATCAAAAAGGGTATAGACACATCTCAATCAAAGTAGCAATTTCTAAAATTCACAAAACAAAACACAAAAAAATATCAATAGCATCACTGATATTCCTCCATGGTATTCTTGTACCAAAATTGCACTTATTTATCATCAAAGCCTAGGACTGGATGCAAAGGAAACAAATCTCACGTAATTGGATGATGCATTGATTGTTATACAGCAATTAAGCAAAAGAAATTCAAAAAGGTCGGGATGCAACTCAATTAACAATCTCAACTATTCTCACGATAAAATAAAAACTATAACAATCTCAAAAATGAAATAAAATAAAATAAAATCAAGTTCTATTCTACCCTTTGAGCATTAAAAAGTATAGATAAAGAAAATCTCATAATTGAATGTTGTGATTGCTTTACAAGGATGTTTTAGCTGAAACGATTTCCAAAAGTATGTATACACATCTCAATGACAACATTCTGACAGATAGTTACCTGAAGAAGCAGAAGTACTACTGGTACTGGTACGGGCACGGAGACAACATTCAAATCAGGGTCAGGGTATGTGAATATGGGAATGGGAAAGCGATCCTCATCCCTATACTGGAGTTTCCAGGTAACTATGTAAATTACAAAAACAACAAATAACACATTATTCTAAAGGCAAGAGTTAAAAATACATACTGTTGAAGACCCTCTTCAATTATGTTCTGCTCATCCATAGACCATTCGATAGCGAGCCCTGGGTCATGTTTAAGTGTAGTCGGAGTGCCCGAATTTCCACTCCCATTGCCGGAAGATAATTTCGAAGCTGCCGATGTACTCTGGTTAACAGTATTGCCATTGAAGGAAGACGGAGACCCTTGCGGAACGCCTGCGCCATAATTGGCCGCCATTGCTAGCACAAACCTCTTCTTCTCATCTCACCAGCATTCCAGCTAAATACAAACTCAAACCAAACTCAACGGTTCCTCAGAAATCATTGCATAATATGAATTCTGAGCCGCAAGATACACGAAAAAACTCATGTTTCCACCATGAAAGAAGGTCCGGGAAATTAAATTCAAGCTTTACTCGGTGCAAACTAAATAATCCAAATAAATGAAAAATAAGTGCGTGCTGCCCTTGATATTCGGTTTTTTGTCTCTTCTTGCCTAAAATTCACGCAACCTGGCAGAGCTAATAGTTTTGTGACTGTCGTTTTACACGTACGGCGCGCGGAGCTTTTTGACCTCAATTTGAATCTTTGTACTTCAGGAAACCCTAATTTGATAATACTGCCTGTGCATCTGGAAAATATCCGTTATATACATTGGCCAGAAATAGAAAGCACCTCCCCCACTCGTACCAGTAAATTTATTCCTTCGCCCGTACCTGAATCTTAGTTCTATTCGGACATGTAACGTTAACGGAATAAACGTCGTTCGTACTGCTGTTCTGTTGCTGGTTGTTATGGCGCAGAATCCAGGTCCTTAATGTTTGTTCTTGTGTGTTGGAAGGGGGCTACCGCTAAATTCATGCCGAAGGGGCTAAACGCGAGGTCCTATGGAGGCCCTTACAAAAATTATGCGGCGTTAAGGTTGTGTGAGGATCAAGATTGTCCTTAATTGGAGGATGAATGTTGTGTCATTGTGGTTCTATTGAGGGCGGGACACAAGTCAAAAATAAATAAAAAGGTTTAATTGACGCTTGTGTCATAAAAATGTTTGAGGTTTTTATTGTCACCTCCTCTTACTTTTGACATGGAGGATTGTAATTTTAAGCACAATTTTTGTTTTTCGAGGAGGCATTGGGTTTGTTTTGTTGCTTCCGCATATTGTTTTGTAGTTGTTTGCCTATTTATCGGTTGGTTTTTGTATTGCTTCGTGGTCTAAGTATCCCAACCGGATGTTTTTTTGCGACCATTGTAGTATATTAGTTTTATTTTTATAATACGATGCATTCATCATTAAATATTTGCTATCGATTTTTAGAGGTTGGAGTCCTCTCTATTATATAGGGTTTTTGTATGCGTGATCTCCTAGTATGTAGAATTTGTTTTATGGGTAGCTCCTTCATTCTACATTCATAGAATTTATCACATAAATTTTCTAGTTGTACTCTTCAATAAAAATATGCAATTAATGGAACCACCTATATAGAAAAGGCTTGTAATTTTTTCAACAACACTTATTGCAAAAATCGGGTAGCCTCTCTCAATGAAACCGCAACCTAAGTGTCAATCAAAATAGCCCTTAAAGCGTCATTTTAGGTAATGTCGAGTGTCTCCCATTGACCTTGACAACAACACATAATATGAATTGTAGGGAAATCCTTTTAAAAATTTGCATCGAGCACAAGTAATAAAAGCATGGAAGTCGTCTCAAGCTCAAATCCTAGTAACTAGAATAGAAGACTACAAGTCAAATCCCCAACAACTAAACATGGAGAATGTCCCAAATCAAATCCCATTAGTAATGAATGGAAGTCGACCGACATATTTTAGTCAATTTTTGTCGACTTCAATTCCAACAACCAACATGGAGAAGGTCTCAAGATCGAATTCGACAACTATAGATTGAATCGAAGTATCTAATTTAGTCAATTGTACTTCGCACCTAACCCTTTTCTTCATGTGCACATTGGACCCCACTCCATGTTACCATTCCCACTTTTGCCACTTCCACAACCATGAGAATAGCCACTCCGGAAATGCATATCCATAAGTGGGTTTTATTTATTCTATTTTGGAAGGGACAATGTGGACGGGTTTGGCTTTTGTTGTTTGAATTGTCATTTCTTTAATTAGTTTATTATAACTTTTGTTGGAGAGTAAATTTGGAAAAATATATAATAGTAGGAAAGAATTAGATGCAACCTTAGTATGAAAGCGCCAATTTCTCTTGCTTTTGTGTATGATTGATAGGGCAAAGTCAATTTACCTCATGAGTAGTGCCGCACTTATAATAATGTCTTTTTGTGAGCAAATCATACGGTTTTAATTATGTCAACAAGTTTTAATGGAACGTGGAATTTACATTTAGATGTTTGTCTCAATTACATTTCAATTTTTTTATTTGTCTATAGTAATCATTTTGTTTGAGTGACTTAACTAGTTATTATTATTTAATGTTTTCAGTAATTAGAAGTTAAATTTCTAGAATTTATTTTATTTTTATTTTAAAATACTTAATAATATATTTAACTTCTTCCTTTTTAGATTATAAGGAAATAGTGCTTTAGATTTTATTATGGAATATTATTTTCAATAAAATATAAATATTGTTCAATTTTTAATGTTAATCTTAAATATATTTTTATTTATATATTTATATCCACAAGTCAATGCATTGATTAAATAAATCTCGTTCATTTCTGGAGTGCGAGAGACCTTTCTTGTCCAAGCAAGTGGATGTCATTCTTATCCAAGTTCCAACCCCTTCAAAAGTGTGGCTTGTCTTTTCACTCATAACTATTATGGGTGGAGGTTGTTCTTTTAATGACTCTGCCCATTGATAGAAAATCCACAACCCTTCAGACTCCCAGAAAACATTGCCATAATCCCAATTAAAGAATTTCGCCTTTTCAAGTCTTCAAATGAACTTAGCGCTTCTATGATCCCTTTCCATTTTGGAATTTGAAGAGATGAAGATCACAGAAATCTTGAGAAATACTGACTTGTGATGGAATGGTACAAAAACCTAAAGAGATTATGGGACTTTAAAAATTTTACTTCAATTTGGTCCTTTCAAGCACATTAAAGATGCTTGCAATTCACATCTTTCAAAAGAATCTTTTGATTTCTAAAATTGTGGACTTCGACAAATTCCCATTTTTCAGACCTTTGGATGTGGTGTCAGGCATTTCTATACCTCTTTATTCTGGTATCCAATTATACACAGTTACTTCGGCACATAATCAGCATCAGATCTCTCAAGTCCCAGAGACAACAGAATTTTGAAATAGGATTTAGACTTGAACTTGTGTCCCGAAAATCTAATCCAGTACTTCAAACATTTTTCCAGTAGTGTCAAATCGTCAAATCCTCATAAATTAGATCTGCCACTGTAATCATCTTTTCAATGCCCATTCCACAGCCATTTCTAAAATCTGAACAACTCGATTCCATCCCTATTTGTAAGATCATTCCTGGTCAAGAAACATCAATCTGTGCACTGAAATAAAACCAATCTCTGTTAAAATGGGATTATGGCTCCATTTTCAGAATTATAATCAGGAGGTGCTGGTCTCTTTCTGTAAAAATTCCACATTACACAATTTGACAGAAATGAGGATCCTAATTGGTTACAAGTCATGGATGTCTAAATTATTAACCGAAACATTCTCTACACGCCCACTATTGATTTCTATCAAATTTTGGGGAGGGGCAATTTTCCTTCACTGTTCTGAGTTCTCTGTTTCACAAAAACGTGGGTTGACAGTCTTGACTAAAAATATGAAGTAACTACTATAGAAGGAAAAGAGAGGGTCCATAGAACTGGGGATCTGAATGATTCATGTAAAGTGTGATACAGATCGTAGTCGTGTAGTACACCTACCACATTCATCTGTGTATTCTTCAATAAAAATATGCAATTAATGGAACCACCTATGTAGAAAAGGCTTGTAATTTTTTTAATCAATACTTTTGCGAAAAATCCAGTAGCCTCTCTCAATGAAACTGCAACCTAAGTGTCAATCAAAATTGCCCTTCAGGCATCGTTTTAGGTAATGTCAAGTGTCTCCCATTGACCTTCAATAACTTGGCACATAATATGAATTGTAGGGAAATCCTTTTAACAATTTGCACGTAGCACAAGTAATAAAAGCATAGAAGTCGTCTCAAGCTCAAATCCTAGTAACTAGAATAGAAGACTAAAAGTCAAATCCCCGACAACTAAACATGGAGAA
This sequence comes from Taxus wallichiana var. yunnanensis, assembly GCA_018340775.1. NCBI lineage: Eukaryota > Viridiplantae > Streptophyta > Pinopsida > Cupressales > Taxaceae > Taxus > Taxus wallichiana. The sequence goes on from CM031235.1 coordinate 133,668,121, forward strand.
TGTCCCAAATCAAATCCCATTAATAATGAGTGGAAGTCGACCAACATATTTTAATCAATGTTTTGCGAATTCAATTCCAACAACCAACATGGAGAAGTTCTCAAGATCGAATTCTAACAACTATAGATTGAAATCGATGTATCTAATTTAGTCAATTGTACTTCACACCTAACCCTTTTCTTCATGTGCACATTGGACCCCACTCCATGTTACCATTCCCACTTTTTGCCACTTCCACAACCATGAGAATATCCACCCCACAAATGCATATTCATAAGTGGGTTTTATTTATTCTATTCTGGAATTGAAGTGATTGGGACGGGTTTGGCTTTTGTTGTTTGATTTGTCATTTCTTTAATTAGTTTATTATAACTTGTGTTGGAGAGTAAATTTGGAAAAATATATAATAGTAGGAAAGAATTAGATGCAACCTTAGTATGAACGCACCAGTTTCTCTTGCTTTTGTGTATGATTGATGGGGCAAAGTCAATTTACCCGTGACTAGTGCCGCACTTATAATAATGTCTTTTTGTGAGCAAATCATATGGTTTTAATTATGTCAACAAGTTTTAATGGAACGTGGAATTTACATTTAGATATTTGTCTCAATTACATTTCAATTTTTTAATTTGTCTATAGTAATCATTTTGTTTGAGTGACTTAACTAGTTATTATTATTTAATGTTTTCAAGTAATTAGAAGTTAAAATTCTAGGATTTATTTAATTTTTATTTTAAAATACTTAATAATATATTTAACTTCTTCCTTTTTAGATTATAAGGAAATAGTACTTTAGATTTTATTATGGAATATTATTTTCAATAAAATATAAGTATTGTTCACTATTTTTAATGTTAATTTTAAATATATTTTTATTTATATATTTATATCCATAAGTCAATGCATTGATTAAATAAATCTCATTCATTTCTGGAGTGTGAGAGACGCTTTCTTGTCCAAGTAAGTGGATGTCGTTCTTATCCAACCCCTTCAAAAGTGTGGCTTGTCTTTTCACTTGTAACTATTATAGGTGGAACGTGGAATTTACATTTAGATATTTGTCTCAATTACATTTCAATTTTTTTATTTGTCTATAGTAATCATTTTGTTTGAGTGACTTAACTAGTTATTATTATTTAATGTTTTCAAAGAATTAGAAGCTAAATTTCTAGGATTTATTTAATTTTTATTTTAAAATACTTAATAATATATTTAACTTCTTCCTTTTTAGATTATAAGGAAATAGTGCTTTAGATTTTATTATGGAATATTATTTTCAATAAAATATAAGTATTGTGCACTATTTTTAATGTTAATTTTAAATATATTTTTATTTATATATTTATATCCATAAATCAATGCATTGATTAAATAAATCTCATTCATTTCTCGGAGTGTGAGAGATGCTTTCTTGTGCAAGCAATTGGATGTCGTTCTTATCCAACCCCTTCAAAAGTGTGGCTTGTCTTTTCACTCATAACTATTATGGGTGGAGGTTGTTCTTTGAATGACTCTGCCCATTGATAGCCAAACCTACAATCACCGCATAAGAGCCTATAAGAGCTCACATTTGGAGTGAGCCCATACATATGGGGTGATGTTGCCTTTGGTTGTTATTTTGTAGCCTTGTGCTTTATGTTGAATAAATGATTTCATCTCATTTTACTTTTAGTCGAGTATGTTGGAAAACAAATTGTGTAAGGATCTTGTTTGTTTGAATATGAATGTGTTTTCCCTTTACCCTTACGAATTGTGACGAGTTGTAACCTACAATGGTATGGGACTTCTACGCTTTAATATTATGGTGTCTCCTCCTACACACCCCGTATACAAGGAAAAACTCAGCAAAGTGAAAGACAAGCAAATAAACAACAAACCTTTCTCCAAGCTACTCTTGCAACCTCAATGATGAAATTTTTGAAGTGCACACACACTTGTTGAATTTATCATGGGTGTTAGATTGTGGATATTCTAAATTGATCTCCAACTGAAGGAACAATGCTACTAGCAGAGAGAATAGACACGAGGATGCAAATTTGAATGGAGAATGAGCAAAGGTTGGTTGCGATTTGCACAAAGTTTCCAGGATTATAAGAGGATGATATGGACTATTATTTATGATTGAAGGAGAGGCCATGAAATGGTTGAAGGTTTTTAATGAAACCATGAATGCATATTCTTAAAATAGCATTGGAGGATGTTATAGTAGTTCAAATGGATTGAAAATCCATTGAGGGAAAGTAAATTTTCGCTTAGTAATAATTTTATATCCGGGAAGGACTCGACTTGACTCGAAAAAGGGTATGACCCGACTTGGGCTCGACTTGACTCGACTTTCATTTTATTGGCCCCTCCATGGAATGAAATGTGCCTAGGGTTATTGGGGATCATTTCTTTGAGGATAAGTATATAAGGAGAGGGAGGGAAGGAAAGACACTTTTGATATACATTTTATTGACCCCTTCTCAAGTGCATATTGTTGTTGCGCATCTACAACTTGTGGAGTCAAATCCCACAGGGACCCTAGCTTCGGTGGTGAGAGACATGTCCCTACCTAGCGTGGCATTCTTCGATAGTGAAAGATCTACCCTAGTTTGTCATTTTGGAGCCGCTTTCAAGGCCGTGCGGCAGAGGCATTAATAGAGGTTTCAAAGGAAGGATGTCGAGGGTCTTGGGGGCATTTGGGGAAGATAAGCAGAGGGGCTCCATATTAGATTCACGACAGCCATTTGGGGCGAGCGTGGCGTAATGTTGAAAGCGCCTCCATCATTTTCTAACCCCATTCCAAGCAAGGTGACTTGCAACCTTTATTTGGGGGTTTTCCAAACTGGTCGTTTTCAAATCTAAAGGTGCAGCCTTTATTTGGAAGGTTTTCCAGTCGACCATTCCCAGATCTGAAGGTGGAAATATTATTTCCTTTATCTGTTAATTTTATTACCAAAGACCCTTAATTTCTACTCCGGTATTTGGAGAGTTACGAGCCTCGAAGTTTCTAGTTGTCTAGGGCACGCTTGTGCTTTTTTCTCGGCAAAGATTTTAATTTATGTAAAACTCCAAAACAATGTTATTATGTCCTTTATAATAATATCAAGCCCTCTTCAAGTTTTCAAGTAATTTGAATGAATATTTAGGGAGATATAGATTTTATTTAGTTTGTTGTCCTTACTGTAAAAATCTGGTAAAATCAATATTTTATGTGGCTGCAAGTTTTCAATATTTTGTGCATTTTTAAGTGGTATCCCATAAGGGATATTTCAGTGGTATCAGAGCAGTTGTTCCTCCAGCCTATGTTGGTTAAATATGGCAGTTTGGAAAGATCTCAAAGGGGTTTTTATGAAGGAAATGTTCACCAACATGGTGAAACAACAGGAAGCCACTAACCTTTATTTGAGTCAGCTCACTCAGAATTTGAATCAAAGCAGATCCAGGGACAATACAGAACATGGTGAGAATAGTGATAAAGGGCGGCCAATAGAGGTGATTGATGAGGATTCTTGTTGGAGGAAGTACCAATCTTTGAGTAGGGGTTTCAGAGATAATATGCCATTTCCAGATTATTGCATGATGAAGATTGGTAGCAAGCCCAAACGAGGTCATCATATGTTGGTACCTGAATCACAAAAGAACTCGTTTGTAGAAGAAGCTTCTAAACAAAAGGGTATGATTTCCATTGAGAAAAATAATTGCATTAGTGAAACTTTTCTTGTTAGAGAAATTATTCCAGCTCAAGAGAAGAAACTTGTTTATGCAAGCAAGGAGGATGTAATGGAAACTCTTAAAAGTGTGAGGAAGGGAATAGCAAAGCTAGAGCTGCTAGGTTGATAGCGACTCAAGCAAGACAACACATACAAGAGTTCGAGGAAATGATGAGGGCAAGTGATGCAAGGAAGTCTACACCCATGAAAGAAGACTCTATGGAGCAGCTGGCACATGAGGAGGAGCCTCACATGGACACTTGTGTAAAATTGCAGCCTACTATAATTTCCAAACCAACAACTGTTGATCAGCTTTCAGATACTTTCAACAGGCACTCAAGCAACAATGTTGGGGGCAGCTCAACATATGTCTATCTTGAACACGCGAGGACATTGATGGCCTTGAAAGGTATGAAGAGCACACTAATGTGTCTTATTTATTGTCGCCTATTCCAATTTACTTCCATCATGAGATGCATGGTATGGTAGATGACGAAGTCTTCATCATGGAGTTTGTTGGACCATTGCTCCAACTATGTGTATATGAGCATCTGGTGGATGATATATGGTGGAAAGTTTTAGCTCACTTAATAGATACAAGGGCTCATGGGCATTATAAGCTATGGGATCCTGGTAATATGTTGCAATTATCCAAAACTATCAATTCTGATTTTGAAAACTCTGTGACTAATTTCATAAGCAAAAAGGAATTCAAATGTGTCTTTTGGGATTACAAGTGTTGGCAAGCATGATTTCTTCATTGGAGACTTCGGTGCAAGAAGGGAGAGTACTTCTCAAGGTACTAGCATGGGTTCTATGATTGCTAAAAGGGGTAAGAGAATATTTTTTAATCATCTTCAGCCTACTAGACTGTGTATAACAACAGTCATAATGAGAGGAGAAAATAGCAATATGGGACAACAGGGTCAAAGAGGTGAGAGTGGACATTCAGGCAACGGCCTCCCCATTCTTCTGCCAGGCCTTTGGGGCTTCACGAACCTTCTTTCTTGAAGGATCCGGAAGTTTCACAGTACAACAACCAATAGATATTTTGGATGAGGAGACTTGTTGGGAGAGGAACCAGACCTTGAGTGAGCGCGTTCGTAACAACATGTCATCCCAAGAATATGGCAAAAGGAAGATTGGCAGTAGATCCAAGAGAGATCATCAAAAACAGTACCAGAGTTACAGAGGAGATTGGGACATATTTCCATTCCACACTTCGTTGGTTCTAAGAAGTGTACTAGCATAGTCTTGGGATCAAGAGTTGAAGACATACTCCGACTTGAATCCTATGCATGAGGAAGATGCAATTAAGTTTGCAAGCTCGCATCTTGAGGGAGATGCTCATGATTAGTGGCATCATGGGTTGATTACACAGGGACACATACACATTACTACTTATGCGAGTTCGCGCAAAGGTTGGGAGCAGATTTGATAGGAGGGGCTTTGACAGGTATTTCAGGAGTGGACTCATTTGAGACAAACCGGTCCCCTGGATCAATACATCGTAGATTTTCAGAGATTATCAGTCATGGTACCTAATGTCATGGAGAGGAGGTTGATTTCACTATTCATAGCAGGTTTGATGATGCTTTTGCTGGATTTGTGAAGGCATTTGAACCTTCTTCTTTGCACGAGGCTATTAGGAAAGCTCGGGACTTGGAGTTATCCGCTCCAAAGTTAAGGGCTCCACCTCGTGCTCAACAAAGGGAACCTCCATCTGGATCAGATGAACGTCAGTAGAGGGAGCCTTCATGGAGGCAGGAGGTGGTTAAAAAGCCAATCATTTCCCGAGAACATAGAGATGAATTGAGGCGAAAGAAACTATGTTTTGATTGCCATACACCTTGGATTCCAGGACATGATTATAGAGGTAGAGGGAAGGCTTAATTCATTGAAGTCTTCGAGGAGAACAAGGGTGAAAGAGGTGAGGAGTTAGAGACTCACGAGATGGATGATGGAGATTGGGTTGCGTTAGATAGTGTTGATGTAGGGCAGGAGGAGAAGACTTTTCCTCAGGAGATTATAGCCACATTGCCTAGTACTCTGATGTACAAGGCATTTAGGATTAGAGGAGTTATACAAGGGTCATGTTGGGGTACTCATTGATAGCAGGGAAACCCACAACTGTATTGATGCCTCATTGGTTGAGAGGTGAGGACTACAGACAAAGGATTTTGAGGGCCTCAACGGGGTTGTAGCCAATGGAGAGTCTTTGAGGTGCACACGACAGGTTCCCCAAGTGAGCATCACGATGGGTAACTATATAGTTACCAATGATTTCCACATTGTTGGAATGGGAGTGACCAACATAGCACTTGGGAGTGCAGTGGCTTCACTCTCTTGGTGAGTTTCGGACTAACTTTCAGACGATAGAGTTGAAGTTTAAGTCCGAGGGCAGGAATGTGATTTTGAGGGGAGTATCTGCATGAGCACCAAGGATGGTTACAACTAAGGGGATGGAGAGGATGATCCAACATGGTGAGGATTTTTATTATTGTGGATCAATGTGGAGTATGATGGATGTAGGTGTGGCCAGTAATGTTGCACATGAGACTGTTACTGAGATTGGGATTACATGTTCAGATCATCCGAGCTTATCATTATGCTGGTTATCTAAAGTTTTGGTAGATTGGAGACCTCATTTGTTTGTTGAGTACTCCAAGAACCGACACATTGGTGAGATTTTGGATGGTCACATATAGGATGATAGCTACAGATTTGAGGATGAGATGATCTTCTATCAGGGAAGATTGAGCCTTGTGTCAGATTCATGGTTGAGGATGGAGATATTGCGACATGTGCATTGTCCTTCTATGACTAGGAATTTGAGCTACGATGAGACCTACAGGTTCATGTCAGAGAGGTTCATATGGCACAGGTTGAGGGAGGATATCCCCAACTTTATACAGGCATATACGGTTTGTCACTGTGACAAGTCAAAGCCTATGGGTTCATCATTTTTTGAATCGACATTGGATAACACTCCTATGTATTTTACTGCTTCTATGCCCAGTGAGCACTTCACCCATGTGTTAGTCAATGGAGAGATGAAATTGACTCATGGTTATTTAGTAGGTTCACATTCAACACAGGAGGTGGACTATGTGGAGCCAATATTGCCGGTTGACTATCTACTGGAGTCTTGGGACTTTTCCTCCACGGGACACATTGAGATACATTATGAGGAGCCTTGCTCTCACACAAGTGTAGGTCATGTGGGAGAGTTAGCACCATTTATGCGTATACAAGTTGTTTCACAGGTGGATTCAGGGGAATCTACGGGATCTATAGTGAAATTTCATACCCAAGAGTCGATTGGAGAGGTAGTGAGTGATCACATGATGATAGCGTTGCATCGGCAAGGATTGGACAGATTGGCACTTTCGGCGTGGGTACCAGGGGAGATTCGGTGTGGGCATCATACTACTTTAGGAGCAACATTGTTCTCCACATGGCATGGAGAGCATGATCACTACATGGGGTGTCTTGGTTACTTTGCATCACACCGATCATCAGTTGACTGCAAGGTGAGGTGGAGAAACTTACGGCGTGGTATTCAGCCTCTGCAACGCACGACAAGATAATGCTTGGGGTCAAGCATTTCTCGGGAAGGGAGGACTGTAATGTCCCCTTTTTCTACGCCAAAGGCCTAAGGGTCAAGTCGAGTCCAAGCCAGGTCATACCCAAGGGGCTGTGGACGCTGGGGGCTATTGTGAAGGGGCCGCATGGTACTAATATCCACATTTTGTGCTTGGGGTCACTTTTGGACCATGACGACTTAAAAGGGAAAAAGTAACTTTAGTTACTTTCATTTTATTGGCCCCTCCATGGAATGAAATGTGCCTAGGGTTATTGGGGCTCGTTTGCTGAGGAGAAGTATATAAGGAGCGGGGAGAGTAAGGAAAGACACTTTTGATATACATTTTATTGACCCCTTCTCGTGCAGTTGTTGTTGTGCATCTACAACTTGTGGAGTCAAATCCCATAGGGACCCTAGCTTCGGTGGTGAGAGACCCGTCCCTAGCTAGTAGGGCATTCTTCGGTAGTGAGAGATCTACCCTAGTCTGTCATTTTGGAGCCACTTTCAGGGCCGTGCGGCAGAGGCATTAACAGAGGTTTCAGAGGAAGGATCTCAAGGGTCTTGGGGGCATTTGGGGAAGATAAGAAGAGGGGCTCCAGATCAAATTCACAATAGCCATTTGGGCTGGGCATGGCAGCATGTTGAAAGCACCTCCATCATTTTCTGACCCCATTCCAAGCGAGGTGACTTGCGAGCGTTATTTGGGGTTTTTCCGATAGCGGTTTTCGATCTGAAGGTGCACTTTGTTTGGAGGGTTTTCTAGTCGACCATTCCCAGATCTGAAGGTGGAAATATTATTTCCTTTATCTGTTAATGTTATTACCAAAGACCCTTAATTTCTGCTCCAATATTTGGAGAGTTACGAGCCTCTTAAGTTTCCAACAGTCTAGGGCATGTTGTGCTTTTTCTAGCAGCATTTTAATTTATGTAAAACTCCAAAAACAATATTATTATGTCCTTTATAATAATATCAAGCCCTCTTCAAGTTTTCAATAATTCTAATGAATATTTAGGGAGATATAGATTTTATTTAGTTCATTGTCCTTATTGTAAAAATCTGGTAAAATCAATATTTTATGTGGCTGCAAGTTTTCAATATTTTGTGCATTTTTAAGTGGTATACCACAAGGGATATTTCATGTTTCTTCTACCTTTGTAAGACTCAAGAAGTGGAGTTGAGTGGGGTGACTAGGATAGTGAAGTGGAGCTTAAGTGGAGGATGAGTAGGTAATTAACCATTTAATTAAATTAGCCAAGGACCATAGGAGTATAGTTTAAGTGTAATTAGAATTAATTTAATTAATTCTAAAGGGGATGTGATAGATTTAATTAAATTAAATCTTGAAGGGATGAATACTTAGATCATGATAGAATTAATTTAATTAATTCTAAAGGAATGTAACAATGATAGAATCAATTTAATTAATTCTAAAGGAATGTGAATTAGCATATTATGCATTGGATATGGATAAATAGGAGCTAGAAATAGGTATGTATTTTTAGGGTGTCTACACACCCCATCTACATAATGTTATGCAAATGGAGGTTGAGATTTGTAAGAATTGATTCTGTAGATGACACTAACATTTTATTGGAGGAATATTTTGCGCTTGGAAAATATGGATTGAACAACAATTTAGGGGATAAGGTCTCTCCTTTATTATGAGGGAGTTTCCTTTATTGAAAAAAAAATGAATACAAAGATAATATGTAAATGTTTGTCTGATTAAATTTTGAGGTTGGGGTTGTAAAATTTTAGAATGGAAAGGAGGTGAGAGGAATGGAAAGGTGGATAAGTATGTGTCGGGGTTCCCCTTCACTTGGAGAGAGCATACACTCAAGTGATCAAAACTTCAACTTAATATGCATTCACACGATGGTTACGTTCATATAGAGCTATCTCTTACTAACTAGGAAATATTCCTTATCCTAATCTTTGTAATATCTCCTTGAATCTCTTACAATATCTCGCAAAACTCCCATTCTAATTTGATTTTTACTTATGTAATAATCACATACATTGTTCTTCTCCTCTTACTATTTTCTCACACTCAATAATTATATAATATTCTAAAGCAGGTACAAATTTCTAAGCACCCATGTGAGGACTAATCCTAATATTCCCCCTAGTGTGAATGTGGGAGTGAAATTCACATTCAAGCTGCAATGAATTATTACCTTTTTGTTTCTTTCCTTTGGCTTCGAGGTTCTGCTTGTTTGATCAAACTAGCATTGAGGCTTTAATTTGGTCAAATTCCCCCCACGATGAAAAACTCATTAGATGTCGAGTTTTGATAAAAATACATCCAATTTACAAGTTTAAGAAAAATTGGCCCATTCACTTTATAAAAAAACTCAATACAATGCTCATTTTAATGATCTCCTTTAGAAAAATAATCATCCCCTAATTTAAATATTATAACACATTCAAAATTCTTGTAAAAAATATTTCAATAAAAAAAAAAGCTTAGGGTCAAACATCTAACCTCCTTTGAGCTAATATGCCTTCTCAAAACTCTTGTCACTAATTGGGCTATGAAACTCACAAGCGAGTTTTATTGCAAATTTTATTTTTAAAATCTAATAACATGTGTTTGATATTAAAAACATATAATTTTTTATCCTATTTTAGGGTTAGGACTCTATCAATTTGTAAGAGGAATGAGTTTTGTTATTCTGTTGTGCTTTGACCACCAAGTTGGATTATCATGGAGTCAATTGAAAATATGTTGTGCCAAAAGGGAGCTAAGGTGGGGTGGATCATCAATCCATTGAAGTCATCTAGATTTACTAGTAGAATAGATTTTTCAAAGGAATCAAAATGTTGAGGAACCTTTGAATAGGTTGAGGTATGAAAATTGTGTGTGAGAAGAGGTGAACTTGGGGTATATGCTACCAAGTCTCGTGAAGAGGTATATCGATAATGGATTAAGGTATGATTTGATAGTAGAATGGGTTGATGTGATCATTAAAGCCAAAGGATTTAGATGACAAGATGTTGGAGATCACATCTTGACCATGCAATATAGGTTCAAGTGGATCAAGGACTCATCATAGATTTGATGTGTCATACAGGGCATGATAACACCAAGTAGAAAGATCTTTTTGTTTCCTTGATGTGGACTGAATATCAATATATTTGGGTTTGGTAGAGACATCAAAGAACTGAAGAGATTTGAGTAGAGAACAACGCGTTGATCAATCTTGCCATTTAGAAGATTCGAGTTTTCGAGGTAAGCTCACTAATTTGGATGAGAAATATTTTGATAAGGAGCTCAAGTTCATTTCAATGTGGGTACAATGAGCTATTTCTATTTAGAGAGCTCTTTGGCATGTACACAGGTTTGTTGGAATGTAAATTATAGATAGAGTGTAAAAATGGAATAGGTAGTCAATGCAAATGAATGGTGACTACCTAGTGTGTTCCTATGAGATCCTCTCTACTACACCATCAAATGATTGCAAGATTGTGAACAAACCAACAATGGGTTTTACACAAGGTCCTCTTTTCATATCTATTATTTGCATGTTTTGACGAAAACTACAAGTGGATGACACATAAAGAAAATAAAATGGGTTTGTACAAGGTATGATCTACTTGCATATACACATTGTTTAACTTGAAAAACAATAATGAGTGGGGTGAAGGTCAAAGATGAATATTTCTAAACCTGCTCGATACCGGATGTTGGGGTTTTCCCCTTCACTGGAGAGATCATACACTCAAATATTCAAAATTTAACTTAATATTCATTCACACAATGCTTACATGTATAGTGTAACTTCCTACAAACTAGGAAATATCCCTCATCCCAATCTTTACAATATCTCCTAAATCTCTCAAAATCTCTACAAACTCCTATTCTAATGTGATTGTTACTTGTAGAATAATCACTTACATTATTCGTTTCCATTTATTATTTTCTCACACTCACTTACTATATAATATTCTAAAGTGGAGCAAAAATTTATAAGCACCCATGTGAGGACTAATCCTAATAGTATGAAGGAAAGAAATTAAAAAGAAGGAGATGGAGGATTGCACTTTCAAATAAGAAAAACTAGGTCTTAAACTACTCATGTGTGTCATATATTAATAGTGAAATTCTACATCATATAACAATTAGAATGCCAATAAACCATATTATTCTACATAATGGATATGATAAAAAAGAAATAGAGACACAAAATTTAATAATTATTATTTGGCACAAAATGAACACAAAGTTTCATATTACTTTTGTTGTCAAATGTATAGTCGTGGACATAAATAGACAAAAAGTCTTACTCTCTTGAGTTTTTGGTTTCTCAAAAATTACAACCCCTTAAAATGAGAGCTTCCTCTCCTTAAATAGACTTAGGAGCCATAACTAATTTATAACTATAGACACTAAAACTTGGTAACTTGTCCTTTTCGCAATGCACAATTTGGTTGTGATCCCTTACTAAGAAAAATTCTCACATTCACAATGCAATTAGTATATCTCTATAGCTCTTTTGTGACTTTTTCACACTATGCTTTTTCATCAATTCGGGATATATTATTTAATCAAAGCAATAAATTATCCATGTGCATTATTCTTCAACCTTTTTTTGCATCACATATTTCTTGTATAGGACCACATAGTTTGGTTAGGATTTGGAATCCAATCTTATCCGATCTCATACAAATCTGACATTTCACATCCTTTGACTCTATTTTTAGTTTGAATATATTTGTTTGTTTGTTTAATCTTCCTATGGTTGACCTTATTACAATATTTCGCCTATAAATGGTTATATAAGCAATTTAATATCACTTTATAACTCACCCGGTAAGATTACAAGATACTATTACAAATATCATTCCAAAATCACTCAAATCCCTCATAAATCTTCCCATATCATTTGCACATCAAATAGAGAAGTTTGTGCTACAGGTCTAAAGCACTCAACTAGTTCAAAGAATTTACCTTCTTCCATTTCTAAGCATGAAAAATTCATCGAGACATGTCTTAGGAAAAACAAAGTAATTACACATATTGCAAGGTTTCAAGGAATAAAGGATTAGGTCATGTAATTGAAGCACACCACATCACACTACAATCATGTTGGGTACATTTTATAGTATACGATTATCATGCTATATTTTTGTCAAAATACACGAGCGAACCCATGGGGGATTGGATTATATCACATTCACACTTGCACAAGCACCTAAGAGAACTACACAATGTTTAATCCTACACAAGGGCATATAACATAGCACTTGGATTGGTTTATTCAAGTCAACCACAAAGGGTATTCCAACCTCACCATACACATGATTTATTCTTTTTCTTTATTAATGATTTGATGAAGGGTATCTCATGTTTCTATAGTTTCCACTTTATTACATGTGATTATAAGTCATCCTAAAGTTTTACAAGAAATAGTGACATATAATGAAGGGCATTTCCAAACAATCAAAATACATAGAAGTTTCAAATCCCAAATGTTAAAATATCCAAGATTATACAACTCTAGTCAAGACCATACAATATTTCTACATTCCTACCACTATTTAGTTTCCATTTCCGAATACTTAACAAAGCATCTCTAGTATTTTCTTTACCTTTTCCACATGTATGCACATCTAGATCTTCTCGGTTCTAACCTAGATACAAATAAGTATTCATCTATTATGGTGTATTTGATTTATCACTTATTCTTAATCAATCATCACAAGTAGTAATAGATTATTTTATTTATGAATGATTGATTAGATCATAATAATATCCTATTAAAAAAATTACATTATTTTTGTTGTTGTGCACTTTCCATAACATAATTCAAGTAGGGTGTAAGAATTTGGTGAACCCTACTTGTAATTAAATCTTGCACCCTCTTCCAAACCCTAGTTGTCCTAGGAATTTATTTATATGTTGTACATTTAGATCCAAACCTTATTTTCATCTATCACATTTTCATGATTTTCCCTTGGATCTCATGGTCGGTCCTTCCTTTGGGTCACTTTCTACGGCTTCATATTTTCCAAATCACCTTTTCTGCTGCATATTTCAAAAATAACAACTCTATTTTCAAATTCCTCAGAGGTTTTTAATTAAATTTTATATAGTAAATGAAGGCTTATATTTTTTGGCATCTTATTTAGTGCAAGTTTTAGAAACTTAAAATTACTATATTTTAGTAATAAGGGCATAATCAGAAAAATATATTCTTTTTTGAAAATTCCTTGGAGGTTTTTATTGTACATATTTAGATTGTAAAATACCTCTTTATGTTTCATTAAATTCATTGTCTATTTTCATAAACTATCATTTTATTAATTTGGCAACATTCACTTTTTGTTAAACATCACTTTTGAGTCATCTATGGTCTCTTGTTTGTCACCCTTCCATTCGCTACTTAATGATTGATTTATTATCTAGTTAGAGGATATTATCTTACTTTGTGTTGTCATGACACATGCTCCCGAGGATATAATATGTTTCTATGAGTACATCCAAATGCACACTTCACTCCAAAATAATTTTTATTCACTTTTTAAAATGATTAAGGACCCACCTTAATGTGGACCCCCAATTAACATTTGATGTTGTTAATAATATTATTTCCAAACTCTCGCCTTCTTCCCCATGAGGATCCATTTACTAGTGATCTTGCAATTGTACCTAGTCTTCAATATGCACATGATATACACTATAATGATGGTTACAATTGTGATGATGATCTTAGTAATAATTCTAATAATATTGGATATGATTGTAATTTTATGTTTAATACTATTTTTATCAAGAAATATGAGGGCTAGTGGGTACCTCACCCTTTCATTAATCATCATGAAAAAATTCATTACAATATCAATGTTATATCAAAGGTAACAAAACACCCAAACTTCGTAAAATCTTATTAAAAATTCTCACACTCAAGAAAAACCAAGCGATCAAGTATTCTACAAAAAAAAATAGATCTTCAAGAAAAAAAGTAGGGCTTCAGTATCCCCTAAAAATGAAAACTATGTATAGTAACAATCATTTATAGCTTCTCTAACTACCCATGTTTTCCATAACTAAGACAGCTTTTGATCCCCATCCATCAAACTCCCATAACACTTCGGTGTCACCTTACATGAAGCTTTTATCTTTCAAATAATGTTTCCTTTATTTACCAAAGTCCATTCATTTTATTTCTCTCGAGAAAGAAAAGTTCTTAAAGAAAGAGGGTGAAAGGGTATTAGTGATTTAATAAAAATTGAATTATTAAACCCTATTGCAGAGTAACTACTGTAATATATGACATACCAATGTTGAAATATAATAAAGACATAAGAAATAAAGCATGAAAATATGAAACCTTAAGCACAAGAGATAAATAAAGAGACTTAGCTGATTTACGTGCGGTATGGAAGTGTTTCGGGTAGGGTAAAGTGATGATTAGGATGAGGAGAATTGTCGTAATGACTCATTGTAAGTTTTGATCGTCACGTAGATAATATCGACAGGGCATATGGGCACTAGAGACTAGAAATGGGTGCCCATGACTGCACAGGAGCTCAAAATATGATTTTGGAAATGTTGTTATGGTTTTACTATTGTTCTATGTTGATTTCCGATATTTGCACTATGATTGTTGATGATACATGTAACCTACAAAACATAAGTTCACTTGCATAAGCTCGCAAACAACATCAAACCTAAAAAGGAAAATGTAGAATGGGGAGTCAGACTGATCTCGATGGTCACTGACAGAGTGAACTTACGATCGAGTATTACACTGCAACTCGACTCCACGTAGTTCATGAGTGTGTGTAGGAATTGTCGATGATACATGTAAGCTATAAAAGAGAAGTTCACTTGCATAAGATCACAAACAACATCAAACCTAAAAAGTAAAATGTAGAATGGGGAGTTAGAATGGTCTTAGTAGTCACTCGACAGAGTGAACTTATGATCAAGAATTGCGCACCGCATCTCCGACTCCATGTAGTTTGTGTGTGTGTAGGAATTGTGCCCTAGGATGCCATTGTGCAAGATGCACCGTATATCGTGATAGAATTGCTAAAAGATGAAAATTATGTGGATGGAATAGAATAAACTTCCTCTTATTATGTTGTGTATGCAAAGTGTGTAGTCCCTTGTCCCTTGAATGGATGCTAGATGGATGCTTTAAAGTGCTTTAAGTGCCTTTTGAATGCAAGCTTAGGTGGTAATAGTAATGCTTAGTACTTGGTCCTTCATTTTGAACACATAAATATGTATTTATATGATTCCTTTGTTTGAATTTCATAATTGACAACTACAAGGCAAACCCATAAGTGAAAAATATACCCAAAAGATAAAAGAGACTCAAAAGGAGCGAGTAAGATAAGAAAGGGTCGGGGCCCCAGGAGGGGATAGGAATGCCTAGGCATTGTTGTCTTGGTTGGGCGCTAGTGTACGAAGGCATATAAGATAAACAGTAAAGTTTTGATTGGGTTATAGGGTGTGTAAAACTAAAGAGAAATCAAGATACAAAGAAAAGAGGCCAAAGATAGTTGTCAATTACTAGTTTTCTTGCTTAGGAATCATGTAAATGCTAGCATGCTTTTAGGACCTAGAAATGTACCCAAGTGTGTGATTTTGTGTCTACATTTTCCCCACTTTATGTTGTTAAGTGAATACTTGATAACATAAAGTAGATAGAAGATGCGTAAATTATGATCCATGTAGAGCGTGCGAAGAATAACGTGTCGAGTGGACAAGTGAAGCGTGGAGTAATGGTAAAATGAAGCGTTGATCCATAGTGATTCTATATGACTTTACTTCATTAGATCAGCAAACACCAAAGGAGAAAATGGAGAAAAAGAGGTTATGTTTTCCTTTTAACAAAACCATCGCTCTTTGCAAAGCGGCGGTTATAGAAATCGCCACCCAACCAGGGGAGGTGATCTTGAATCGCCACCCAGCCTAGGGCAAGGGTCTCTTGTGACCGTCTTGGCAAACACTAGGTGGCGCCATGTCACCTTTTCACGGAAAAATAAATGGAAGTGTGAATAGACATGAATTTGGAGCGTTTGACTTTGTCCCTTCCTTTTCATGACCTTTCCCATTCTCTAGTGCATGAGAGGACATGGGGAGGCTATAAATACTTGGGGAGTAAAGGAATGGATCATCGAAGACATGAGAGTAAGTGAGCAAGAGTTCTTAGTGCTGGAATTGAGTTTGTAGAAGAAAGGAGCTTGAAGGTAGAGCAAACAAGTAATTGGGAGGAAGTGTGAGATATTATCTACTTCTCTTTCATACTTATTGTAAATTCTGTAACTGTCCTATTCAAATTGGCCAATAAAAGTGGGAAGAAAGAGTGTTTTTCCCTTCCCGACTGGTTTTCCTCCTCTGGAGGTTTCCAAGATAAAAATTGTTGGTGTTCATAAGCTTAGAATTGTTTTATTTCTCTACATTAATTGGTTCTAAAGCACAAGCAATTTATTCACTAGCTCTAAACTGTTATTTTCAAATTGAAAGTAAAACAACAACATATAATTGTGATTTTGTAGACGGTTCCAAAGTAGAGAGTTTACAGATCATTTTGGTATCAGAGCTAACAAGTATCCAAGATTGTGGTATTCATTCTTGGATTTTTATGAAAGTGAAAATATCTAAAGGTGAATAAGCTTTACCTTGCGATCAAGATATTTCTACAAGGAAGTGGAAACAAAGAATTTGGGGACAAATGGAGGAAGAGAACTTGGTCCGTAGAATCAAGATGTTGGAGACCATGATGGATAGGATGTATAGGCATCAACAAGAGATCTCATATCTGTAGAAGATAGCTTCAGTGAAACAAGACTCCATGGACTCATTGGTTTGAGTGTTGGCCGAGAATTTTGGCATAGGAAGAGCCACGAAGAGGAAGATGAAGAGGAAGAACGTGAAGAAGAGACTTCAACTGCAAGAGAGAAGGTAAAATCTGATCATGCTCCCTTTAAAGTTGAAACCAAAGTGGAAATTAAGAGCTTTAAAGGACAAGTAGATGTAGAGTTTCTTGATAAATGGTTAAAATAATTGGAAGTCTATTTTAGTGTCCATAATGTTACTGAGGCACAAAGGATTACCTTTTCACGTCTCAAAATGGAGGGTCATGCACTGGTTTGGTGGGAAACCCACTTAGCTACTTGTGAAAAAGAATAAATGTCCGATTGTCGAAGATTTGGGGGCTTTAAGGAATTACTCGTAGATAATTTTTATCCTATTGGCCATAAAATTGACTAAATGATCAAATGGAATTATTCTAGACAGGGTCGGTGGTCAAAGTGTGTAATACTATACTACGGAATCTCGGAGGCGTACCATGCTTTGCTAAATATGGACTTGGAGGATGAGGGCATTCTGACCAACTACTTGGGAGGACTTCACACTCACCTTTGAATAAAATTCATCTCCATGAAGCCCAAAGATCTCAACGAGGCGTGTGTGTGCAAGAATACTATATAGATGATGAGAAGAAGCAAGGAGAAGTAGAGCCAAAGGAAAAGCAGTTGACAAATCAACAAAAGAAAGAACATGGGAAAACAAGTAACAAAGGTAAGTGGAAAGGGAAAGGTAAACAAGTTGTCACTACTTTAAATACTTGTAAATATCCCAAGAATTTTTGCAAGAATTGTGATATCAATGGTCATACTAACGCTACATGTTGGAAGTTGCATCTGAAGTTACATTCAAGAACCGAACCAAGGACTCGAAGAATTCCATGACAACTGTGAAGACAAAAGGGGAGGTGGAAATCAAAGATGAATCTGATGTAGACGAGAGGCTTGGATGCATGACCACCAACATGGACAGCCAAGAAGAGGAGATGAGTAAACTATTCTAGATCAAAATTCAGATCAAGAGAACTAAGGTAAATGCTTTGGTTGATACCGGTTCTCAGTCTAACTTGATTTTTGAAGTAGTTTTAAAGAAGCTTGGTCTTGAGACTTACGAGCATCCACACCCATATCCCTTGGGTTGGGTGAAGAAGGGTGTTGAAATTCAAGTAACAAAAATATGTAAGGTCAAGTTTGGGATCAATTCCTAGTATATTGATGTATTGGAGGCTGATGTTATTCCACTTGATGCATTTGATGTTGTTTTTGGGAGTCCTTACTTGTATATCAGGGATGCTATATTCATGAGAAGGGAGAACCGATACAGATGGGTCAAGTATGAGATCAACTACAACATCCGGGCACACTAGCGTAAGACACAAGTTACTATGGTGAGTGCTAACTAGTAAAAATGAATTATTCAGAAAATCATAATCAGTTTTTTTACTTTTGTTAAAGGATAAACAAGATGGGTTAGAAGTTTCAGATATTTCTAACCGGAAACATGATTTGGATAATATTATTCAAGTATTTTCAAGAATTTTATCGACTCTCGGTGGGTTACCACTAAAACGGAGGTAGAGCATGAGATTTAGCTATTGTTAGAGTCCCCTTTACTAAACATCGATTGTATAGGAAATCCTTGTTGGAAAGTACTAAAGTAAAGAAAAAACTCCAGAACCACTAGAGTCTAGACTAGGGTGTGATCCATTCTAGCACCTCCCCATATGCTTTTCCTATTGTGATGGTGCCAAAGAAGGATGGTTCTTGGAGAATGTGCATTGACTACTGCGCTTTGAACAAGATCACCATAAAGAACAGATATCCACTCCCCTGTATAGATGATCTCTTGGACCAGCTTCAGATGCCAAATTCTTCACAAATTTGGATCTCGATCAAGGTATCACCAAGTCGAATGAAGGAGGATATATGTAAGACCGCCTTCAAGACAAAATAGGGTTTGTATGATTGGTTAGTACTTACATTCAATTTATGTAATGCACCGCTACATTTATGATATTGATGAATGATGTATTACGGGATTTCATAGATTCATGTGTCATTGTTTATTTGGATGATATCTTGATTTTTAGTGCCACATGGGAGGAACATCTAACTCATTTGCATTAAGTATTACAAGTTATCAAGGAGAAACAATCATTATGCAATATGAAGAAATGTGAATTTTCCAAACAATCACTAGTCTATCTTGGGCACATTGTTAGAGGAGGAGAGCTACAACCGGATCTCAAGAAGGTGGAAGCCATCACCAAATGTCCAACACCAACGGAAGCCACACAGACTATGAGTTTTGTGGGAGAAGTACAAGACATGTGAAAGTTCATTCCAAAGCTTCTCCACGATTACAACACCTCTACACACAATGTGCAAAGAGTAAGGGTTTTGACTAGGGTAAGGAACAAGATAAATCCTTTGAGTTATTGAAGTACAAGATTAGTCATGCTCCAATACTTTCTCTTCCTAACTTGCATCAACCCTTTGAAGTAGAGACAAATACCAAAAATTATGTTTTGAGCACAATGTTGCTTCAGGAGGTAAACTCCGTATGATATCATTCTCAAACTTTTACTTCAACAAGCTTAAAGGATATTCAAGATATGATAAGGAAATGTATGCAATAGTTTAGGAAATTAAGAAATGAAAGCATTATTTGTTGGGTAAAGAAACTATTGTGCACACTGACCATAAACCTCTCCAATATTTGCAAGCATAGTCTAAATTGCAGTAGGCAAGACACTACAAATGGATGGGATTCCTTCAAGATTTGTGTTAGTGTTGGGGTTATCACACTAGTTGTACATATAATATATCATATCTAAGCATACATGCAATAAAAGTAGATATTCTACCAGAATAAATATACAAAACAAGAGATATAAATCAACACCATATTTAACGTGGTTCACCCAGTGTGGGCTATGTCCACCAAGAAACAAGCCAATCTATTATCCAAAGCTTTCATAAGATATACAATGAAGATTTATAATATTCCACGCCTCTCAAGATGTACAATACTTTATTTCTCTCAAGATTTTCTTTCTTCTCCAAGAATTCTCTCTCACACAATTATTTTCACAATAATTATTAACTCTTACTAATCCTTTACTTCTAAACCCTAGCTTTCATGCTTATATAAGCATATACAAACTTAGGGCACTTAGCCATGCAATTACAATAAATTAGATCTAATTCCCATGAGTTAAATAAAACACTCACACACGGAAACCAACATCTAACCGATGTCAGCTCCTCCTTTCCCGATCGATGTCGGTACCTTCATAACCGATGTTGGTTACTGTGTTTTCTAGCAAGTTTAATACAACATGTTAATTTCAAGTAATTGAGCTCCATAACTCAACAATCTCCCACTTGGAGATAAATTACTACACAATACCTATATATCACCATTCTTGATCCTTTCCTTAGCTTTGTTTCTTCTTCTTCAAGTCTCAAACTCGAAGACCAACGTAGTGGAGTGTAGCTCCAAATTCTACTTTTCTAATGACTTCATTATCTCATATGTAGGGTTTACACTCGCTTTAAATCTTCTCCGTATTCAGCTGCCCATCCTCTAATACCTACCATATGAAGTGATATCTCAACTAAATGTGTTTCGTTTCTCGAATGCAATGTTGAGTTCTTTTCCAAATGAATTGCACTCTAACCGCCACCGAACAATTTGTAACCATCTTGCTCCTTTCCCAAATTTTCCATGAACCTACTCATCTATATCATCTATTTGCTAGCCTCAGAGCTACAACATACTTTGCCTCTCGAAGTAGACAAAGCCACAACCTTCTGCAATCTTGAAATCCAACTAATTATCATCACACCTACTATGAAAATATATTCGTAGTGCTTCTCCTACCATCCAGATCTCCATAAAGAAATATCTAAACCTCCATAGCATAACTACATGTTAGATGTCCCTCTCAAATACCTGAGTATCCATTGGACTACTTTCCAATTCTCTTTACCTAGATTGGCCATAAATCTACTCACAACTCCCACTGTCTGTGTAATGTCTAGTCTGGTACAAACCATAAGCATACATGAGACTCCCAACTGCTAAAGCATATGGTACTTGTGTCATGTATTTGACCTCCTCATGTGATGAAGGAAACTGATCTTTGCTTAATTTTAAGTGTCCAACCATAGGTGTACTTACAGGTTTTGAATTCTGCATCTTAAACCTTTCTAACACCTTGTAGATATAATCCTCCTGAGACAAATAAAATTTATTATTCTTCATGTCTCTGTGTATTTACATGCCAAGGATTCTTTTTGCAGCTCCTAAATCCTTCATAGAAAATGTGTGAGCTAGCTTTCCTTAAGCTCACCAATGTCCTGCATACTAGATCCTGCAATAAGCATATCATCCACATATAGTAACAAAATAATATAGCTCCCATTTTCAAGCTTCTTGAAATAAACACAATGATCATATTCACATCTCAAGTAACCATGCTCATGCATGAAACTATCAAACCTCATGTACCATTGCCTTGGAGCTTACTTGAGCCCATATAGGCTCTTTTTCAATCTGCACACTAATTTCTCCTTACCCTTGACTTCATACCCAAGTGGTTGTTACATATAAATCTCTTCATCCAAATCACCATGAAGGAAATTGTCTTCACATCTAGTTGCTCTAAATGTAAATCCTCTACTACAAATAAACTCAATATAGTACGAATAGAAGTCATCTTTACAACAGGAGAAAATATTTCACCAAATTCAATACATGCTTTCTGTGTATATCCCTTTACTACAATCCTTGCCTTGTACCTTTTATTTCCACCCTCTTCTTCCTTGATCCTATAAACCCGCTTGTTCTATAATGTCCTCTTTCATGTTGACAACTTAACCAAATCCTAAGTCTAGATTTGTTCTAAGGAGTCCATCTCCTCATCCATGCCATGCTCCCACTGCACATGGGTCTTATCCTACATTACTTCTTCAAAAATTTCTGGTTCACATTTGTCGATCAATAATAAATAAAATAGATAAGGTGTAAATATTTTTGGAGGTTTACTTATCCTTTTGACCTTCTCACATGAGTTTCGGCACCGAGGCTCATGTTGGACCTCCCGGACATTTGTATACAAATATAATAGTGACCGACGCCACACTTGTAACCGACGCTGGTTTTGCTAATCGATGTTTGTTTGACTCTTCTATAACCGATACCGGTTTAGCTGACCGATGCCGGTTAGGGGTCAACTAACACCGGTTACCGTGTAACCCTATAGGTATGAGTTTTAAATCTGAGAGTTCATTTTCTTTCACAAACTTCTCAACCAGCTTCATTATTGGGTACAAAAATTTGATCCCTATATATTCTCTTTTCATTTCATTTAATGTCACGATTCCTAATAATTTTAGAATTCTCTAAATCCCAAAAATGGAATCCAAAATCACCATATCCATAACCAATGAAAGTGCATCTCTTGGATTTTGCATCCAAATTTTTCCTATTTTCCTTATCAATATGCACAAAAGCTTCTAAACCAAAAAATTTAAGAAAAGAAAGATCTACCTCTTTTCCAATCCAAGCTTCCTCTGGTATTCCTCCATCTAGTGCACCTGAAAACCCACGGTTAATTAAATAAATTGATGTATCAACTACTTCTGCCCAAAACTGCAAGGGCAATTCAACATGTATCCTCATACTTCTAGTGCATTCTATGAGTGTCTTGTTCCCTCTTTTTGTAACACCATTCTTTTGAGGTGTTCTTAGAATCGTCCTTTCTTTACGTATTCCATTCACCGAACAATAATATTTGAAAACCTTGCTACAATATTCACCACCATTGTTAGATCTAAGGCACTTAAACTTTGAATTTGATTCCTTCTCAATAAGGGATTTCCTTCTTTTAAAAGTCTCAAAAACATCAGATTTATGTTTAATACAATAAACCCATACCTTTCTTGTAGTATCATCAATGAAAGTAACATAATACTTGGATCCTCCATGAGAAGCTACTTGAGCTGGTCCCCACACATCTGAGTGTACAAGCTCTAATTTCTTCTCCTTCTTAGTTTCCCCAAATTTGAGAAATATCACTCTCTTTTGCTTTCCAAAGACACAATTCTCACAGAAATCAAGATCTAAATCTTTCAAATATGATAACTTACCCTTAGCCTTTAAGATTTGCATTCCTTTTTTACTCATATGGCCCAACCAATTATGCCACATGTATGCATCTCGAATATAAATTAGATAATGTAGAAAAGGAATCAAGAATACGTAGATAAATATAACATTCCTACCTTTTTACCTCTTACCACAACAAAGGCACCCTTGGTGACTATCCAAGAGTCTATCATGAATGTAACCATGCAACCAGCCTTCACCTAATTGCCATGCGAAAATGAGATTCCTCCCAAGGCTTGGCACATGCCTCACATATTTCAATACCCATGTATTTCCATTCTGTAATTTAAGATTAACTTCCCTTTACTAGTAATATTGCAAGGTTAATCATCACCCAAATAAACATGCCCAAAATTTCCCTAGACATAATTTCGAAATAACCCTTATTAGGGGTTACATGGAAAAAGCTCCTAACCTAAAACCCATGATTTAATTATATTATTAAATAAAGAATGAGAGCATCTTGCATTACCTATGCTTTGTAAGATTTGCCTCTTTACCTTTGTCTAGATGTTGGTTCTCTTTATCCTTTGACCAACAATCTTTCTTTGCATGTCCTTTCTTTCCACATTTCGATAGGTAATACCCTTACCTCTGGATTTAGATATTTCATCCCTTGAATTTGATTTCTCACTATTTTTAATCTTAGATCTTTCCTTCTTCCCGCCTCCGATTTCTACATTCAAAGCATTCCCAAATGATGATTCCTCTATACGTTTCTTGCAAAAAATTTTCATTCAAGATTATACTAACCACATCAACAAACTTCAAAATATTATTAGATGATGTTGTATTACTAATAACCATTACCAAGTTATCCCGACTATAAGGAAAAGAACATAAGAATAAGAGTGCTTTAACTTCATCATCAAACAAAATATCAACTAATTTTAACTGATTTACAATAGATTGGAAATCATTCAAATGACTAAACTATTAGGAATTCGGGACTTTGGATTAGTGCTATGATTTAATAACAAAAAAATCATACACACAAGATCTAAACAATTCCCCAAAATATACAAAGAAGTGGAAGTATAAACTAGAATAATCCAAATCAAAACAAATTATACACACATAACACAACATGTACCATGGTTCACCCAATGTGGGCTACGTCCCACCAAAGATAGAGATCTCACAATATAATATAACAACAAGACAAACCAACTCTTCAACATAAGAGTACAATGCATCCCTCCAAGATTATCTCGTAGATCAAGAATTTCCGTGCTTGTTATCTCTGTTTAAGTTAATGTACCAAACTAGGCACAAAACCCTAAAAACTCAAATGAAATCAATACTTGATAGATAAGACAAGATCCGAAGATGTAAATGGAAAAGAAAGCCGATGTAGACAAGACGGGCGCACACGAGTGATCCTAAAGTAGATCCGAGGAACTGCGAGACATAGATACTTGATAGAAAAAGAAAATGTTAAAAGATATTTGGGTGGACTACCTAAAATCAGATCTAGGAAGCGATAAGCTCCCTCGGTGGATGTCAGTCCACATTTTCAATTAAAGAAAGAAGTATACATGATAAAAGATGTAAGTAAATGTCTATATTTTCTGATTAAAAATGACAGACATAATGTAAACAATGATTTAAAGAAACAGAAAACAAGAAACTGTGAAAACAATACTAGATTTGTGTTTCCCGAGTTCTTTAACACCTGCTCGTAGGCCGATCGGTGTTGATTGCGTGAATCGGCATCGATTAGGAAAATCGGCGTCATCTGGGATCGGTCGGCGTCGACTAGGGGAAAATTATAGGAAGATTGAGAAATGGACAATGAAGGCTAGATCGTCAATGTCTGCTGGATCTACAGAGCCGTAGGGATACTGACAAAGCTCCACCTTCGCTAGATGCAGGGAGCAGAGTCACCAAGAGATCGATGGAGGCTCATGATGTCGATGTTGTAGGAGCAGAGTAATGGTACTCCTCTCAGGGATTGATCTGGATAGAATTCACTTTCGCTTGATAGATGATGCTCGGGATTGATGCTCAAAAACTCTCTGTTGTTCTTTCTGTCTAACCAGAACTAAATTCTAGCCCTGTATTTGTAATCGCACCGACCGGGGTATAATCAACGCCATTCTAAAAATTGGCATCGACCGAGTACCAGTCGGCGCCGATCAGGGAACAGACTCCCGAAATGGCCAAAAAGGACGTTTTGGAAAGATGAAAGTAATCCTTTTGACTCAAATACGGGAAATATCCCATTGCGTGGTTCCAGGAGAGGAGAAATAGGTGGGATAGATGGATAATAATAGCACGGGAGGTTAGAAATTGATATGGGGTAGATAAGTAGAAGTGGAATAAGTGTAAAAGATAGAATTACATGGTTAATGTTTAATTAACCATGGGTGAAACATAATGGGGTGGAGAAAACTTAGGATAGGCCTTTAAATTAAATATTTAAGTAATACCCTAAGGGAGAAGTGGTGATATAAAGGTGCCTCAGTTACCCTGAAGGTAGATTTAACACGGGGGACACTAAATTGGGTAACTAATTTTAGGTGTCTACATTTTGCCCCTTTTTGTTGAGTAAATTACGATAAGTGAAGTCAGTAAGACAAAAACAAGGAGTTAGAAGAAGTGAAGAATAATGATGACGTGACCCCCCCTCAAACTAGTGATGGGATGGGTCCCGAAAGAACAACCGATCCCAAGTTTGAAAAAGGTAGATGAAAATGCAGGATGCCCCAGCTAGATGTCTGGAGTAGATCTGATCATTGATGACGCACGAAAACAATAAAAAGGGCAGCAACCTAAGGAACTCACATTGGTAGGGGCGCAGACTAGACGGTCTTTGTATGAGATGACATTAGTACCTACTGCACTGCGTGAGTGGAAGGAGGGCTGCAAAATAGCAACAACTAAGGAATGACACATTGGTAGGGACAACTAGACGATCTGCGGCAAGCGACGACGTTAGTGCCTATAGACCCGCTATCTTTAAGCCGCCACAAATGCGAGTGAAGTATGTACAGGAACAAACTTGAAATGAGTGATAATATCGAAAGTATGTGCCAAAAGCAACACTCAGGGCATAATAATGATCAGATAAATAAGCCAAGCATCAACACTATGGCAAAAAGATGAGGAGATGGAAGAAAGTGATGTGGAAAGGCAAAATTGCAACCAATCAGAACGATTGGCCTCAATTGACGTCGATCAAGCCAAAATCAATGTTGACTAAACTAATCGACGCCGACCATAAAAATCGGCGCTGACCGTACCGAACCCATATAAATATGAGAAAGGAAAACGTGAACGATTTATTTACACCGTGACGATTGATTTAGAGAGAGTCAAAAATTGATTTTGAGCAACATGGAAGCCTCTGGGAGCAGTCAGAAGTGGAAGAGGACACGACCTGGGGTAAGTGGATCTACCTTAGTCTCATGTATATGTTTACCGTTAAATAACATACTAGGATGCTAGTTTTTAGGGAAAAAGGGAATAAGTGGGAGGCCAGAGTGTTTTGGACACTCTGCCTCCCAATCGGCGCCGATTGGAATTTCAATCGACGTCGACTAAATTAGATCGACGTCGATTGAACTCAATCAACGCCAATTGGAGTGATTAGACTGAGAAAGTGGTAGAATGTGTTTTTGATGTTTCGATTTGGATAAATGAGAGGCTAACACCACTCTTGATGTCGTGGATGTAGGCACGAGAGGTGTTACATATGCGGATGTTATTCCCAAGCTTTTGGAGACCATTCTCCCTGATGTGACAGACATTGATTGGCATCACCTGGAGCTAGCCGGGCTCAGGGGCTTCCATTACTACCGACGGGTGCCTCGAGACGTAGAGTTGATGCGAGCACTGATATGGTGATGGGACAACAAGACATGCACTTTCTGGTTTAGGACGGGTGAGATGACCATCACCCATGAGGATATATATAGGATCCTAAGGCTGCCGATCACCGGGGACCCGATAGAGACCACTCCACGAGAGCAGTAGCAGAGGGCCCTGGGACGATTGTATGGAGATAGGGCAAATGATTTAGAGATAGTGTCCGGGGTGGTGAGGATAGCCTCACATTATGAAACATGTGATGACGCCAAGAGCAGCATGATAGAACCGATTCGTATGGCGATGTCTTATTTTTCTCTACCAGATTCAGGAGGTGGGATATTTCCATTGTTGTTACTAGACTATGTTTGTGACATCCTGGAGTTTAGGTAGGTGTTCGCGTTTGCCGATGCCCTAGTAGCATAGATATATCATGAGCTATGGATGTACATCATAGCAGGCGGATAGGTATCAATGTTATCTTTGTGCTCCATTATTGGGCATATGAGCATATAGCAGTGATAAGGCCATCAGGGCTTCCATGGATGCCAGTAGCAGAGGGGTCCCTTGATTATGGATTCTAGTGATGGCAGGAAAACATGGCCCCGGAGATACAGGGAGATCTGAAAAGTGGTATACTGAGTGATTCAGGATGCTGACACCAGAGCAGGTCATTTGGAGACCATATTAGGTTTACTGGCATGGGCTGCTTAGATGCTCACCTCGTGGAGTTGAGACAGAGCAGGGTGGTTAGGGGCCGTAGGTCAAATATGTGGGAGTGTGTCCCATTTATATGGGTGTTGAGGCAGTTTGGTTTAGTACAGACAGTCCCGGCCACATATATGCCATACAAAGTGGATAACAAAGAGACTGATCTACCTATTTTGATCCCAGCAGATCCATTAAGGGAGGCCCCACCTTCCACAGATAGTGATGATGATGCAGGAGTAGATGATGGCTACGTGGCATGGTACTCCACAGAGCTACCACAACACCTCCCAACATCCATAGATGCGAGATGAGGAAGAAATAGCTGCTGCAGGCTTGAGAGACTGGAGGGAGATCATACTACCTTGACGCATGCACACCAGGATGCCCTCGAGGAGATTAGAGCTCTGATGGAGGAGAGGGATGCACTGATATTAGAGAGATACAACACGTCAGGAGCGGGATATAGCGATTCAGCAGAGGGATCGCTACCATCGGCATAGAGAGGCCCTCAGGGCCAAATACGGTGATACAGGCACCACTTCAGAGTCCGGGTCATAGGGTGTGGCATCAGGAGGGCCACCACCAAAGAGCAGAAGAATCGCGCCTTTTTATGAGCACCTGGTATGGTGAGTTTGAGCACCTATCAGGCTCTCCTCACCAAGGTGAGATACTATGAGAATGCCCTGGAACAAGCATGCCCCTGATGTGGCTCGTTATGGTTTGAGGAGGAGATCAGCGACAACCGTAGCTAGTGGTGCATCGGAGGGTGGGAGCACCGGGAGAGATCGAGGTGGTGGCAGGCCCCAAAGAACAGTGCTTCTAGCTCGATATGTGGTGGCCATGAGAGACAACCTGGGCCAGAGGAGGGTGGAGGAGATAGTGTCTTCCACTTATCTGATTTTATGATATAGATATGTTATTTTTTGTATCGATATACTGATGTAGCCTCGATTTGAAGGTATTTTTGATGTATGATATAGATGGCTTGATTGAAAGCCATCCATTCTTTTTTGTATAGACACTCATGTATATATATTCATCATTTTGTGTTATATGATTGTACTCATGCATTTAATTTTGATAAATGTAGATAGATGTAGTCTAATTTTGATGGACATAGATAAATGTTTTTAGAGGATAGATGGATAGATGTGATGTGATTTGATGTGATTGATAGATTGATAAAATAAACATGTTTAAGATGTTAATTTAATTTTAAATGAAATAGATAGATAGATTCACATGTGTTTGTAATACATGCTTTGATATGTTTTTAGACAAAGTAGATAAGATGAGTATAGATAGATGATAGATTTGACTAAATTAACATGTTAAATGTCAATTTAATTGGATGAATAACAAATAATAATGGGAAATGTTCCTTGTGACAGCAAAGGATGTAATGATATTATCTTAGTTTAGAAGATAAAAAGTAATACACCTAGATAGGAAAAAGAATGATAAGTTAGGCCCCTAACCGACCATAAATAGAGACTTTGATAGAACACCAACAAACAATGCACACAAGGCCATATATGAGGTTAAAATAAACACTGACACTAGCTAGTCGCAAACCATATTGAGGAGGTAGATGGAACAAGAAGTAAGCGTGTATCTCGTCAAAATATACGAAGGACAAAATATGTGCTCATATTGGGAAAATAGGGTCTCCATATGATCAAAAAGGTCTTATATCTCAGCTTCATGATTTTTGTTTTGATAGAAGAGAAAACTGATCAATGCGGGAAGTTTGCTAGACATAGAAAGACTGATCGATATGGGAAGTCTTTCAATGATGCTAAAAAGTGAACAAACTGGCCAAAGAGGAAGTCTGTTACTACAAAGGCTGATTAATGCGAGAAGCCTTGAAAATTCCATGAAATAAACAACCGTCCTTCAAGGGAGCGGTCTGTATTTTGAATTTGATGATAGCCATCCTTCAAGGGAATGGTCTATACTTTTTTATTTATTTGATAAGGCATGGATAGCTGTCCTTCGAGGGATCAGTCTATCTTTTGGAATTTTAGGATAGCATCTCTTCTCTTTTTTTTTTGGAGCTTTGAAAGAAGCTGAGTTTAGACCAAATAGATCAGAGAGAAGGGAAGAAACGTAAATAAACACGTACTTATGCCCCGAGTAGATTCGATTAAGATAAATACTTAGGACAGATGAAGTAGTGATTAAGGTGTTCCTACCATGAGGAGGAACATATCCATAAGAAAAATGCCATGAGTAGAGCCACGGTACTCATTTTTAAGGTATAGAAAGAAATAACGCGAGAACCACATAGTTCCAAATCACTTACAAAAATACATGACTGGTTGTAGATGGATGAAAGATTTGTTTTGCGACCAAGATCATGTAAGATAGATTTTAATAGTAGAAGGGCCTTAGATGCAAAGCATTAAGAGGTTCCATTTCAGGTACACCATCCATGGAAGATAGACGATAAGCCCCGGACCCATATTTATGAGTGACTACGTATGGACCCATCCAGTTAGGAGCAAACTTACCATGCTGACTCTGTTCTAGTGTAGTGACATTTTGGTTTTCTTTAAGAACAAGATCACCAATTTTGAAGTCACGGTGCTGCAAGTGCTTGTTATAAGCATGTTTGACATGCTCAAGATAGACTTGATGATGCTCAAGAGCATTGAGACGCCACTCATCAAGCAATTCAAGCTGCGCTAGATGATTTTGACGATAGTCCTCATCGAGACAAATTCTCTGAGAGAGACACGAAGAGATGGGATCTGGACTTCCAAAGGAAGGACAACCTCAGACCCATAGACGAGAGAGAAGGGAGTAGCACCAGTAGGAGTACAAATGCTAGTCCGATAAGCCCAAAGAGAAAAATGGATATGTAAATGCCAATCCCTACCAGCTCGACTAGTTACCATTGTGAGGATATTACGTAAAGTTTTATCGGAAGCCTCGGCCTGGCCGTTAGCTTGGGGATAGTATGGAGAAGAAAAGTTGAGTTTGATATTGAACGCGTCACAAAGGTTCTACAAATCAATGTTTTTGAAATATTTACCATTGTCTGTGATGAGTTTGTGTGGGACACCAAAGCGACAAATGATGTGTTGATAGACAAAATCAACAATGGGTTTAGCTTTAGTCGATGAAAGAGGAATAGCTTCTACCCACTTAGTGAAGTATTCTATGGCAGTAATGATAGAATGATGATGCTGTGAAGAGCGGGGATTGATGAGACCAATGAGATCAAGATCCCATTGTGAAAAAGGCCAAAAGTCCATTGCAGTCGCAAAGCCCGACTAGGGACATGTGTAAGATTGGAATGTTGTGGACACTTGACACATTTCTTAGTGTATTCACAATAGTCTCGATTAAGAGAAGGCCAATAATAACCTAAACGTAAGATGCATTTAGCTATGGCCAAGCCACTAAAATTCCACCACAGATACCGTCATGGACTTCCTAGATAGCCTTAGATGATTCAGGGGTTTTGAGGCACCAAGAAAAATACCATCAAAACCACGTTTGTAGAGGATTCCGCCCAAAATAGTATAGCGATTAGCACGTAGGATAAAAGATCTTCTGCCATTGGAAGTCAGATCTAGAGGGAGCACTAAATGGGATAGATAATCAAAAATGTGCTGATACCACTCATCTTGAGTGTTGGTTGTGACGGCGTTGATTGAAGTCAACTACCCGAGATGAGAGGGTTGGTCTAAACGCTACACAACCACATAAAGTCACGAGTCTTCGGTAAAAGGTAGAATAAGTGAGGCTAAAGAATCCATTGTATCTGCGAATTGGTTTGCAGTGTGAGGAATAGCTTGGATAGTAAATTTATCAAAAGATTGAAGTTGAAAGAGAACGATATCACGATATTTTTGAAGGATATCATTTTTGCATTGATAGACACCAGTGACTTGATTAATGATAAGCTCAGAATCACTAAAGATGTCGATATGGCGAGCACCAAGATTAATGGAATTTTGAAGACCTAAAATAAGAGCTTCATATTTGGCCATATTATTGGTACACTCAAAGTTAAGCTTGTGTGTGACCGGGATAGGTGCACCCCAAGGAGGAATCATGACGAAGCCTGCACCTCCCCCTTGCTGACATTTGGACCCATCAAAGAAGAGTTTTATTTTAAATGGAGACAAACCAAAATCAATTTGTTGGATGTACTCATCTAGGAATTGAGCAAGGGGGACTTGAGTGTCCGGGAGAGGAGTATCAGCTAATTGATCTACAATGACCTGACCCTTGATAGATTTTTGTGAGATGAACTCAAGATCAAACTCTGTCATGAGCATGAGCCAACGAGTGATACGATCATTGTGATAGGGCTTCACATGCATTGTCTTGAGTGGATTGATACTTGTAACAATATAAGTTTTGTGATTAAGGAGGTAGTGACAAAGTTTAGAAGTTGCGAAGAAGAGAGCACAACACAATTTTTCAGCTTTAGAATAGCGTGTTTCATACTCATGAAGAGTGTGACTAATGTAATAGATGGCTTGTTCTTTACCGCGAGCATCCTCGATGTGAGATCATGGCACCAAAAGCATGATCAGTCATAGAAATATAAAGATAGAATGGCTCCCCCTCGTGTGGAGGTGTAAGCACAAGTGGAGAAAGAAGATAAGCTTTGAGATCATCAAAGGCATTTTGTAATGCTCATCCTATTCAAAATGAACATTCTTACGGAGGAGATGATGAAAAGGTTGACAATGGTCCGATAGTTGCGAGATAAAATGACGCACTGATTGAAGGCGTCCCTGAAGACCATGGAGTTATTTCAAATTAGAAGGGGGAGGCATCTCAAGGATAGCCTTTATTTTTGTAGGATCAACTTCAATGCCCCTAATAGAAATGACAAAGCCTAAGAGTTTACCAGTGAGAATGCCAAACACATATTTAGATGGATTTAGGTGAAGACAAAAATGAATGAGTCTCTCAAAGAGAGGTGCAAGAATGAAAAGATGATCCTGACGGTGTTTGGATTTACCAAGGAGATCATCAACATAATCTTCCATAGTTTTGTGTAAGAGATCATGGAAGATGTAGGTCATTGCTCATTGATAGGTTGCTCCTGCATTCTTAAGACCGAAAGGCATGACACGATAACAAAAAGTCCCCCAAGGAGTTATGAAGGAAGTCTTATGCTGGTCCTCTGGTGCGATGAGAATTTGATTATATCCCGAGAAACCATCCATAAGAGAAAGCATCTCATGACCTGTAGTTAAATCCATGAGTTGGTCGATATTAGGTAGAGGAAAATCATCTTTCGAACAAGCGAGATTAAGATCCCAGAAGTCGGTACAAATTCAAATTTTCCTAGTAGCTTTAGTTACTGGTACTACATTTGAAACCCATTGTGGATAGTCAATGGGTTGGATGAAGTTAGCGGAAAGCAAGCGCTACAACTCTTCTTTGACAAGAAGGGCTACATGAGGGTGCATTTTACGCAATTTTTGTTTAACCGGTTTGATGTCTGGAAGAGTAATGATATTATGGACCACAATATCAGGATCCAGTCCTGGCATATCTTCGTATGACCAAGCAAAATCTTGGCGATGGTTGGAAAGAAAGGTGGTGAAGTCTCCTAACTCCTATGGATTAAGAGATTGGCCGACCTTAATGATGTGAGGGTCTTTAGAAGTCCCTATATTAAGGTCAACAATGGCTTTGTTGAGAAGCGTAGATGTATCAGAAGGAATGGTTTTAGGAAGATAGGAATCCTCTACCCCCAGATAGGTGAGGACCGAGTCATCATCCACACAGTGGATAGTGTTGATAGTGGGAGAGTCATCTCCAACTATTTCAGGGAAGACTAATGGTATGGAAGTGGATTCACCATTAGCTTTATAGGTCAATGGACCTATGGAAATGGTATTGACTAAAAAAAAAGTTAGGCGGGATGGAAATGGCATCATCCACATCAAGTGATGCTTCTGACTTGGCGGGAGAAGGTGGTTCCTCAATGGAAGGAGGATCATCGAGAATGGTGATGGTGGCTTTTGAGAGAGGTTTAAATCCTAAACCAAATTTTTGATGTGGTTTGAGAGTTGGAATGGACACGAGGTCATGCACACCTTGTTCATACTTTCCTAGGCCAAAGCCCTTCCACGCGCATCGATATAAATAAGTTTTTATGAATGCGAATTTTGTAAACAATAAAACCCTGCTGAATAGGGTTTGGCCCTAGGGGGAGAATCCGGGTGATAGTGAGGTGTATCAAGACCACCATAAATGAAGTTAGTTTTTTGATTAGGTAGAGCAATGGTGATGATGTGACCAAGACCTGGCTGATATTCAGGTTTTTTGTCTAGTCTACCATACTCATTAGGTTTGAGATGGATGTCAAAAGAGAGAAGAGGAAGCTCTCCTAGCGAAAAACGTTGCAACGTCTCTTCCAAATTTTGTAAATCTGGTAGTTTTGTTGTAAGTATGGAAGAGGATGAAGCCTCATCAGGAGAACAAGCATTCTCCTTTAGAGGGGCGCACTGCGTGGTCATGTTGCATTGTGCGTAAGGAAAAGGATCTCCTGGATGAGTACAGATTTTGCCTTCATACTGATATTTTAAGCATCGATGGAGGGTTGATGGGACGCAATGCATTGTATGAATCCAGGAGCATCTGAGGATCATATTGTAGTGGAATTTCCCTTCAACAATGTAAAAAAGCTCGTGAAGCGCTTTCTTACCTACTCGAATGGGCGTGACCACAAATCCCTAAAGTAACCGCCACCGATCGTTAAATGATCGAAATGGCTAAAGACGGTGGTGACACTACGTTATTTGCAACTTAAGTTGCTCAAATGTGTGAGAGGAAATGACGTTGAGTGCAACACCACTGTCGATCATAGTGCGTTTTAACGTAGTGTTGTTGATTTGAACTGTGATAAAGAGGGGAGCCTCTAGATCCTCAGAAGAAAGGGGAGGAATTTCATAATCCTCAAAGGAAATGGCGGTTGATACCTATTCAACCCAAAACCATCTCAAAAGGTCAGGGCTCATCTGAAATTACCGCGATATGGCAACTGCATTATCAATCGAGCTCAGCGATGTCTTTGGGAGATGATTGAATGAGGTCAAAAAGAGACATTTTGACCGGAGCATGGGTAAGTTGTTTCATAACACTTTCCTCAATTGATACGGGAATATGAGCCCGAGGTGAAGCACGAATAGAGACCCGAGGTCTCGAGGTTGATGAGGAAGGAGGAACTCCTTCAGGGGCTATAGAAATGACAACCCATGGCTGAGATGTAGATGATGATAGATTATCATACTATTGTGCTCTAGTGGCGATATGAATTGTGTCGATTTGAGAAGGTGGAAGATCATCCAGAGTGGAATTAATAGAATTAGAGGTCTGGGTAGACCGTTTAGGCTCAGATGTAGTTGAGATGACAGGAGATATTTTTTCTTCCTCCTCTTCCAGCAGAAGATCACTTTCTTCCAAAAGACTGCTCACGACAGATTGGAGGGCTTTACATCCCTGTCATGTCCTGGAGTGCGGTGGTAAGCACAAATCAAATCAGAGTTGAACCAGGAAGATTTTAGTCCTTTAGGATTATAGGGTTTGATCGGAGGAAGAGATATGGATGAAGATTGGATAAGTTGGCGAAGAATTTTAGTATAGAATCCGGTAGACAAAGATGAGGACAAAGATGACGAAGGTGCCTCTTTTTGCCTTAGCAGACTGTCGAGGTAAAAGAATCTACATGTCCGTTTGAAAGTTTTAGGATAGGGATTGTTTTAATTTTCTAGACATCAGGAGAAGCAGCCTTGGGCGCTTGAGATGGAAGTAAGTGAGGAAAGATTGATTTTGGTGGAGGAGGAGCTCCTAAGATAGATTTTTAAGAAGACGAAGATGTGACAAGTGTTGTGGTCTTCAGAGATGAAGAAGGCTGCTTGGTCGAAACAAATGATGATTTAGATAAGACCGACTTAGATGAGGGAGGAGCTCCCAAAATAGGTCCGATATGAGGACCAAAGGGTGCCTTGGCTTTTGGTGACGAAGATGATGGTCCTGATAAAAGGGGTGATGCCTTTCTAATGGGTAAATCCACTTTACGAGACACTTTGGTGAAGAAGGTGTTATAGAAGAAGAGTCCTTCTCAAAGGTGGATAAATCCAATCTTCTATGAGGCCCTGGAGAGAGATTTTGAGGGAAAGCACCAAGAGTCTTAATAGTTTGAAATATTGGTTTTCCTTTTTTTGGGGATGGTGACAACTTCTACCGCATAAGGTGATTGTAACCTTTTCGGGAAGGAGATGGTGAGCTACTGATGATGCAACATTAGACTTTAGTTGTCTCAGTTTAAGTTCAGGATCGAAAGTGTAGGTGCCGATGCTATTTCTTTAGATTTTTCCTTAATAGGCAAGGCAACATTGGTGATGGAAGAAGTGGATGACGAAGAAGTGGTTCCTCGTGTGGGAAGATACTTCTAGTACAGCAGTTGTGGGTAACTACTATAGAGAAAGGAAATAGGAAGAGTCAAAATCGAAGACGCTTCCATTGGTAGAGAAGTTGGTACGGCTATAGGTATATTTACCAATGGCATAGTCATGGCAAAAATGGGAGAGACAGTAGATGTATTCGTAGTGGAAACTTAAAGGGATGTAAATGCCTCAAGCATCGAAAGAATATCTGACGACGAGACAAGATGAGGATGACACTGTCTCCAGCATGGATGGAAGATCAGATAAAGAATCAGAGAGAGATGAATCCATCTCTAACAATGGAGGAAATTTTAAAGATGGATTGTCTGAAGATGGCGGAATCTCAGAGATTAACGTAGCGGGAGGAAGTTTTGATTCAGTCAATGTGTTCATAGATGGCTTAGGTTTAGAAGAAGATTCTTCAGTAGAGATGAAGCTGATAGTATGAGTGTTTGGTTTTTGAGACCCTGAAGCATCATTGTTCGGGAATGATTGGGAAAAGGTTGTTTAAAGACATCAAGTGCCTGATTTGGGGGAGCATTTGGGTTATCTAGAATGAGCTTGCCTTTATCAATGAATTTTTGGACAAGATTTTTGAAGGTCTAACATCATTCAATGTCATGGCCTTTGGTTCTATGATAACGACATAAGTCATTTTCCCTATACCAGAATGGTCGTTCTTAGCTCTCATCAAAATTTATAATAGGGGGAAGTTTGATCATGTGAACTTCCAACATTTTTTCTAAGATGGACGTATATGATTCCCCCAATGAAGTAAAAGATTGAGATGACGAGGGTCCTTTTTGAGAAGATGAAAATTCTCTCCGTGGTGTTTGATTAGAAGTGCTATCAGCTCGTGATGTTTTTAATACGATAGTGTTGGTGGACCCATGATTCTTTTTTTTTTAGAAGTGAAAGGGTTTGATTTTGTAAACCGAGAAAAAATTGGTTTAGATTTAGAGTAAAGTTTTAACTTCCCTTGTTCAATGGCACGGGACTCAAGTTTGCGTGCCATCGTAAAGGCTTCTTCAAATGTGTGAAAGGTTTGGATCCTTAAAGTGGAAGAAATATGATTAGCACAAGATCGAGTAAAAAACTCGATCTATTGAGATTGAGGGAGGGAGAAAGACAATTGATTTATTATACCTCTCCAACAAGCGAAAAAGTCTCATAATAGACTCATCATCAAATTGATGAATGTTATAAAGATTTATAATCAAGATCTTATGTGTGATATTTATTGAAAAGTTTTCAAAAACATCCGAGCTAATTGAGAGAAAGAAAACATGGAGTGTTGGGGAATGCTATCAGTACTAGTCTAAAGCAGGCCCTGCTAGAGACATAGGGAAAGTACGGAGCATAAGCTCCTGATCCTGACTATAAGGTAGTAAGCATGCTTGAACACTCACAGTGCTGTTGAGGATCCTCCCGACTATGAAATTTTGAGAACTTAGGAAGTTCCCATTGGAGAGGATAAGGCTTAAAAGCCAATGATGGATGAATCGGTTCATTACACACTTCTTCAAAAGAGTATGAAGGGTGAGCCCCTTTGTTGGAGGCTTCTAGGTCTGTGATTTTCTTGAAAATAATTTGGACGACATCAGATTGAGGAGGAGGCATGTTGGTATGTCTTACATAAGAAACAAATGGTATATTTTGTTGAGGCGTTAATGGGGGATTCATCTGTTGATTAACAGGATGATAAGAGGAATAACCAGGCATTCTGGGTGATGCCTGTGAGGTATTTGTTGTGAAGGAGCCTACGTATAAACATGTTGTGAGATGACAAGTGGTTGAGAGAAAGGTGGTTGAATGAAAGACGGAGCCTGTGATTGGTGGGCTCCTACACTTGTCGACTGAATCGAAATGGATTGAGGAACATGGGTGTTGATTTGATTGGACATGGTGGGGAACAAAGTCTGAATGAGGCTTTTGACTACCGGATTGGTTATTAAGGGCACCGATGCCAGAGGATGGGTAAAGGTCACTATCACTGGAGCATTGGAAGAAAGACCAACTGGAGGACGAGAAGAAGGAACCAACTGACTCGTAGAAGGGGGTTGATTCATAGAGAGGTACTGACCCTAAGACACAATGGATGGCATGGAATAATTACTAGCAATCTGTGAGAGTGCAGATGCACCGCAAAGAAAGAAGAGGGCCTCTCAAAAGTAGGTTGTGGAGTAGCCAAGGTAGCTGCAACACTAGGGATAGGCAAGATAATTTGAGAACCAATCGACATGGTTGGTGGTAGAGAAAAGGAGGCATAGATGCGCCACCCTCTTCCATGGTTTGAGGTGAGAAAAAGTATGCTAACTGTTCTATAAAAGCATGGGATGGTTCATGAGAATAATCGTAAACTTGCTGGATTGGTGGTCCCTGATCAGATATTCGAATAGACTTATGCACTAGATAGTCCATAAGGGCTACCGGATTGTGATCAAGGAGTGCCTAAAATTCAGGATCTCCATGAGGAACATACTCTATATCAGAAGCAGATGATACCTCTGAAGGACTGGGGGAAGCTAGATGTGATGGGATTGCTTTAGGATGATAGAAAGGATTATATGACCAAGATGGGGAACCAACTAACAACGGTCCCAAGGAAGACCCGAGGGGTGCTGAAACATCCACATTAGTGGTGATCTCGGATGAAGAAGGGGCTAGTTGAGCCATTTTTCTAGATTGTAACCGGGTGATGACCGTCATAAACAAGCAGAAATATAGAAAAAGAAGATTGACCTAACTAATGCATAGACAATTCAAGCAGCGTGGGTGATTATCTCTTTTAAGTTTTCATGCTTTTAAGAAATAAAATATTAGGGAAGGCTTTTTAGAATAGGAACTACTCAAATAGCCAAACTAAGGATGGTTTGGGGAATGTTTTGGTGAGGAGTCCCGAAGGCACTTCAGTAAAAGATCCGTATGTGGCTTGATATAAGGGCCTACCTCCGCACTTCACACACTGCTGCGATAAGGGAGTCGAGTGCTTTGCCAATATATACTAGAACTTCCGTGAATTAATAGTGCGGCTCGAGTACCGCGTGGGCTCTTCCTCTTGGATGTCACTTCCAAGTAGGTGAGGCCAGGGAAGGAATTTTTGTTTAAAAGCTTAATACCTAGTGATTTTGGCTTTGTGTGCAAGGGTGAAAATAAAAATCAAATAGTGTCACTACTAATTTTGATCAGGTTTTCCCACCTATTTAGAAAACTAGATGAAGAACATACAACAAAAATGACAAAAAGAGTTCTTTTAAGAACTAAAAATGAAGTGTTGGATTTCGATGAAGACAAGTCAAACAAGTTCTTTCCCAAATGTGATTAAATTGTTTTTAAGCACCAAAATCGAAATGTTTGAATGTGATAGAAAATAAACAAACAAGTTCTTTTTAAGTTCCTAAAAAGGAGAAAACACCGTAAAGGGGAATACCTCGTAGATTTAGCTCTCCAAGGTGTGTGGACTTCAAAAGCGCGTTGTTGAGCTCTTCCCCGAATAATCCTCGCGAACAAGCAAAGTGCTCCACAAGAAAAGGTTAAGCAAACACACAAACAAACCTAGAAAGATATATCCAGATAATAGTAGAATGAAAACTTCTATTTTAAGGAACTAGAAAACTTTCAAGGAAATAACAATTTTGCATAAAGAGATGGATCAAAAATACAATCTTGAAATCAAGTGAAAGATTTGCTAATCTTTGAAATAGAAATTGGGATTTAGATTTGCAAGAAAGAAGAAACTTTTACTTTGCAAATTATAAATGAAAGAAGCAAGACCAAAATGAAGGAAGGAAATGCTTAAGGAAAACTATGAAAAGCAAAAGAAGAAAAACAGAACAAAAGCTCAAAACTGGAAAATAAATGAACTTACCAATAGGGGACTTTGGTTGGGTCCCACCGGGCGTGCTAGAATGTAGATCAATAATTTCCACGCTTGTTACCTGTCCAAGTTAATGTACCAAACTAAGCGCAAAACCCCGAAAACTCAAATGAAATCAATACCTGATAGGTAAGACAAGATCCGAAGATGTAGATGGAAAAGAAATCCGATGTAGACAAGATGGGTGCACACGAGCAATCGTGTAAAGTAGATTTAAGGAACCTGTGAAGCACAGATACTTGACAAAAAAGACAACGTTAAAAGATATTTGGGTGGACTGCCTGAAAAGTGGATCCGAGAAGCGATAATCTCCCTCGATGGATGTCACCACGTTTTCAATTAAAGAAAGAAGCATACATGATAAAATATGTTAGTAAATGTCTAGATTTTTTGATTAAAAATGATAGACAGAATGTAAACAGCAGACATAAAGCAATAGAAAACAGGAAACTGTGAAAACAATACTGGATTTGTGTTGCCTGAGTTCTTTTACCTGTCTATAGGCCGATCGACGCCGATTGCATGAATCGGCGCGATTAGGAAAATCGGCGCTGACCGGGATCTCACGGCATCGACTAGGGGAAAATTGCAGGAATATTGAGAAATGGACAATAAAGGCTAGATCGTCAATGTCCGTTGGATCTGCAGAGCGTAGGATACCGACAAAGCTCCACCTTCCTGGATGCGGGAGCAGAGTCACCAAGAGATCGATGGAGGCTCACGATGTTGATGTTGAGGAGCAGAGTAACAAGACACCTCTCAGGATTGATCTGGATAGAATTCACTTTCACTTGATAGATGATGCTTGAGATTGATGCTCAAAAACTCTCTGTCGTTTTTTTCTAACCGTAACTAAATTCTCGCCCCGTATTTGTAATCAACACCGAATGGGGTATAATTGGTGCCGCTTCAAAAAATCGGCGTCGATCGAGTACTATTTGGTGCCGATCAGGAACAGACTCCCAAAATGGCCAAAAAGGATGTTTTGGAAAGATGAAAGTGATCCTTCCGACTCAAATACGGAAATATCCCATCGCACGCTTCTAGGAGAGGAGAAATAGGTGGGATGGATAATAATAGCAAGGGATGTTGGAAGTTGATATGGGGTAGATAAGTAGGAATAAGTGTAAAAGATAGAATTACATGGTTAATGTTTAATTAACCATGGGTGAAACATAATGTGGTGGAGAAAACTTAGGATAGGCCTTTAAATTAAATATTTGAGTAATACCCTAAGGAGAAGTGGTGATATAAAGGTGCCCCGTGTTTACCCGAGAAGGTAGACGAATGGAGGGGACACTAAATTGGGTAACTAATTTTAGGTGTCTACAGATGTCTCCTCTCCTCTAGATATCTAAACGGATCTCCTTGAGTGCACTACAACTTTGCCTCTAAACACCACTAGCAAATCTCACATAACCCAGAACTACTGCATCTCTCGAATCGCTACCAAGTTCTTTATGGATCTGTAACAAAACCTCTCACATGGGTATACCATATGTGCAACTATGACTATGCACCAAGAAGTAAGTATGTCTCTACATCACCGCATAACTGTGTGTAAACATGAAGATAACCTCCTCTACAATATCTATATCTACATGGATCAACAATACAATATGATCTCATGGATCTACAATACAAGACTAGATCTACATAGATCTATAATACAAGATCTCATCAACATGTGGATCTACAAGAAGAAAAAATATGTGCTTTGTATACTATGCAAGCCATTACAATGAGACAATAACTATACAAAGGAAATACAGTAGAAGATGTTACCCTCTTCTCACCATTCATATATACTTGTTATTTCCTTTTGTCCAGCCTTCTTTCCATGGAGACTGTGTCTTCATGTAACCTGTTCTTTCTTTCTCTTCTTCTTCTTCATCCTCTCAATCTAGGAGAATCAAGGATCTAATTCAATCCTTATCTTTATTCTACTTGAACCCTAGCTTTCATGATTATATATGCATATACAAACTTAGGGCACCTTAGCTATGCATTTACAACCTTTAAATCAACTTTATAACAAAGTTAGACCTAATTCGCGTGATTTAAATATAAACTTTCACACACAGGTAACCGGTGATAGTTACCCGACCGATGGCGGTTCATTTGCACGACCAATAGCGATTAATATGCTCACCGATGCGTTAATATGCTCACCGACGCCGGTTACTATGTAAACTAGTAAGGTGTAAAATAGGCTATCTGTGAAGCAATT
Organism: Taxus wallichiana var. yunnanensis; assembly: GCA_018340775.1. NCBI lineage: Eukaryota > Viridiplantae > Streptophyta > Pinopsida > Cupressales > Taxaceae > Taxus > Taxus wallichiana. Next base: position 133,710,457 of record CM031235.1, read on the forward strand.
AAACTCCACAACCTATCAATCTCCCACTTAGAGATAAATTGCTGAACCTTTGTACCTATACATGTACATCATTTTCCTCTACACACCGTGAAGACCATCTATTCTTTCCTTCAACAATTCTCTCAAAAAATATAACCAAGAAGATCAAACCATCTCCTAAAATGAAGATAACAAACCCGTGACTTACCATAGACATGCACAAATCTACTATTGATCCATGATAACCAAGCTATCTATACATCAAGCTCCCACTGAATCATAACACCAAGCCTCTTATACAACCAAGCCATCATGACTAACACACTTGCAAGAGCTCTCACTCAAACTAAAGTACTGAGCTTCAATTGCAACCATAGCCATACCTGTAAAACCAACCATGTTCTCCATCCATCTATCCATGTCTCCATGCAACCACCAATGCAACTGTCTAAAGACAAGTCAAACTGGAATATGTAAAAGCAAAACAAGATCCTCGGGTAAAAACAACCCTGAATGAGTTCTACATGCAATAGTGGGTGATCAATCCACAAACACTTGCATAACTCAAAGAAATCCAAACACTACAATCTGCAAATCCAACCCTGCATAAACAACTAGCATGTCCAAGACATTCATTTGTAGATAACATACCTATCAAGGAGTAACATAGTAATAAGAGGAAATACAAACATCCCCTACTCATGCTCAAGGCATCTAAACCGTGCTCATAGGCATCCATGTGCAAATCAAACATCTACATCATCATAGACTCACAAAACTAAATCTATCCACATGTATAAACTCACCTATACATCCATCCATATCATCAAGCTCTCCGTGCGCCCAAGTCTCCGACCGAGTAACTCTAAATCCATATATGAATCATGTGCTTGTCAATGTCAATAACAAACAACCATGCTAAACCATGCAACTAATACCAAGTGCAAATACCAGCATACATGTCATCAACATACTGCACAAACCAACCAAGATGAAATCAAAGCAAGGGAACTATCTAAAAATGGTAAATAAACACTGTTGTCAAACCCGTGACCAAACTAACCACGGTTTCCTAACCAACCCTAGAACTACCTAACCGACCACGGTTACTGATGATCTGACCACGGTTACACATAACTAACACCGGTCTCATTAACAATCATATTTTATCCTTTTTCACCCTTCACACTTTGAAAATTGCTCTATCATCTAAAACCAACTGAATCTACCATCAACTGCCATCCCTAAGGAATATCCAGGCACCATAAAATAATCTAGAAGTGACATCACAAAGCAATAAACTCAATATACTTACAAATCCGTGACTGCCCTCTAAACCAACTAGTGCCTCTGCCACTTTGAATGAATAGTAGCAATCTCCTCTCACTCTGCATGTGCATCATGTATCCAATCCTGCAATGCCAACAACCATGGCTTGCTCCCACTGAACATGAAATTCCCTGCACTGCCTCTAACACCAAGCTCAAAAGCTAATATGTCAGTGAGAAATAAAATCAAATGAAAGAAAATATAAAAATGATTCCCTTCTTATCAAAGAATACTTCTACAACACAGAAGTTTGGACTTCTTGTGAAGTAGATGAATCAACTTCTTTTCATCCTGTGTACTCAACATCTTTTGTTATCTACAACTGTCTAACCATGATTTTTCATTGAGGATCTCATCCTTAGACTAGATATCCTTGTCCTCAAGATTGCAACAACCAAGAAATAAAAGTCAAACAACACAAAAAACATGGTGTAAATCTATGCACACTATCCAAAAATAATATCAGTTTCTCCAAATAAAAGAAATAAAATGTGAATCATATAGAGATACCTAACTCAAAGTCTCATGGACTAACCAAGCCAACTTCGTCCTCTTTCCGATCCAAACATTGAAGTGATGTGCATTGTTTCTGCCTGTACACACCGTGCCGTAAAATTGATCCTCCAAAATAGGACACTAAACCAACCATGCCCTTTTATATTGTAAGAAACCTTGTACAAACTTGTTTTCACAGAGACCGACCACAATTTGCTGACCGATACCGGTTACCCTCTGTGATCGATGTTGGTTCCCCGATCAACATCGGTGCTGCTGGAACTAACACAATGCCATAAGCCAAAGATGATAGTTGTGTTGATCCAAATCATTTTAAGAAGCACCCAACCTTGCATAAAAACCTTAACAATCATACATGCAATAAAAATGCACCAAGATGAAACACATCACCTTACCAACACCAAGATACTCAACCGCATCTTCAACCAAAGTACTTGCCTCTCTGATGGAAGCCCCATCTTCATTATGTGCTATTATATTTTACTTCTCTAATGAATCCCATGCATCTAACTACACCAAGGATGCATAACTTCTCCTCTATCTCATATTTAGATCTGCAATCCCAAACATGCATGTGCAACCAAAATATAAAAGCATTGCAATACCAAGATAACAAAACCATACCTCTATAACCTGGATCTACAATCTGACCACCATGATTATGCCTCTAAGAACTTGGGACACCTCAGCAACCAAGATACATTCCATGTATCTTCTCAATTCTTTAGATATGTGATTTTCTGTTTAAAAGTAGGCTTCAAGTAATGTACCACGATCACCCCGTAACTAACCACGGTTAGTTAGCTTCCGACATCGGTTGCCACTTAACCAATGTCGGTCACCAATTTCTAGTAACCTTACTCTTCCAACTCCCACTTGAGATTGAATCTCTTCATGTGATCTTCACATCAGAAAAACAAACCCTACTCTCATACACCTATTAGTAAACCACTAATAATATACTGAAGCAAAACCTTGCTCTGAAATAACCAAGCTAACCAAGCTCTAATACCAGTTTTTGGGAATTCGGGACTACGGAATAGTGTTATGATTTAATAACAAACAAAATCATGCACACAGATCTAAACAATTCCCCAAAATCTACAGCAATGGAAGTATAAACTAGAATAATCTAAATCAAAACAAAGTACACACACATAACACAACATGTACTATGGTTCACCCAATGTGGGCTACGTCCACCAAAGATAGAGATCTCACATATATAATACAACAAGAGTACAAACCAAATCTTCAACACAAGAGTACAATGCATCCCTCCAAGAGTATCTCCTCTCCTCTAGATCTCTAAATGGATCTCCATGAATGCACTACAACCGTGCCTCCAAAAACCACCAACAGATCTCACATAACCTAGAACTACATCTCTCGAACTTCTACCAAGTTCTCTATGGATCTGCAGAAAGACCTTTCACATGGGTCTACCATATGTGCAACTATGATTGTGCACCAAGAAGTAAGTATGTCTCTCCATCACCGCATAACACCGCAAAATGAAGACAACCTCCTCTACAAGATCTATATCTACATGGATCAACAATACAATATGATCTCATGGATCTACAATACAAGACTAGATCTATATAGATCTATAATACAAGATATCACCAACATGTGGATCTACAAGAAGAAAATATATGTGTTTTGCATACTATGCAAGCCATTACAATGAGACAATAACTATACAAAGGAAATACAAAGAAAAGATGTTACCCTCTATTCACCATTCATATGTACTTGTTATTTCCTTTTGTTAAAATCCTTTCCATGGAGACTTTGTGTTCATATAACGTGTTCTTTCTTTCTCTTCTTCTTCTTCATCCTCTCAATCTAGGAGAATCAAGTATCTAATTCAATCCTTCTCTTAATTCTACTTCTAACCATAGCTTTCATGATTATATATGCATATACAAACTTAGGGCACCTTAGCTATGCATTTACAACCTTTAAATCAACTTTATAACAAAGTTAGACCTAATTCTTGTGATTTAAATATAAACTTTCATGCACAGGTAAATAACGATGGTTACGCTAACCGATGGTGGTTCTTCTCGCTAACCATTAGCGGTTAATATGCTCACCGACACCGGTTAATATGTTGACAGATAACGCTTAATATGCTCACCGACGCCGCACTATGTAAACTAGCAAGGTGTAAAACAGCTATCTATGAAGCAATTCAACTCCATAACCTAACAATCTCCCACTTGGAGATAAATTTCCGAACCTCTGTACCTATACATGTACATCATTTTCCTCTACACACCATGAAGACCATCTATTCTTTCCTTTAACAATTCTCTCAAAAATATAACCAGAAGATCAAACCATCTCCTAAAATGAAGATAAAAACCCGTGACTTACCATAGACATGCACAAAGCTACTATTTATCCGTGATAACCAAGCTATCTATACATCAAGCTCCCATTGAATCATAACACCAAGCCTCTTATGCATCTAAGCCATCATGACTAACACACTTGCAAGAGCTCCCACTCAAAATAAAGTACTGAGCTTCAATTGCAACCATAGCCATACCTATAAAACCAACCACGTTCTACATCCATCTATCCATGTCTCCATGAAACAACCAATGCAATCATAAAGACAAGTCAAAATGGAATATGCAAAAGCAAAACAAAATCCTGGGTAAAAACAACCCTGAATGAGTTCTACATGCAATGGTGGGTGATCAATCCACAAACACTTGCATAACTTAAAGAAATCCAAACACTGCAATCTGCAAATCCAACCCTGTATAAACAAATAACATGTCCAAGACATTCATCTCAGATAACATACCTATCAAGGAGTAACATAGAATAAGAGGAAATACAAAAATTCACTACTCATCCTCAAGGCATCTAAACCGTGCTCATAGGCATCCATTTGCAAATAAAACATCTACATCATCATAGACTCACAAAACTGAATCTATCCACATGTATAAACTCACCTATACATCCATCCATATCATTAAGCTCTCCAGAAGCACCAAGTCTCTCACCGAGTAACTCCAAATCTATATATGAATCATGTGCTCATCAATGTCAATAACAAACAACCATGCTAAACCATGCAAGTAATACCAAGTCCAAATACCTGTATACATGTCATCAACATACTGCAAAAACCAACCAAGATGAAATCAAAACAAGGGCACTATCTAAAAATGGTAAATAAACACTCATGGCTATCAAACTCGTGACTAAACCGACCCCACACTCCCGACCAACCATGGTTACTAGATGACCACCACGGTTACACATAATCCGACACTAGCCTCTATAATAGTCATATTTTCTCCTTTTTCACCCTTCAAACTTTGAAAATTGCTCTATCATCTAAAAACAGTTGAATCTACCATCAACTACCATCCCTAAGGAATATCCAAGCACCATAAAATAAACCAGAAGTGACATCACAAAGTAATAAACTCAATATACCTACAAATCATGGATCGCTCCAAAACCAACTACTACCTCTGCCACTCTAAATGAATAGTAGCAATCTCCTCTCACTCGCATGTGCATCATGTATCCAATCCTAATGCCAACAACCATGGATTTCTCCCACTGAACATGAAATTCCCTCGCACCGCTCTAACACCAAGCTCAAAAGCTAATATGTCAAAGGAGAAATAAAACCAAATGAAAGAATATATAAAAATGATTCCCTTCTTATCAAAGAATACTTCTACAACACATAAGTTTGGACTTCTTGTGAAGTAGATGAATCAACTTCTTTTCATCCTGTACTCAACATCTTTTGTTATCTGCAACTATGTCTAACCATGATTTTTCATTAAGGATCTCATCCTTAGACTAGATATCCTTGTCCTTAAGATTCCAACAACCAGAAATAAAAGTCAAACAACACCAAAAACATGGTGTAAATTTATGCACACTATCCAAAAATAATATCAGTTTCTCTAAACAAAAGAAATAAACGTGAATCATATAAAGATACCTAACTCAAAGTCTCATGGACTAACCAAGCTAACTTCGTCCTCTTTTTCTCGATCCAAACATTGAAGTGATGTGCATTGTTTCTACTGTACACACCGTGCTAGAAACTTGATCCTCCAAAATAGGACACTAAACCAACCATGCCCTTTTATACCGTAAGAAACCTTGTACAAACTTGTTGTCATAGAGACCGACCACGGTTCAACGACCGATACCGGTTACCCTCTCGTGACCAATGTTGGTTCCCGATCAACATCGGTGCTGCTAGAACTAACACAATGCCACAAGCCAAAGATGATAGTTGTGTTGATCCACTCATTTTAAGAAGCACCCAACCTTGCATAAAAACCTTAACAACAATCATACATGCAATAAAAAACTGCACCGAGATGAAACACATCACCTTACCAGCACCAAGACACTCAACTGCATCTTCAACCAAAGTACTTTCCTCTCGATAAAGTCCCTTCTTCATTATGTGCTATTATATTTTACTCCTCTAAGAAGCCCATGCATCTAATCGCACTAAGGATGCATAAATCTGCTCCTCTATCTCATTCTTAGTTTTAGATCTGCAATCCCAAGCATGCATGTGCATCCAAAATATAAAAGCATTGCAATACCAAGATAACAAAACCATACCTCTATAACTGGATCTACAATCTGACCACCATGCTTGTGCCTCTAAGAACTAGGGACACCTCAGAAACCAAGATACATTCCATGCATCTTCTCAATTCTTTAGATCTAGGATTTTCTGTTTAAAACTAGGCTTCCAAGTAACCGGCCACGGTTAGTATTCCGACATCGATTGCCACTTAACCGATGTCACCACCGTAATTTCCAAAGAACCTTAATCTTCCAACTCCCACTTGAGATTGAATCTCTTCATGTGATCTTCACTTCAGGAAAAACATACCCTACTCTCATACACCTATTAGTTAACCACTAATAATATATTAAGCAAAACCTTGCTCTGAAATAACCAAGCTAACCAAACTCTAATAACAATTGGGAATTCGGGACTCTAAAATAGTGCTATGATTTAGTAACAAACAAAATCATGCACACACGATCTAAACAATTCCCCAAAATCTACAGCAATAGAAGTATAAACTAGAATAATCCAAATCAAAACAAAGTATACACACATAACAAAACATGTACCGTGGTTCACCCAATGTGGGATACATCCACCAAAGATAGAGATTTCACATATATAATACAACAAGAGTACAAACCAACTCTTCAATACAAGAGTACAATGCATCTCTCCAAGAGTATCTCCTCTCCTCTAGATATCTAAACGGATCTCCATGAGTGCACTACAACCGTGCCTCCAAACACCACCAACAGATCTCACATAACCTGGAACTACTACATCTCTGAACTGCTACCAAGTTCTCTATGAATTTGCAGCAAGACCTTTCACATGGGTCTACCATATGTGCAACTATGATTGTGCATCAAGAATTAAGTATGTCTCTCCATCACTGCATAACTTGTGTAAACATGAAGACAACCTCCTCTCCAATATTTAGATCTACATGGATCAACAATACAATATGATCTCATGGATCTACAATACAAGACTAGATCTACTTAGATCTATAATACAAGATATCTACAAGAAGAAACTCTATGTGCTTTGCATACTATGCAACCCATTACAATAAGACAATAACTATACAAAGGAAATACAGTAGAAGATGTTACCCTCTTTTTACCATTTAAATGTACTTGTTATTTCCTTTTGTTTAGATCCTTTCCATGGAGACTCGTCTTCATGTAACCTATTCTTTCTTTCTCTTATTCTTCTTCATCTTCTCAATCTAGGAGAATCAAGGATCTAATTCTATCATTCTCTTAATTCTATTTCTAACCCTTTCTTTCATGCTTATATAGGCATATACAAACTTAGGGCACCTTAGTTATGCATTTACAACCTTTAGATCAAATTTATAACAAAGTTAGATCTGATTCCCATGAGTTAAATATAAACTTTCACACACAAGTAATCGACGATGGTTACCCCGCCTGATGGCAGTTCATCTGCTGACCAATAGCGGTTAATATGCTCACCGACGCCAATTAATATGTTGACTAACACCGGTTACTATGTAAACCAACAAGGTGTAAAACAAGCTATCTGTGAAGCAATTCAACTCCACAACCTCACATAGATGAAAATGCACCTTCATGCATCTTAGAAATAAATAGTTTCTTCATCAAATAAACTTTATTTGAAGCACTAGGGTTTTCATATAAATTAGCAAGAGATTTCATTAACTCTACCATAGATGTCACTTCGTAATATTGAAGCCACGGATGCTGCTAGACTCAATCTTATAGATCCCAAAGCCTTTCTATTAAGAACATTCCACTCTTTATCACCATCTTCGTAGGTCTAGAATTTTGATCCAATGGTAAGTACAAATCTCTTTGATGCATATAATCCTCAATCTTAATATTCCATAATTGATAATTTCGCCATCAAACTTCTCTACCTTGTATTTGTTTTCTTTTACCATTGCTATATCTCCCACTCAATCTGAAAACCCTCTGTGAGTAAATCTGTCAACACACAAAACCCTCAAACAAATCTCTGATACCAGTTGTTCAGGTTAGGACATCGACTGTACAAATAATATATCATATTTAAGTATACATGTAATAAAAGTGGATATTCTACCAGAAGAAATATACAAAACAAGAGATATAAATCAACACCATATTTAATGCGGTTCACCCAGTGTTGGCTACGTCCACCAAGAAACAAGCCAATCTATTATCCAAAGCTTTCAGAAGATATACAATGAAGATTTACAATCTTCCACACCTCTCAAGATGTACAATATTTTCTTCTCAATCTTTTTCTTCTTCTCCAACAATTCTCTCTCACATAATTATTTTCACAATAATTATTAACTCTTACTAATGCTTTACTTCTAAACCCCGACTTTCATGCTTATATAGGCATATACAAACTTAGGGCACTTAGCCATGTAATTACAATCAATAGATCTACTTTAATGCTAAAATTAGATATAATTCCTGTGAGTTAAATAAAACACTCACACACAGCAACCGATGTCGGCTAGCCCTAACCAATGTTGCTTCCTCCTTTGCCTAAACGATGCTAGTCATAGGTGACCGATGTTGGTCCCTTCATAATCGATGTCACATCTTTGTGTTTTCCAAAGAAGTTTAATACATCGTGCTAATATGAAGTAATTGAGCTCCAAAACTCAACAATGGTGATAAAATACAAGAAGGGTAGTAAAAATTTAGTAGCAAACATGTTGTCTAGGCCGCCCATATAGGATAAAATCTCCTACTTAGCCACTATATATCGATTGAGCCCTTCACGAAGGAAGCTTACGGAGAAGCATATGCCCAAGATAGATACTTTGGGGTGATGTTTCATGGTTGCAGGTCCAAGGGGCTGAAAGGATGGGAATTAAAGATTGTTATCTCAAGGATAGGTTGCTCTACCGATGGGGGAAGATTTGTGTTACGAAGAAGAAAGGATTCTATTGATGAGGGAAGCACATACCTCAAAAGTAACAGACATTTCGGTGTTGGTAGACCCTAACCCACTTATTAAGGTACATGTATTGGCCCAATATGCAAGAAGAAGTATCAAAATTTATATGTGGATATAAATTTTGTTGTGCTAACAAGCTTAAGACTAGGAAGGAGGGTTTCTATATGCCTTTTTCAAGTACTCTACTCGTCCCATGGGCGAAGACATTTCTATAGATTTTGTAGGAGGATTACATATGTCTAAACATGGCCATGACTATATCTATGTTGTTGTTGATAAAATTAGTAAGATGTGTATTCTTATGGCATGTAAAAAGACAACAAAAGCATATGAGGTAGCATACATTTCCTTTGCTAATGTATGGGTGCATTTTGGCTTGCCAAAGTCTATTGTTTCTGACACGGATTCTACGTTCTTGGGGAAGTTTTGGACTACTTTATGGGACAAGATGGATACCAGGTTACAGAGGAGCATTGTTTTCCATCCATAGATAGATGGACAGACAAAGGTGGTGAATAGGACTTTGGTATAGTTGATCGTAGGGTATAATAAAGTAGATACCCAAGGACTTAGGATGAGTCCTTAGCCTATATTCAACATTCCTACAACTGGGTAGTACACACATCCACCATGAAGTCACCTTTTGAAGCATGTTTGGGATATTTACCTAAAAATCCGTTGTACATAGCAGTGATTGGGTAGCAGGATGAGGAGGAGACATGAGACACAGAGGTGACTAGAGCAAAAAAATTCATTGAGAGGATCCAACAAATCCATCTCAAGGTCAAAGAACAATTGGAGAAATCCCAAGCCAAGTATAAGGCTAGACACAATCAACATAGGAGAGAGCATAAGCTTCATGTTGGAGATAGATTTTGGCTTTACTTGAGCAAGGAGAGACTACAAGGTCAAGCGTGGAAGCTCAAGCCACTATGATATGGACCCTTCACCATATTGGAGAAGGTTGGAGAAAATGCCTTTCGACTTGATTTTCCACCATTTATGAGGATGTACTTAGTAGTAAACTAGTGAGAACTTGCACCTATATGAGCCATCCATGTTTGATGAAGATGAAGGATTACATCTACTACCTTCCATTGAGGATTTTGTCTTGGACTCATGAAGCGAATCAAGGAGGATGTAGTGCTATAAAGCAGAAGGTCGAATAGATAAGGAGAGGTCCGCAAGATTCTTGGCAGGTTGGACTAAAAGGGAAGACACCAAGGTGGGACCTATGGTACTCTAAGGAGCAAGTGAGAGAATTATTTCCTCATCTAATCCCCCACTAAGCTTTTGTGGGACCAAAAGTCTCTTTAGTAAGGGAGGTGTGATCCATAGGGATCTAATATGACTCTACTTCATCAGATCAACCAACACGAAGGAGAAAATGGAGAAAAGGAGGTTTTGTTTTCCTTTTAATAGAACCACCACCCAACCAGTGGCGGCAATCCTATAACTACCGCCCAGCCAGGGTGACAGTCCTGTGACCCTCGATCTGCACCGGGTGGTGGTCTTGTCACTTTTTGACAGAAAAATAAATGGAAGCGGGAATAGATGTGAATTTGGAGTGTCTTCCTTTTTCCCTTCCTTGTCATTATCTTTCCCATTCTCCAGTGCATGAGAGGATATGGGGGAGGCTATAAATACTTGGGGAGAACAAAGGAATGGATCATCAAAGACATAAGAGTAAGTGAGCAAGAGTTCTTAGTGCTCGAATTGAGTTTTTAAAAGAAAGGAGCTGAAGGTAGAGCAAACAAGTAATTGTGAGGAAGTGTGAGATATTATCTACTTCTCTTTCATACTTATTGTAAATTTTGTAACTTCCTATTCAAATTGGCCAATAAAAGTGGGAAGAAAGAGCGTTTTTTCCCTTCTCGACCGGGTTTTCCTCCTCCGGAGGTTTCCAAGATAAAAATTGTTGGAGTTCTCGGTGTCTCCAGATTTTACCTTGAAATTTGAGACTACCCATTTGAATTTTTTTGCTCTTTTTAAAATAATGGGTCTTTTCATGTTTTTATTTCCAGAAGATGTCTATATTATGTTAGGATATTCCCAGTGAATCATATGAGCCAATTTTGACAAATACCTAGATGCCCAAACTCATTTTATCCCTCCGCCAAGTTTTGTTTATGGGAAATTTTTATTTAATTATTTATTGAATAAATAATGCCCCGTTTGAAGTAAATTGTGCTCGATTGAATCATGTTGAAGTTTTTCATGCCAATATTCACTCATCTCATTAGGGTTTTCACTAGGAATGAATTCAGGGCATTATCTGTAACTTCTGACAACATTTTTCACTTTTATTTATTTCTTTTGCGTTTTTCTCCGGTTTTCTCCTCAGTTTCTCTGTGAAATTCCCCTAGGTCAATTCTTTCGCCAGTATAGTCTATTTAATTGCTTGAAGCATCTGGAGATCATCTACTGACATGACACTAGAAGGAATCAGCCTCAAAATGCAAGTTCTTTGGCCAAAATGATGAAGCCATGCATAAAAGCCTCTCCCATGCAAGTTGCATTTTCTAGAATTAATGATTGTAGGCTATCGCAATGGGATTTTTAGTAGTGGCAGGAAGGTGGGAATTTCTTACCCGCCTCAGCAGGTAATTTTTCCCATGAAGTCAAAGTCACTTAAGCTACAATGGGAAGATTAGAGGCGGTAGGCAGGCAGGAATTTCTTACCTACCTTACAGGGTGAAAATTCCCACTATAAAATAAAGAAAAAATATCTTAAAGCACCGATGCGAATTTTCCTCTGCCTGCCTAGCAAGCTAACTTTTCCCATTATAAGGTTTTATTCACCCAAACAAGTCACACTTTTTCAAAGGAGGCTAATTTTAATACAAGTCGCACTTTTTGGAAGGTCACTTAAGCTGCAGTGGGAAAATTAGAAGCAGCAGGCATGTGGGAATTTATTACCTACCTTGCAGGGTAAAAATTTCCATGATGAAAGGTAAATCACTTAAGTGGAAGAATGGATTTTTAGAGCTACGGTGCAGGGTGAAAATTCCCACCAGAAGTTGACTTTTTAAATTTAGAATTCACCCATGTCAAAAAGTGCGATCCATTTGGTGATTAAACAATGATATTAATAGTTGCTTTGCTTAATTTTGGCACCCAGGATGAATAGAAAGTCAATGCATGAGGATAAGCCAAAGTGAACTAAAGGTAGCATGCTAAAAATAAATAAATAAAATTTATTTAATGGCAGCCAGCAACATGCATAAATACGCGCCCAATTTGGGTGAATGAACATCATTGTTTATTAATTAATTGCCAAAAATAGGGTGGAAAATTATTAGAAATAGAATGTTGAGGGTTATATAAGCATGGGCTGCCATAGTGAAGATGTAATTAATTATTTTTGGAAAGGATTACAGCTGGACAATTTTGGTGCCCAAGGAAGGAGGATTTGTGCATTAAAAAGTGTTTTCATTTCCGAAAAGCTTCAAAGTTTGGCGCCTAGGGTTGAAGGAGCTTGATTTAAGCCTTGTTAATTATCTGCATGTTGGTATAAGTGCCCAGATGAAGTTAAAAATATTTATGCTTTCTTTACATGCAAGTAAAGTCTCAAATTTTAGGGCGATGAGCTTTATATGCAGATTTTGTGATAAAAATCAAGTGTTCATGCTCTGGATTCCGTCTTTGTCTGAATTAATTGCAAGTATTCATTATAGGTGCTTATATAAGTGAAAGGAATTTCAAATCAATGTCAGGTACATTGAATATATCTTCCGAATCTGAAGAAATTACTAGATCTACACCAATTGCAAAGAATTTTGGCAAGATCAAAAGGAAAAGAGTTCAGACAAAGGTTCCTCAGATAAAGATTGTTCCACCATGTTGAAACATGATCAAAAAAATCATGCATAGCTTCCAGATTTTCTGAAGTCAATGATACAAACATAGGCCGATTGAATTGATAGATCCGGATCTCATAATTGTAAAGGATTCCAACAAAAATTCATCCTCTTGTTTCTGATGCATCAAGTATAGAAGTCAGTGCATGGAAAATTCCTTCTAGGATCTTGTGCATGTGCTCCCAACCTTCTAGTTGAAGCCTTCATCGAATTTACTTTACATATACTTGAAGAAGAATTGCAAAATCTCCAAGGATAGAAGGGAAGACATGTCAAAGGAAATACCCGCAAACAAATCACAATCATGCATAACTTCCAAATCTAGTTTGGTGAGAATCAAGGTAAAAGAGTCAATTGCATGCAACAAAAGAAGAACAAGACTGGGAGGGTTGCATTTTTCTTCTTATTTCTTTTCCTCTTTCTTTTATTTTCTCCAAAGTAATTGAGCAATCAATTAAATTATAAAACTTAAGTGATTGGTTTAAAAGCCGTTACTTGAAGAAGTCAATTACTTGGAAATAGGTGGTAGACATGCAAAATAGAAGGTTCTATTTTTCAGTTATAAATCATGCATGTCATGCAAAGAGGAATTCCAGGAGGAAGATTTCTAGTTGTTTCCTTTTCATAGCTTCCGCATGCGAGAATTCATTTAAAGCTTCCTATTTGTAATTGCCCTTTATACACTATAAATAGAGGAAGAACCTATGGGTTAAAAGATCGAAATTTGTAATCAACATTCTTGTGTTCCAGACTTTGAGCTAAAACCCTTGATAGCTTTCTGCAAGCAGAGGAATAGAGAAGAGGAAGATTTCCAGAGAACTTTGTGTCAATGGTGCATTCGTCTCGTATTTATTTCTAGATCTATTCATAAACGTTGTGTTATTCTAGATCTAGATTTGAATGTTTCCTTTACTTTGAATTTTGTATTTCAAGATCTATTTGTTTTGTCTATGTGCATGTGACCAACTCTGTCAACTATTGGTTAGGTTGCACATCTCCTTTCCTTTCTTCTCGTATTTAATTATTTTCCCTCCTCTGCATATATTCATTTCTTACAGCTGCTTACTTACTTGCTACATAACCGTAGTTATGGTTCATGAGTTACATGGTTAAAGTAATACCAACATATAGATATTAGGACATATAAACTGACAAAATCTTACATGGGAGCCTCGCCGGTAAATGAGGGAGATTTATCTCATGACTGCCTAGGTTTTCAACATGCGAGAAAATCTAGCCAACATGTTCATAAGCTTAGGATTGTTTTATTTCTCTAGCATTCATTGGTTCTAAAGAACAAGCAATTTATTCACTAGCTTGAAAATATTATTTTCAAATTTAAAGTAAAACAACAACATATAATTGTGATTCGTAGACAATTCCAAAGTAGAGAGTTTACGAGATCAAGCGTGGAGACTAGGAAAGGAAAGTGGCCCTAGGGGTAAAGCGTATGTGCTACTTGTACCCGTGTTTGATGAAGTAATTTACTACTTGTTTCGTATTAAGGACAAATCTACAAAATAAGAGAGAAAGAGTAGTCAAATTCATGTATATGAAAAATCGAGAGTATAGTATGTAGAAGTATGTAAAAGTGTGACAAAATAATAGTTGAGAAAAGTGTGCACCTGATGTAAAAGAATGTTAAGGATATAAAAGTGTCTTAAAATGTTGTGAAGAGAAATTTTTTTGGGTGGTCTCATGCCAAGAGTGATTTTTTTGAAATCTCACACTAGGTACGAGTTTTTTGGGCGATCACACGCCAAGTGCGAGTTTTTTGGGTGATCTCACGCCAAAGAACAAGTATTGGGGAGAGAGGTATAGTGTTACTCTCCTTCTATGACTCTACCCAATAAACACCACTACATATGGTGCACCCCAAATTTGTTCCTTTTGTCCTTGATTAGTTTCAATTGTTCCAATTTTACCGATCACAATTATTTGTAGGAGATAGAATGTATTCTATAACTGGAGGACAAAGTGCTTATAATTGTAGAATTTATATGAAGACTTCGTGAAATGTGCTAATTTGATAAAATGATGGTGTGTGCCCCTAGGACATTAGCACCTAGGTGAGGACATAGGTGCTTAGGCACTAGTATTTGATGTTGTGCACTCGGTGTTTGTGATTTCTTTGAGGACCCAACTCGGAATCCGGGTCATTCTCTAACCGTATTTTTGTTTTGTTTTCGTAATGTGTAGATCTATGTTATAGATATGAGTTTCTCTAGGGGTGATTTTTTCACCCAATGTATGCCCCCTCATTTGGGGTGCATGTGACAAATGTAGGAGTATGCATTCCAAAATAGAGGACCTAAAACTTATCTAAATATTATACCTACGGGGTAAGGGATGTGCATGGTATAAACCAAGGTACATGCAAAGAAAGTTGGCTAAAACTATGTGTTAGTACAAACAAAGTATGTAGTAGAAAAAAATGTAATCAAGAACATGTGCATATAAGATACATTGTGAAAAGCAAGTTTCAAACATGAGACATCACTCACAATGTCACAAGACAACCCGGCCGAAGCGAGAAAAAAAAGCATATAAAGATCATACAAGACATAGGGCATAGCCCACAAACAATAGCATAGAATGACAAGTAAAATTAATCAAATAACCATGGTTGTATATAGTCCTGGAAGGAAAATGCTACACATGAAGCATCCATTAATGTGTTAGAAAGATAAATAATATGTCATGAGCACTTATAAATCAACGAAAAACAAATTAAGCTCGTATTGAAAAATAGTGAAAATATAACAATAGAACATGTGTAGTGTATGATAGAAAAAGTGGATTCCCCATGAGCCTCGGTGACACTAGTAAAAGGTACGAGTTCCAAACATCGTTGCAACGTGTAAGAACCTATAATATATCTACATTCATTGTAAAATACCAAGTGAACATGCATGTGTATATAGAGAAAAATAATGACATACTAAGAATCCGTCTAGCATGGACAATGAAGTGTAACATGTTACTAGAATAAGCTAGCAAAAGTAGATGCAACCAGGATATGCAAATGTAATGTATGAGTGGGATGGAATGGTATGAATAGTGTGAATATGGTAGGGGCAGCGTTCCCCCTACAAAAATGCATGAGGTGAGGTTCATTTATAAGAGATCCCTCAATAGTCAATATTGAACCATAGAACAAGAGTTCGTCATTTGGAAATAAGGGTTTTTTGCGAGTAGATGCTTTGAAAGATGTACCATAAAGCATAAAGCACGAGTTTGATATGATGTGAGGTTCATTTCAAAATCACACCTCAGCGGTCGAGTATGAACTATGGAAATAGAGTGTGTCATAGGGTAATGATGATACAAATCGTGTATCAAAGGGGATGTGTGAATACTAGGAAAGATTTATACATTGAGCGTGGACCATGAAGTGTAGAAGTATCCACTTTGATAGTAATGAAAAAGGGGGAAGAAGTTGTGATGTGCCCCAAATATGTAAGTGATGGATTTCTATGCGGTGACGTGAGAATCACCATGTCATGGTCATGGAGTTTGAAATGTGTCCCAGCCATCAATGTAAGGATTAATTTGTTTGAAAAAATTAATTAAATGATGAAGTGAAGGATGGTGGAGAGGGGCCTTGAATGGTGGTGGCTTATTTGGGGTTGATAACGATGTAGATGACTTAGTAAGAGGAGAGGATGGACTGATTTTTAGAGGAAGTTTCTTAGTTGGAGTTGGTAACATTGTCGAAGAATTGAGAGGAGAAGGGGATGGAATAATTTTTAGAGGAGGTTGCTTATGTGGAATGGATTGGATAGGAGGATGTTGACTGAGCACGGAAGGAACATTAGTAATTATTTCCGATGCTCATTAGACATAGAGGGATTGGATTTGGGAGTCCATTGGGATTTAGTAGTTGAAGATGAGCATGAAGAAGAATTTTATGCAGAAAATGAGATAAAACCACGACATTCAACATGCTTAATTCTTCATTTTAAGCATAGAAATCATTATCAATATGTCCATTAAGTGTATGATAATTTAAAAATAGGAGATCTTTGTATTTGGAAAGCCAATAAGGAGGGTAGCAATGAGTAGTTGACAAGTTGATCAATTGGTGATTAAGGATCTCAAGAAGAATATCATGTTTCTTAGCATTTAGATCAAATTTTAGAGGTGATGGTAGTGGTAAGAGTTTTATTTCATTGATATGAGCACATGTAGAAGACATAGAAGTACGATGAGATGTAGAAGAAGAACTAACATGGGCTTGAGAAGCATTCTTGAGATGTTAGATTTCAACTTTAAGATATGTGATTGTTATCTTGAAATAAACAATGTAAAGCTTGAATTGACCCTAGGATGGGTTGATTAGATGAAGGATTAGGAACAATAGTGTCATCAAGTAGATGATAAAAATTGGCACTTACTTGAGTGGGTGGCGTGTTGTGAGGGAGATGCATAATGTCTAGGGATTTTTAAAGAATATATTTGCAAGGTGGAATCATTTGAAGTAATTCATGAAAAGAGATTCAAAGAATTTTAGGATCCATGAAAGAATATTCAATAGAATAAGCAAAATGAGGATCCAAGTGTATGATCACGAATGGGGTTCACCAAATTATTCAATAAAAATTGAATTATTAAAACCTATTGTAGAGTAACTACTATAATATATGATGTACATATGCTGTAATATAGTAAAGACACAAGCAATAAAGCATGTAAAATATGAAACCCTAAGCACAAGAGATAGATAAAGACATTTAGCTGATTTACACACAATGTCTGGACTCTAGGAAGGGTAAGTGATGAACAAGACGAGAATAATTGTTAGAATTCTACTCACTAGGATTTCTTATCCTCACGAGATAATGTTGACAGGGGCGCTGCGCAGAAGATAGGGGCACTTGGGCATGAGAGATTGGAATTGGGTGCTGTTTGCATAAGATCTTGGAATATGACTTTTGCGGTGTCACTAGGCTTTCGCTATTGTACTTTGTTGCTCATTGATATTCACACTATGATCGTCAATGATACCTGTAACCTGTAAAAGAGAAGTTCACCTATACAAGCCCAAAAACCACATCAAACCTAAAAAGGAAAATACAAAATGGGGAGCTAGATCGAACCCAACAATCACTCGACAGAGTGACCTTACGACCAAGCACTGCATTACACTCGGACTCCATGTAGTTCTTGTGAGTCCGTGTAAGAATTATGCACTAGGATGCCCTTTTGCAAGATGCACCAAAGAGCGGGCTATACTTGCTAAAATATGCAAATGTGTGGATGGCATAGAATAAAATTACCCTTCTTATGTTGTGTATGCAGAGTATGCAACCCTTGTCCCTTGAATGGATGCTAGATGGATGCATTGAAGTGCTTTAGGCACCTTTTCAATGTAAGATTAGGTGGTAATGGTAATGTTTAGTGCTTGGTCCTTGATTTCAAACACATAACTATGTATTTATATGATTCCCTTGTTTGAATTTCATAATTGAAAATTGGAAGGCTAACCCATAAGTGAAAAATATGCCAAAAAGATAAAAGAGGCCCAAAAGGAGAAAATAAGATAAGAAATGGTCAAGGGTGCCTGTGCCCAGAGGGGACATGAGTGCATAAGCGATGTTTTCCTAGTTGGGCACTAGTGTCTAAAGCTATAGAAGATAAATAAAAAGTTCTGACTGGGTTGTAGGGTATATAAGACCAAAAGGAAAGCAAAATAAAAATAAAAGAGGCCAAATATAGTTGTTAATTACTAGTTTTCTTGCTTAGGAATCATGTAAATGCTAGTATGCTTTTAGGACCTAGAAATGTACTCAAGTGCGTGATTTTATGTCTACAATTAGGCTCAAATGATTGACCAATGACCATTGGGGTAGAATCAATATTGGATTTGGTATCCTTTTTAGGAGGAGATCTAGGAGTCCCATAAGACATAACTATAGAAAAAATTGAGGCTTCATTTTCTTGTGAAAAATAATTTACACTAGCTATCCCAAATCAACAGAGCCATGTTCTAATGACGATATCATTTCTAATTATGCATCTAGTGATAGTGATTTGGTTAGTGATGATCAAGCCTCCAATATTTGTTATGATGCCAAGCTGCCTAATTCTCATAATAATGCACTTCCTAATGACATAGAATCCAATAAGTGTATAAAAGAATCCTATTTTGATGATAATGTATTATATTCTAGCTAGGCCTATCCTACCCATCTTACAAAAGCTAATAATTCTACTTTCCTTCATAATACCGACATGAACGAGGATAAGGATGATGAATGTTATTCCACTTATATATATGGTGATGCAGATGATGGTTGTGATATAATTATGTTCCTATTCATAATAATGTTCATGTTCATCATGAGGTTTCTACTTGTGTTTATCCTTCTCCCTCTAAACATGTTCATGGTGCTACTTGTGTCTTTAATCTCTCTACTAAATGAAAAAAATGTATTCGTATATGTGTTTATTCCATGCTCCTCATACATGAAAATGTGGAAAATGCCTATTACAATGTCTTCTAGGCCTATTACAAAGGTGGCGCATGCTAATTTAGATCCTCATATTATTCCTTGCAATCTTGGAATCAATTTTATTACAATAGAACTCCATATGCTTAATATTTCTCTCAAAGATAGGTCCACCATCTACCAATAATCATAACAATGACACTTTTCATAGGGCTACCCTACAATCAATTACAAATTTAAAACATGATTATCAACTACAAATTCAAGCTACGAGTATTGAGATGAAATCACTTAGGGAGGAGGAAACACACCTACAAATTATTTATCCCTACACATAGACATGATCATATTCCTACTCCATCCATCGAGTCTGGTTTTAAAGTTATGAATGAATCATATTCTACTTTGGGGTGAGTCAAGGTTTTACATCAAGAGAATACTTCCTATCACAGTACACCTAAACCTATAACTACTATGAGGAATACTCCTATCCTTAAGCGTAAAACTATTATGTTTTGATAAGTATCTCGATCCTTTGCATGATATTTTGCTTACTCTAATTTATAAAAATTTGATTTAACCACCATCTAATGAGCACCATCCTCCTAATTGGAAGGAGCACAAAAAAATCAAACCTTTTTGTAACTTCCATCATGTTAATGGGCACCATGAAAATGATATTCATGCACTAGATTAGAAGTTCATGTGTCTTGAAGAAAATGAATTATATCTTTCGATACATGACACACTACCAGATTTCCTTCCCCTCCTCTATGACATCGACATGTTGTAACAATGGTATTCTAAAATAGTCCCTCCTTATACAAGTTGGTTTCTAAACCTCTTATACAAGTTATTCCTTGGCATAAGAATCCTAATAATCAACCATTATTAAAAACTAAACTCAAATGGGTTGCAAAAAGAACAATGAATTATACTACAAGATAATCAAGTTAATCATGTAACTCCTTTAATAGTCTAAAACAACCATTTATACAATCAAATACAATGTCACAAGGAATTCCTGAAAGTGTATCTTTACAATCCATTATTCTTGAGCTATTCATATAGACAATTCTAACATCTTGATTTGTAGTTAGTCATGGCTATTACCATGACATCATTATTTTTTCTAAATGTGGCATCCCTTCTTGAATTCCAAGGGTGTGTGAGAATCACCCATCCTTCTTTCTTAAGAATAGGTTTCCTCATGTTAGACATCATCCCACATATTTCGATGGTGAGACCCATTTTTATATTTTTACATATTGTGTATTATACACTAATATCATATTGGTCATTACATATTATTATATTCATCGCATGTTATATCAAATCAATGAAATCATAAATAATTCCATAAACTTCACTATTAATCAAACTCAATATCACATGACACAATTTCCTAATCAAAATGATCAATCTTAAGTATTATACTCATACCAATCCTCACAGATATATCCCTTTTTGGTTATCTATTCCGCATGTTATGAATCCTCTATAGTTTATATAGAATTATCCTTATTCTATTATGACATATTTAAGGCCTACACCTCCTTCACCATCTAGGATTGAGTTGCCTCCTTGTGAGGTTCTTATTGGCTAGATCTTATGCTACCCCCTTTATGTACATAGATATTTCAATAACAATTCAAAAACATTCAAACAATCACATAATACAAAAACATTCACATGTAAAAATACAAAATTTAGGACATGTTTATGGTTTGATAATTGTATAGCCTATTATTTTATACATGTTGTTTGTCATGTTGGTTTGATAAATAACATATATTTTCTATATACTCTTTACACACACGCATTCATGAGTTTATTGAATGTGATGTAGGATACACATAGGTTAAAACATGATACTAGATGTAGGTTTGGTTCCTTCCCATTGACACTACTCTTTGGGGGCATCTCCTACACTACACAAAGTGCTTTCATTGTTTCAATGAAATTACATTACATTTCCTCATCACACTTTATTATATACATAGTATCTATGTTTTCTTTTGAGTTAACAATGCTAACACATGTGTCTTGTGTAGTGCTAGTATATTTTACTATTTTTTATTTTTCCTATCATTATTTTCTATACTTGTTTGATGCATTATCATCACCACTCTCTTATATAGTTTCTTTCCTCACTTGACTATTGCATTATTTGACTCCTTTCTTATGATTTACTATTTCCTTGCTCAATTATAATTCTATGATTGTTTACTTTATATGGCTCGAGTGCCTCTATCTTTTGGTGACACTATGGGTATCCCATGTTTGTGGATCTATGCCTTTCTTGTCTGATTGCACTTTTTTGTCTATAACTAGCCGATATTGGCTTCTATTGTGATTCTCTTGTGACACCAATTATGTCCCATGATTGTATATATATGCCTTTATATGACTATGATTCTATATTTATATGCCAATGATTTCTTGTCTCTATATTATTTTTCTATTTTTATTATTAATCTAGTTTATGACATGATTGGTTTATTCTCCGATTATTTCATATTGTTACTACTCGGTTTATGAAACACTTAATTTATAATCTAATCTTTTTATGCTATCATTAATCTAGATTATGGCATGATTAACACTTTTACACTACTATTGTTACTTCTATACACATGTAGTATTGCTTGTTGCATGCTGTATGTTCCTTTCTTTATGTGTCGTGGTTTCTACCATGTACAACCCCTTTCATAGGTACAAGTCATCAATGGTGACCACTATTCCAACCTTGCATGTAACCAAATAAAAATTATAAAACTTATCACACGTGATTACACATCTATTATTTTGAGTCACATGCTCAAATTCTTTATCACACACACTTCAAAAGAGGGGGCATTCATTAGAATATATTCTGCATCAACATAAATATTGACATAGGAACAAGTTTTTACAAGATTAAGATCCTCATAAATAAAGAAAAATACTAAAAAGTGGATGAATTCAAAGCCAATCAAAATCATACAAGTAAAATGAGAACCATGGTACAATCCTTACCAAGATGGACGTTCTCAAATAGGGGACATATTCCTAGGATTTTTTTAGTTTTTTCACATTGTAGTTGTCTACAAGATTCCCATATATTTTGTGACATGAGTTAATAAGATCATAAAATAATAGAAGGGGCATGAGTACTTCATTCATTCTCCTCTACACTACTCAAACACAACTGCAAGAACAAGTTTTGGGGCATGGGCCTCCTTCGTCCTACATATTCTAAAATCTATAAACTCACTTTTAGTAGTATAACACTTTATGGGGGCATGGTACATCCATTCCATTTTTGGGTTTATCTTATTTAACATTTACAACGGTATAAAATTTGACCTAGATCTGTTTGTAGTGGTGTGGTCCATGGGGTTGTTGAAGGTATCAAAGTGGTTAAGCTCTTTGTAGGTTGTTCTTCCTCTTCTCTCAATTTTTTTTTAAAAGGAGGGTATCAAAGCAAATAAGTTCTATGTAATTTATCTTTCCTCTTTGTCTACAAGCTTTAAAAATGGGAACATTGGTTCCTTCTCTCTTTTCTATGGTGGGTTGTATGTACCTAATACTCTATTTTTTCCTTCAAAGTAATTGTGGACCGATCACCCCAACCCTATGACGTATCAACAACATATCCCAATATCTAGACTACAAAAAGAATATGATATCTCCTCCCGAAAATTATAGGTATATTCCTTCCATATTTTGCATCTCATTTACTTACTTTGTGCATGTTCAAAGCTACAAGCATTATCAATACTTTGAATTACGTTCGCTTTCTATCATAAATATTGACTACATTCTACATTGTAGGTTTCATCAAAATGCATTCAAACACAAACACATCAAATAATAACTATCAAGTGAATACAAAATTTTTACACATTCATGTAATTTTTTCCTTTAAGCATGCAATTTTCAATTACATACTTGAAGGAAGAAATGTAGACACTAAAATTTGGTAATTTATCATTTTACAATGCCAATTTTGGTTATGTTGCCTTACTAATAAAAATACTCACATTCATAATTCAATCACTATATCTCTTTAGATATTTCATGACTTGCTCATATTTACACTTTGTTATGTCAAAAATATAATTTAATCAAAGAAATAAATGCGACACTCAAATTTGGAAATTTACCCATTTGACACTACTTATTTCAAGTATGCTTCTTTTAAGACAAAAACCCATATTCTATTCCCACTCAGTGCATGTTTCCATCTCTTGTCTACCTCACTTATTTCCATACACATATATGTCAATACATTATGAATATCAATACACAAGACCAAATCTCAAGCTCTACTTTCCAGGATGTAACTTTCATATTTCATTAAGCTTATCCATGTCCAAAACCATATAGTTCACCAAGTCAGATAATCCATTCCTAGATGACCAGTATGGTCCTGAACCGACACATTTTCCAACTCTATTTTCAAGGCACTATCATTTTTTGGGTATTTTTTTCTTCATGGGCCATCCTTATCATAATAAATTACCTTCAAAACCCTATATAAGCAAGTTAAACTCACCTCATTTCAACTTGGTACTCTCATAAGGTATAATTGTAAATCTTGACAAAAAGGCACTCAAGGATCCCTAAATATTCCTTAGGCTAATGTACATCCGTTAGGGAATCCATTTCTATAGTTATGAATAAATCAAATAGTTCAAGGAGTTTATCTTCCCTCAAATCCAAGAACAAGAAGTTCCCGATTTCAATTCTTATCAAGAGAACAATTCTATCAAGCTCATCGAAGAGGTTCAAGCTTCCAAATAGATGCATTCATATAGTTGTCATATGATAGGTGGAGAAATATGTGTGGTTTGAGGCCTTTTAGTGGTAATTCCAATGTAGGTGGTGCATGCGGTGCACTTTAACTCAAATACTAACCTTCTTGTAGGGTATTCTACACATGGTTAGGGTTTTGGCGTGACTCAACTAACTATAGATGATATCGATTGTGTGACAACTAGGTTTTGACAGCAAAGTATATTTTTAGGCCATCGAAGGAACCAAAAGTCACATAACCTAATTTTGAAGGTTTCTAATATTATATAGAATGGTTAGAACTCCGATTATACATCATGACCAAGTAGTACATTCATGCACTAGGATATTTACAAGTTATTGTTTTAGCAAAGATGAAGTTTATCTAGGCTCTGCACTTCCAAATTCTCCAAAGTATTTCTTCCTATATTCTTCATATACAAATCTCTCTCTCTCTCTCTTTGATATTATACATGCATTGAAATAACTAATACATTATTATGATTTTGTTATGCCCTTAATCATATATCTTATATTAGAAGTATATAGCCGACTCGTGGCTATTATCATAACTTCTTATCATTATGTATCTCTTTCATGTATGCTATATTCTCATTAATGGGCTGGCCTTGGTGTTGGCCATATCATAGGAATAGTATATATAGGGGTTAGTATGTAGTATTTGATCATCATATTGAGTAGTTGAGTGGTTGCCCCCTCAAGTGGCTAAGCTATTCTACTTGCACATTGAGTTCATTTATTTGAAATATTGTGTTTATTGGTGTTATATTTATTCTAATAATCATATTTATACAAGTAATTCCATTACAAGTGGTATCAAAGCTTGAACTCACCAACACCTGCACAAACCCTAATTGTGACGGTTCGACCATATCTCAAAATCAGCAGAGGAATTTTTCTGTAATTTTTTTCTGTGTGGCGAAATCACCAAGTAAGCTCCTCCAAATTTTAAAAATATTTGACTTGGTTTGCGAAGTTATAGTGGTTTTATGTTTTTCCATAAGTCAGCTATCTAGGGTGCAATTTATGGAATTTTTAAAAGTTATTTACATTTCTAGAAATAGGATTAAAAATTAGTTTGATTTCGTTCTTTGAGGTTTTTAAAATTTGGATGAATTCCTATTGAAATCCCAAACCCTAAATTTCGACCTTGATCCCTAAATCCTACCATTTTGGGGCATCATGGTTGGGCCTTCGATAAGAGGAAAAAAGAATCCCATCACTCCAAGTAAAACTCCTGACAGGTATGATATAATAGTTGAGGAGTTAGAGTCAAAAGGGGTATCTACAGAGTCCTCAGGGTTAGGGTTTACTTCAACTGACCATAAGGTCAGCTATCTAGAGTTAGAGTTGTGAAACCTCGAGGGTAGAGTGGCCAGCAAAGTAGATGTAGAAAAGATTGGATAACGATTGGAGAATTTTCATTCACCAATTTAGTTATAATATCATGGGTCATCATATCCTTCCTAATTAGCCACAAATCAATCATACTCACATTAACTAGGGTGGATCTTCGAGTCAAAGTAATCGAAAAACTAGCCGTGGTGGATCTGTAAACATTGCCAATCAAAATACAAACACTCTGCAGGCCGTAACATGATTCCAAAAGTGGAAACGCATAATTTTGATAGAAAGGATCCACTCAATTGGATAAACCAGATGGATAATTTCTTTGATCTTCATCAGATTCCATCGGGAAAAAAGGTTACCATGACATCGTTGTATGTTGAACCTGACCAATTCATTTGATATTGATGGTTATGTACTAAAAGGAAAAAGAGTGGCCTCAATGTTACATGGACAATATTCACAAAAGAGTTACAATAGCATTATAGTTCTAGTGTGTCAGAGAATTATTTCACTCAACTAGCAAAGCTAAGACAAACAAGAACAGTCAAAGATTACATCCATCAATTCCAAAACCTTTCCTTACGGGTGGAAAATATTCCTGAAGAGAATCTGAATGAATTATTTCTTGGGGGTCTTAAAGAACACATTGAGAATGAGGTGCATATTTTTAATCCTCATAAGGTTTCAAATTCTACGATCATGGCATGTAGGGTAGAGGAAAAATTTCTTTCTAGTAGGAAATAAACTGTCAGTAATATCAAAGATCGTAGCACCTTTCCACCATCATTCCCTTGGCCAGTTAGATTGACACCTCAAAAAATTTAAGAAAAGAGAGCCAAAGGGTTATGTTTTAATTGTGACAAAAATTTGGACTAGGACATAAGTGTGCTGAAAAGAAGTTGTTCTACATCGAGGGGCCTAATGAAGAAGAAGAAAATGAAGAAAACGAAGAGGTAGAGCCAGAGGAGGCATTAGGAGATCTCCAACCAACAATATGATGCCATGAAATTTCAGGTATTAGTACTCCCCAAACTCTTAAAGTAGTTGGATTCTTAAAAAAGAGAGGGTAATAATGTTGATTGATTTGGGAAGTACTCACAACTTCATCAATCATAAATTGGCAAAAGATGCTTGAACCGCTTTGTCTATCTAGCTCCAAAATGTCAAGTCATGATCAATTTGATGGGAAACTGGTTAGTTGTTCAGGAAAATTCCATAACATTAATCTCACCATGGGAGATTACTTACTAACTAGCAATATGTATGCCATTTCCATGGGAGGAGAAGACATTGTGTTAGGAGTTCAGTGGCTTACCACCTTGGTAACCATTGAAATGAATTTCCAAGAGTTATTCATGCAATTTCAGTCAAAAGGGAGGAATTTTAAACTAAAATGACTAAGAGCAAAGTCCCCATAGATGGTAAGTTCTCATCATATGCAAAAATTGCTTAGAAAAGGTGCAGAGGGGTTTGTGGCAAAATTATTTTCATTGGAAGCACATCATTCCAATACATTTATACCTACAAATATGTAAGGAGTTATAGATAGCACTCAAAGTGGTGTTTGGAGAAATGCCCAAGGGTTTGCCTCCAAAAAGATACCATGACCATGTCATCCAACTAATACTGAGAGTCAACCACCCAATATCGGACCTTATAGGTACTCCTATATGCAAAAGAGTGAGATTGAGAAGGTAGTTCAAGAGATGTTAGAAGCCGTAATTATTCATCATAGTCGAGTGTTTACTCTTCTCCTGTAGTGATGGTACAGAAAAAAGATGACAATTGGTGCATGTGTCCGTGATTACAGGGAACTCAAGTGTAGTACATAGTTAAATATAAGTTTCCTATTCCTGTAATTGATGATTTTCTAGATGAGTTACATGGTGTTGTTTACTTTACAAAACTTGATCTTCATTCTCGGATATCATCGATTAGAATCGGGGGTGAAGATATTCATTAAAAACCTTTAGGACACATGAAGGACACTATTGTTGAGTTGTGGATCTCAATTACTTTAGTTTAGCATACAATTGGAACTTGCTGGAAAATACAGTAACCGACATCGGTTAAGGATAGACCTTCATTGGTCGTGAAAACCGACATCGGTCGGAGACAGATCGCATCACCAAAGGCAAGTAGGAACCAATCACATGGCTAGGTAACCGACGCCGATTACTGTGTGATGATGTTTTAATTAACTCTCGGGAATTAGATCTATTTTTAGCATTAAAATAGATTTATTAATTGTAATTGCATGGCTAAGTGCCCTAAGTCTAAAAATGACTATATAAGCATAAAAGTTAGGGTTTAGAAGGTGATGATGATTATCATAATTACAAGATAATTATGTGAGAGAGAATTCTTGGTGAAAAAGAAGAAAGACTTGAAGGAAGAAAGTACTGAACATCTCGAGAGGTGTGGAAGATTGTAAATCTTCAATTGTATATCTTATCAAAGCTTTGGATAATAGATTGGCTTTATTTCTTGGTGGACGTAGCCCACACTGGTGAACCATGTTAAATCTGGTGTTGATTTATTTCTCTTTTTTGTGTATTTATTTTGGTATACTATCCACTTTATTTGCATGTATGCTTAGATCTGATATATTTTCTATACAATCGGTGTGCTAACTTTAACAATTGGTATCGAAACTTTCTTTGAGGGTTTTGTGTGTTGAAAAATTTACTTATAGAGGATTTTCAGATTGAGTGCGAGCTACAACAATGGCAGAAGAAAAAAAATACAAGGTAGAGAAGTTTGATGGCCGAAATTATCAATTATGGAAGATGTAGATTGAGGATTATTTGTAGCAAAGAGATTTGTATTTACCGTTGGATGAGAAGTCTAGACCTACGAAGATGAATGATGAAGAATGGAATATTCTTAATAGAAAGGCTCTAGGATCTATAAGATTGAGCCCGACAAAGATTCATGGCTTCAAATATTATAAAGCAACTTCTATGGTAGAGTTAATGAAATCTCTTACTAATTTATATGAAAACCTAGTGCTTCAAATAAAGTTTATTTGATGAAGAAACTATTTAGTTCTAAGATGCATGAAGGTGAATCTACATCTAGTCATTTGAATGATTTCAGATCTATAGTAAATCAGTTAAAATCGGTTGCAATATCATTTGATGATGAAGTGAAAGCACTTTTATTCTTATGTTCTTTTCCTAATAGTTGGGATAACTTGGTAATGGTTGTTAGTAATACAACATCTGTTAATAATGTTTTGAAGTTTGATGATGTGGTTAGTATAATCTTAAATGAAGAAATTCATAGGAAGAGTACAAAGGAATCATCATCTGGAAATGCTTTGAATGTATAAAGCAAGGGCAGGAAAAAGGAGATCCAAGAGTAAGAGTAATGGGAAATCAAAGTCAAGGGATAACAAATTGAAATCCATAAGTAAGGGAATTACTTGTTTGAAATGTGAAAAGAAAGGACATGCAAAGAAAGATTGTTGGTCAAAGGATAAAGTGAACCAACAACCAGACAAAGGTAAAGAGGTAAATCTTGTTGCATCAGAGGTAATGCAAGATGCTCTTATTCTTTCTTTAGATAATAGAATTGAATCATGGGTTTTAGATTCAAGATCTTCTTTCCATGCAACCCCTAATAAGGGTTATTTTAGAAATTATGTCCAGGAAATTTTGGGCATGTTTATTTGGGTGATGATGAACCTTGTAGTATTACTAGTAAAGGGGAAGTTCATCTAAAATTATAGAATGGAAATACGTGGGTGTTGAAAGATGTGAGACATGTGCCAAACCTCGGAGAAATTTTATTTCTGCAGGGCAACTAGGTGAATCTGGTTGCATGGTTACCTTTACAGGAGACTCTTGGAAAGTCACCAAGGGTGCTTTTGTTGTGGTAAGAGGTAAGAGGGTAGGAATGCTATATTTATCTACCTATGTTATGATTCTTTTTCTGCATTATCTACTTAAGATTCGGATGTAGGTATATGGTATAATTAGTTGGGCCATATGAGTCAAAAAGGAATGCTGATCTTAAAGGCTAAGGGTAAGTTATCATATTTGAAATATTTAGATTTAGATTTATGTGAGGATTGTATTTTTGGAAAGCAAAAGAGAGTGAAATTTCTCAAAGTTGGGGAAACTAAGAAGGAGCAGAAATTAGAGCTTATACACTCGGATGTGTGGGGACCACTCGTAGCTTCTCTTGGAGGATCCCAGTATTATGTTACCTTCATTGATGATGTTACAAGAAAGGTATGGGTTTATTGTATTAAACATAAATATGATGTTTTTGATACTTTTAAAATATGGAATACCCTTGTTGAGAATGAAACAAATTAAAAGTTAAAGTGCCTTAGATCTGACGATAGTGGTGAATATTGTAGCAAGGCTTTCAATGATTCAATTAATGGGATGCGTGAAGAAAGAATGGTTCCAAGAACACCACAGGAGAATGGTGTTGCAGAAATAATGAACAAGACAATCATGGAATGTGCTAGAAGTATGAGGATACATTTTGGATTGCCCTTACAATTTTGGGTAGAAGTAGTTGATACAACAATTTATTTGATTAACCGTGGTCCTTCAAGTTCACTAGATGGAGGAATACTAGAGGAAGCTTGGACCGGAAAAGAGGTAGATATTTCTTTTCTTAATTTTTTTGGTTTAGAATATTTTTTTGCATTTTGATAAAGAAAATAGAAAAAGTTGGACTCAAAATCTAAGAGATGCACTTTTATTAGTTATGGATCTAGTGATTTCGATTCCGATTTTGGGATTTAGAAAATTCTAAGATTTTTAGGAGTTGTGATGTTGAATGGAATGAAAAGATAATGTCCAGTGGATCAAATTTTGGTACCCAAGGATGAGAAAATTGAGAAGTTTATTGATGAAAATGAACTCTCGGGTTTAAAAGAAACACCTACAGAAATACAAAGTAACCATCATCGGTTGAGCCACCGACAGTGACATCACTCAAAGGGACCGAATTGGTTACTAAAGATCTGAACCAAGATCGGTTAGCGAGAACCAATGTCGATTGGAGGTGACTAGCGCCGGTCACTATCGAAGTGGACACAAATGTTCAAGAGGTCTAGATTTAGCCTCTCGTACCCCAAATTCCCGTGAGAAGGTCACAAAGGGTAAGTAAACCTCCATAAAGATTTACACCTTCTCTATTTTATTTATTATTCATTGATAATGGTGAATCAGAAATTTTTGAAGAAGAAATGCAGGATAAGACCCACGTGCAGTGGGAGCATGGCATGGATGAGGAGATGGATTCCTTGAAACAAATCCAAAGTTGGGATTTGGTTAAGTTTCCAGTAGGTAAGAGGACATTACAGAACAAGTGGGTTTACATGATCAAGGAAGAAAAGGGTGGATAAAAAAGGTACAAGGCAAGGCTTGTAGTAAAGGGATTTGCACAAAAAGTAGGTATTGATTTTAGTGAAATATTTTCTCCTATTGTTAAGATGACTTCTATTTATACTGTATTGAGTTTAGTTGCAGTAGAAGATTTGCATTTAGAGCAACTAGATGTGAAGACAACTTTCCTTCATGGTGATTTGGATGAAGAGATTTATATGCAACAACCACTTGGGTATGAAGTCAAGGGTAAGGAGAAATTGGTGTGTAGGTTGAAAAAGAGTCTATATGGGCTCAAGCAAGCTCCAAGACAATGGTACATGATGTTTGATAGTTTTATGCATGAGCATGGTTACTTGAGATGTGAATATGACCATTGTGTTTATTTCAAGAAGCTTGAAAATGGGAGCTATATTATTTTGTTATTGTATGTGGATGATATGCTTATTGCAGGATCTAGTATGCAGACATTGGTGAGCTTAAGGGAAAGCTAGCTCACAAATTTTATATGAAGGATTTGGGAGCTGCAAAAATAATCCATGACATACAAATACATAGAGATAGGATGAACAAGAAATTGTATTTATCTTAGGAAAATTATATCTACAAGGTGTTAGAAAGGTTCAACATGCGAAATGCAAAACCTCGTTAGTACACCTTTGGTCGACACTTCAAATTGAGTAAAGATCGGTGTCCTTCATCACAAGAGGAGGTCAAATATATAAAACAAGTGCCATACGCTTTAGTAGTTGGGAGTCTCATGTATTCTATGGTTTGTACCGCACTGGACATTACACAGTGCGGGGGAGTGGTGAGTAGATATATGGCATATCTAGCTAAAGAGCATTGGAAAGTAGTCCAATGGATACTCGGGTATTTGAAAGAGACATCTAGCATGCGGTTATGCTATGGAGGTTTGGATATTTCATTATGTGGCTTTATTTATTTAGATATGGTTGGAG
The DNA here is from genome assembly GCA_018340775.1 of Taxus wallichiana var. yunnanensis. Classification (NCBI taxonomy): domain Eukaryota; kingdom Viridiplantae; phylum Streptophyta; class Pinopsida; order Cupressales; family Taxaceae; genus Taxus; species Taxus wallichiana. The sequence goes on from CM031235.1 coordinate 133,742,593, forward strand.
ATCCGGATGGTAGGAGGAGCACTATTGGATATATTTTCACGGTAGGAGGGATGAAAATTAGTTAAATTTCAAGATTGTAGAAGGTTGTGGGTTTGTCTACTACAGAGGCAAAGTATGTTACAACTATAGAGGCTAGCAAGGAGATGATATAGATTAGTAGATTCATGAAAGAGTTGGGAAAGGAGCAGAATGATTGCAAGTTGTTCAATGATAGTTGTAGTGAAATTTGTTTGGCAAAGAACTCAACATTTCATTCAAGAAAAAAACACATTTAGTTGAGGTATCACTTCATACAGTAGGTATTGGAGGATGGGAATTTGAATCTGAAAAAGATTCATACAAGTGAGAACCCTGTGGATATGTTAACAAAGCCATTAGCAAAGGATAAGTTGGAGCTACACTCCACTTCTATTGGTCTTCAAGTTTGAGACTTGAGGAGGAAGAAACAAAGCTAAGGAAGGATCCAAGAATGACGTTGTACAAGTATGGTGCAATAATTAATCTCCAAGTGGGAGATTGTTGAGTTGTGGAGCTCAATTACTTTATTTTAGCATGCAATTAGAACTTGTTGGAAAATACAGTAACCTACATCGGTTAAGGACAGACCGCCATCGGTCGGGATAGACCAAAGATCGGTCGTGGTAGACTGACATCGATCAAAGGCAAGTAGGAACTAGCCATGGTTAGGTAGAACCAGCATAAGTTACCTATGCAATGATGTTTTAATTAACTCATGGGAATTAGATCTATTTTTGGCATTAAAATAGATTTATTAATTGTAATTGCATGGCTAAGTGCCCTAAGTCTAAAAATGACTATATAAACATAAAAGTTAGGGTTTAGAAGTTGTTTTGAGATTATTGATCATAATTACAAGATAATTATGTGAGAGAGAATTCTTGGTGAAAAATAAGAAAAACTTGAAGGAAGAAAGTACTGAACATCTGAGAGGTGTGGAAGATTGTAAATCTTCAATTGTATATCTTGTCAAAGCTTTGGATAATAGATTGACTTGTTTCTTGGTGGATGTAGCCCACATTGGGTGAAACACGTTAAATTTGGTGTTGATTTATTTCTCTTGTTTTGTGTATTTCTTTTGGTATAATATCGGCTTTAGTTTCATGTATGCTTAGATATGATATATTGTCTGCACTGACCGGTGTGCTAACCCCAACAACTATGAGTTCTTGGTAATGCATTTTGGACTAACAAATGCACCCTTTAAATTTCAAAGCTTGATGAATTCCATCTTTAAACCATTTCTGTGAAATTTTGTTTTAGTGTTCTTTGATGATATCTTAATCTATAGTAAAACATGGGAGGAACACTTGCATCATGTAAATAAGGTGTTGGAAACTATTGAACAACATCAACTTTATGCAAAGCCTTCTAAGTGTTATTTTGGTGTCAAGGAGATTGAATATTTGGGTCATATTGTCTCTTATGAAGGTGTTAAATTGGATCCTAACAAGATAAAATTCATGCTTGAATGGAAGGTTCTCAAAAGCCTAAAATCTCCGAGGATTTTGGGGCTTACAGTTATTATCATAGATTTGTAAGGAATTATGGCAACATCGCAGCACCAATCACAACTTTATTGAAGAAGACTCTTTCCATTGGAACGAGAAAGCTACTATGGCATTTGAGAAGTTGAAGGAGGCCATGTGCACCACTTTAGTTCTAGCCACCCCAGATTTTTTCAAAACATTCATTATTGAATGTGATGCTTCAGAGTATGGTATGGGGTAGTACTCATGCAAGAAGGTCGACCCATTGCCTTTGAGAGCCACCAATTCAAAGGTAAGAATATATCTAAACTAGTTTATGAGAAAGAAATGCTAGCAATACTTCATGCATTGAAGCAATGGAGACCATATCTAATGGGCAAACATTTCAAACTAAAGACCGATCATGATAGTTTAAAATACTTCTTAGGGCAACGTTCATCATCATAAGAACAATAGAAATGGATCTCAAAAATTGTGGGGTATGATTTTGAGATAATATACAAGAAAGGGAAAGAGAATGTAGTTGTTGATGCTTTATCTCAGAAGGATGAATCAGTCGAGGCATTGTTGTGTGCCATATCTGTATCATTACAGGAGGATTGGATAGAGGATGCAAGGTTTGAATGGAAAAATGATCCGTAAAAAATCTCATTTAGAATCTCCAACAAGATCCAAGCATGTCAGAAAAATTTATACGAAAAGGAGATGCTTTATGGTATAAAGATAGATTATATCTATGTAAGAATTCAATCCTTAAAAATAGGGTTCTATCTGAGTTCCATGCTTCTCCAAAGAGGGGGAATTCTGGTTTCTTGAAGACTTATCATCGAATCAAGCATGATTTTTCTGGGAAGGGATAAAAGGGGATGTCCAAAAGATTGTGGTAGAATGCATGGTTTGTCAACAAAATAAAGGTGAAATAATTAAGTCCCCAGGGCTTTTAAAACCTCTATCTATTCCTAGCCAGAGGTGGGAAGAGGTGTCCATGGACTTCATCACAAGATTGCCTAAATTAGAAGGTAAAAATGTAATCATGGTGGTGGTGGATAGAATCACCAAATATGCCCATTTTTGTGCCTTAGCGCATCCATTTATTGCAAGTACAAGAGAAACTTCCTTTAAGGATACAATTCAGAAGCTACATGGGACACCAAATATTATAGTAAGTGACCGAGACCCTATCTTTACTAGTAATTTTTGGATTGACTTGTTCTCATGTTTGGGCACACAACTAGCTCGTAGTTCCTCTTATCACCCCGATCGATGGGAAAAATGAGGTGGTAAACAAGTGCTTGGAGGTATATCTTTGTTGTTTTACGTCGATAAGCAAGCGAGATGGGTCCAATGGTTACTGCATTTGGAAGAATGGTGGTATATCACCTCCTTTCTTATTTCATATAAAATGTCTCCTTTCTTGGCATTATATGGGTACCATCCACCATCTATCACCTCATCTTTTAGAGTCCAGCCAAGGGTCCAAGAAGTTTTAGAGCATATTCAACACTAACAAGAGGTTCTTTCTAGTCTCGGGAGAATTTGGCCATGTCACGTAACCGCATGAAGCGACGGTAGACCAACATCGCAGTGAAAGACATTTTGAATTCAAAGTGATTGGGTTTTGTGTGTTTACAACCATATGAGTAAATGTCCTTGAAAGAACAGAAAAAGGATAAAATCTTTCACCTAAGTACTATGGTCCTTATCAAGTGTTACGAAGAGTGGCAATGTAGCATACAAACCGAAACTTCCTCCTACTACTCGAATTCATCCGGTCTTCCATGTATCTTTCTGAAGAAGGTAATTAGACGAGATGGTATCAACCCGAAAATGTTACTAGGGCTTGATAAAGAGGGAAGAATCATCTTGGAACCAATGTATCCTTCATACACGCACTAAGTGTTTGAGGACAAGGGTCATCACCGAGTATTTGATCAAGTGGAAAAATCTAGATGTTGAAGACGTAACTTGGGAGGATGCAAACTTCCCGCAAAGAACATCCAGATCTTCTCAACATTGGGGACAATGTTTCTTAGAAGGGAAGGGGCATGCTACGCCCTTAATCATATATCTTATATTAAATGTATATAGTCGACTCGTGGCTATCATAACTTCTTATCATTATGTATCTCTTTCATATATGTTATATTATCATTAGTGGGTCGGCCTTGGTGTTGGACATAGCATAGGAATAGTATATATAGGGGTTAGCTTGTAGTATTTGATCATCATATTGGGCGTTGAGTCTTATTGTTTGGTTTGGAGGTTTCCCCCTCGAAGTGGCTAAGCTATTCTACTTGCACATTGAGTTCATTTATTTGAAATATTGCGTTCATTGGTGTTATATTGCTGTTAATAATCAAATTTATACAAGTAATTCCATTACTGATTTTTTTACAAATAATGTTGGAAGTTAATTTAGTAGAATAGCTCCAAGTTTCCTAACCTCACATTCCTTTTTATTTTTGATATTGCACAACAAATCTAATTAATCTTTAAAAAGCCTTAAAAATTTTGGTGAACCCAACTTCTTACTGAAACATTTGTTTCCCAAAACCCTAGTTGCCCAAGGTTTTCCCATATTCTACTAATAGGAATCATTCTCCTAATTTTGGTTCCCTTCATGGATTCTCTTAGTGATTCTACTATATCCTTCCTTGATTTTATGCAACTTCATCCCAAATGTAAGGATATAATCTATGATACCTTTCAACGCACCCGATTTCTTCCTAACACCTCTATTTCTTATTTACGAGAGTGCATGCAAGCATCTCTTTCTTTAGATAAATCCATCTCCTTTACCTCTACTATTTTACCCTCCAAGGATATCCATCATAAAGTCCTTACTTTATATATTCAAGCCATAATGAACACTACATTGGTCAAGCATGTCCTAATTTATCATTACTCGATCATTAGTCTCTACGTGATCTGTAAACTCTTCAACTTTGGAATTATCCACAGAATCAAAATTAATCACTATTGTTCTACTTTATATTAGAAAATAACAGAGATATCTAGTGAATGAATCATGCTTATGCTTAGAATCAATAATTACAAGAAAGGGAAGAATATAAGCTCACAAAACACCAACAATTTTATCCTGGAAAACCCCCTCAAAGGAGGAAAAACTAGTCGGGAAGGGAAATTGCTCTTTCTTCCCACTTTTATTGGCCAATTCAAATAAAAAGTGCATAAATTATAATAAGTATGAAATAGAAGTAGATAATATCCCTACACTTCCTCTCAATTACTTGTTTTCTCTGTCTCACACTCCGTTATTCTACAAAATACAATTCTGCCACTAAGAATTTCTTTCTCACTTGCTTGTATGCTTTGATGATCCTTGTTTCTCCTCTACAACATGCATTTATAGCCTTTCTCATGTCCTCCGTGCACTGGAGAATGGGAAAGGTCATGGAGGAGAAGAGAAATGAACATACTTTCAAATTCAGAGGTTGTTCATTTCAGATTTTATTTTCTGTCTGTAATGGCCAGGACCGCCGCCCTATACAAACCGGTGGTCCTAGGACCATTGCCACATGGCGGCCAGAACTGTAACCACCACCACCCTGCAGGGTGTCGACCATGTTACTTAAAAGATAGAACCTCTGTTTATTGCTTTTCTTTCTTTGTGTTGACTGATTTTGATGAAGTAGAGTTATTTTGGATCCCTATGGATCACACCTCCCCTACTTAGGAGGATTTTGGTCCCATAAAAGCTTAGTGGGGGAGTAGATGAGGAAATAATTCCCTCACTTGCTCCTTCGAGTACCACCGGGCTTGCCTTGGTGTCTTTCCTTTTAGTCCAATTTGCCAAGACTCCTACAGACCTCTTCTAGTCTCTCTAACCTTCTGCTACAGCACTACATCCTCCTCTAATTCACCTTGTGAGTCCAAGACACAATCCTCAATGGAAGGTAGCAACTGTATTTCTTCATCTTCATCTAACATGGATGGCTCATATAGGTGTAAGTTCTTTCATTTTACTATAGAGTACATCCTCATAAATGATGGCAAATCAAGTCAAAAAGCATTTTCCCCAACCTACTCCAATATGGTGAAGGGTCCATATCGTAGTGGCTTGATATTTCGTGCTTGACCTTGTAGCCTCTCCTTGCTCAAGTAAAGCCAAAATTTATCTCCAACATGAAGCTTATGTTCCCTCCTATGCTAATCGTGCCTAGCTTTGTACTTGGCTTGAGATTTCTCTAGATGTTCTTTGACTTTGAGATGGATTCTCTGGTTCCTCTCAATGAATTTGTTTTCTCTAGTCACCCTTGTGTCTCGTGTCTCCTTCTCTTCTTGCTATCCAACTGCTACATCCAATGGATTTGTAGGTAGATATCCAAAACATGCTTCAAATGGTGACTTCATAGTGGATGTGTGTACTACCCGGTTATAGGAATGTTGAATGTAGGCTAAGGACTCATCCCAAGTCCTTGGGTATTTATTGTTATACCCTCTGATCAACTATACCAAAGTCCTATTTACCACCTCTATTTGTCCATCTGTCTGTGGATGGAAATTTGTGCTCCTCTGTAACCTAGTATCCATCTTGTCCCACAAAGTAGTCTAAACTTCCCCAAGAACTTGGAATCCCTGTCAGAAACAATAGACTTTGGCAAACCAAAATGCACCCATACATTAGCAAAGAAAAGATCTACCACCTCATGTGCTTTTACTATCTTTTTACATGCCATAAGAATACACATTTTACTAAATCTATCAACAACAACATAGAGATATTCATGGCCATGTTTAGACATAGGTAATCCTCCTACAAAATCCATAGAAATGTCCTCCCACGGATGAGTAGGTGCTTGCATGCAATGCCATATACAAACCTTCCTTCATAGTCTTAGGCTTACTAGTACAACAAAGTTTACATCCCCATATAAATTTTGATACTTCTTGCATATTGGGCCAATACACGTACCTTTGCAAGTGGGCTAGGGTCTTACTAACACCGAAATGTCCCACTACTTTCGAGGTATGTGCTTCCCTCATCAATAGAATTCACTCTTCTTTTGGCACACAAAGCTTCCCCCATCAATAGAGTAGCCCATATTTGAGATAACAATCTTCAATCCCTGTCCTTTCAGCCCCTTGGGACTGCAACTTCTGAAATGTCACCCCAAAGTCTTTGTCCTGGGCATATGCCTCTCCGTAAGCTTCCTTCGTGAAGGGCTCAATCTGAGAGATAGTGGCCAAATAGGAAAACTTCTCCATGTGGGTGGCCTGGACAACATGTCTGCCACCAAGTTTCTACTACCCTTCTTGTATTTAATCACCAGATGGAACTGCTGAAGGAACCCCATCCATTTGTAGTGCCTTGCGCTGCTACATTTAGATTGTTTGCAAATCTTGGAGAGGTTTTTGTTCGGTGTGCACAATAGTTTCTTTACCCAACAAATAATGTTTCCATTTTTTAATTTCCTGAACTAGTGCATACATTTCTTTATCATATATTGAATATCCTTTAACTGCTGAAGTGAAAGTTTCAGAATGATAGCATATGGGTTTACCTCCTTGAAGTAACACTATGCTCCCATAGCGTAATCACTACGGCATCTGCCTCTATTTCAAAAGGTTGTTGCAAATTAGGAAGAGAAAGTACTAGAGCATGAATAATCTTGTATTTCAATAACTCAAAGGATTTGTCTTGTTCCTTACCCTAGTCAAAACCCTTACTCTTTGCAACCACTGTGTGTAGAGGTGTTGCAATCACGGAGAAGCCCGGAATGAACTTCCGCATGTACTTGTACTACTCCCAAAAAACTCCTAGTATCTAGTGGCTCCTATTGGTGTTGGCCAATTAGTGATGGCTTCCACCTTCTTTAGATCCACTTGTAGCTCTCCTCCTCTAACCATGTGCCCAAGATAGACAAGTGACTATTTGGAAAATTCACATTTCTTCATATTACAAAGTAGCTATTTTTCCCTGAGAACTTGCAAGACTTGCTACAAATGAGTTAGATGTTCTTCCCATGTGGCACTAAAGATCAAGATATCATCTAGATATATAATGACACATGAATCTATGAAATCTCGCAATACATTGTTCATCAGTCTCATAAATGTAGCGGGTGCATTGCATAAGCCAAAAGGAAGTACTAACCATTCATACAAACCTTGTTTTGTCTTGAAGGCAGTCTTCCATATATCCTTCTCCTTCATTCTAACTTGGTGATAACTGGACTTGAGATCCAACTTTGTGAAGAATTTGACATGTTGAAGCTGGTCTAAGAGGTCATCTATGTGGGGAAGTGGATATCTGTTCTTTATGGTGATCTTGTTCAAAGTGCAATAGTCGATGCACATTCTCCAAGAACCATCCTTCTTTAGCACCATCACAATAGGTGAACCACATGGTGAGGTGCTTGGACGTATCACCCCTTAGTCTAGTAGTTCCTGGAGTTGTTTCTTTACTTCAGTACTCTCAAGCAAGGATTTCCTATACAACCCGATGTTTGGTAGAGGGGACTTTGCAATAGCTAAATCTCATGCTCTACTTCCCGTTTTGGTGGTAACCCACTAGAGCCTGAAAAACTTCCTAAAAAGACTGAATAATACTATCCAAATCATGTTTTCCTGGTTAGAAATATCTGAAACTTCTATCCCATCTTGTTTATCCTTTAATAAAAGTAAACAAAACTGATTATGATTTTCCTGAATAAGTCATTTTGCTTGGTTAGCACTCACCATAGTAACCCATGTCTTACGCTAGTGTGCCCAGGATGTTATAGATGATCCCTTCCTTGAACCATCTGTACTGGTTCTCCCTTCTCATGAATATAACATCCCTGATAAACAAGTAAGGGCTCCTGAATACAACATCAAAAGCATCAAGTGGGATAACGTCAGCTTCCAAAACATCAATATACTGGGAATTTATCCCAAACTTGACCTTACATCTTCTTGTTACCTGAATTTCAACACCCTTCTTCACCCAACCCAAAGGATAAGGGTGTGGATGCTCGTAAGTCTCAAGACCAAGCTTCTTTACAACTACTTCAGAAATCAAGTTAGACTAAGAACCGGTATCAACCAAAGCATTTACCTTAGTTCTCTTGATCTGGATTTTGATCTGGAATAGTCTACTCATCTCCTCTTCCTGGCTATCCATGTTGGTGGTCAGTGCATCCAAGCCTCTCATCTACATCGAGTCATCTTCGATTTCCACCTCCCCTTCTATTTTCACAGATGTCATGGAATTCTTCGAGTCCTTGATTTCGTTCTTCGGATTTAACTCCGGATGCAACTTACAACATGTAGCGTTAGTATGACCATTGATATCACAGTTCTTGCAAAAATTCTTGGGATCTTTACAAGTATTCAAAGTAGTGGCAGCTTGTTTACCTTTCCCTTTCCACTTACCCTTGTTACTTGTTTGCCCATAATCCTTTTTCTGCTGATTTGTTGACTGCTTTACCCTTGGCTCTGCTTCTCCTTTCTTCTTTTCATCATCTATGTAGTATGCCTATACACATGCTTCATTGAGATCTTTGGGCTTTGTGGAGATGACTTTTCTTCGAAGGTGAGTGTGAAGTCCTCCCAAGTACTTGGTCAAAATATCCTCATCCTCCAAGTCCATGTTTAGCAACATGGCTTGCCTCCAAAACTCCGTAGTATAGTCCTACACACTTTGACCATTGCCTTGTCTAAAATACTACCATTTAATCATTTGGTCAGTTTTGTGGCCAATAGGATAGAAATTAGCTCTAAGTAATTCTTTAAATTCTTGCCAAGATTTTACAATAGGACACTTCTTCTTCTCACAAGTGGTTAGATGGGTTTCCCACCAAACTAGAGCATGTCCCTCCATTTTGAGATGTGAAAAGGTGATCCTCTGTGCCTCAGTGACATTATGGATGCTAAAGTAGACTTCTAATTGTTTTAACCATTTATCAAGCAACTCTGCATCTACTTGTCCTTCAAAGCTTTTAATCTCAAATTTCGTTTCAACTTTAAAAGGAGTATGCTCAGATTTTACCTTTTCTCTTGTGTTTGAAGTCTCTTCTTCATGCTCTTCCCCATAACTTTCCTCATGGTGGCTCCTTCCTATGCCAAAATTTTCAGCTAAGCCTCGAACCACTAAGTCCATGGAGTCTTGTTTGACAAAAGTTGTCTTTTGTAAATCAACAATATCTTCTTGCCTTCTAAACATCCTATCCATCATGGTCTCCAGCATCTCGATTCTACGGACCAAGTTCTCTTCCTCCATTTGTCCCCGAATTCTCTGTTTCCACTTCTTTGTAGAAATTTCTGGATCGCAAGGTAAAGCTTCTTTGCCTTTAGATCTTATCAATGTCATACAAATTCAAGAACAAATACCAAAGTCCTGGATACTTATTAGCTCTGATACCAAAATGATCTGTAAACTCTTCAACTTTGGAATTATCCACAGAATCACAATTAATCGTTGTTCTACTTTCTATTAGAAAATAATAGAGATAACTAGTGAATGAATCATGCTTATGCTTAGAATCAATAATTGCAAGAAAGGGAAGAATATAAGCTCACAAAACACCAACAATTTTATCCTGGAAAACCCCCAAAGGAGGAAAAACCAGTCGGAAGGGAAATTTCTCTTTCTTCCCACTTTTATTGGCCAATTCAAATCAACAAGTACATAAATTACAATAAGTATGAAAGAGAAGTAGATAATATCCCTACACTTCCTCTCAATTACTTGCTTGCTCTATCTCACACTCCTTTCTTCTACAAAATACAATTCTAGCACTAAGAATTTCTTGCTCACTTGCTTTCATGCTTCGATGATCTTTGTTTCTCCTCTACAACATGTATTTATAGCCTTTCTCATGTCCTCCCATGCACTGGAGAATGGGAAAGGTCATGGAGGAGAAGAGAAATGAACATCCTTTCAAATTCGAGGTTTTTCGTTTCAGATTTTTTTTTCCCGTAATGGCCAGGACTGCCACCCTATGTAGACTAGTGGTCTAGGACCGCCACCTGTGCAACAGGTTTGTAATCGCTACCCTGCACAGGTGGTGGTGGTCCTGTTACTTAAAATATAGAACCTCCATTTATTACTTTTCTTTCTTTGTGCTGATTGATTTTGATGAAGTAGAGTTATTTTGGATCCCTATGGATCACTATGACATTTATTTTCTTCACCATCTAGGTATATCTACTCGGGATTTATCCCCAATGATGTGACTATCCATGATTGTACCAATTTCACTCATCAAGTACTTGGCCATATTTACCTACTTATTTCTATAGTCCTAAGACCCTTGACATATTCTACTATATTTTCTCGAGATACACCCCATTATAACATCCTACTTGACAACCATGGGTACATGTTATGGGTATCACAATTATATCTATTGGTTTGTAATTCACTCATCACTAATCTACTTATATGTATCCACTAAACCCCATCCCTTTCAACTTTGTGCATGATGATAATTCACATGTTTACCCATTGCTCTTCACATCATGCTAAATAAATTACTTGAGTACAATCTTGTGTCTCTCCCTCCACCATTTTAGGTTAATGTAAGTAAGCATCACCATATTTTTATGTTAATGCTTATTGTAACTACCATGTATGTATCAACCACCTCACTAATCGATGTTTCAATACCGGACATTATATACAATATCTTATAGATACAAATGCAATTAAATTGGATGATCACACTAATTATTCTACTAAGTTCACACCACGTGTTTATCCCCTTACTTCCCTCAACAATATTACACCTATTTTAAAAATTCATCGATTATCATGTAATACCACTACCATCTCATTATTACCCCTCCTCCCGTATTATTCCTCATATTGCTTCTCACACTCTAACTCCTATTGTTTCTTCTATTATACCCATGACTTTGGGGGTAACCCATATTACCCCGCACAATGTTTAAATTTCTATGGATTTAAAATTGGTTCCCTATGAAACAATATCAATATTATTCTATTGACAATATACATATTAATACAAATAATTTTATAGCTCCTTCATATGATCCTTTAGTACAATCCCCAAAGGATATGACCTCTCCACTCACTCCTTTCCGTTCTACCCCGAAACCTCCACAAGAAATGACACCATTAGTACATGCTTGTTCTTGGTTCACCTTATATATCTTCATAGGATTCACCTTTGTTGAAAATATATCATTTTTTCACCCACTACATACACCGATTAACTTAATCATTCCTCCACTAGTTCCATTTTCATTTCCATCTACTCTTGGTTTTAATCATTCCAATCCTATTTGGCCGTGTACCCTTTATGATGATCTATCCTTTGTACATCATTATGTCCCATCTATTTAGAATACTCATAGGCCTCCTAACACACATGTTATATCTATCATCTCTTTCCTTCTTAGGTTGATAACATGTATCCCCACACACATATTACATCTAGTTGATCTCGCCCTCTAGGATTCTTCATAAGTATTTTACTACACACCTCATGTCTAGTGGTTTTCACTCTTTTAACCTGTGAAAGTGAACCAAAAGGATATAACATATCCCTCACACATCAAGATCATTTCACTCCAATGGAAATGAACATGTGCTCCAAGAAATTAACCATAAACAAAATATTCATGCATAAGGGAAAATCGGTTTAACATTCTCATAGATAAGAAAAAAAAAAGTATAAGGAGTGTTGTATAGCTCCCAATATAAGACTCATCATACCTCCATAAGGGAGAAAGGAGATATAATCCAAAAATGGAGTGTAACTTTGGTATGACGTAAACTGAAACATATGACAAATTCTATGACGGAATCTATCATATAAATCCTAATGACACCTAAGACATATGACTAACCTAAGTGCAATGACTCTCCATGTGTGAGGTGGAAAATTCCTCGTAAATAAATAAAGGAAAAATAATACCTCACACAAACACCCTTCATCAAATCTTAGGCAAAGGCATGACAAGCCGAAAGATAAACAAAACTCCCTGACAACTAAGAAAGATGTGTCATATGGGTCATAAGAATTAAAGGCCTAATAAGGCACCCATGTACAAACTACAATATTTCTAGAATAACAAGAAGAGGATAAGAGGACTAAAAATTATGATGAAGATGAGCAGCTCCAGAATACCTCACCCTAAGAAGAGAGCATAAGTGAAGGAATTTGGCTTCAATGAAGGGCTTGGTAAAGATTTCTGCAACCTAATTTGAATTCTAAAAATATTACAAGTCGATGATGTCTCCATGGATCAACTCCTATAAAAATTGCACGTGGATCTCAATATGCTTCATTTTCTGATGCTAAACCAAATTTCGACAAATAAATATGGTGCTCATGTTTTCACAATAAATGATAGTAGGCCGCCCAAAAAGAATACCTAACTCTGTCAGAATCCCCTATAACCAAAAACTTCCATGAAAATGTTAGAGTGCTCCCCTATATTATGCCTCTATAGAATATATCGCAATCACATATTACTCGAATAACTAAAAAGACCCAAACTAAGAGAAAATATATATCCCAAGGTATAATTTTGATGATTGAGATCACCGCCCCAATCAAAATCAGAAATCCAACTAGATCAATATTTTTTCCTCTTAAGTAGTGTCTCGCCATTGATATGAGTGCGATGAACATAGTGAAGGATTTGCTTTGTTGTTCTTCAATGCAACTCATGAGGATCCTACATAAATTTTGACATGATGCCAAAAATTACGAAAGATTTGGCTAAGTGTGAGTCAAGTAGATCAAGCTCCTACTAACTGGAGATAAAGGGTACCATCAACTAAGGGAATGGACCAATCAACAACTAGTGTCACCCTAGAAAGGAATGGAGTAGGAGATGCATTACAATAATACATGTGAAACTTGAGTAACAAATAAAATTCATACTTAGGTTGAGAAATCACAATTCTCAAGTCAAATTGGGTAATCAATATCATAAGGAAGCGGGAAGTAAACCTAAATCGGTCATGGAGAACTTGTTGGCTAAGGAAGTCTTTACAGGATCAATGATCGAGGAAGAGTTACTCATAATCAAAATGTCATCAACATACATAATGAACATCAGCATGGACTTAAATTGCCGCAGAATGTAAACATTTGGGTCAGAGTGACACCTCTTGAACTCAAGAAAGGAGTCCATTTTGGCATATCAAGCCTAAGGGGATTGTTTAAGGCCATAGAGAGACTTCTTTAACTTGCAAACAAGGGAGGAATCTTGGAAATAACTCGGAGGTTGTTCCATGTAGATTTATTCCTCTAGGTCCCCATGAAGGAAGGCACTCTTAACATTTATTTTATGGACTTCCCATATGTGAGGGTCATTCCAATGGAAGTCATCATTTCAATAGGAGAAAAGGTTATTGAATAATCAATCCCATCTACATGAGAGAAACCTTTTCTATGAGTCAAAATTTATACTTCTCGATGTTATCATCGACACCATAATTTTTATGGTACACTCACTTACACCGAACTATTTTTCTTCCTTTCATAATAGGGGTGAGATCTTAAGTATCGTTCTTCATAAGTGAGGAATACTCCTCATCCATGGAAAAATCCCACTCAAGATTCCTAGAATCCTCCTAGAAAGATTCGGAATTCGGTCAAGCGAATAAAGAAAGTGTGGGGTCTAATGAAATCTAATGATTCTATCTCTCATTCAAAGGATCCCCTATCTAATCTCCAGTAGCTCAGTGAGGTCTTCCTATCCTAACAAGGACCGGGAGGAGAGTCGGGTTTAGGATCTCGTAGATTCTTCACTCGAGTGAGAGGGTACATAGTCCTCATCATCACTACTTGTCATAATCATAATATTTTGAATCGCGATGAGTGGGAGTAGGAGGATCATGAGGAGGAGGCTCCACAAAATCATCATCAAAAGAATCAAAATCAAAATCAGAGAGGGGAAAAAGGACTTCAAATGGGTGGAAAAGTGGAAGTAGAAGATGACTCATCAAACTTCACACTTATCTCAATATAAATTTGATGAGTAGTAGGGTTCAACAATCTATATCCCTTCACGCCATCAGGATACCCTACAAAGATACAAGGTTTAGACTGTGGTTCCAAGGCCTTGCATCTCTTTTTGGGAATCTCGAGCCATAGCAGTTGATTTGAAGACGTGAAAGTTCTCAACATCAGGTTTGCGTTCATACCGGGATTCAAAGGGTGTTATCCCTTTTACTTCCTTATGTGTAATGTGGTTTTGAATGTAACAAGTGTGGTTCATGGATTCAGCCTAATACTGCGGAGGAAGGGATTAAGAATAAACCATACAAGTGGCCATCTCCTTAAGCATTCAGTTTTTTCTTTTTGTAACTCCATTTTGGGAAGGGCTATAATCAATTATACGTTGTAAAGTGTAGACACAAAATCTATTCTCTTGGGTACTTTTCTAGGTCTTAAATCATACTAATGTATACATGATTCCTAAGCAAGAAAACTAGCGGTTAAAAATTCCTTTCGTCCTTTGTTGCTTTATCTCTTGCACATTACTATCTTTACACATCTTACATCTCTATCGGCACTTGACCGATTTAGCTTTTGATGGCATTAGACACTAGTGCCCATTTAGGATAGAAGTGCCCAAGTGCTCCCATCCCTCCTAGGTGCTCATGTCTGTCTATTTCTTCTTCTTACTATTTTGAGTCCCTTTTCACTTCTTGGTTTCCTTTTAACCCTTTGATTTGTCCTATCAGTTGTCAATTACAAAATTCAAACAAGGGAATCGTATATATACTTAGCTACTTCTTCTAAATAAGGGGGCCAAACACTATAAGCATTATCTATCACCACCTAAGCTTGAAAAAGGCACACGAGCACTACAAATAATACATCTAGCACATTCATACAAGGGACAAGGGCTACATTGATCTGCATACACTATATACACTGTATAGGAGGGGAGTATATTCAATTCCACCACACACATTTTGCATATTCGGGACAGCTTTTGATATAGCTCCTGCTATTATCGTGAAAATTTCACAAGGGGAACCTAGGGCACAAGACACATATACACACACATAGAAAACTACATGGAGTCATATATGTAGCTCAACGCTCGGTTGTAAGTCCACTCTTCGGGTGACCATTGGGGTTAGTCTGACTCCACATTTTGCATATTTTTTATTAGATTTGATGTGGTTTGTGGACATGTGCAAGTAGTCATTTGTTTTGCAGGTTGCATGTGTGACCGAAAATCGAATAGTGAAGTGGGGGTGAAAAAGAGTGAGTAACAATGAAGATCTTTTGACCCATAATAGACTAGGTTCTGAGCATCTAAGCAAACACTTCCACCCATATCAGTCATTAGCACCTAGGGCACTCCTGTCCTTCTATGGGTGCTTCTTTTTGGTACATTCAGGGTTCCAAACCATCATCAAGACTTTACGATGTTGTTTCCATCCTATTCCAAGATATACATAGACTGATCATTCCCATGTTGCATGAATCATCTAAGTCATCATCCATTTATCATTTGCTTAGGGTTTTACATTGTTGAATGCTTAATGCTTGCACATTACTTGTATTTAATCATCTAAATATCATTTGTTATAGTAAGTTACTTTGAAATAATATTTAATTCAAATTAGATTAAATCATTTGGTGAACCCCAACTCGTGATCGAATACTAGGATCCTTATTTTCCTATTCTATCAGATTTTTCTTTCCCTAACCCCAAACCCTAGTTGCATTAAGGTTCATATTTCCATCTATTTTTATCATACATTTGATATGCATAGTTCTTCCTAGGGTTTCATCCTTGGTCCTATCCTCTGGTCACTTTCTAGGGATCTTATTTCACAAATTACCTTTTCTTTCATATAATGGCCTCTAAAGTTCCTCAAGTATCCTTGTATCAATTACTTCAAAAGCACCCAATTTGCAAAGATGCTCTCAAAATCCATACATACAATGTACCTCCCTCATGATATGCCACCTTCACAAGTAAGTGTAATTTTCAATCGTATCTCCACCTCCCATATTAGTCCTAATAACACAACCAATCAATCCATCTTCAAGTCAATTCAATCTTTACACCTTTTATTTCAAGATAAATTTCAAGATATGGAAACCACAATTACATCCCTCACAACTGAAATCCAACATCTCAAGGATGTTTCTCATGCCCATGCTAGTTCTTCTTCTACACCTTATACTAATCCCATGTCTACTACATGTGCTCATATAAGTGAGGTCAATGTCTTACCACAACAAGCACCTCTCAAGTTTGATCGAAATGTTAGGAAACATGATATTCTCTCTAAGATCCTCAATCACCAGTTAATCACCTTGTCACCTATTCATTACTACCCTCCTTATCGGCTTGTAAAATATAAATGTCACCCGTTTTGAAATTATCATAAAATTAATGGACATCGTCACAATTATTGTTTTGCTTTATAATGAAAAATCAGGAAACTTAAGCATCAAGGATTTATTTTATTTTCTACATAATATTTTGTTACACACTCATCTCCAATTACTAAACCCTAATGGGTTCCCAAATCTGATCCTTCTATGTCTAACGAGCATCACACAATAGTCACTCTTGTTCCTTCTCCAGTAATGCAAGAGTCACCACAATCCCCATCTAAGGACAAACCATCAAAGGAAGAACAACCAATTCCCTCACCACAAGATAAGACCCCTCACCAACCTTCTATAATTAAACTTACAATTCAACCTTTCGATCCAGATAATGCCTATGTTGATGATTGGGACACATTTCAACATCTTCCACCATGGCATGGTATCTCTCACATCATCAAATAGATCTCCATCACTCGCACACTTGGGGGCATCAAATTTCCCCCATAGTTGCACATTCTAATAAGAAATTTCCTATCCATACTACTCACATACACACCTATACCTTACTTTTGCTTTACACTTCAAGTCAATCTTTCTAACACTTTCTCTTATCTACACTATGAGCACACCTTGCTACATTTATCTATGCTTATGGCTTCCCTTTCTGCTCCTATGTCACTCCATACACGTTTTTCTCCTCATGCTTACTTATGGATCCTTCTATTCATGATACACATACTAATTTATATATATGGTACACATCATTTCGTTCACTATACATACTCTGGTTATTCTTTCTCACAATGATCACATCTATTTCCCAGAGAGCTTATGATATACACACTTGGGGGGCATCAGAATTCCCCCCTCCTCACTTACTTCTTATACTATTACTTCTTCCTATCTATACAACACAATGTTGTTACTACATACTCTACCTCACCACCTAATGACACACTCTTGTTCTACGGTTCATACTTGACTATTGAGGTGCAATTACTAAATGAAACTCATGTCAACATATCCATTAGGGGAAATGTGGCTCCTCCCTTCTCCACATCTTGCATATCATAGCATACCATCACTTTCAAACAACATATGCACATCTTGGTTGTATTTACTCTTAATAGCTTATACTATTTACGTGCCGCACTTTGTTTCCTATGCTAGTTAGATACTTAATATGTCATTATCTTTTGTTATATACACATACACGTTAACATGGTATCTTGAGGTGAAAAGAGGAATGTTACAAATTCTTACACGATGCATGAAGCTCAAAACTTCTCTTTACTAGTCTTGTTGAGGCTCCTGGGGCATCTACCTTTACTATTCTCCTACTCCATATCACATATCCTATTATTACAAAATTTACTACTTTTCATTATGGTGACTTACTTTTAACTTATCTCGTACGTGCTTTGACATATTATTTATCTTTCTAACATGCTAAAGGGTGTTTCATGTGTAGAATTTTCCTTTCAGATTCTATAAAACCATTGCTTGTGTCTTCTTGCTTGTTGACTATTATTTCCTATTGTTTGTGGGTTGTGCCCTATGTCATGCTTGCTCATTACTTTACTATGGCTGCTTCAGCCCTTATTGTCTTGTAACATTGTGAGTGATGTCCCATATATGCAACCCAATGTTTACGGCCGCTCTTGTCTTCATAATTGATTGATACATTATATTCCATTGCATGCTAGCTCTTCTACAATATCACTTGTTTCTAGCCTATAATGTTTGCATGTGCCTTGGTTGTTAGATATCACAAACACTGAGAGGGGGTGAATTGGTGCTTAGGACAATTAAGGTCTTTTCAAACTTTTTATCTTACTTAAATTGAACTAGTAGTTAGACTAAGAGCACAAGAAGAAATTAAAGTAAGCAACACAAATAAGAGTGATACAGTGTTTATAATGGGAAACCCAAGAAGGAAAAAATCCACTTTGAAATCAGCCTTTTATTTAGAACACCAATTCTAGAATATTGATTTACAACTGATTAAGCACCCACTTAATCATGAAGCGCCCACTTAAAATATTCTTTCAAGCACCAACTTGAAGTCTACTAAGCACCCACTCAGCTAGATTTAATCCAAGCACCTACTTAGACACTATTAGAAAATTATTGATCATTTAGTTAGTTGGTTTCTCTATCAACTGATCATGATCCTTTACTGACACAAATTATTCATTTGCTCTTTTTCTATTCTCTAGATTTTGCACCTATTCACCATCGGGGATACCTGATTTGCACCTAACTCCCATTCTATGCCTTGATTTCACCTACTTGATTACTGTGTTTGAGTATAACAATATGAGATTTTAAGTTCTATATAATTCACTCCCACCCTTCACTATTATTCTCTAATCTCTATCACCGTAATCAACTCTTCCATTACTGATCCTTAGTTTTATTTTTCACATCCTTGCATTATCTTCAATATCCTTCAATCACAATCCTATTTCCATTTTTATCACTAATCTATTTTACATCATATCCACACATTCACCAAATATGTTGTTTTCATAAGGAATTTGAAGTACAACTACATACATACATACATACATATATATATATATATATATATATATATATATATATATATATACCTTCTTTGTTCTTATTGTAACTCCTCATACTTCTAATAAGATACACTTAACAACTTCAAAAGAATCGAGCTTGTGAACTATCTCCTTACATTCTCTTATCCTCTACACTCCTTACTCAACTTTATTTGTCTCCATTTGAATGACTCTTCAACTTCAAACTATGACTGTTCATTTAAAATTTTAGCTTCAACAAATGCATCATGACCTTTCACATATCCTTTTCTAATCAAGAGACCTTTCATAGAATGGATTAGACAAATAAAAATAGAACTCAGTCCCTTCACCTTTCATTTTGAGTAGAATTATGATGAAATTAATTAATTTCTTCACCTTTCCTATCTTGATAAATCAAAAAATGTTTCACGTATGGTGTCTTTAGTTTTGTTGCTAATGAAGTATTGTTTTCGCTTAGTTGGAGATAAGAATCACTCACTTTGTGACCGAGAAGTATACAAGTGACCCTCTTCAAGACTTTACAAACTTCGAGCCAATAGTTTGAACATAACATCCAACATTTTAAGAGATAAGATATAAGGAATTGATGTTTCAATACACACTTCACAAGTTTGCATAGCATGAGGAAGACCTATACTACAAATGCATGGAGAGAAGACATTTTGCATTTCCATAGCACAATGAATCCTCAAGAAATAAAGGTAATTCTAATCATTAATTCAATCTTGATCAACCACGAAGCTCTCATCTATGCCCTTTTATTTGCAAAAGATCTCATGGAATTTGAAGAAAACCAATTTTACTAGTCGTTTTAAGACTGCACCACATGTGTTAGGAAAATTTTGTCACAAATATCTCCACCAATACTAAACCAAATACCATAAATCCTACCGCAATCGATTTCTAGCATGTCCATAGATATTTGTTTTAAGTTACATGAAGATTGGATGGTTGGAAGGTTTTAATCAATTGAAAACATGTATTAGAAACCCTAAATAAGGGCAACACATGCTGTGAAGCTCGAGAGCCAAAATAAACAAGGATCTTGTAAATTTCTCAATGAAATTTTAAACTCTCACCTGTTGTGGCCTTTTAGAAAGATTCTCAAACTTCCTTCACAACTTTATATGCCTAAAACCCTTTAAATTTTCTCTTATGGTTCATTGTTACAATTCAAAGTTGAAGAAGATGACTATACATTTACTTGTCAAGAAGGAATACTTAAAAATCATCCTCAATCAACTCCCAAGATGAATTGAAGGCTTTGAATGGGTATTCTGAGCTTTGACACCTTCAATTAAGGGAAACACCACATTTTTGAATTCAAATTTGCACCTTGACAGAAAATTGTCTTTTGCATGAGTTCTCACAAAACATTATATGCACTGTGTTATTACACAACCCATAAGGCATAGGAAACCCTTGACTTCAAATTCAATGGTAGCGAGGGGAACAATAGGAATATAGTTGACTTCAACTGATCCAAAAATGAGTGCTTGAAATTAACACTTTTAATCATTTCAAAGGATCTTCAATTTTAATTAACTTAAAAGGATTGTATACTTCCAAAACTTATCAAAATATGATTTAGGACTGAAATCAAACTGAAATTAAGTTTGCAATTTTACTCAAAATTTCATTGTTTGATTGAAGCCCCAAAAATTATTGTTTCAGATTTAATTGATTTTTCCAATTTTATCAATTCTGATTATAGTTGCATCCATATTCATATTTTGAATTTAAATTACTTACAAATATCAGAAACTGAAAATAAAATCAGAACACAACACCCAAATTGTTTACAGGGTTCGGAATTCCTACGTCCCCGGGTTTGTGGTGAACTGATCCATTAATAATGTTAAAAATGTAAATACAATAACATTTACATTAACTAATAATGAATCAAAACTTGTAACACTTTTTTTTAGACCTTCAAAGGATGTTAATGGAGCTCAACCTATGTCCTTCACCTTCTTGATCCACTTGCAGCAGTGTCTCCCTTTGGTTCTACACCTTTGTGTGACTTTAATAGAAAATAACTCTATCAAAAAAGCTCCAAATTAAATAAGTGGTCATATCATTGTGACCGTCTCAAAATTATGAGCAACTTTCATATATAATTTGATATTTGGTTTTAAGTGGAAGTGCCTCAAATTTGTATTTTTCAAAATCTGTCTCCTTATTGGCTTGACATGCACTGCACTTCCTCATTACAAATACAAGAGCGCTTTATTTATACCACTTACAAGAGAGTGGCAGGTTGGTAAGGATGATTATGTTTTTAGATGAGGTGCTAGGTTCAAATCCCCCTTCCATTAGGCACCCAATTTAGCCATTGACCCCACATTTGGTAGGAAAAGGATAGGATAAGCATGTAAATAGTTTTTGTCCACAAAATCCTCCTTATCCCATGGGACTAGGCTTATTCGCATGGAATGGATTAAATAAATTATTGTTATTATTATTTTAAATATAAAACCACTAAAAACCTGCCAAGTGTCATGCCCATAATATGTCATTTGTCCATGTCACAGTGTGCCATGTCATCATTTGACCACAACTTTGACTATGCATATCTTTCGCATACGAACTCGTTTGGTCCATTCAAAATGCATCGAAAGCTTGCATGCATTTAGCTCTATACCATGGAACTAATTTTTAAAAAATTACAAGACCATAAATTTTGTCTTGTCGCCAATTGCCACGTGTCACCTTGTCATTGGTACACTTGTTGACCAAAGTTGACTTCCATGTTGATTTGAACTTTGCTGGACATAACTTAAGATCGAGTGTCTATTTTTTACGTTCTCACAGTCATTGGAAATCTCTATGAAGGATTTACTATACTGACATGGTCTAGGAAATTTTAGGGAACTTTTGGCACTGAAAAATATCCCCTGATCATTCCTCCCTACTGAGAAGGCTTTTTGTCCACAAAAGTTGTGTATCAACCCACAAAACATGTTATCTCTTCCTGCATTGCAAAAACACATACAAGAACCTGAAATAACATTATAGGTTAATAAAATGCAAATAGTTGATTAGTTAATTACATAAATGATCAGATAATAACACCCAATTAAGCTAGTGTTAAATTGAAATGGTGTAACCTTGTCAACTTTGCACACAACTGTGAACTGTCATACCCCATTGTAATGCCATCACAAATAATTGACCAGATAATAACACCCATTCTATTATAGAAAGATAGTGTTCAACTGTCACTTTTTGATACGGATGATTACTTAAATTACAATTTCATAACACAAATCAAAAGATACCGGACATCTAAACTACCCACTATCCATCTCTGAAATCAGTAATAACCGCAAGTATTCACTATCCATAATAAAATAGACTATCAATGCCCAAAAATAGCTATAGTCAACAACTCAATCCACATGATTCTTCCCAAAATAGTGTATCGCCATCACAAATAATAAGTCAGATAATAACAACCATCTATAACGGAAGCTAACATTCAACTCGATACTTTGTGATTATGCTCGATAACAACTAAAAATATTCACTATCCAGAATAATTAAACCATCAACGCCCAAAATGACTATAGTCAAAATCTGAATCAACGTGAATATGCAAATATTCTATCCATACACTGAACTATAAAGGGATAGATTATAAATTGTATGCTTACCCAAATTGGTGAACTGCCATAATCTACAAAATGATCACCTGATGCCTTTAAAAACCAATTTTTTAGTGTAATAAATTTACACCCTAATTGCAACCACATCTAATAGTTACAAAAATCATTTTTGCCCAAAATAAGGGTCTTATAAATTAGTGCAAATAACACATGTGGATACAACAAGTTTGTCTATTTATTACAATATCAAACAAGTGCCCGAATGGGTCTTATAAGCATCCATAAATTTGCACAAATGACAACACTATAAAACTACAAGTTTCAAAATAAACATTCTAACAATGCCCATATCCATGCATACTATTGTCAGAAATGGAATAAACAACCAAAATGTGAGAAGATGAATATGAGTATGATGAACCTATCACTCAAATCTTCTTTATGGCCACTTCCAAATTATTTCAAAGATGAATATTAACATAGGATCAAAATCCCTAAAATATAGCTTTGAAAATTTTTGCATACTATCACCAGTTACTATAATGCAAACATAAAGTTGAGAAATGCTTTACCCATCCAATTACTTAGATTTTTCCATTTAGGTGGTTTTATTTCCCCAGTACCAAAATGAGCATTTACATGAGTTAGATCAATAACTTTCCAATGTTGCATCAAGGAACATACCAACACATCTTAGCATCATGACCATTCCTTTTACAATGGGAAAAAAATTAAACTTCCTTATTTTTAGGAGTCTTACCCATTTTACCATTCCTTGAACTCTGTCTAGGAGAATGATTCTTTTGTTTAGGAGAGGTAGCCTTTTTGCCATTTCTCACCTTACCAGGGAGATATTGGTCTTTAGCACTTACCTTATCATTCACAAAAGGTATTAACTTCTTTATCATATTTTTCCTCTTCCAACAATATGCTGCAGAATGATTAGTACCTTCACAAAACGTGCAAGAAAAACCATACTTTTGTCTACCAAAGCTATATTGTTCAAACTGAAAGAGTGTTTTAGAAGTCTTAGGATTTAATTTCCCCTTAGTGTTATTTTTAGTGTAAGTGGGAGAAGGTGGAATATCATTACCTCGTTTACTTGCTTTCTTACACCTTTCATTGTTCCTCCTGATGGTGGAATCCTACAATTCTAGAGGTGTAGATCCTTGGCTGTTGGAAGCTTGTCTTCCTTCAGCTGCTTTGAAACTTTCTCCAATTTCCATTTGCCCACTAGAATAACCCAAACCTGCAAACCAGGTTGATCCTCTACATGTATTGGGTTATCATCACCTTGTCCATTTTTACCAAGGCATTTTCCGTTATATCCCATCTTAACCATTAGCTTAGACCCAATTCCCTTAGTGTTTTTTTCAAACTGACCCAAAGGAATATCTTAAACTGAGTAAGAGGAAGAATTAAAATGTGAACAACTTATAATGCATTTTTTCATAGTACCTGCATCTGATTTGGAAGGCATTTCCTTCTTGTGTTCACCTTGTTGCAACTTTGCCAAGAGGGCATCCTTGGTCCGTATTTCTTCCTGCAACTCTTTAACAAAGCCCATCAACTTCTTGCTTTGTGCAAGCATCTCATTGACATACTCCTCTTTCTTGGTTATAGAGGATTGTGGCTCATATTTTAACCGCACTATTTCCTCTTCCAAGGAATAAAAATTAGCTCTTAGGAAAGAGTTTTCTTCCTGGAGTTGGCGGTTAGTGGCTTCAAGATCATCCAGTTCTGTTTGGATGACTTGCCCATGATTCCTGTTCCTGTAAACACAACATGTACTTTAAAAATTCCACACTTGCAAAAGAATATTAACAAGCCCCAAAATGTCTACACACTGAAAAATAAAATCAATACTAAAACTGAAGCCAAAATTTCAAACACAATTAGAAGCTAATCCGAAATCTAACTACTCTGATACCAAACTTGATCCAAAAACGAGTGCTTGAAATTAACACTTTTAATCATTTCAAAGGATCTTCAATTTTAATCAACTTAAAAGAATTGTATACTTCCAAAATTGATCAAATTATGATTTAGAACTGAATTCAAACTGAAATTAAGTTTGCAATTTTACTCAAAATTTCACTGTTTGATCGAAGCCCCAAAAATCATTGTTTCAAATTTAATTGATTTTTCCAATTTTATCAATTATGATTATAGTTGCATCCATATTCATATTCTGAATTTAAATTACTTGTAAATATTAGAAATTGAAAATAAAATCAGAACACAACACCCAAATTGTTTATGAGGTTCGGAATTCCTACATCCCCGGGTTCGTGGTGAACTGATCCATTAATAATGTTAAAAAAATGTAAATACATTAACCAATAATGAATCAAAAACCTATAAAACTGTGTTTCAGACCTTTGAAGGATGTTAATGGAGCTCATCTTATGTCCTTCACCTTCCTGATCCACTTGTAGTAGTGTCTCCCTTTGGTTCCACACTTTTGTGTGACTTTAACATAAAATAACTCTACAACAAAATCTCTAAATTAGATAAGTGATCACATCATTTTGATCATCTCAAAATTCTGAGCAACTTTCATATATAACTTAAGATCTGGTTTTGAGTGGAAGTGCCTCAAAATTACATTTTTCTAAAAGCTGCCTCCTTATTGGATTGACACGGACAAGAGAGTGGCGAGTTGGTAAAGCTGCTTATCTTTTTAGATGAGGTGCTAGGTTCAAATCCCCCTTCCATTAGGCACCCAATTTAGCCATTGACCCCACATTTGGTGGGAAAATGATAGGATAAGCCTTTAAATAGTTTTTGTCCACAAATTCCTCCTTATCCCATGAGATTAGGCTTATTCCCGTGGAATGGATTAAATAAAATATTATTATTATTATTATTTTAAATCCAAAGCCACTAAAAATCTGCCAAGTGTCACATCCAAAATATGCCACTTATCCACGTCACAAAAGTGTGTCACGTCATCATTTGACCACAACTTTGACTATGCATATCTTTCGCATACAAACTCAGATTTGGTCCTTTCAAAATGCGTCAGAAAGCTTACGACAAGATCTATACCATGGAATTTTTTTTTTAAAAAATTACAATACCATCAATTTTTCCTTGTTGCCAATTGTCACGTGTCACCTTGCCATTGGTCCACTTGTTGACATGTTGACCAAAGTTGACTGAACTTTGACCGGACATAACTTGAGCTCAGAGTGTCTATTTTTATGTTGTTATAGTCGTTGGAAAGATCTCTGAAGGGTGTACTACAATGACATGGTCTAGGGAAGTTTATTGAACTTTTGACATTGAAAAATATCCCCTGATCATCAACCATCATGAAATTTGATGACAACAATGGAGTACAATCTAGTTTGCTATAACAAAGAATAGGAGTATATGCAGTCTTACCAAGTGAAGAGAGGAGACCATCATTTCAATATAATTATTCAACTATTTTATTAAAAATTCATGGAGAATAACATTGAAAAAATTTCATTCAAATTGAGAGCCCTTGTATAAGCTTGAATATTCTCATTGAAGATAAAAAAGAGTAGACTCAAGAAGACTGTTCCTTGAAAAAAATGACCATTTGTAGCACTATTGAGCTTGAAATCTTGAGCATAAAATTATGACCAAGGAAGCATATGAATGCATCAACCAACTCTAAATAATATTGCAAAGGCTCAAAATAATGATGAAATTTAGACCAAACCGTGACTTTTGCCTCCATTGATTTTATGGTCTCTGCATTTGAGAAGGAAAAAAACTGCCCTAACTAAAATGGATAGAACTTTTCACCCACACCTCCAAATGACAAAATTATTTTTGAAAATGAATTATAGGAAAATTTTATTTTAAAAATATCTTATGATTTATTTGAGCATTCATTCATATATTTTTTTACACCTAAGAATCCAGTAACTTGAAATGCATTTTTCAAGAAGGAAATCTTAGAAAAACTTGAATAACTCAAAATCCCCATAATAGAATTTGATGAAATTTCACATGGACCACTAAAAACATTCCTCTACACATTAAATTTTCTATTTAGCCATAGGTTTTCCTGTGAATCTATGACCAATCTCATTTACATGCAAGAATAATTGAGTTCCTCAAGGGCAGTTTTGGCTAGAAGTGGTATTTTTCTCCAAAACTTGTTTCTTGACTTTCTAAGCCTTAGAATAAGTTCATTCACCTATTATACACATGCTCCAATAATTTCACTACTTCAATTTTCACCATAGAGACTCACATGACTCACATGCACTTAAAAGGCATCAATTTGACTCAACATGGACTATCATGAACCCAACACCTTGTGACTCCCTAGACACACTACTTCCATGACAAAGAAGAATTGGGACAACACAAAGACATCAATGAAAACTAGACACAAAGGTGGGAAACATTGGTTTATATCATGCACTTCTCCTACCCCTACATGTATCCAATCCATGATATGTATATATGTTTGAGGTCCTCTCGTTTGGGCTGCCTCCTCCTACATTCGTCACACACACCACAAACAAGGGGGAAACTATTGGGTGAAAAAATAACCCTTTCAGTAGTGTAGAGCTCCAAAATAAAATAACATAGTACAGAATTGGAAAAGGCACATAGCTACAGAGTGGTCCATAATCAAACTTGGATCACAAACATAGCACAGACACTAATGCCTAGTATTAGACAAGAATAATGGGCGCTTGTGTCCCACCTAGGCATTTGTGTCTTGGGGTAAAAACAAACAATTTTTTAGTGCAACACGCTTTTAATCAAGTTACAATATGGATCTACAATATCAGACACTTGGATTTAGTTACAGAATTC
The DNA here is from genome assembly GCA_018340775.1 of Taxus wallichiana var. yunnanensis. NCBI lineage: Eukaryota > Viridiplantae > Streptophyta > Pinopsida > Cupressales > Taxaceae > Taxus > Taxus wallichiana. Next base: position 133,770,378 of record CM031235.1, read on the forward strand.
AGTCATTCAACTACAATTTATTTACAATTACATTTACAAATATGAATATGCCAATCTACAAAGGGCACTTATCATTTGAGAAGCATCGTGGAAGGAGATAAAAACATACTTCTCGCCCCAACACTCTTCTCTTGGAGTGATATCACCCAAAAACTCATCCTTGGTGGAAGGACACTCAAATTCCCGGGCTTGATGCTTTCTTGCTTGGGAATTGATCACTCCCAACCCATCTGAAAACATCTCTAAAGAAAATAGGATACTTTTCTATCATGTAGTCTCTCATACATAAGACATGCACTCTTTCCTTAACTAATACTTTTACAAACTTTTTACTTACTTATACATATATTACTATGGTTTTTCGTATCTGAGAACTTCGACTACTCTCTTACTCTTCTTTTGTAGGTCCATCCTTACAAATAAAAAATAAGTAACTCACATCAATGAGCACAAGCTCCAACAACATGTTATTACACATACAAATCACCCCTAGGGTCGATGCACCTTTCGTAATCAACATGCTTCACATTATGACCACTTCACGCTCCACATGGCTACTTGTCTATTTAACATGCTATCGGCTACACTCCTATTTGGTTTACAAGGTACACATCTTCCATCTATTTTATGCTACTTAGTATTCACTCAAAAACATAAAATGGGGAAAATGTAGACTCAAAATCACACACTTGGGTACATTTATAGGTCATAGAGAATATTAATATATACATGATTCCTAAGCAAGAAAACTAGCGGTTGACATCTCCTTTTGGCATTTTTATCGCATTATCTCTTGCACTTTACCTTTACACATCTTACATCTCTTCCGACACTTTATTGATTAACATTTTGATGGTGTTAGACACTAGTGCCCATTTAGGATAGAAGCACCCAGTGCTCATGTCCCTCCTAGGCACTCATGTCCCTCTCTTTCTTCTTCTTACTATTTTGGGTCCCTTTTCACTTCTTGGTCACCTTTTAACACTTTAGGTCGACCTTTCAGTTGTCAATTATGAAATTCAAACAAGGGAATCATATATATACTTATTTACTTTTATAAATAAGGGAACTAAGCACTATAAGCATTATTTATCACCACCTAATCTTGCACAAAGGCACAAGAGCACTATAAAGCATACATCTAGCACATTCATACAAGGGACAAGGGTTGCATTGATCTGCATACATTGCATAGGAGGGAGTCTATTCTATTCCATCACACACATTTTACATATTTGGAACAATCTAGATCTAGCTTGCTATCATCATGTAACTTTCACAAGGGCAACCTAGGGCACGTAACACAAATACCCACACACATAGAAACAAATTGAGTCCGAGATGTAGTGCAGCACTTGGTTGTAAGTTCACTCTTCAAGAACCACCAAGGTCATTCCAACTCCACATTATGCATACTTTTGTTAGATTTTATGTAGTTTGTGAGCATGTATAGGTAGTCACTTGTTTTATAGGTTATAGGTTCGACCAAAACCTAACAATGAAACTAGAGTGACAAACAACAAGTAACAATGAAGATTTTCTCGACCCAAAAAGACCGATTCTAAGCATCTAAGAAGAAATAGGTGCCCAAATCAATTGTTAACGTCTAGGGTGCTCCTATCCTCCTACAAGTGCTTCTTTTCACTACATTCTTGGGGTTCTTGACCCTCATCGATACTTTGCAGCATTGTTTCCATCATGTTCTAGTAGATACACGCCTTGATCATTCCTAGGTTACACAGAATCAACTAAGTCATCATCCCTTTCTAATTTGATTAGGTTTTACATTTTTGAATGCTTAGTGCTTACACATTACTATATTTAATCATCTGAATATATTTTGTTATAGCAAGTTACTCTAAAATAAGATATAATTCAAATTAGATTAAATCATAAAGTAATCCTTTCAGAGGTACATAAATCATCAAACCTATTGCTCACATACTCACCTCCATTTTTGGTTTGAAGAACCTTGATAGACCTTTCAACTTGTTTCTCAGTGAGAGTCTTGAAGTCTCGAAAGTGATCAAAAACTTCATATTTATGTTTGGGAAAATACACCCAAGTGTAACATGAAAAGTCATCAATGAAGGTAAGTATACAGAGAGTTCTAGTAAACAAAGGAGATGGAAATGGTACAAAAATGTCACTATAAACAAGATCCAAGTGATGAGAAGATCTCTAGGATTTTCCCTTGCCAAAACTTTCTTTGTGGTGCTTCCCAAGGGCAAAACCCTCACAAAGACCCTTAGAAAATTTGACTCAAGGTAACCCATTGACCATCTCATGTTGGCTCAATTATTCAAGGTAACGATAGTTAAGATGAACAAAATTCTCATGTCATAGCTTACTAACCTCGTCAGCGTGAGTAAGGAAGTGGGCAAAGAATCAAAAGTAAATTGGGAGAAGGTGTATAATCGAGACCAATTATCCACCTTTCCCTCAGCCACTATAGACTCACTATAAATCTCATGAATAATCACTGAGTTAAGATTAAATTCCACTCACATTCCTCACCAATATGAGTGATTTGGTAAACTAATATGAGATTGGTAGAGAGATCGGGAACACTTAAACATTATTAAAGGTTCCACCATCTACTTCTACTAATCCACTACCAAAAACTAACACCATAGTGTCATCACCTTAGGTGATTTGGGACATGTCATATAGTTCAATGTTGGAAAACTCAACATGTGAAGAAACCATATGGTGCGAGGAACCATAATCTATGATTCACATTGATGAAGGAACTCTAGCTATAATGTCCTTTCCTTTCTTCTTATCGATTTATACTCCTTTGCTTTCGAAGACTCGGGTTTTGAAGCATTTTGCTTGATAGACTCATGAACACCTATATTATTATTCTCAAGTAAATGAGATATGTGATCTATTTGTTTTCTCATACATTGATGTTATTCATTTCCTACTTCTTGCAATGGAAACACTTACACTTTTCCTTTGTCGCTTTAGCCTTATAAGAAGAAGTGTTTGTGTTGGGTTTGGTTAGTCTTGGTTTCCTTCTTAGTTTGGTCCTTTTTCTCTTTCTTATTTTCCTATTTCTTTATCTTTCCCTTACCACTATTTACTACAAGGGCATGTGACTTGGAATTGAGTGATCCCATTTGAATCAGCTTATCCTTTTATCAAATGAGTTGGGATGAAATTTTTTCAAATGAGGGCATCTTCCAAGCAGTCCCTAGAGCTTCTTTTGTTGTGTGGAAAGTAGAAATTAAGACAGTGTGTTATGGGCCAAGCTTAGAAAGAATTGAAAAGATAAACCGGGAATCCTTTTTATCAAATCCACATTCTTTAAATGGTGATCTACTTTGGAAAAACTTTGACAAGAAGGTATGTAGGTTATCAAATTTAATAGGATTTAATCCTAGCAGTTCATTATCCAACTCATGGGATCTCATGTCATCTTGTTTTCTAAACATATCGTCAACATTTTTCCAATCTCCATTAGATGTTGTAGAAGACTCAATGTGGAAGAGCAAGTTGGGAGAGACATACACATAAAGAATACCTAAGGATTCATCACATTAGTTAAACCACCTAGATTTTTGAGTTCAGCTTATTTTTTTCTACTCCCATAATGATGCGGAATATCCCTTTACCCTATAATGTCATAATAAGCTTTGATCTCTATTCAAAGAAATTAAAAATGTGAGAAAATGAACTAAAATAACATCCATAGTGAACAAAGAGAAAGTAAGAATGTAGAAAGAAAGGAAACACACAAACCCCAAAATAATATTTTCACCCTTGTTTATGACACTTTATAGTTTAATGTGTTGATTACAATCAAATGTGATTGTGCTTTGTGAAATAGTTGGCCACTCACCTTGCTATCGACGTAAAAATGTGTAAGTGTGTAGACCACAATAAGTTACAAGTGATCGTAGTAAATCAACACCGTAACAAGCAAAAACAAGGCAAACACAAGAAGTAGGGAGAAAAACTAAGATTTGTGAGAGAAATAGAACCTCACGTCGTGAGGAACTCCTTGTCGCAAGGCTGTGGCGGACAATCTCACAAGCCCACAAGCAATAATAAGAGTTAGATTAAAAGGATAAATTGACTCCAAACAAAGCCAAGAGACCTCCAAAGGTGAATAACAACCCTTCACAAGCACATGGTTAGAAACGTCCAATAATGTTAATTTTTAAATATTTTGCCTAATTATTTTAATTAATAATAAAAAATAAAACACTTTAATTTAAAAAAACTAGCTGACCTCTAAAATCAATGACCTACTTGAAAAAATAATTTCCTTTTAAAAATTAAATCCTAACTTACATTTAAATTTATATAAGCTAAGATTATTTTTAAAATGACATAGGCTACGTTATAATAATAATATAACCTAGGTTTTAAAAAACAAGGCTTATATAAACAAGGCCATGATATGGCAAATTTTGTCGAAAATGAAGTTTTGTAGAGTGGAGGAGGACTTTATTAAGAATGAAGAAAGGAACATGTGAAATGAAGAAAGGAACATGTGAAATAAAGAACTTGTGCTTGTATGTTTTTTGAAAAGGAATCGTTGTCCCAAAGTTCATGATCATGTTGAAATGATTATGGTGTTGTAGAATGGTGCCATATAATTCAAACAATTTTTGTACATGTAGGTCAAGTCCTTTTGATTGAAGTGTGTTTGGATCACCTTTTTGTAATCAAATTAGAAATTAAAAAAGTAGTAAACATATTAATTTAATTAGTATTCCATAACAAATATATATGCAATTTGTGAAAATACAAAACTATAATTTGTGAAAATACAAAACTTATGTACATTTATGTGAAGGAACTTTGAAAATTTATATGTGAAAAATTTAAATTTAGAACATGAAAAAGCTAGATTATCAACAAATTTAGTTATGACATAAGTCTAGAATTTGAAATCTCATCAATATCAAAGTTAAATTCTGAATTACACAATTTGTATGGTGTAACATAAAATATAAACACATCAAATACAAAAGAATAAAATAAAGATCTATTGTGAAGGTATAAAAATAAAAAGTTACCACTACAGCTCAAAAAATTGATCTCAACGAGAATAAATAAAAGTATCCAAAGGACCTCCACCTATCAATACAATATTCTCCATCTCATTCCTTCCATTGCCAAAGGTTGGACCACATTAGATAAATCTATTTATATCTCAACTTAAAACATTAGTAAAATGTATGATATTACTTTATAACCCTTCTTTCCACAAAGAATTTTCTTTTGAGATAAAGGAAAGAAGAAGTGTAACAAAGAATATATAATTTCTAGCCCATGAAGAGAGACGTAAAGGCTGATTCCATTAAAAAAACTCTCATTAATGAATGAAAAGATATTGATTTTCCATACAAGAATGTATAAATAGGCTTCCAAAGATGGACGGTGAGCTATATGACATTTCTACATAAATCAAATACTTTAGAATGAGAGCAAAGTAAACATATTTTTTGACATAAAGGATTTTGAGAAGGATAATAAATGCTTGTGCCCCTCAACCTTTTGATCCACACAATTACCAAAGCCACGACATCCCTTAATTATATCACTAGAGCTCGAGTAAAGACAAATTAGGGAGATGAAGAATTTAGATTCATTGCATAAATATTCAAAAAAACCGTCCAAATAACACCAAAATTGAAATATTCCCAAAATAGATGAGCTGGTGTTATTCGAGCTTGATAATACCTGTGAAATCTGGCAAATATTTTCTAAACAAGTGCATGGCAAGGTGTCATATTCAGTGGAGAGTTTTAGTTGTGTAAAAATATAGCTGCCATGTATTGCCATGCATGCGAAATCATTTGTTGTTTGGTCTTTGTGGTTATGTGAGGAAGCTAACAAAGGCTGATGATTTTGGCTTTACAACTGGGAATTGTTATTGTTAAATTACACCTGAACATGGAAATTGTCACTATACAAATTATGAGTATGCCCCAGGTAAAGATTTGGTTGTGCAGAAAGTCTACAGTAGGGAGGATGATGCAATCCTAGAGGAGAGGAAAGAGTTCAAAGTCAAGTAAAACATGCTCATGAGGCTAGTCAACAAAGCAATTTTCAAACATTAGAGAGAGGAGGATCATGATCTCACTGTTTCTATAGGAATGAAAGCCTTAGTATGATATTCACTAGAATATACATGAGCAAATACTACTGGAGCTATAATTTTTTTGAAAATATGGACAATGCATTAGTCTACCACAATGCAGAAACAAATTAACATATGAATGTTATTAAAATAAGGTAAGGCATGGATTTTTTTGGGTATGAGAATTTTTGTTTATGACTTGACTAGATGGGAGAGCTCTCATGTGGAGGCAAAGGAATTATAATTCACAGTTCCAATAATCAATAAAAAGCAACAATTTTGTATATTCACAGGTTGTCAATGCCATTACCTTCGAGGAACGAGTATAATTTTCATTCGCATTATTGTTTGTTTTACATGTTAAGGATTTTTTATTCTTGAATTGAGTTGGTGATTAAACCTGCGGATTGCTGAAGGACATACCTCAATCCTATGAATGGTAAAAGCTCAAGATTCACATGTGTCAATGTACATTGACAAAGATGGATTACATGTCCTGCAAAAACTAAGTTATGTTTATAATGTATAATCTCTTTAATTGTTGTTTCAGCCTTACGATCAAATAAAAAAGAAGCCTAATGTACTTTGCCGGATATAGTACGTAAGAAGGCCTTTCAGCTTCTTTTGTCTCTGAAATTAAGTTGACTGAATAGTTGTTGTTAGATCCTCAGTTACTTTATATTGGGTCCAAGATTGGAGAAGGTGCCCATGGGAAGGTCTATCAGGGAAAATATGTATTGTGTCTCTCAATCGGAATTCTCTTTTGAATTTTTTTATGCTTTGGGTATCATAATTTTTGTTTCTCAGTCTCTGAATCACAAATAGTGTTCGTGTATTGACATCCCGCTACACTCTGCTGCTCTTAAGATATGTCAATTTCGTCAATGTTTCTCCTTTTGGGGTTATGGGATTTTTGTTTCTAAAGTATCTTTATTTTTATTTTTCCTTTACTCTTTGTTGTTGCTTTGCAAATTGATTAGAGAAAACCCGATATTCTTTTGTGAAGCAAACGACTTAAATATCAATTCTCTTAATGTATTCTATTATGGCTCAAAAATTGATGGTTGTTTTCTTATGGTTATATGTGTAGAGCATGCTAATACCTACGCTTCTAGAGAGATCAATTTGTTGGAAGTCCTTTACTTTTATTTCATGCACGAACGACAAGTAGATCTTCTACTTTAAGGGCATGGAACTTCTTTTGTACATAAACATTTTTGATTTTTTTTTCTATGGGTGGTCAAAGTCGAGAAATATTAATCTGTCTTATGTGGGTATTATCGAATCTAGATTCATCTCGGTGTATAGTTATGCATTGCTACTTTGATTAATTTGTATAATTTAGACCACTACCTAGCTTGCAGTACTCGAAACAAGGAATAATGTCCATCGCCCTTATCTGATTAAAAAAAATGGTATATCCAATAATCCTCTACATTTTGTTTGTTGTGTTTATGCTTGTTCAATTTTTAGAGTATGCTCTAGGTTTTACTTCTGAGTTTGTTTAGTCCCAAGTTTATATTGGGCATCTACTGAGAGGTCAAGAGAACGAATGACCCTAATATGAATAATGACCTGCAACAATAGATTTCAGAATCCTAGGATGCCCTTAACAAGATTTATTGAAGCGTGATTTTTTTATCAGAGAAGTGGATATGATTTCTAGGTTTGTTGAGCAATGGACCATTCTGCAATGTATGGACTGGTTGGCGTGCCTAGTGTGAATGTAAGCTTTGCAGGATAATATAAAAAATTCAAATCTCAACAAGGCAGTATAACAATTCAATTTCCCCTTACCCTCAGAAATGGCATGCTTGGCGAGCTCCTCTGGAAGAGCCAATCTGCGCAACGCTTTGTATTTCCCTTGAAATTATAGTATTCCTCTTATTGTACTGTGACAACTTGGCAGATTTAAAACCCAACCTCTCAAATATATCATTCATGCAACTGTTCATAATCCCCATGGCTCTTGAAGATATTCCAATGTTTGGATGCATTTTTGCTCCGCATGATGGCTCAAAATGACAGTTCGACACAACATTGCATAGGAACAAACTCAAAAGCAATAACCATACATGCCCTCGAGCCATGGGAAAGATACGAACTTGCATCACACACAATAACCGCATTAAATGATGAAGAGGACATCCCCTTTTTCCTTCAACAGTGAAAAATAAAGGCAATGACCAATAGAATCCTGCCAAAAAAAAAAAAATTGAACCATAAAACTATAGTTGAAGCCACTTAAATACAAACAGCACAATTTTATTGACAAAATGCAAATAGCTAATTGTCAATGTGAAGACAATATCCTTGCCTTCGGCAGATAAAAAAACATGATATATTGCAAAAATTATGAATGAAATTGTTTCATCTGTCGATTGGTTCGTTCCTTGCTTAGAACGCGGTCAAAAAGGCATATAACCATGTAAAAAAATATTTTTGACTTCCAATAAAATCTATCACTTCCATTACCGACACAATTATCAATCTCGACTGATTTCTTAGACAAAAACTTCTTAAAACTCTCTTTAAAACTAAATTACTAAATCCGATTCGACTTTTGACAATAGATTGATTGATATGCCTACGAAGAAGGGAAGGTTATATGTGAATAGGTCACATCTATCTTTCATTTTATAGAAGTGGGATTTTTGAGTTTAAGTAAACAAATGAAATTTTCCTTAAAAATCGATTAGATTCTCTAAAAAAATATATTTCGAGTTTCTACATAATTTATGTTATTATAAGTGAAATAAAATCTGATTCGAGATATGTTATTGTAGTTGAAGAATAAGGTTAAAGGAAAGGATGATCTCGCATAAAGAAGAGTGGTCTTGTAAACGATACTACTAAACCTATAAGTGTAAAAGCGCTTCAATTTTTAATAGTCGATAGATCTTTCGGTTTAATACAAATAATTATAACCATTTAATTTTAATTCATTCACAATATTTACTAAAATTGTACCCAAAATTCAGATGTAGAGACATCTCGGTAGAAATGCAAGGGAATACGAGGTTTGATCATGGCTTTAAAAGGAATCGCTTTGGGCATTGTGAGTGCAAGTCCCTCTCATGTCAATTGTGGTTCCCGCTAGAATACTCCACTCAAAGCTCAAGCAGCCACCCGAGTATATGCGTTCTGATGGTGAGTGCAAGAGACATACCAGGCACATTCTTCTCCCCGATCCAAACGGAATCAATTCAAAATGTTTCCCTTTACATCAATATCTTCCGTGCTCTTGAAAAAGCGTTCGGGATCAAATTCGTGGGCTGTTTCCATACGATCGGGTCCCCGTGAATCACCCACGCATTCACCGGCGATCACGTGCCTACGGGACATGAAACCCTCCGACACCGCAAGCCTCTATGGATTCGTGAGGAACAAGGAGAGGTGCCGCTGGATATAGCCTTAGTGTTTCTTTCACAATCACCTGTAAATATTTGAGATTGTTCAGATCTGCTTCCTCTATGACTCATTCCCGTCCAACATGAGTGTCGAACTCTTCCTGGGCTTTACTCAAAACGTGAGGGTGCTCCAATAGAGCCGCCAGTGCCCACTCGATGGTCACCGAGGATGCTTATCATGCCCTGCAAAAAAATTCACTTTTATAAAGAATTTTTGTAAAAGAATCGAACTTACGAAGGATCAAAGAGAAAGCAAAGGATGAACATACAAGGGCGGCGGCTTTGACAACATCGTTATCGCTATCGAACTGAATTTTATGGTTGTCTGTTGCAGAGATTAGAACATCAATTAAGTCTTGTGCATCTGCATATGTCTTTCTGTTCTCACGGTGATCAATCACCAATTTCTGCATAAAGACATCCCTTTTCTTGTGTAGTTTTTTCATAGCAACTATGATACCCTGTACATCAAACCACTTAAGAAATGGCACGTAGTCTCCAACCTCGAATGCCCCAGTTAAGAAGAAACTCTCTTCTATCATCTCCTTGAAATGTTGAGCTTCTTGGAAATCCTTAGAATGAACAGAGTTCTGACACTCTCTTATTAAGAACCATGCGCAGGATGATATTAAATGTGAGATTAGAAATCTTGGGTTTCGTGTTCACCGGAGTCACCTCTAGTTGACAACTCTCAAACAGGAATGAATTAGAGAGGAAATTTCCTCTGCCTAATCTGTTTGAAGGATTCAATCCTAGTTCAGAGAAGATCTGGATGGTGCACACCTTTCGGATGTTTCGCCAATAGGATCCGTAAGGGGCCGCACCAAGCATTTTGTAGTCATATCCTATTTTCCTCCCTACATCCAGGTTGTGGATGAGAAGCGATGTCTTTGTCATTTGTTGTGAAGCATTATTTTGCAAGATCGAGGAGGAGATAACCAAAAGAGGGCGGAAGCCGAGTTGAAGATGAATGATGGGTCCATAGGTCTCTCAAAGGGAAGATATAATTCGGTGAATAGGGTGCTTCATTGTAGAAGATGAAGATTCCCAATAATTGACCATGAAGGAGGGCGCGGTGCCTTTAGATTTTGCTTTCTCGGCTGTATGGTAGCGTGTGCACTTATAATAAACAGGGAAGCCGAGTGAGGAGGACAATAGTCGCTATTTCTTCAACGCCATTATTGAACTTTCAATAAGTACCTAATAGGGCTTCCTCTTTCCTACCGTGGCCTTGTTCTACTCTGTTATTCTTCGTTGCGGACGTTCTTCGAAATAGAAATGGAAAATTTCTTTGAGGAGGAGTAAAATTTCTACCTCTTCCTCTCCATGGGCCACCTCTTCCTCGTTGAGGAATTTTCCTTTGACGAACTCTTTCTTTTTGGAAAGGAGGTCGGATTGGAGTTAGTGAATATGGTTCCTCTCGAATGAATAGTTCATCTTCTTCCTCTTCTTCTTCTCCAATCTGCATGTGAATTTTCCTTTCTTTGTTCCCAGTTGAGACTGCTGGAAATATTTATCTTCAAGCTCTCTGACTTTGTTCTGAAGAAATATCTTCCTTGTTGTATCCCAAGGGGGACAATCTGCATATTCACTTTGTCGGAGCTGTAATTGTTTTAACAACAATTCTGCAGATAGAGGTGCTAACGGATGTGGAAAGTTAGCATTCATATTAACATGAACCATATTAACAAATGAAACCAATGAATCATATCCGAATCAAGATTATCATCATTGGATTCTTCAATATTTGCAAGATTTACTTGAAAAGTATCATCATCAGTCTGATAAGAAATATCAGACGAAAAACTTTCTGAATCACTTACAAGACAATAATGCTCATCTGAGTAATTCCTTTTGCTTCAAGAGCATTAATCTTAGCTTTACCCTTCGTAGAATCCTTTTGTGGACACTTATTTGCATAGTGTTTTCCTTTTCATATAAAACAGTTGAGAGAACTTCTTTCTTTTTCCAACATACTTATTTTTCCGGAAAACAAATTTCTTAAAGGGTTTTTCTAGAAGTGATTTTTCATACCTTTGAAATTTCTTGAATTTCTTGAATTTATGCTTTTGGCCTTTCTTTGAGGATCTGCAGCGATCTACCGCACTGTTCTTGCTTTTCACAGCCAAAAGTATCATTTTGGAATATCTGACAAAACTTGTAGCCAAGAGCCTTTTCATTCTTCCTGGCTTCTTTTCTTTCAAACTTTTCTCTACACAGGCGAGCATTAGTTAAATCTATGATTTGATTTATTGCTCCAAAGCTGAGTTCTTCAGAAGTTTTACCATGCATAGCCTTTTTGTATTTTGTAGAGAAATAAGGAGGAAAAGATTCAACATATCTCATCCTCATAGTAGTATCATTAGTATTACCAGAATTATAATACAATTTCTGCATGTAACACTGATATTCTTTAACTCTAGACATATCACATAGTCTAGCTCTAAGAAACAATGAAGTATTTAAGAGTTTATCATCATCTAATTCACCAATAAACTCTTTGATGATAGCGGCAGTAAGTCCCATATATCCACTTTGTAGGATTTCTCCTTGTTGTGGAACTTTGTCCCACCATTCTTTTATTATTCCTACAAAACCATTTGCAATTGCTGATGCAATGGCATGGGGATCCTTTCTATATGATTCTAGTTGAGTGTTACTCAAACCAATCATACCATGAACCATTTCTTTTATCTCTCCAATGGATCTGCATTCTAGCTTATACCAATTTGGCTGAAGAGTTTGTACTCTTGCCATTCCTTGCATTGGTTCATGTGAACTTTGACCCGATTCTCCCGAATCATGCCTTGAGAAAAATATGGTTCAATTTTAACCATTCCTATGGACTTCTTATCATCAGACTTAAAGAAAAAGGGATTATACTTGAGCTAACAATTGCTTATGCTTATCGAAGAACTCGTATGTTCGGATACTGCTTTCCAGTTACAATCTTTGACCAATCTTCTTGGACTTGTTTTTTTCTTGGTGTTGTCCAAGATTTGACTAATTTGTGGAGTTATTTCTGTAAAACATCCACAGCTTCTCACCTTGCACATTTCTATCTTCAAAGAAAATTTGTTCAAGAGAATCTTGAATTTGAGACATACCATTCTCAACCAAATTATTAGTAGCTGCAATCTTAGTAGATAAATCATTTCTGATAGTGACAGTATGATCTACTAAGGGTTGGATGGCATCAACTACATTCTGAGAAACTTCTTTACTAATTTCAGACTTACTGGATTGTAACACAATATTCTCAACTCTTTTTATAGAATTATTTACATCTTCAATCCTGGTATTTAACAATTTAAGAGCTTCAGACACTTCACCTTTCTTATTTAACTCAATAGCTCTTAAAGTCTTTTGCATTTCTGCCGAATAGTTTCTTGAGATTTTACCTTTTCATGCACATGCCTTACGGCCTTGTTAGTCTAGTTCAGCATCTTGGATGATTCTGACGGATCTATCTGTCTATCAACTGTACGCCGATACTGAATACTTCTTTTTGGAGTCGATCTGTTGACAGATATACTCAGTACTTTCTAATGAAGGAAAAGAATCTTCACTAGAGGATGCCATTTTTATTGTTGGACCATTTCTAGGAGCATATTTCGCTTAATAAGCTGTTCACAATCATTACACCAAAGGTAATCGGTGTTCGGATCATGGACAAGACTATTATGACCACACAGAAATACTTTTTCATTGGCAGACTTTCTTGACGATGTTTCTCCTACAGAGAAATTTGAATTACAGGACTGAAATGAACTGGATCTAGGAAGAGAAGACAAATTACTTCTAGATCTAAAAGACAAGGTGACATTATTCTTATCTTCGTTGATGTACCGTGTAGCATTCTGCAATTTTGGTTGAAGTGGTCTAAATGAATTTCTTGGACGAGTCCATTCTTTTGGGACTTTGATCTGAGACCATGAAATGAGTTTTGGCTCAATCTTTTGTGACTCTATATTGACATGACTCACCACACTGCTGCCTTTAGAAATACCATGCTTGACTGCTGGATGCATAGTATTGACTAATCTATAGATAATCTTATAGTGGATTGCAAGCGGACGAGAGCACCGGGACGCATGTTTAAACTAGTTGTTGCTAAATGAAGTTTTAGCACATCTTTCAACAGATCATCTTTGAGGAGGCTGACAGGGTAATTTGGATAGACCTCAAAGGATATTGGGCCATTATGAAGACCAGTTTGTATTAACAACAATGAATCTTTGAAATTGTCAAAACGAAGATCCATGAGACAACATAACACGAGGCTCGATACCAATTTAAACGCAATAAGCCAACACTAAGGAAAAATCTCACAATTATAATTGCATTACGAGGAACCAAAAAATTTACGTGACGGAAATCTTCATACAAAATATTACTTACAGATCTTCACAAAGAAATTCTTCACTCTTCAAATTCAACATAGAAAATCTTCGGACTATAGACTTTCGACCTTGAGAACTTTACAAGACTTAAGTCCTTTATCCACGATGTAGTGAATGAGTCTCGAATCCCATATTTATAGGATTAGAGAAGATTTTCACCGGCGAGAACCGGAAAACCTACAAACCGGAGACGGGAAACCCCGGACCCCAAAGATTCCCACTTTAGACAAAAGTAGAAAATCGACAGACACGGACCATGGGTACATGCCACCCACGATAGCACCTTTAAAAAGTGGAGAGGTCCACCACGCTTTCAGATAAGACTAAAGAAGAATCTTATCTTACTTTATTTCAAAATCGCAATGTGAGCTGCCGCCGACATAGCCCCACAAACCACTAAACATCAAATCGTACATCCGGGTCCAATGATCTCATCATCACTTTGGAAGTGGAAGATGAATCATCATCACGCTCTGGAAGTTGTAGATTCCTTTGATTTCTTTCGAACCATTCTCTGGATAAGTGTGTGGTTCCATCGGCGTCACGATTTAGGTGTCTTACGGTAGGGGAACAAGTGCGATAGGGAATCCGTAAGAACAGTCCGAGGACACGGAGGATGGACATTCATGGTGTGATGAAGAATGATTCTTTGCAGAGTGACCATTAGGATTAGCATGATGTCCTGTAACATGTTAGTCCCGATATAATAGTGTTCTTTCACATACCAGGAAATTTTACAATTTATTAGAATGTTTCTAGCAGTATCATCAGAAACATTAATTAAGGGACTATCGAAATTTTAGTAGGTAGATATTTTAAAAGAAAGTATTTGAAATGACTAGCAATATACTACCTATCTCCTTGAACACTAGGCCTGTTCCAAATATCATTATTCGGGGATCACCTTCAGGCCACATTCTAGAGAATTCAAATCTCCAGAGTGTATTAATTCTGGGTATCAACTGTCTTAATCTGTGACCCATGATAGGTCTACCATCATCAACTGATTCAACAAACCTAAAATTTCTCCATTGCCAATTCAATGAACAGAATACCATTGGATCCTCGTAAAGAATGATATTCCATGGTAGGTATTTCAGGATCAACAAATCTTCAAGCAACTTCTATCATCGATATGGACTTACTAAATTATTCCTTCTTTGGAGGAGCTGATCTTTGTGCATCCCGGACATTGTCGATCGCATCTCTTCTTTGACTCTAGATAATTATGACAGCTTTCTAGTATCCCAAATGGGTTCAACATACTCATGAATGATTTGAGTAACATTAATAGATACCTTTTGAGTATGATTCAATTCTCTCTGCTTGCAAAGTCAAAGAAGAGAATTATCTTTACCTTTGATATGTTCGACATCAAATGAGAAATTGTCGAACCAGAGACCCTAACGCCGCATTCATTAAATGCGGTCTTATTTGATATCACCACCAGAGAGTCTTGTTTTGAAATCTTTTAAGTTAGTTCTCGGGGTGAAATGATCATTCGAACAAAGAATAAGAAAGCTTTGATTGCTTTCTTAGCAGCAAGTATCTCCTTATCGATGAGTGATATTTAAGCTCGTAACCATGGAAAGAACCGGATGCATACCCGCAAACTTTTTCTTTGTCAAACTCTGCTCTTTCCTTGATGTGCTCCCAATATTGATCACTTACATCACATTCTATTATCTTGTGACCTGATCCTGGTAAGGACATTGAGGCAAATCAAGCACTTGCTTTTTAATTCTTCCGACCGCAAGTGTCATCTAAGAGCTCCAGACCGGAGCATTCTTCTTCAATCTTCTATTCAACAACACGATCTGCAGCAATATTCTTATAAAATCCTGCTATATAATTAACACAACCCAGGAATCTCTGTAGTTGTTCCTTTTCTTTGAGTTCATCTGGGAACTCCTGGATTTTTGATACAACATGCTTTTGCATCTCAATTGAGCCATCTTTTATCTTAATGCCTAGAAAATCTATTTCATCCTTAAAAGTTTCCATCTTGGAAATAGATAGGCATAATCCATTATTATAAACAACTTCATAAAAATTTTCAAGATGCTCAAGATGATCTTTAGGAGATTTTGAAAAGATGAGTATATCATCCATATACACAATTAAGAAATCTGATAAATCTCTAAAGATTGAGTCCATTACCTTCTGAAAAACTGAAGGTGTTGTCTTGAGGCCAAATGGTAAGACTTCACACTCATACTGGCCACCAGGGACTACAAAAGCTGTCTTGTATGTATCTTTAGGCTTCAAGAAGATTTGCCAGAATCCACTCTTGAGATCAAACTTAGAGTAAACTTTAGAACCTCTGATTCTTGAAAGCAAATCATCTTTAGAAGGTATTGGATGTTGGACTGCAGATATAAATTTATTGAGAGGCTTATAGTCAACGACTAACCTCTTCTTCTCGTCTGATCTATTCGCTTCGCTTGTTGACATAGAAAGTAGTGCACGCCCAAGGAGACTTGGATTCTTGAATAAAACTACCTTGTAGCAACTTCTTGATCTCTTCATGACATTCTTTTCTTTCATCAGGGATCATCCCTCTATGATGGGCTTTGAATTTTGGAAATATTTCTTTTCCTTTTGCATCTTTCTGCGATCAGAAATCAAGCGAACATATATGCCTTTTTCTTGAAATGAAGGCATGAGGATTATCAGAACATAAATCCTTTTTGATCTTTTGAATTATTTCATCAATATTGGTTTTACAGACCGCTATGGACTTATGGATCCAATCATGATTTGTGTCTTTCTTGTGGCTAGAAATGGATACTATGGTTTGGAAAGTATATTTTCTTGGTATCAATAAATCAAGATGAAACAAAGAGATACAATCCTTATTGATACTAAAGGTACCACATTTTTATAAGGCATCAACACCTATTAGGCAATCATAAGACAACATATCATGCCGATAGAATTTTATGATCCTTGTAAAACCTTCAACAATGATTGGAATTTCAGCAACCTTTTGAGACACAACTTCTTTTTATCAAACATTATTTTCAAATGTGTGTCTTCCCAACAATCGGGAGGAATAGCTTTAGCCCTAAGCATATACGATGTCTCGCACCAATGTCAATCATAGCATCTAGGGTATATGGCTTGATATTGGGGATAGCTATGGTAATAGTAATGAATGGATTCTGGGTGCAACTTATGGTACATACCTCAGGGTTTGGTTCAGCTTGTGCTTCTTCTTGTGAACTATCTTTTGAAAAGCTTCCTCATAATCTATCTCGATCAGATTTTCTCTTTCTTCTTCAATATGAGTTTTGTGAACTCTTATGTAGCTTTTTCTATTACTTTTTGTAGGAATTCTATCCTACTTTGGTATCGAGCTGGTTATCTTTGGTATAAATTGTAAGAATGATAGATTACGGACATTATAATTGAAGATTCTGATTTACTAATTGTCATCGTAAGATTTCTAGTTTAGAAGTCTGGATTGTTCTTTTGTTATCATCTATGAACTTGAGTTGATACAGCTTAAGTCAGGAAAAGAGGCGAGATCCCGCAAGTAAGTCGCTGTGTTGTGTGCAGTTTAGGTTGATCCGATACCGTAAGCCCTGCAGCAAAGTTGCTCAATAGTATCAGTCTAAAATGGCCGCTGAAGCTCGTCCTAGTCTTTCTACTCTAGATGTTGAAGATGATCTTATTAGTCTGTCAGATGTCTTTCCAGCAACTCTCAGTAATTGATCTACAAGAAGAGTCAGACCCATTACCAGCTTGGAAGTTACCTAAAATACCTTATGACCAGGTATATTCTAAAGTATCGCCTTTCCATCTATTAGCTAGTCACCGTATTTAAAACTCGTGAGTCTCGTAATTCAAGTCACTTAGACTTCCACAGAGAATATAATATTCCATTAATAGATCCCGCGGATATTAAGTCTTTAAAGAAGCAAAATGTCTATAAGTTTGCTCATATAGGTTGTGTGCAAATAGGTATAACTCCTTTGTTCCGTCGAGGTCTAAATGCCTCTGTGTTATGTTGTCTCATGGATCTTCGTTTTGACAATTTCAAAGATTCATTGTTAGCCGCAATACAAACTGGTCTCCATAATGGCCCAATATCCTTTGAGGTCTATCAAAATTACCTGTCAACCTCCTCAAAGATGATCTGTTGAAAGATGTGCTAAAACTTCATCTAGCAACAACTGGCTTAAACATGCGTCCTGGTGCCTGTCCGCTTGCAATCCACTATAAGATTATCTATAGATTGGTCAATACTATGCATCCAGCAGTCAAGCATGGTATTTCTAAAGGCAGCAGCGTGGTGAGTCATGTCAATATAGAGTCACAAAAGATTGAGCCAGAACTCATTTCATGGTCTCAGATCAAAGTCCCAAAAGAATGGACTCTGTCCAAGAAATTCATTCGGACTCAATCAGCCAAAATTGCAGAATGCTACGGTGTCACAACGAAGATAAGAATAATGTCACCTTGTCTTTTAGATCTAGAAGTAATTTTTCTTCTCTTCCTAGATCCAGCTTCCTTTCAGATCCTGTAATTCAAATTTCTCTGTAGGAGAAACATCATCAAGAAATTTTGCCAATGAAAAAGTATTTTTGTGCGGTCATAATAGTCTTGTCCATGATCCGAACACCGATTACCTTTGGTGTAACAATTGTGAATAGCTTATTAAGCAAAAATATTTTCCTAGCAATGGTCCAAAATAAATATGGCATCCTCTAGTGAAGATTATTTTCCTTCATTAGAAAGTTCAGAGTATATGTCAACAGATTTGACCCAAAAAGAAGTATTCGTATCGGATACGGTTGATAGACAGATAGATCCGTCGAAATCATCCAAGATGCTGAACTCGACTAACAAGATCGTAAGGCATGTGCATGAAAAGGTAAAATCTCAAGAAACTATTCTGCAGAAATGCAAAAGACTTTAAGAGCTATTGAGTTAAATAAGAAAGGTGAAGTGTCCGAAGCTCTTAAATTGTTAAATACCGATTGAAGATGTAAATAATTCAGCAAAAGAGTTGAGAATATTGTGTTACAATCCAAAGAAGTCCGAGATTAGTAAAGAAGTTTCTCGAATGTAATTGATTCCATCCAACCCTTAGTAGATCATACTGTCACTATCGAAATGATTTATCTACTAAGATTGCTGCTACTAATAATTTGGTTGAGAATGGTATGTCTCAGATTCAAGATTCTACTTGAACAAATTTTGCTAAAGATAGAATCATGCAGGAAACTCGTGGTTGTTTTACCGAAATAACTCCACAAATTAGTCAAATCTTGGACAACACCAAGAAAGAAGAACAAGTCCAAGAAGATTGGTCAAATATTGTCACCTAGAAATAGGTATCTAAACATGCAGGTTTCTTCCGATAAGCATAAGCAATTGTTAGCTCAGGATAATCCATTTTTCTTTAAGTCTGATGATAAGAAGTCCATAGGAATGGTTAAAATAGAACCAGATTTTGCTGAAGGCATGATTCTCGGAGAGTCGTGTCAAAGTTCACATGAACCATGCAAGGAATGGCAAGAGTACAAACTCTTCAGCCAAATTGGTATAAGCTAGAATGTAGATCTATTGAAGAGATAAAAGAAATGGTTCATGGTATGATTGGTTGGGGTAATACTCAACTAGAATCATATAGAAAGGATCGCCATGTCATCATCGTGAATTGCAAATGGTTTTGTAGGAATAATAAAAGAATGGTGGGACAAAGTTCCACAACAAGGATAAATCCTACAAAGTGGATATATGGGACTTCTTTGCCGCTATCATCAAAGAGTTTATTGGTGAATTAGATGATGATAAACTCTTAAATACTTCATTTTTTCTTAGAGATAGACTATGTGACATGTCTAGAGTTAAAGAATATCGGTGTTACATGCGGAAATTGTATTATAATTCTGGTAATACTAATGATACTACTATGAGGATGAGATATGTTGAATCTTTTCCTCCTTATTTCTCTACGAGAATACAAAAAGGCTATGCATGGTAAAACTTTTGAAGAACTCACTTTGGAGCAATAAATCAAATCATAGATTTAACTAATGCTCACCAGTAGAGAAAAGTTTGAAAGAAAAGAAGCCGGGAAGAATGAAAAGGATCTTGGCTACAAGTTTTGTCAATTACTCCAAAATGATACTTTTGGTTGTGAAAAGCAAGACCAAGTCTGAGCAGGCACCGCCCATGCAGATCCTCAAAGAAAGGCCAAAAGCATAAATTCAAGAAATTCAAGAAATGTCAAAGGTATGAAAAATCACTTCCAGAAAAACCCTTTAAGAAATTTGTTTTCCGGAAAAATAAGTATGTTGGAAAAATAAAGAAGTTCTCTCCAACCTATTTTATATGTAAAGGAAAACACTATGTAAATAAGTGTCCACAAAAGGATTCTACAAAGGGTAAAGCTAAGATTAATGCTCTTGAAGCAAAAGGAATTCTGAGATGAGCATTACTTGTCTTGTAAGTGATTCGTGAGAAGTTTTTCATCGATATTTCTTATCGATCGATGATGATACTTTTCAAGTAAATCTTGTAAATGTTGAAGAATCCAGTAGTGATAGTAATGATTCTGGATACAATTCATTGGTTTTATTTGTTAATATGGTTCGTGTTAATATGAATGCTAACTTTCCACATCCGTTAGCACCTCTATCTCAGTAGATTTTTGTTAAAACAACTACAGCTCCGACAAAGTGAATATGCAGATTGTCCCCCTTGGGATACAACCAGAAAGATCTTTCTCCGAAAAAGTCGAGAGCTTGAAGATAAATATTTCCAGCAGTCTCAGCTGGAACAACAAAGGAAAATTCGCATGCAGATTTGAGAAGAAGAAGAGGAAGAAGATGAACTATTCTGTTCAAAGGAACCATATTCACCAACTCCATCCGACCTCATTTCCAAAGAAAGAGTTCGTCAAAGGAAAATTCCTCAACAAGGAAGAGGTGTCCCATGGAGAGGAAGAGGAAGAAATTTTACTCCTCCTCAAAGAAATTTTCCATTTCTATTTCTGAAGAACGTCTGCTGAACCAAGTAGTTCACGTACTTAATCAAGAACCAGAGTTCTTGATTCAAAAAAGTGGAGGAAGAGTAGGATAGAATTCCTACAAAAAGTAATAGAAAAGCTACATAAGAGTTCACAAAACTCATAGTTGAAGAAGAAAGAGAAAATTTGATCGATAGATTATGAGGAAGCTTTTCAAAAGATAGTTCAAAAAAAGAAGCACAAGTTTCGACCAAACCCCGAGGTATGTACCATAAGTTGCACCTTAATCCATTCATTACTATTACCATAGCTATCCCTCATATCAAGCCATATACCTTAGATGCTATGATTGACACTGGTGCAGACATCAGTATGCTTAGGGCTAAAGCAATTCCTCCTGATTGTTGGGAAGACACACATTTGAAAATAATGTTTGATAAAAAAGAAGTTGTGTCTCAAAAGGTTGCTGAAATTCCAATCACTATTGAAGGTTTTACTAGGATCATAAAATTCTACCAGCATGATATGTTGTCTTATGACTGTCTGATAGGTGTTGATGCCTTAGAAAAATGTGGTACCTTTAGTATCAATAAGGATTATATTTCTCTGTTTCATCCTGATTTATTGATACCAAGAAAATATACTTTCCAAACCATAGTACCCATTTCTAGCCACAAGAAAGACACAAATCATGATTGTTTCCATAATTCCATAGCAGTCTGTAAAACCAATATTGATGAAATAATTCAGAAGATCAAAAAGGATTTATGTTCTGATAATCCTCATGCCTTCATTTCAAGAAAAAGGCATATATGTTCGCTTGATTTGATCACAATATGAAAAGATGCAAAAGGAAAAGAGATATTTCCAAAATTCAAAGCCCATCATAGAGGGATGATCCTGATGAAAGAAAAGAATGTCATGAAGAGATCAAAAATCTGCTACAAGGTGGTTTTATTCAAGAATCCAAGTCTCCTTGGGTGTGCGCTGCTTTCTATGTCAACAAGCGAAGCGAACATATCGATGTAAGAAGAGGTTAGTCATTGACTATAAGCCTCTCAATAAATTTATATCTGTAGTCCAACATCCTATACCTGCTAAAGATGATTTGCTTTCAAGAATCAGAGGATCTAAAGTTTATTCTAAGTTTGATCTCAAAAGTGGATTCTGGAAAATCTTCTTGAAGCCTGAAGATACATACAAGACAACTTTTGTAGTCCCTGGTGGCCAGTATGAGTGGAAAGTCTTACCATTTGGCCTCAAGACAAAGACCTTCGGTTTTCGAAGGTAATGGACTCAATCTTTAGAGATTTATCAGATTTCTTAATTGTATACATAGATGATAATCTCATCTTCTCAAAATCTCCTAAAGATCATCTTGAGCATCTTGAAAAGTTTTATGAAGTTGTTTTTAATAATGGATTATGCCTATCTATTTCTAAGATGGAAAATTTTACGGATGAAATAGATTTTCTAGGCATCAAGATAAAAGATGGCTCAATTGAGATGCAAAAGCATGTTGTATCAAAAATCCAGGAGTTCCCTGATGAACTCAAAGAAAAGGAACAACTCCAAAGATTCCTGGGTTGTGTGAATTATATAGCAGGATTCTATAAGAATATTGCTGCAGATCGTGTTCTGTTGAATAAAAGATTGAAGAAGAATGCTCCAAATCACGGAGCTTTGAGATGACACTTGCATCGTCGGAGAAGAATTAAAAGCAAGTGCTTGATTTGCCTCCAATGTCCTTACCAGGATCAGGTCACAAGATAATAGAATGTGATGCAAGTGATCAATATTGGGGAGCAATACTGAAGGAAAGAGCAGAGTTTGACAAAGAAAAAGTTTGCAGGTATGCATCTGGTTCTTTCCATGGTTCTGAACTTAAATATCATTCATCTCATAAGGAGATACTTGCTGCTAAGAAAGCAATCAAAGCTTTCTTATTCTTTGTTCAAAATGATCATTTCACCCTGAGAACTGATTTAAAAGATTTCAAAGCAAGACTCTCTGGTGGTGATACTACAAATAAGACTGCATTCAATAGGATGCAGCGTTGGGGTCTGTGGTTTGACAATTTCTCATTTGATGTTGAACATATCAAAGGAAAAGATAATTCTCTTGCTGACTTTGCAAGCAGAGAATTGAATCATACTCAAAAGGTATCTGTTAATGTTACTCAAATCATTCATGAGTATGTTGAACCCATTTGGGATACTAGAAACTGTCATAATTATCTAGAGTCAAAGAAGAGATGCGATCAGACAATGTCTGGGATGCACAGCATCAACTCCTCCAGCAAGGAATAATTTCAGTAAGTCCATATCAGATGACAGAAGTTGCTTGCAGATTTGTTGATCCTGAAATACCTACCATGGAATATCATTCTTTACAAGATCCAATGGTATTCTGTTCATTGAATTGGCAATGGAGAATTTTCAGGTTTGTTGAATCGATTGATGATGGTAGACCTATCATGGGTCACAGAGATAAGACAATGGATTCCCAGAATTAATACACTTTGGAGATTTGAATTCTCTAGAATGTGGCCTGAAAGTGATCCCCTGAATAATGATATTTGGAATAGGCCTAGTGTTCAAGGAGATAGGTAGTATATTGCTAGTCATTTCAAATACTTTCTTTTAAAATATCTGCCTACTAAGATTTCTGATAGTCCCTTAATTAATGTTTCTAATGATACTGGTAGAAACATTCTAATAAATTGTAAAATTTCCTGGTATGTGAAAGAACACTATTATATCAGGACTAACATGTTACAGGGACATCATGCTAATCCTAATGGTCAGCTCTGGCGAAGAATCATTCTTCATCACACCATGAATGTCCATCCTCCAGGTCCTGGACAGTTCTTACAGATTCCCTATCGCATTTGTTCCCTACCGAGAAGACACCTAAATCGTGACGCCGATGGAACCGCACACTTATCCGAGAGAATGGTTCGAAAGAAATCAAAGGAATCTACAACTTCCAGAGCGTGATGATGATTCATCTTCCACTTCCAGTGATGATGAGATCATTGGACCCATTGTACAGTTTGATGTTTAGTGGTTTGTGGGGCTATGTCGGCAGGCCTGTTGCCGATTTTGAAATAAAGTAAGATAAGATTATTCTTTAGTCTTATCTCGAAAGCGTGGTGGACCTTACCACTTGTTAAAGGTGCTATCGTGGGTGGCATTTACCCATGGTCCATATCTCACGCTTTTTCTACTTTTGTCCAAATTGGGAATCTTTTGGGTCACCGGGTTTCCGTCTTCGGTTGGTAGGTTTTCCGTACTACTTGGTGAAAAGCTTCTCTAATCCTATAAATATGGGATTCGAGACTCATTCACTACATCGGTGGATAAAGGACTTAAGTCTTGTAAAGGTCCAAGGTCGAAAGTCTATAGTCTGAAGATTTTCTATGTTGAATTTGAAGAGTGAAGAATTTCTTTGTGAAGATCTGTAAGTAATATTTTGTATCAAGATTTCCGTCTGTAAATTTTTTGGATCCTCATAATGCAATTATAAGTGTGAGATTTTTCCTTAGTGTTGGCTTATTGCGTTTGAATAAATAAATTTGTGTCTTCTCTCTCTCAAGCTAGCCGACATGATAATTTTGTTCATCCCTATCCAAAACGGGATTCTATGTCTTAATTAAATGTATCTATTAATTTCTCCCATAAAACAAGCTGCATAATACACAAGTGATTGCATTAATCGCATTGTAGGACACCGGCTAAGGATATCCGCCTTTCCCTCAATAGTGACAAATAAAGGGGTTCACCAATAGAATCCTGCCAAAATAGAAAAATTAAAACATGAAACTTTAGTTCAGCCCTATTTAAATACAGATGGCACAATGTAATTGGAAATTATACAAATGACTAATTGTTAATGTGAAGACAATATCCTTTCCTTCGGCAGGATAAAAACAAAAGGTAGGCTTTAAAAGCTCAAAGGATGGAAACTTAAAAAAATGTTCAAAGGATGCCACTTAGCTCAATGAGGGGCTTGAGCATAGCTCGCCAAGCGAGGTAGAGGGGTTAGAGGAGAGGACGGTTTGTAACACACGTATGGAGGTTTGAATGGATGTGAATAGGTTGGAAGATCCATTCCAAGGAGGGAATGATGGAGCCAAGATGAACTAGAATATATGACATGTGGATGGATGGGCCCGATAGGGTAAATACCAAGATGGGAAAACAAGGTTCTCGTGTGGGATAGATGGAAATAGGGTCTGCGAAGAAGTCAAGTTATGGTTAAGCTAGTGTGAGCTCAGTAGGGGCTAGCTTGGTTAGATGTGGCCAAGTTGAGGGAGGTGGGAGACATATTTTTGGATAAACAAGAATACAAAGAAACCAAGGTTGACACCAATGAAACCACGAAAATCTACCCATAAGCCAAGTGAATCCATAAGGAATCCAAAAAAAGAAGAGCTTACCAAAAACAAGCTCTAAACAAACTCGATTATGACCCAAGATAGAAACAAGATCTCGATGTTGAGCGAGCTAGGTATAGGGAAGATGCACGAGCTAAGAACCGAGCTCGAAGACCCCGGCCTTGTTGAGCTTGCTAAGGAGTTAGACTAGGAGAGTGAATGGCTAGGGATAGAGCTCATTTTGGAGCTCACCAAGCTAAAAGACAAATAGAGGAGGAGGTGCATAGAGGGCCAGAGAAAACATGGGTAAAGAGGAGCAGAGAAGGGAGGAGGAATTAGGTTTGAAGAAAAGGAGAAAATCCAGGACAAAATTTTAATGCAAATAACCAAACACCAAAAATAGAACCTAAATACCTCCAAAGTATGTTTTCTTCCAAAGTTAGTTGTAACTAGCAAATCTAGTAGAGAAACTCCTAACTAGACATGTACTAAAGAAAAACCACGAAACAACAAGCTCCAAAAATAAATATTAAATTGAATTATTAAAAAACAATAAATGATTAATGAAACTTACACAAGAAGTTAAGAATTTTGAAATTAGAAGTAATTAACAACAATTAATAACAAGTACACATTTATCAATAACACAACTATGATAACATGTGAGAGTGAACCATGAGGATCTAACAAAGCTTTGTGGACATCAATATCATCACACTCCAATGGAAATGAACATGTGCTCTAAGTAATCAAAAATAAACTAACCATAAACAAAATATTCATGCATAAGGGAAAATCGACCTAACATTCTCATAGATCAGAATAAAATAATACAAGTAGAGTGCTTTATGTAACTCCCAATATAGGACTCATCATACCTACACAAGCGAGAAATGAGTTATAATCCGAAATGGAATGTAACTTCTATATGACACACATTGACACATATGAGAGATTTTATGAGGAATATGTCATATAAATCCTAATGACACCTAAGATTCACCTAAGTGCAATGACTCTCTCGTGTGTGAGGTGGAAATTTTCATGTAAATAAATAAAGGAAAAAATAATGCCTCACACCAATAGATCCCTCCTCATAGATCTACCCCATCACACATTGTAACTCATGGATCTAGTCCACCTTGCTCTCTACTTGGGTTTCTATGGCACATGATACCGTATGGCACCACTTGCGTATGCCCATTCTTCATTAACACACTTGAGGCCCTTGCCTCTCACGTCTCTTGGATCAGCTCTTCCTCATCATAAATCCCTCATCAGGTATCTCTTGTGCTTCCCCTCTCTTTGTACATATTCATATTCATTGATACAAAAAAATCATATATTTGCAAAAGTACAAAACTAGTACCAAAGTACACATAGCTTGAATTGTTATAAATTTACATGACATATGTTGTTAGTCATTATGGTTTGATAAATAACATACATTTTTTTATTTTTACACACATGTATTCACGAGTTCTATTGAGCTTAATGCAAGCCACACATATCGTTACACAATGATAAGAGCTAACATAGTTCTTTACATTCTTCTCTTATTGACATCCCTCCACACTTTGTACATGTGATATTATGTCATTATATTCCATTTCTACTTCCTCATTATGCTTGATTACATATATTATGTATGTGTTATTTTTCAAACTAACATGACTAACACAAGTTTTTAAGACACAAAATCACGCACTTGGGTACATTTCTAGGCCCCGAAAGCATGTTAACATTTATATGATTCCCCGACAAAAAAATTAATGGTTGATAACTATCTTTGGCCTCTTTTCTTTGTATCTTACTTTCTCTTTTGTCTTACGCACTTTACAAGCTAGTTAGAACTTAACTCATTTATCTTTTATGGCTTCAAACACTAACGCCCAACAAGGACAATAACACCTAGGTGCTCTTATCCCTTCTCGGGTGCCCCTAACCCTTTCTTACCTTACTCTCTCTTTTTGGGCATATTTTTTACTTATGGTTCGGCCTTCTAGTTGTCAATTATGAAATTCAAACAAGGAAATCATATAAATACATAGTTATGTTTTCAAAATGAAGGATCAAGAACTAAACATTACTATCACCACCTAAGCTTGCATCCAAAGGCACTAAAGCAATTCAAAGGAATCCATCTAACATCCATACAAGGGACAAGGGTTGCATCACTTCTACATACACTGCATAAGAGGTGGAAGTCTATTCTATTCCATCCACACATGTTATACATTCTAGATCTAGCCTGCTATCATTGGTGCATCTTGCACAAGGACATCCTAAGGCATTATTTCTACACACTCACACATAAGAACTACATGGATTCTAAGATGTAGTGCAATACTCGGTCGTAAGTTCACTTTACAGGTGACTGTTGGGGTCATTATGACTCCCTATTGCGTATTTTCCTTTTTAGGTTTGATGTGGTTTATGGGTATGTGTAGGTAAATTTATTTCTTATAGGTTACAAATACCTTCAGCAATCAAGGAGTGAATATCAGGTGACATATAGAGGCCAACTATGAAACCCTTACGACATAGAAGAAACTAGATCCCGAGAATTTTCACGGTCCACCGGTGCCTAGATCCGAACAGTCGCGATACAATGCCCAAGCACTTCTGTTGTGGTGCGGGCACCATAGTTTGGCTCTATTAGAGTTCTAGAATTTACAATGAGCAATAACAACATTGTTTGTAGTCTGATCAACACTTTTGCCTACCTAGATCACTTCCTATTCATTTGGAAATCAACCAAGTATTCCTATCTCTCCTTCTTTCTTAGGGTTTTACATTTTATATCCTTATTGCTTGCATCTTTAATGTATATTACATCAATCACACTTTTATTTCCTATAAATGTAATTACAACTACATTGAGAAACTATGCCTTGGCCTCGTTTGGTTGCGGATAAGTTGTAACACTACCTTCTAAATAATGAGGGTAAAATAATTACTAAACTAGATCGTTTACGATACCTCTTATCCCGCATACACCTCTCTGTATTCCTTGCACAATGGGTCATGATACTCACAGAGTTTTATTTTAAGTTCATCCCAAAAAAAGCAATCAAAGGCCAAGTTATCATCAATCAGCTAGTTGATGCCCCTCTTTCGATGCTTCACATGTTTTGCGATGCTTTCCGAGATGATTTTACTGCTTACACCATCGACACTAACACTTGGACTATGTACTTTGATAGGTCTCATTGCCTCTAAGGCACTTGGGTCCGGGATTATTTTATCACCCCACATGGTGACCATATCCCCTTTGCATATCGCTTAGGGTTCTCATGCACTAACAACATCGTTGAGTATGAAGCCTTCATTCTTTGCCTAATAGTCGCCCAAAAAAATTATTTATAATATCTGAATTCATGGTGACTCTTAACTCATTATTCATCAGGTTAATGACAAATATCAAACCAAAGAGGATTGTCTTGTCTCGTATAACAACTTTTTTATATATATGTTGGCTAAATTTGATTCATGCTCTATCATCTCCATTCTCCTTGTAAAGATAATCATCATGCAGACACTATTTACGGCACATCATGACTCATTCCTCAAGACATCACTAATGATTAGGCCACCTTTTTCATTCGTCACTTGTGACAACCATTTACCAATAGGTCGGATTTGAACGCTTGTGTTATCACAAGTAACAATGATCATCTTGAATGGTTCACTCAAATATATAATTTCCTATACCATAAAACCATTCTTGGAAAATTTCAACCTCATAAAGCTCGTTATTTACGATAAGATACCATACGATACGTAATAATTGGTTCTTCATTATTTAAATGATCATTTGATGGCCGTTTACTATAATGTCTACACCTCGACGACATCCTCACGATTGTATATCGGGTTCATGATAGCATATGCGGTGGTCACTTATTTGGCAAAGCTATGTCTAACAAGCTCTTACGACAATGCTATTATTGGCCTACCATGGAACAAGATTTCTTGGAATATGCCAAACGTTGTGACAAATGTCAAAAACATAGTGATCTCCATCACCCACCCGTATATAACCTTTAGCCCATCGCCCCATCATGGCCCTTTTCCTTTTGTGCTTTTGATCTTGTTGGCAAAATCAATCCTGAATCGGCTAATGGCCATAAGTTCATTATTACCGCTACTGAATATTTTAATAAATGAGTTGAATCCACACCTTTACAAACCACCACTAGTCCTAATATCTTTCATTTCATCATCACTCACATTATTACACGCTTCAACATTCCCTCTGCCATTATCACCAATAATGGCTCCTCTTTCAAAAATAAGGACATTAAACAAATTTGTGCAAAATTCAAGATCAAGAAAACCTTTTCAAATCCTAATTATCTACAGAAAATGGCCAAGAAAAATCCACTAATAAAACCATTTTCAAAATATTACGAAATACTATTGATACCAGTGGTGATGATTGACATAATCAATATTATACACTATCTGGACTTACTGCATGAGTGGACTCACCCCCACCAATGCTACACCCTTTTCACTCGTCTATGGTACTGAGGAAATCATTCCCTTAGATTTGGAAATACCCTCATTGCGTATATCACTTAAAGGCATTCTCAAATACAATCAGGATATCATGAAAATTGACTCAATGAACTTGAAATGTTTGATTCTCACCATTTGTAGGCCCTAGAACATCTTTGCATATATCATGCATGCATTGCACAAGCTTACAATAGTAAAATCCATCCACGTGAATTTAATATTGGTTATATTATTTTAAAAGAAAATAATAAAAACACTAAAGTTGAGGCCCATCTAAAAGGGAAATTCAAATCTAATTGGCTCAATACTTATGTCATCATCGAAAAGCTTGGGGTGACATTTATCATCTTGCCACTCTCCTTGGCAAACCACTCAAGAACCCACTCAATGTGATGCATCTCAAATGATATTATGCATAAAATGAAATCATCACCCTAAGAAGCACCCTAATTGCACGGTTCATACTTGATCCGTTGAGGATTTAAGTCCAAACGAACCTCATCTCCTACACACTTTACGCTGCGCTTTATGATACATCTTTACAACATCTATTATCACACAACCCATTTCCCGATGACACACTCTTGTTCTATGATTCATTCTTGACTGTTGAGGGGGATTTTATAAATGAACCTCATCTCATACACATCCATTGGGGGCACGTTTCTCGCTTCATCTTCACAACTTGCATACCATACTACCATCACACTCATACCGCATTTGCATATCTTGGGTGCATCTACTCTTGCTAGCCTTTTTTATTTATATGTCGCACTTTACTTACTATGTTATCAAGATATTCAAGTATGTCATTATATGTGTGTGTGTATACACATGTTTTGAGTTATGGATCTTAATTGCTTCACATTAGCATGCTTTATTAACTTGTTGGAATACACAATAACTAACATCGGTTGGGTGACCGACGTCGGTCACCTAGGGACCGTATCAGTCAAGGCAAGGAGGAACCGACATCGGTTACCTATGCGTGATTATTTTATTTAACTCATGAGAATTAGATCTAACCTTTGATATAAAGTTGATCTAATGATTGTAATTGCATAGCTAAAGTGCCCTAAGTTTGTATATGCATATATAAGCTAGAAAGCTAGGGTTAGAAGGAGAGAACTCATTAAGAATTAGAAGAATTGTAAGAAGGAATTCTTAGAGAGAGAAAAGAGAAGCTTGTGAGGAAGAAAGTACTGTACATCCGGGAGAGGTGTGGAAGATTGCGATCTTCATTGTATATCCTCTGTTAAAGCTTTGAATAATATATTGGTTGTTTCTTGGTGGACGTAGCCCACACTGGGTGAACCACATTATATCTTGTGTATTATTTCTTCTAGTTTATTTCCACTTTTATTGCTTATATGCTTAGATCTGAATATATGTCTGTATAATTGGTGTGATTAACCCCAAAAACTAGTATCGAGATTTTTTTTTGATGGTTTTGTGTGTTGACAAATTTACTCACAGAGGATTTCTGATTGAGTGGGAGCTACAACAATGACAGAAGATGGAAAATACATAGTTGAGAAATTTAATGGTCATAATTATCAATTATGGAAGATGTAGGTGGAAGATTATATGTATAAGAAAGATCTATACTTACCATTGGATGAGAAGGAAAGACCTACAAAGATGACTGATGAAGAATGGAAAATTCTTGACAGAAAGGCTCTGGGATCTATAAGATTGATCTTGACAACATTTGTGGTTTCAAATAGTACCAAAGAAGAAACCACAGTAGATTTGATGAGATATTAAGCTAATTTATATGAAAAATATATTGCTTCAAATAAATTTTATTTGATGAAGAAATTATTTAATTCAAAGATGCAAGAAGGTGAATTTGCATCAAGTCATTTGAATGATTTCCGGTCTATTGTAAATCAATTAAAATCGGTGAATATTCTGTTTGATGATGAAGTGAAAGCACTTTTATTTCTATGCTCTTTTCTAGATAGTTGGGATAACTTGGTAATGGTTGTTAGTAATACAACATCTACTGCTAATATTTTAATTTTTTATGAAATGGTTAGTATAATCCTGAATGAAGAAATACACAGAAAAGTACAAGAAAATTATCATCTAGAAATTCTTTGAATGTAGAAAGTAGAGGAAGGAAGAAGGAGAGATCCAAGAGTAAGAATAATGGAAAATCAAAGTCTAAGAAGAGCATATCTAAATGTAGAGGTAATGGAATAACATGTTGGAATTGTGGAAAGAAAGGACATGCATAGAAGGATTGTTGGTTCAAGGAAAACAAAGAGAATGTACCAGAGAAAGGTAAAGAGGAAAATGTTGCATCTTCTGAGTAATGCAAGATGACCTTAGTCTCTCCTTGGATAGTAAAATTGAATCATGGGTTTTAGATTCAGGAGCTTCTTCCCATGCTACCCCTAATAAGGGTTATTTCAAAAATTATGTCCAGGGTAATTTTGGGCGTGTTTATTTAGGAGATGATGAACCATGCAATATTATTAGTAAAGGAGATGTTAATCTAAAATTATAGAATGGAAATACATGAATACTTTGAAATATGCAAGGAATGTGCCAAGCCTCGGGAGAAATTTAATTTTGTAGGACAACTAGGTGAATCTGCTACATGGTTATATTCACAACCTAATCTTGGAAGGTTACCAAGGGATATCTTGTTGAGCAAGAGAAAATAAGGTAGGAACATTATATTTTTCTATCTATATTACTTGATTCCTTTTATGTGCTATCTACTTCAGATTTGCAAGCATGTGGTATAATCAACTAGGCCATATGAGTCAAAAAGGAATGCAGATCTTGAAGGCTAAGGGTAAGTTATCAGATTTGAAAGATGTAAATCATGATTTATGTGAGAATTGCATATTTGGAAAGAAAAAGAGAGTGATACTTCTCAAAGTTGGGGAAACAAAGAAGGAGTAAAAATTGGAGCTTGTGCACTCAAATGTGTGGGGATCAGCCCAAGTAGCTTCTCATGGAGGATCCTAATATTATGTGACTTGGTGTGAGATCGCCCAAAAACTCTCTCTTGGTGTGAGATCACCCAAAAACCTCGCCTTCAACATTCAAATCAGAAAACTCCAAATAACATGAAAAATCTCTATCTCATATTCTCTTACATATCGGGGCATAGTTTCCTTTTTACACACTTTTACATAATTATGCATGATTTACTCGATTTATCATATATGGAAATTTGACTACTTTCTTACTCTTCTTTTATAGGTCCATTCTTAGAAGAAATAACTCATACAAGCACAACAACAAGTACAAGCTATGCATATGCTTCACCCCTAGAGTCCACTTTCCCTTTCCTAGTCTTCACACTTCACTTTTCTATCACTCCGCGCTTCACTTGTCCACTCGGTGTGTTATCGGAAATGCTCTTCTCTACATGAGCATCAAGTACTCATATTCTATCTACTTTATGTTATCAAGTATTCTATCAACAACAAAAAGTGGGGAAAATGTAAACAAAAATCACACACTTAGACCTCGTATATTTCTAGGTCTTAAAAGCATGTTAACATTTATATGATTCCTAAGCAAGAAAACTAGTGGTTGATAACTATATTTGGCCTCTTTTTTTTGTTTCTTACTTTCTCTTTGGTCTTACACACCCTACAACCTAGTCGAACTTAACTCATTTATATTCCATCCCCACTTGTTATACATTTTTACATTATAGGTCTAACCTACTATCATTGGTGCGGCTTACACAATGGCATCTTAGGAAATAATTTCTACACACACACAAGAACGACATGGATTCTAAGATATAGTGTAGCATTCATTCCTAAGTTCACTCTTTAGGTGACCTATCGAGTCGATCGACTCTCCTTCGCATTTTCCTTTTTAGGTTTGATGTGGTTTGTGGGTATGTGTAGGTGAACTTATTTCTTGCAGGTTACAGGTACCTTCGGTGATCAAGGAGTGAATATCGGTGACAGACAGAGACCAACTATGAAACCCTTTTGACATAGAAGAAACTAGATCCTGGGCATTTTTCACACTCACTAGCACCCAGTGCCCCGTCTATTGTGGGAACCCCTGTCCATCTTTATTCTTGAGTTCCAAAATTTACGGTGATTAGTAACGATGTCGTTTGCAGGTTTGTTCGACACTTTCACTCGCCTGTATCACTTCGTGTTCATTTAGAAATCAACTAATTCTTCCTATCTCTCCTTCTTGCTTAGGTTTTTACATTTTATATGCTTGTTTCTTGCATCTTTACTGTAAATTAGTGTTTATATATGTAGTCACAAAATTATGCATTTTAGACATTTTATTTATCCCATTCTCATATTATTATTTAGAAGGTTCTTGAGTAAAGAAAGTACTAATTAACCCTCATCCTTTGGCCATCTTATTTATTTTATTTCATAATTTGTGACCTATTACACCCATATGCCCAGCCATTTCTAGACATCCCATGTTATTTTATCCCGGTTGGGCACCCATATTTAGTACTAGGCGCCATGGGTGCCCCTGGTCCCACCTGGGGTGCCCCGATCCTTCTAGCACTTTCCCGCCACTTTTTGGGCCTCTTCTAGCCATTTTTCATATTTATCTTTCTTAGGGTGGTCTTTTCGGGTTAATTATGAAATTAGAGCAAGATAACCCTATAAATATAAAGTTATGAGACCATAATGAGGTACCTAGCATCATACACTACTATCACTCCATCTAGAGTTGCATTCATCTATTGCAATGACATCCACATAGTTCAATCATCAATGAACAAACTATGATATTTGCATCACACTTCATAAGGGAGGGATTCTATTTTATTCCATGCACACATTCTACTACATTTTCTACATTTAGCTATTGCTCACTATTTCATAAAGTGTGGTGACACACAAGAGCACCTCTGGCAAGACATACACACACACACCCGTAACTACATCCGTGTCCAAAATTTAGTGCAATGCTTAGTTAGTAAGCCCACTGTTGTGACAAATGAGATCGGTTTGACCCATTCATCCACATATTTATTTTTTCAGGGGTTTTGATACTTCATTTTGGTCTTTTACAGGTTATTTCTTCCTCTTTGAATTTTTGGAACACTCACGCATAGAATAGCAAAAAAATTAATGTGACAAGTAGTTAGGGTTTAAGATCACCTTTCGATCCTATGAGCATAAGTTCTAGAAATTTTCCCAAAATAGGGCACCCGATTCCTTACCGTGAGCGATCATGGGTGCTTCACTGGTCCTCTCTGACGCTCCAATCCAACCACATCATTCATATCTATCCTTGGCATGGGACCACGACATTGTGCTTCATACTTTCTAATTTTCCATATGCCAATGTGACACTATTATGCAAGCGTCCTACTATTAGTTGAGTTCTTTCCTTTCCCTTCTTACATATTAGGGTTTTTAATTTCATTAGTTTATTTACTTATCTCATTTACATATTGTTTTAGTGCATTTACTTATTGCATTATATGTCTTCCTAGATTAGATTAACTATACTTTACTACATTAGTTTAGTTAATTTTAGTTAATTATTTTGGTGAACCCGACTTGCGGATTTGTTTTTCTTCTTCCATTGTATGCATGTTACCCATAGCGGTTGTTTTAGATCTCTTGATATCGTGAGCTACCCTCATTCACCCATAGGATTTTCGGACCAATGGATATATATCTACTTGCTACGCCCTTAACCTATTGCTTGTATTAGGATATAAGTAGCTGACATGTGGCTTACCATATCATTTTATTATATCATTTATAATTTCTCATGCTTAGTAGGTCGACCTTGGTGATGGCCATAACATATGAATAGTATATATAGGGGATTGTAGGTAGTAGTTCATCATCATTTGGAGCATTTGAGTCTTATTTTATGGTTTGGAGGTTGCCCCCTCGAAATGGTGAAGTTATTATAATTACATATTGAGATCATTATTCTAAAATATTGTGTTATTTTGTGTTCTATTTCTACTCATAATCTGAATTATACAAGTAATTTCATTACAAGTGGTATCAGAGTTGCGATCTGGGCCAAAATTAGGGCAAAAACCCTAATTTTTTGTTTCCACTCTATCTTATGAACCACATCGAATTTGTGGGAGATATTTTTACCAAAGTTGTGAATCATTTCAAGTAAAAATATTTGAAAATGTCAAACATTTTGATATCTTTTACAAAAGTTATTGCAAATTTAGGTTTTTTTGATAAAAACGCTCCCTAGACCAAAATTTGTGGAATTTTTTAGATTTCTTTACATTTTCGGAAATATCTCAAAATAATAGTATTAGTATCTTCTCTTGTGTTTTTTCTTGTTCAGCCGAATTTTTATTGAAACCCTAAACCCTAAGGTTTGACATCATGGCGGGGCCTTCCACAAGAGCAAAAAAGAATCCGGTCACTCCGGGTAAAACCCCAGATAAAGATGGGGTAGTGATTGAAGAGTTGGAGTCATAAGGGGTAAATACAGATTCCTTAGCACTAGGGTTTACCTCAGTTCATCATAAGGTGATCTTACTCGAGTATGAGCTGTGAAATGTACAATCTGAGATGGCCTCTAAAGGAGACATAAAAAAAATCAATCAGCGGTTGGATGATATCATGCAACATGTAAAGGGTAAACCGTATTGCCAAAATCCGCACCATATCATCCAAGGAGTATCTTTAGTTCAAAATAATGGACACAATCACCATGTTGGATCACTTTTCCAACACAATCAAAATCCAACTTATTCGTAACCATGGAACATGATGCCGAAAGTGGATATGCGCAAATTTGATGGGAAGGATCCACTGAATTGGATAAATCAAATGGAGAACTTATTTGAGTTACATCAAACACCATCAAGACAAAAGGTGACATTGGCATCCATGTATCTTGAACCAGACCAATTCATTTGGTATCGATGGTTATGTGCTCAAAGGTAGAAGAATGGTCTCGGTGTCACTTGGACAATTTTTACCGAGGAGTTGCAATTGCACTATAGTTCTAGTGTTTCAGAGAACTACTTTAGTCAATTGGAAAATTTACGAAAAATAGGATCAGTCAAAGATTATGTGCATCAATTCCAGAACCTATCCTTAAGGGTGGAGAATATTCCAGAAGGGAATCTGAATGACCTATTTCTTGGGGGTCTTAAGGACCACATCGAGCATGAGGTATGTATGTTTAATCCACTCAAGCTTTCTGATTCTATTATCATGGCACGTCGAGCAAAGGAAAAAGTTATTTGTAGTAGGAGGCCACCTTTCATTAACACTAGAGACCGTAGTATCTCTTCCCCTTCATTCGCTAGGCCAATTAGACTGACTCCTCAACAAATGGAAGAAAAGAGAGAAAAAGGATTATGTTTTAACTGTGACACAAAATATGGACCAGGATACAAATGTGCTAAGAAGAAGTTGTTCTATATTGAAGGAGGTAATGAGGATAATGAGGAAGCTAAAATTATAGGAGAGGATGAGGACCCAGTAGAAGATGAAGTAGAGGATCACCAACCTACAATTTCTTGCCATGCATTTTCAGGTATTAGTACTCCTCAAACACTCAAGGTTATTGTTTATCTTAAAAATAGAAGATGACGATGTTGATTGACTCGGGGAGTACTCATAACTTAATAAATAGTAAGATAGTTTCCCGCCTCAAGTGTTTTATTTACCCAACTCCGAAATGCAAGTTATGATTGTAGATGGTGGGACAATCAAGTGCACAAGAAAGTGCCATAGTATCAAGCTTTCCATGGGAGACTACATGTTAGAATCACTTATGTTTTCTATTTTTAAGGGTGGGGCAGATATTTTTTTGGGTGTCTAATGGCTCACAACCTTAGGTACTATAGAGATGAATTTCCAAGAATTGTTCATGTGATTTCATTCAAATGGAAGGACAATACAATTGAAAGGGATGGTAGCTAAGTCTCCATAGATTATTATCTCTCATCAGATGTAGAAGGTTCTCAAAAAAGGATTAGATGGATTTATAACAAAGTTATTTTCCATAGAAGTACAAAATACAAAGTCTTCAATGCCACCCAATCTTTAGAAGATTGTTGATGCTCACTCATCTATTTTTGATGCAATTCCAAAGGGACTACCACCAGTTAGGGATCATGATCATGCCATTCAGTTGATTCTAGGGAGCCAAACACCTAACATCAGACCATACAGATACCCATATTCCCAGAAAAGTGAGATCGAGAAAATGGTACAGAAATGTTGAAAGCAGGATCATCGTGGCATAGCGAGTTCATATTCATCACCAGTGGTCATGGTACATAACAAGGATGAAACATGGAGGATATGTCCAGATTACCGAGAACTCAACAAGTACACCATAAAATATAATTTTCCAATTCTATTAATTGATGATTTACTTGATGAATTGCATGGTGCTATTTATTTCACAAAATTAGATCTTCATTTGGGGTACCATCAAATTAGAATAAGAGAGGAAGATGTTCATAAAACGGATTTTAGGACTCATGAGGGCCATTATGAGTTTTTGGTAATGCCTTTTGGTCTTACAAATTCTCCCTCAACCTTTCAAAGCTTGATGAACACTATTTTTAGGCCATTTTAAGGAAATTTGTATTAGTTTTCTTTGATGACATATTGATTTACAGTAAGACATGGGAAGAACACTTGTAACATGTAAATAAAGTGTTGGAAGTTTTGGAGAAACATAATCTCTATGAAAATCCATCCAAATGTTCTTTTGGTGTACAAGAGGTAGAGTACTTGGGTCACATTATATCCCATGAAGGTGTCAAATTTTATCCTCGAAGATCAAAGCTATGGTGGAATGGCCAAGGCCCAAAACTCTCAAAAATCTTCGTGGGTTCCTTAGACTAACAAGGTACTATAGAAGATTTGTGAGGGGATATGGTAGAATAGCAACCCCACTCACTACATTGCTAAAGAAGGATTCCTTCCTTTGGACATACATAACCACTAAATCCTTTGAGCAGCTGAAGGAAACCATGTGCAGCACCCCAGTTTTGGCTACTCCCAACTTCTCAAAAACCTTCATCATTGTGGAATGTGATGCTTTAGGATCAGGATTGGGAGCAGTTCTAATATAGGAAGGTAGACCAATTGCATTTGAGAGTCCCCAATTCAAAGGAAAATATCTGCTCAAACCTTTCTATGAGAAAGAAATGATGGTTATTCTTCATGCGGTCAAGCAATGGAGGCCCTATTTCATGAGTAGACACTTCAAGGTAAAAACTAATCATGATAGTATGAAATAATTTTTAGAGAAAAGGTTATCATCTGAGGAACAACAAAAGTGGGTAACAAAAATGTTGGGGTATGATTTTGAAATCATATACAAAAAGGGTAAAGAAAATGTAGTAGCTGATGCGTTGTCCAGAAGGGATACATCCGTAGATGCCTTACTATGTGGAATGTCCATGTTGAAGGCCGATTGGGTGGATGAAGCAAGATTGGAATGGGATCAGGACAAGGATACACAATCTCTAATACAAAATATCAAGCAAGGATCTATAACATCTAACAAATTTGAGTGGAAAGGTAATGCACTATGGTACAAGGACATGTTATACTTGAGTAAAGATTCTAAGTTGAAGCATAAGATTCTTACAGAGCTACATGCCTCACCTATTGGAGGACACTCTGGGTTTTTGAAGACATATCATAGAATAAAAAGAGAATTATTTTGGGAAGGACTCAAGGGGGATATACAAAAGTTTGTATCAGAGTGTTTGGTGTGCCAACAAAACAAAGGGGAAACAATTAAGACACCAGTGTCTCTTGTGAACCCTTACCAATTCATAGCCAGAGATGGGAGGAGGTATCCATGGATTTCATCACCGGATTGCCTTGTTTAGAGGGTAATAATGTTATTTTGGTGATTGTGGATAGGATCACAAAATATGCCCATTTTTGTGCCCTATCACATGCATTTGCAGCCAGTAAAGTTGCAACTATTTTTTGTAAACTATCCAAAGGCTACATGGAACCTCGAAGATAATTGTAAGTGATCGTGATCCTATTTTCACAATTAATTTTTGGATGGAATTATTTTCATGTTTAGGTACTTAGCTAGCTCACAATTCATCTTATCATCCTCAAACCGATGGGAAAATAGAAGTGGTCAACAAATGCTTAGAGGGGTATCTACGTTTTTTGTATCGTATAAGCAGGAAAGGTGGATTAAATGGCTACCACTTACATAATGGTGGTATAACACATCTTTTCATACGTATTCTCAAATGACCGCATTTTTAGCATTATATGGTTACCATCCACCTTCTATCACTTCTTCCTTGTGGGTGCAAACTAAGGTCAAAGATGTTGAGGAACACATTCAACATCAATAACAGTTTTAGCTAGTTTGAAGGATAATTTGGCATTGACACAAAAACAGATGAAACAACAAATAGATCAACACCGTAGTGAAAGAAATTTTGAAATTGGTGATTGGGTTTTTGTACGTCTCTAGCCTTACAAGCAAAGCGTCCCTAAAGCAATAGAAAAAGGACAAAAAACTTGCTCCTAAATATTATGGCCCTTATCGTGTTCTACATAAATTGACAAAGGTGTGGCTTATAAACTAGTTTTGCCTCAATCTTCACACATACACCTAGTATTCCATGTTTGTTGCATGAAGAAGGTTATTGGACGAAATTTGAAGCCCGCAGACAGATTTACTTAACTTGATGAGGAAGGAAGAATCATTTTGGAGCCGTAGAGAAATTATGCAAACACGTACTAATCGGCTGAGAACCAGAGAAATTAAGGAATATCTGATCAAGTGGAAGAATCTGAGCATAGAAGATGTGACCTGGGAGGACGAAGGTTTTCTACAGCAACATCCAGAATTATTCAACATTGTGGACAGCGTTGGTTTGAAGGGGAATGGCATGTTATGCCCTTAACCTATTGCTTGTGTTAGGATATGAGTAGTTGACTTGTGGCTTACCATATCATTTTATTATATCATTTATACTTTCTCATGCTTAGTAGGTCGGCCTTGGTGATGGCCATAACATATGAATAGTATATATAGGGTATTGTAGGTAGTAGTTCATCATCATTTGAAGCATTTGAGTCTTATTTTATGGTTTGGAGGTTGCCCCCTCGAAGTGGCAAAGCTATTATAATTACATATTGAGATCATTATTTTGAAATATTGTGTTATTTTGTGTTCTATTGCTGCTCATAATATGAATTATACAAGTAATTTCATTACACTAATTTTTTTCCTACTAACAATCCCTTAGATAGTTCCAATAATGTGCCTCTTCATGAAATTGAGGCATCTGATAGTGAAAAGTCCTACGATGAAGACACCAATGTTGATCAAGACCAACTCAATGCTATTACTGACTTTCACCAAACATTGTGTGAAAACCCTACTCATCTCCCTCATGTCTTGCATGCTCTAATCACCACTCAGCGTGCTCGTGATGCTTCAACTTCCATAGTTTTTTCCTCTTCTCCCATGGTCTCCACTCTACCCACTTATGTTTTCACTCCCATTCCTACCACCATGGCTCCCACCATTCACTCTAGTACTCCTCCTTTGCATCTTGGTTCCTCTTCAAACTCCCTAGATTTGACCTCTTTATATCAGGACTTACAGACATAGATTCGATAGCTTCAGCTAGCTACGTCACGTGCATCACCATCTCTAGATTCTACCTCATTGCTACATACTCCTTTCGCACCTGCCATATCTACTTATACATTCCCACCAAATTTCATCTCTCCTAAGCTACCTATATTCAAAGGCCATGGTGACCCACAAGAGCATCTCTCAGTGCATTCCATGTAGCATGCCTTGACTATGCGGATGATCATATTCTCTTAGCAAAGATTTTTCCTCGTAGTTTGCAAGACTATGCGATGCGTTGGTTCTATGATCTACCTGTACATTTGATAGTCTCTTTCATGCATCTAGATGATGCCTTTCTCACACATTTCTCTATCAATATTGGCTCTAAGATATCCTATGCTCAACTAGCATAGCTCAAACAAGGGCCTAATGAACACTTATCTGATTATGTCTTGTGATACAAAAACAACTTAGCCAAGATGTCTAATGTCCTTACGGATCCCGAGCTTTAGGATTTATTCATCCAGAGTCTATTACCACCCCTACATGAGAGTGTTCTCTTTGAAACTTCTCCTTCATTTGATCAACTTTGTCATACTCTCAAGCTTCATGAGACTAAACTATTAGCCATAGAAAGCTTAAATATCAAGAACAAACATTGTCATCCACATGCTTTCAAAGTAAACCACCATCCAAACCTTTTACAACTAAACCCATGGAAAAAAACACTATAAACGTAGTTTCTACCCCTAGGGAGCTTCGACCACAACCATACAGACGTAATTTTACTAATATTAGTACACCACCGAGTGTTTTGCTACCACAACTCATCAATAGTAATCTTATTACCTTACCATCGCCACTACAACTTGATCCATCTCAACCCAAAGGGTATAATTTTGATGATAATTCTTATTGTGATTATCATCAATGCATTAGACATTCCATTGATTGTTGTTTTCAGTTGCGACATCTCATCCAAGATTTATTAGACAATGGTCAAATTGAGCTTCCAGAGTCTACAACATCCACACCTACTAATGACAATCATAAACTTAAGATTTTTAACAACCCCTTACCCAAACATGATACAAAAATAACTGATTCCTCTAGCTAATTATGTCTATCATGCATTACCTTCTTCCCCGGGGCCTCTCAAAATTTTATACACTCACACCAAAGCTTTGCCACCAATAATTTCCTTTTACAACGTCGATTATCACACCAAGTTTATATGTAACCATTTGCACATCCACGTGTCTATTGGCTCAACTTCTATCAATAATACTAAGGTTGACCCATCATGGCCCATTAGTGTGTGTTCTATGTCACTTCTTAAGGCCATCAGGTATCTTTTATCACAAGTCGAATATCCTTTCGCAAAACCTTTTGGTGTTGTTAAGTTGCATGTCATAGTTGGCCCACTTACTATGCTTATACCCTTCCTCATCGGAAACATGGTCGAGGGATGTGACATGCTTCTCGGTCTCAATTGGATTCATCACTCACAATCTATCATTTCTATGAATCATCTACAACTCAAATTTATTTACAATAATTAGATCATCTCTATTAATGGTGTCCCTCGATCGACCCCATGGCCACCATCCCGTCGTACGCTATCTAGTGCATCCCATACTTCATCTAATGCATCACACTCTATGTTGCTTAAGGCATATTCTACTCCTACTTCCCTACTCGTGTATCATCTACACGACCGTGTCGCTCTACTAGCCCTACACATAGGTATAGGCTTATTCCTCACATAGTTACTATAGCTTGGCATAGATCACCACCTCGTTTTTGTTCCACACAGGTCTTCTTCACCTTCACATTCTGAATCACATAGATCTCTATTACCAATGCATTTTGTGACGCCACGACCTTCTTCATACATTCATCCCTTACATGCATAGAGGCTTCATTCACCACTACAACGTTTGTCTACTATACCTCCATTATTGGATCATGATCATGAACTTTCACCTCGTGTGCCAGATGAAGGACATTCGTCCTTCACCATCATTGGATAGTGCATTCATTCACACGTACTTGGGGGCATGACACTCCACCTTCCCTCTATCTAGTCTTAGCATAGTTATCATCTTTTACATCCTTATACATTCATATCCTCAAATTATGCCTACTCATCACACATGTGACGCGTCATTACCCGATGACACACTCTTGTGCTTCGGTTCACACTTGACTATTGAGGGATTATTACTACATTGAACCCCACACACTACACTATAGGAATTACACATTACACATTAATCATTCTACAACATTTGGTCATCTACGTCTCTTCACCTCATACATCATGATAATTTCATACATATACATACCATACATACTACATGTATTTTCACATATATTATACTAGTATTCATCATATAGGAGTCTAACATTACATTCCTATTTTATCTACATACCTTACATATTGCTCTATGCATTACAATTTACACATTCTACACATCTCACATTTACATTTTACACATAACATATTTACACATTCTACACATTACATCCTTACATATACCACTCATCATATGGTCGATTTTATCCTTACATATATTACATTGTCTTCTACGCACTACACTCACCACCTCGATGACGCACTTTAGTTCCTCGGTCCATACTCGACTGCCAAGGGTTTACAAATCAAATGGACCCTACCTTCACCACACATTTACTATTCTACCTTTCATCATGTGACATTACTAGCTTAGTGACATACATTTTAGGCTAAATCATCACCTATTATATCATCTTGTAGTGGTATACACCTTAGGTTACATCACCACTCCCTACTATTCATCTTGTAGTGACATACGCTTTAGGCTAAATCGTCACCTATTCTATCATTTTCTAGTGGTCTACACCTTAGGTTACATCACCACACCCTCCTTACACCTTATAGTGATATATGCTTAGGGCTAAATCATCACTCCACATTTCATCTCATCGTGGTATATGCTTAGGCTATAAGGTCCACACACATATATTCTACATGTCACATATCATCACCACTATGCATATACACATTTCCTCATAGCACACTAGACACGATACACACTACTCGACCATTTCCCAATGATGCACTCTCGTTTATAGTTCATTCTTGATTACTGAGGGGGAAAAAAAATGAACCTCACTACATACATTTCCATCCACTCGGGGTAGGCGGCTCCTATCACTCCATATTGTATTCCATTTCATCCATCCACATCATACTGCATACCATGGTTGCTTATACTCTTGCTTAATTTTATTTGTTCATGGTAACTTTATTACACATGCTAGTTTGATTACTTCCATTTCATTTATCTATATCATACACACATGCGCGTTCACACATTTTTCTAGTTGTGATCGTAGATACAAGTCTCTTACACATGGCATGGATTCTCATCTTCTACCCTTCCTACACTGGTCACTGGGGGCATCCACACATTCATCTCTTCTAGGTGCTATTGTTTCATTTTGTACTTAGCACTCTACATTACTTTCTTCTACACACCT
The DNA here is from genome assembly GCA_018340775.1 of Taxus wallichiana var. yunnanensis. Classification (NCBI taxonomy): domain Eukaryota; kingdom Viridiplantae; phylum Streptophyta; class Pinopsida; order Cupressales; family Taxaceae; genus Taxus; species Taxus wallichiana. The sequence goes on from CM031235.1 coordinate 133,815,253, forward strand.
TTAACATACTAGTTATCTTTCTAACATTCGACGGTGTGCTTCATGTGTAACATTTGTTATGTAGGGATATTGGTCTATATACTTGTTCATTACATTGTCTTTCATTGTCTGCTATATTTTGTTATTGTTTACAGGCCTTGCGTTATGTTTGGTGTGCAAACTTGTTTGTTTTTGTGGCCATGATGGCCTTACGTGTCTTGCTACATCGTGAGTGATGTCACATGTTTGTAACCCGCTTTGTGTGGCATAGTTGTCTTCTTGTGTGTTTACATTACTTTGTTTGGTAGCTTACACACTGTTTTCATAGCTTATACATTGTTTTCTACATGCATGCATGTTTATACTTGTCTTTGGTTAGCCTTCTTGTTTGTGTGTGCATTGGTTTCTACCAAGCACTTTTCAAAGATGTACGTACGATTGGCCCTATTTTGAGGCCACATGTATCCTATCAATCGACAAGTGCATGCACCACTAAAGAAGGGGGCATCATTTGGGGGTTTCAACACACTAACACAGAGATTCTACACTATTTCAATTCAGTTATATTCAATGAGTGGGTTCATACCAATCTACGAACGCCATATACAAGTGGCTTTTACAGACATGGTGTCCTTAGCATTTTTGGGAAGTAGTTACAGGCTTGGAGGTTATAGTGGTGTGCCTCCTACACTAATTCAGCCAAGGTGGCGTTGGATCACCCAAAAACAAGCACAACGTAGAGATCTCTACACACATTCAGTGGAACCGCTAGAGCTTAGAGGACACATAGCATGTCCTCCCTACACTTCTTCGGCCTATGGTGAGATCACCCAAAAAACTCACAATACAAGATATCCTTCTACACTCTTTCTCAACATGGATCAGGTACACATGTTTCATTTACATTTGTGCACTTTACATTTACATACACATGTATATTTTACATTGCCTTTTTACACTTAAATACATACATATTTGACTACTTGATCATTTTCTCCTCGCAAGTCCCACCGTATGAGAAACAAGCAATCAAATGGGGAAACAAAAACAATAATGTAATGTCCCCCTTTTTAGAGACATTACTACCTAATCGATTCACTCTTTTTATTAAGCATTGTAACCCCTTGGTGTGTCTAGCGCAACAAGTGGGAAGTTCTAGGTAGTTTAGAATGTGCACATAGGATAGGAATTTCTTAATATTAAATTAAGAAATTAAATAAAGTGCACATGTAGTGGTTTATTAAATACTTTTTATTTAGAGGGAAAACATTAAATGTTTAAAACATTGGCATTTGCACCTCTTATTCTATAAGAAGGGGTCGCATTTCCTTGGATGAGCATGTTGATTGATCATTTGATTTCACTCCATGCTTGGAGTATTGGGATGTATGCCCTAGTTCTTGCATTGTGCTCTCTCATTTGGATCCATTATTGAAGAATATTGAAGATTCCATTGTTCTCTCTATTGTGCTCCTTTTGAAGTGTGTGTTATGCATTGTTTCTCCATTATAGGATTGGCGACTTGGTTCACGATTCCCTCTTGCTTTTACTAGAGCTAAAGCGACTTGCATGGGAGGTTGTTTGGCATGTTTTAGAGTCTTTTGAGCTAGATCTGCAATCTGATCTGATTTAGCATAATTTTGTGAGTATGTGTGACCATATTTGAGGGTTTTAAGAGTAATACAAGTGCTGGAATTAATTTATGTGCAAACAACAATTTATTTTACCCTGGGTGACTTGCTATTTTGACTATTTTAGGAGTTTAGCTATTGTTGTTCTATTCTCGTATTTTTCTCGAGTACAGGCATATCTCATTTGCCCAAATCGGAGTAGTTTGAAGGAAGATATGAATTTTTAAATATTGCAACAAACTGGGTTTGATTAATAATTGTTTTCAGCTGTGTATAATCAGATTTAGAAATCTGATTTGTCTATAAATTATTTTTGAGCAAAGGGAGTGATTTTTGGAGTGTTTGGAAGCTTGTGGAAAGGCTGAAATATTTTTATTGATTTTATTCTAACCCTAGCGACTGGGTTTGGGATTTTGAGGGTTGTTTTTGAAGGGTTACAGTGGTTCAAAAATCCAGATTGGTAGCTCGTTGGAAAGCCCTTGATTTATAGAAAATTCTGCATTTTATTTGAGGACAAAATATGGAATATTGAGCAAGTTATGAATTTTCTAAGTTTCAGCTGTTATGGTGCATTTTTAATTAATTCACTGCTGCAATTAATTTCAGATTTGAAGTGATTAATTTCCTAACTGGTTCTCCCATCTAATCCACCACCTTGGCTCACTCCAACCCCTTTTTGGGTTGTATTGAAGCTAACATTGGATTATTTGAGGTCAAACTAGGAGGGTTTAGTCCTTCTAGAATTGATTCAACAAATTAATTTGCATATTTCGATAATATCCCAAAAGGGGATATTATAAAAAATGAAAAAAACACTATGTGGTAGCACACTATAGCACACACATCACATTTTTATGTAGGTACACTACACTATGTGGCAACTACACGCATGCGTTTCGCCCTAGGTTCACTCTCATCACTTTTTTTTCTTTGCGTATTTTTCATCTATAGCTTCCACTCTCCTCCATATTTTTATCATTCCACGCTTTTGTCTAATCCTTCGTCACGCTTTTACTACACTCTTCATGGAGATCAGGTACACATATCTATATACTTCATGTTACCGAGATTTTTCTCACCAACATAAAGTGGAGGACAAATACAATCACAAAATCATGCATTTTAGACATTTTATTTATCTCAGTCTCATACTACTATTTAGAATGTTCTTGAGTAAAGAATGTACTAATTGACCCCCATCCTTTTTCATCTTGTTTATTTTATTTCATAATTTTTGAACTATTACACCCATATGCCCATCCATTTTCAGACATCCCACGTTATTTTAGCCTCGGTTGGGGTGCCATGGTCCCACCTGGGAGCGCTCTGATCCTTCTAGCACTTTCTCACCACTTTTTGGGAATTTTCTAGCCAATTTTCATATTTATCTTTCTTTAATTAAAAAATTAGAGCAATAGAACCCTATAAATATAAAGTTATGAGACCATAATGAGGGACTTAGCATCATACACTACTATCACTCCATCTAGAGTTGTACTCATCTATTACATTGGCATCCACATAGCTCCATCATCAAGGCACAAGATAGGATATTTTCATCACACTTCATAGGGGGATTCTATTCTATTCCATGCACACATTCTACTACATTTTCTACGTTTAGCTATTCCTCACTATTTCACAAAGTGTGACTAGCACAAGAGCTTCTAGGGCATGACATGCGCGCAAGACACACACACACACACACTAGAACTACATCTAGGTCCGAAATGTAGTGCAGTGCTTTGTTAGTAAGCCCACTATTGTGGTAGCCGAGGTCAATCTGACTTATTCATTTGTATCTTTATTTTTTAGGGTTTTGATACTTCCTTTTGGTCTTTTGCAGGTTATTTCTTCCTCTTGGAATTTTTGGAGCACTCAACGCAATACATAAAAATTAATGTGATAGGCAGTTAGGGTTTCAGATCACCTTCCAACCATGTGAGCACCATTTCCAGACATTTTTCACCGCACCAAGACACCCGATTCTTTACTGGAGCGCCCATGGGCACCCGGTCCTTTCCTAGGTGCCCTAATCTAGCCACGTCATCCAAAATATGTCCTTCGCAGAACCCAACACCGTTGTTCCTACTTTCGATTTTTCATCCGCCACCGCGACACTATTTTGTAAGCATCTACTATTCGAGTTGATTTATTTCCTTTCCTTCTTGCATATTAGGGTTTTTAATTTCATTAGTTTACTTAATTATCTCATTTACATATTGTTTTAGTGCATTTACTTATTGTGTTATATGTCCTCCTAGATTACATTAATCGTACTTTACTACATTAGTTTAGTTAATTTTAGTTAATCAATATATCACACATTATAGTAGTTACTTTGTAATAATATTTAATTCTATTTTTGTTAAATTGGTTTCTTATACATCACCGACATATACTTGATTTATATTCTCTCTTCTGCTTATTGATTTTATCACTATCTCGACATTATTATTTGCTATATATGATTGCTAGTTTTTTTAACTATTTGTATGCTTCATTTTATGGGGCTTGAGTGCCTTACTTGTCTTGTGACAGCATGGATGTCCCATGTTTTTGGATCTACACCTTCTTGTGTGACATTTATTCTCTTGTATGTGGCCTAAGTGCTTTGATTGTCTTATGAAACTATGGTTGTCCCATGTTTGTAATTGTATGCCTTTATGTGACTCTATTTTATATTATTTTTATTGTGCTTTCTCACTTGATCGGTGTTTTGTCTCTATTCTAGTTCTATTACATCGTGTTGTTACTAGTATTGTTATTATTTTTGTTATCACTACTATTATTGCTCTCGTTTCTATGATTGTTTGTCTCTTTGCACGTCATGGTTTCCAACATGTGTAACCCCCTTTGTAAGTACATGTTCTATGATGTGGTCACCTCTTTAACATTTTACACTTGAGCTAACTGATGTGTAATGTTTTAGATATATTTTAGGAAGCCTTAGGTGCTTTAGTGTTGATATTTTGAATGAGATATCATGAGAATGCCATGAAATTTCTGAAATACAATTGACTTGCTTATATCTAGTATTCTATAGGTTAAACATTATCATTAAGGTCAAGATGGGAAGATAAAATAACACACATAAGATATTCAAATTGGAAAAAGATTCATTTGATGGAAGGTTATAAGACAAAGATTTAAGATTCATCTCGCAGGTCAGAGGTGAAATGGAATTTTCTCGGATTCACCATATAGGGAGGATTAATATTGGCGTTTTGGTTCCAAAGATGAAACCATCATCAGGGTGAAGCTTTTGCTTGAGAGCAGAGATGGAAAATGAACTATTATAAATAATCAATTTTCCAAGAGACATGTCATTCCCGAAAAGATGTGAAAGTAAAATAACAAGAAAAAGAGTAAAGAAGTTAATAATATAAAGTAAAATAAAGTCAAAAATGATAATAAGGATAAGTGGACAAAACACAAAAAAGAAGTGAAATAAATGAAAAATTATGAGGAGGGGGGGAAAGAAAAAGTCAACCACACAATTAAAGTGAACACGTAAGGTAAAATAAAGGACAAACACAGAGAAAAGGAAACGGAAAGAAAGGGCGGACAAAATAATTGAACGCAACGCTTTCCGAAGGGGGAGGGAATGTCAAATTATGCAACATGGGTTTCCATGATTGACTTAGTTTCCACTTGTCGTCATGATTTAGGTTGTTTGTATGTTTTTAAATCTAGATAGCTCCGTGTAATTTCTTGTTTGTGTAGTGTGATTCTATTGCTATGAATTTTGTGTTGTCAAAGCAAATGGCATGTTTTGTGATGTCTTCGTGTTCTTCCAAAGTTGATTTTCCAACCCGGTATACTCTAAGTCTTTACAATGTTCATGTAGTACCCGATGTATGTTTTACAAAGAAGCACACGGTATGGAGTATCCCCTTTTTTTTAAGTTGGGATAGATTGGGTCTTTAGGGTTTTTAATTTGTTTCTTATAGTTTTTACAGGTCTAAAACAAGTTTTTATACCATTTTTCTTAATATCCTGAAATCCTATCAAGTAAAATAAAATAAAGTCAAAAACTAATAATAAGGGGAAGTGGACAAAACACAAAAAAGAAGTGAAATAAATGAAAAATTATGAGGGGGAGAAAAAGTAAACTACACAATTAGCGTGAACATGAAAGCTAAAATAAAGGACAAACACAGAGAAACAGAAGTGGAAAGAAAGGGTGGACACAATAATTCAACGAACACTTTCCGAAGGGGGAATGTCAACTTATGCAACATGAGTTTCCATGATTGACTTAGTTTCCACCCGTCGTCATGATTTAGGTTGTTTGGATGTTTTTCAATCTCGACGGCTTCACATAATTTCTTGTTTGTGTAGTGTGATTCTATTGTTATTAATTTTGCATTTTCGATACAAATGGCATGTTTTGTGATGTCTTCATGTTCTGCCAAAGCTGATTTTCCAACTTGGGTATACTCTAAGTCTTTACAATGTTCATGTAGTACCGTGTATGTTTTACCACAAGCACATGGTATGGAGTAAACCCCTTTTCTTAAGTTGGGACAAATTGGGTCTTTAGGTTTTTTTAATTTGTTTCTTATGGTTTTTACAGGTCTAAAACAAGTTTTTATACCCTTTTTTCTTAATATCCTGGAAATCCTATCGGTAAAATAAAATAAATTAAAAAAATGCTAATAAGGAGAAGTGGACAAAACACAAAAAAAGTGAAATAAATGAAAAATTATGAGGGGGAGGGGGAGAAAAAGTCAACCTCACAATTAGCGTGAACATGAAAGGTAAAATAAAGGACAAACACAAAGAAAATGGAAATGGAAAGAAAGGGTAGACAAAATAATTGAACGAACGCTTTTCAAAGGGGGAGGGAATGTCAAATTATGCAACATGGGTTTCCATGATTGACTTAGTTTCCACCCGTTGTCACGATTTAGGTTGTTTGGATATTTTTCAATCTTGACGGCTTCACGTAATTTCTTGTTTGTGTAGTGTGATTCTATTGCTATTAATTTTGTGTTGTCGATGCAAATGGCATGTTTTGTGATGTCTTCATGTTTTGCCAAAGCTGATTTTCCAACCCGGATATACTCTAAGTCTTTACAATGGTCATGTAGTACCCGATGTATGTTTTACAGCAAGCACACGGTATGGAGTAAACCCCTTTTCTTAAGTTGGGATAGATTGGGTCTTTAGGGTTTTTAATTTGTTTCTTATGGTTTTTATAGGTCTAAAACAAGTTTTTATACCATTTTTCTTAATATCCTGGAAATCCTATCAGTAGTCCCAGAAATGTGCAGTAAGAAAGCTTTATTGTTACCACTATTGCAAAAAGTTGAGGACCGAGGTGACCTTAATAGGCATATCTTATCCCTCTTGGAAGTGGATCTAATTTTCTAATTTTTATATCCATTACTTTTGAGAACATTGGTTAGGTGTTTCTCTTCTGAGGGTAAGTGATTTTTATCGATATTCTAAGAGCTATTGTAATCAAGGTATTTAATACACCATTCTTCTAAGAATAGTAATGGTGCGATAGTCTGCTCTAATATATAAGTCTTTGTGAGTATTTTTTTGATAAACTTGTCTGTCAATAGAACCATCCTCATTCTCGCTTGATTAAGACATCAAGAAATGGGAGCATTCCACTTTCTTCAATCTCCATGGTGAATTGTATGTGTGATGATTGCATATTTAAGTGCTCAAGGAATTTATGTAGTTGTTCCATACCATGTTTCCAGTTAACATTAGTATCATCAACAAATATATACCACCACTCAGGTTTTAGGGGTGCAGATCTAAGTGATTTTTCTTCAAATTTTTCCATGAATAGGTTTGCCACAATAGGTGACAGAGGAGATCCCATCGCAACCCCCTCATTTTGTTCAAATTATTTACCATCAAAAGTGAAGAAAGTGGAGCGAAGACAAAATTCGGTTAATTTTGTCGTATCTTGGTCAATTAAAGCTTTAATCACTTATTTAACATCATCAATCGAAATTTTGGTATAAAGAGAAATAACATCAAAGCTAACCAAAATGTCTTGTTCTTCAATGTTCTTATTTTCAATTATGTGAAAAAATTGGTGGAATTCTCCTTGCGTGGGCTAAATTCTTCTCACAAATACCATATCGTATGAGAAATCAAACCATGTATTTTCCACAAAGCATAATGTTCTAGGTCACACTTAACCATCATGTTAGAAGATATGAATATTACATTGTGTTTGTATTGACTAATTGTTCATTCATGAAGGCACTACCAATGAAAAAATACATATCCGACATATGTTATGATGGAAGCAACTTGGCCACTCTAATATTTTCCAATCAGGCCTTCGAAGACAATGTAGAACCTAAGCACCATTTTGAATGCTCCAAACATGACCGACTTTACCGAAAATGCCCAATTAACAATTCTTCTACCGAGTGATTTGGCTAATCAAAGAACCAATGGAACATGGCAACCGTTCCCATGGTTCCTAAAAAGGAAACACCACCAATGTATTTTCAACTTCGATAAATGATTTTGAGGAGTCAATGTAGTCAATGACTTGGATTTGAACATGGTTTTCATGTTAGGTATATGAATCTATTCCTACCAACTACGTTTTTGATGGAAATTGTATAATTTTTCTTCTTTGATATATAAATCCACCATTAATTTACACATTATGTGAAGCAATGGAATAGTAGAAATAGCTTTGTTTCTTCACTAAGAAGGAGATGTGGATTTTGGTAAGGCTCGAGAGGTTGGCGTACCAAAGTATCATCAAATTTGAGATCCTTCAAGTTTATCCCGACCCATTTGCATCCTCGGATCCAATAAAGAATATTGGAAACATTCCTTCATTTCCCCATGAGGACGACTTCACCGATGAGTGGTAACCATGTTGGGTAAATGGAGAAGATAAGGAACACAAAACTATTCCATCAATTATCGATAACAGAGACATGACAAAGCTTTACATTTCTTATCCAATAAATTCACCAAGGAACTCTATGGGCCTTTCAAAACCTTTATGAAGAATGATCCATTTTGCATCCCATATGCTAGCATAATTAGGTTAATGAAAACCATTGAGAAATAATGACTAGATGGATGAAATCGAGACCATGGCTAGGTCATTGAGGAAAATAATTAAACATGGGGTGTTTATACTCAAAATTCATCTCTTGGGTGATTTTGATGCTATGTTACATAAATCAAAAAGTTTCAAACAAACTGATTTTGAGCGACAACAACTGGATCCTTCTAGGGACATGACTTAAATAGGGAAAGACACAAACAAGGCATAGTTCGAACTCTGAAATCTCAAGGTTTGAAATAGACTAGCACTTTATCCATTGGTAAACATACAAGGTTCAACACAATACATGGGAATCTCTCTTAGCTACATCGATTGAAAACACACACATAAGCATAAGGAAATATAAAAAAACAAGCCAAAATAAGGAGACTATATACAAAGGGAGGAGAGGAATACACAAATATCATATAAACCTAGTAACAAGATGAGATAAATAGGTACCTTTATGGAGAAGTGGGATAAATGGTAAAAATGTTTTAGGCCTAAAGATGATCAATTGATCATACAAAAACTTTTCATAGCTTTGCATGGCCTGAGAAGAAGAATGAAAACCAAAATTACATTCTCCAACTGATATTGCACTAAAAAGTTCCTCAATTCAAATGATGAGCTTGACACTTGTTTAATTTTTTTATCCTTTGGCAATGAGTAAGTGCTAAAAATGAAATTGTTGCCTACATCAAACACTATCTTGTATGAACATTGATTACCTCCTTTCTTATGTATGTGAACCACTTCTTCCTTAAAATTATTCTCATGAGAAGTCTTAATTACTGCAGCACACTCTTCTTGTTGGCACATTGAGCACACCATTTTGCATGAAATTTAATCATGTGTCATTATGTTTTTTCCGTTACACTCTACAGAGATTAATTTAGAAGATTCATGTACTTGTACGAGGTTCTCTTTACAATCTAGTTTGAGAGAGGCTAGAACTTGACCATTGAATGATCAATCATCATCATCTTCTCCCTCTTCTAATTTCACATTCTCCACCTTGGCTATGCTAACTATAGGAAGACATTCTTTTTCTTTGCAAAAAAATATGATTTTTAAGAGGTCATGATCTCCATACAAAATGTGCATTTTTATAGAATCAATAGAGAATTTAGCAATGTTGAGACCAAATAAGAAACAATCAACAATAGCATTATCATCTTCGTTATGTTCAATATGAAGCAAGAACTCCATGGTGTTTGATTCTTTCAAAAGGTTTGATGTACTCATTACCATCAATAAATGTCTCAAGAGGGACATTGAACTATTTAATTTTCTCTTTTTGTACATGGAATACTTTCGCATCATATGAAGGATCAAAACAAAAAACAAAAATATCAATAATTGCCTCAACATCACTCTCTTGAAATGTCTATGGTAGAGAATAAGTATTAATATTTGGCATATTTTCATGATGAGCAGCAACTTCAACAAGCATTAGATCTTGTGACAAGGGTCTTCACTTTCCTCGCAAGCCACTTATTCAAAAGGCTTTGTTCCAAACATGAATGAAAACTCGTCACCTTACTTTCTTCATTATTTTCAGCAATGTCAACTTGAAAATCATCGAGGTCCACAGAGAATGCATTCAATTATGGCATTAAGGTATTGTTCAGGGACAAAAACTTCATAATGTGGAGGATCTTTAGGATCTACTTCTGGAATATTATTGATCTCTTTCTCACTATGGAGTGTCTCGAGATTTTGAGCTTCTTTTGCATAGCCATAGCATAGATTAAGACTTCAAGATTGAGGTGAGGGTCTGAAACTCCTTCTACAATTTCATATAACCTTTGTAAGTACTCCTTTTTCAAGATCATCATCTCATCATCTCCATCAGCAAGAAAATCATCCAAAGGAAGAGAAATGAAAGACTATGCTTGAAGTTTTCAACAAGTTTTGTGTAATTAAATACATCACTTTAAGGAGATACTTGTTCTAAAATAATTTTTCATTACTTACCCCATTCAAGGATTAATCTTCAAGTTTTTCTGAATTTTCAAATGATGTAGCATTCTATATCATTTTTGTACTTCTTTCATGAGATGCCTAGACTTATGATCATCGGAGGTGCAATCCTCATTTTTCTTCCTTTAGCGACACTCTTTTTATTTTCAACCACAATGATTTAATTACAGGGTTGTTAGATGCAACAATCTTGTTCATCGCTATCCTTTCTTGCGCTTTTATGTTTTTTCTATAGCTAGTATGGTTGTGTCAACGACCTTCATTCTTGTTTATGAAAAATCAAAACTATCTGGAAATGACCTATTTTCTTCTACTTGTTCAACCATTACGGGTTTCAGCTAAAATAGGATACATATTTGTTGTTTTTAAATCCATACCTCCATAGAATTTTGTAAAAAATTGCGCCTCTTCCGGATCATTTGGAACTTGGATGATTCAAAAGGGTAGACAGTTTTCTTCTTCCTCGTAACCATCATTGTCACTCATTGGCACAGGGTGCCAATTGGTAGATTTCATTTTCTAGAAATATTCTATCCTTCAGGTACCAATAGCACACAAAGATGTTGACGTTTTTTTCAAGGGAGGTTCTTTAATGTGGGACATGAATGTGATAGTGATTTGATCCCCAATAGTGTATCCAAAAATTGTTGGTGAAATTTTATCTCGTTGTATCTCTCCTTTATTCTCCCAATGGAAGCGATATAAAATATGTAATAGCTAGGTAGGATCACCTATTGATAGGATGACATTTCTCTCGCATTTGAGAGAGGTAGTTCCCTCATATGATGGGGGTATTTATATTTTGGTGCTTTTAACCGGAAAGCATAAAGGCAACAAAATTGGGAAGGAGAAAGAAGGAGAAAAAGACAAAGGAACCAAGAAAGCTACAACAGGATAAACACAGAGAATTCTTGAGATATCTCAAACATAAACTTAACATAAAAGCCATCTCTCTTTCGTGTGAAGAACATAATATAATGACAAATGCATAATATGAAGCAAAAAATCTACGCAACCCCTTAAACTCTATAGATATGACACAAAGTCCACGTACATCAATATTCAATACAAATTTCGATTTATCGAGAATCACATACATCAAGGAATAAAAACAACATTAATGGCATCATCTAATCATAAACATAAAGACAAAGTTTATAATTTAAAAACATTAACAATCTGAATTTATGGAATTGAGAGAAAAACAATATACACTAAATTACAACATTAATTGTCCAATATCCACAGATGGAGAGCCTTTTATATAGGCATTTACGTCTCAAAGTAGTCAAATAACTACTTTTTACTCAAATATAATTCAAACACAATCTAACCCAACTTGATTTTTTTAATCGGCCTCATCACCATTACATTACATCTAATTGATTCACAAAAGAACTAATTTATTTAGTTCTTATGGATTGAATATGTAATGTCATCTAATATTTAATTGATCACCATTAATCAATGTTTTCCAAGTCCGATCCAACTTGAGGGTGAGTTAATGCTAGGAGATGCAAAGCACTCAATTCCTTTAGATATTTCACACTAGCACTCTAGCCTCTACATTAACAAATGCCAAGATTTTTGTGGCACGAGTTCCCTCTTCAACAATATCCACATTATCCTTTCATTGGGAATCAAGATATGCCTTCCATTATCTCTGCCGAATGCCATAAGAACATTGTCACTTTAAAGGTGATTTTTTCCGTATTTAGTCATATCCTAAAATAGTCCTTACATTTTTTATATGACCATTCAATAGTCTTAGTGACAAAGGTGTGCCAACATATTTCATATCATCTTGTGTCTTCATTCCTAAGTACTAAACATTCATATTATCTTAAAGAGTCTCCTTCACATCACAAATTGAATACGGACCTCCTATTTTATCATCTTGTGTCTTCATTCCTAAGTAATCTACATTTGAATATTGTGGATAAAATGGTTTTCTTCGTATTGATGATTTCCTTGGGAAGAAAATACCTTCAATATATCGACATCAACCAATGTATTTTCCACAAAGCACAATGTTCTAGGTTCCACTTAGCCATCATGCTAGAGGATAAAAATATTGCATTGTGTTTGCAATGACCAAGTGTTTATTCATGAAGACACTACCAATGAAAACCTTACATGTCTACAGCGGCCCACCATGATCACTTCATATTTTTGTAGCTTGTGTGACATTTTTTTTTCTACCCTTGTGGCGTTTGTTTTATCATTTTTTTTTAGGTTGTGACCACTCCCAACCGCCCGCTTACTATGTAACACCTTGTATTATTTTGTTCATATTATAATATAAAGGAGGTTCCAATAGTAAAACCTCACATGTTTGACATATGTTATGATGGAAGCAACTCAAATGCTCCATATTTCATGATTAGGTCGTTAAGAGATTGTGTGAAACCTAAGCATTGTAAACTTTGATAAAATTATTTTGAGGATTCCATGTAGTCAATGACTCATAACTCTATAATTGTTCTTCTTTGACATATAAATCCACCATTAATTTGTACATTATGTGGAGCAATTGAATAGTAGAAATAGTTTTGTTACTTCACTAAGGAGGAGATGTGGATTTTGGTCATGATAAAGAGGTCGATGTGCCAAAGTGTCATGAAAGTTGAGAGCCTTCGGGTTTACCCAACACCTGTTTTCATCCTCAAAGCCAAAGAATATTAGAAACAATCCTCCATTTCCCCATGAGGCCGACTTTCGCCATTAATGGTAAACATGTCTATTAAATGGAGGAGAAGGAACACAAGAACTTTTTTTGGGTTCTATATGAGAGGGACATGATCAAGTTTTACATTTCTTATCCAACAAAATCACCAAGGAACTCCGGGGCCTTTCAAAACCTTCATGAAGCATTATCTATTTCGCATGACCCATATGCTAGTATAATTAGGTTAATAAAGATCACCGAGAAATAATGACCAGACGGATGGCATCAAGACCATGGCTAGGTTAGTGAGGACAACAATTAAACATGGGGTGTTTATACTCAAAATTTATCTCTTGGGCAATTTTAATGTTATGGGACATAAATCGAAAAGTTTCAGATATCCGATTTTGAACGACAAATGATGTAAACCCCGGAGTTTTAGAATGATGTTTGGGGTTAAATTACTACTTAGAATGTCGATTTATCTTAACATAGGAACAAATTCAAATTTTCCATTTTTGAAGGATAATTTACCAAATTTTAGTGTCTACATTTGCCCCCCTTTAAGTATTTAGTTGGAAATTATGTGCTTAAAAGAGAAACATACATCAATATACATACACACTTTGTCTTTGCTAGATTGTTATTATCCTTGGTGGTGTTGGAAGGTTCCATGTTGAAACCTACAACACTGAGTGTAGTAAATGTCCATAATATAAATTTAATTGTAATTCAAATGTAAATAATACTAATAACTTAAAAAAATTAACATGTATAAAGTAAAGTAAATAGATGTAAAATATGGAAAGAAAACACATGTTTATTTTATAAAGGGAGGATCTCATGTTCTTGTTGTACTTCGAAGATTTAGATTTTTGTTGACTTGGTGAAGGATCGGTGGTGATCAATTTGTAGTTGTGTTGAAGGAGAATCCAAAGTAGGAGATGGAGTTGGGTACACATGACCCAACACCGAAGTGGAGAGGTACCAAAACACCCTATTAAGAGGGAAGAGCAGTGTATAGAGTATTTTAGAAACCATGATACCATATCACACAAATACATAAAAGGAAATGAATGAGAACTTATAAATAATTTATCCACTTCCATACATTCCAACCCCAAGGACCATATTGTTGCAAATGGATCTAGGCCTGAATTTGTAAACAAACCATAAGGTTGTAAGGGATTGGATGCCCTATTCCCCCACCATGTCTTGTAAAGCTAAGTATTATTATGATTTTTTTAGTAATTTAAATGAAAATAAGACACATGCCCCAGCACCCATGTATTTGTAATTGTATATGATTAGTGTAATGAAGAAGGAATGAGGTAATCATGCCCCTATATTATAATTTGAATTGTGTCATCTATGTGAATATATATGAGAAGTTTGTAAATATTTGTAATAATATGTAACTATTGGAATTTTATGGTAAATTTACCTCAAATCAGAAACATTCGTTAGGGGTCTATACCATAGTACATTCTTGAACTTAGTTGTATGGTTTTCACCGGTGTGAATTTTTACCTTTTTATGTCTATAACTATTTCTAAGGATTTGGTCCTTGAATAATTCTGAATTTTGAACTCTAAAATCTATTTGTATCAATTGTATATGAATAATATAACTGTTGAATGCAAACCTCACTATGTAATTATATCTAACAATGGAGATCCAAAAAAGTGAAAAGTGGAAGGAGTGAGGAATTTCGGGGACATGAGCGATCTTGATTGCGGAGGAGGAAGTGTCTGTGTTGGTCAATAAGTTTTGCTCAAGTGTGGATGTTAAAAATCTGGTTTCTATGTTTGGTGCGCCGGTGTTGGGAATTTGGTTGTGGAGTGTTGTCACCAAATTATTGCACCCCCGAATGGCCAAAATGCTTGAAGGACGTTTGGTGTGATTATGACACATGGGATCACCTCTCGAGCTGTGGGACTTGGGCTTGAGGTGAACCTCCAAAGAAGGCCAACGTCCTCTTCTTAAACCAAGTGCTTTAACTACTCCTAATGACTATCTAATCCTAGGCTAACATCTTCATGATTTTTAGGGAAAGAGTTTTTCACAATGAAACTATCCTAGGGGTGGTGATGCACCGAATTCAAGGGGTGTTTAATCTCAAGAAGGGTTGATGTGGATAGGATGATTACACCATTGGCCACCTTCACCTATTACAACTTGGAAAGGGTACAAAATACCACAAACCAGGGGCATATGTTCCTTTGTTAAACTTGAGCATACATAAGAGAGAGAAATCAGATTTGATGCAATACACAATTAATTTGTCAAGCGGAAAAACACATGCACATATTACGCACCCATTTCACTTTGGTTGAGAATTATAATAATATAACTTTAAATCGACAAAAGGAAAATAGGATTCTCACAACTGATGAAAAGATAATCACTCTATTCTCTCACAATATGAAATAGACAACCTAAAATAAAGGTAAACTAGCCATTCATACCAAGGAATCACACATTCACAAAGCATATATTGACTAATCATCTAACACAATAACTCAGTTATTCAATGGCAAAGTATAACTCTGAATATAATTAAAAGGTTCAAAAATATCTGAAAGTGCTCTTCCAAGCTTGAAGAGCAATTTCACCAAAAATCTCTAAAAATACCTCCCTCTTAACTCCATACACTCAACTATTTATAAGTTCTTAGGCTAAGCCATTACAGCTAGGCCCTTAACTAGCACTTAACTAAAAATAGAAATGTTATTAAATTAAGGGAACAAACTCGCATGAAAATAGCAAATTTGTTGCAAGGGTTTGACCCATTCATCCCTGCAACTTTGACCGATCCAAAGCTTGGATCTTCCCTTCCATGGTTGCTCACCCTTGGTCCGCAGTTACTGCAATGTCCTCTTCTTTCACAGTTTCCTGTTGGCTTTCTTCCCATGCGGCCATCGGTGCTTGTATTCGATGAAGCATTTAATGATTCCTTGGACCTCTTCATCTTCAGGCCCACATGCGTAGTGATTCACTACATCTTCGGTCTCTATCTCCTTGTTATCCCAGCTAGAACTTTCCTTAATATGCTCAAAACTTTCATTAACCTTCCTATGAAATTTTGACATAAAACCATTTTGTCAATAGAATCACAATTGAAGGTTCTAGTAACTTCATCATCACACTTCACCAAGTCCTTGAAACTTTCTTTAATTTGTTCTTCAGAAGAACATCGATGTTTTCATTAAAGAACTTGTAATTAGCAACATCAAATTCTTATAAGATATCATTTAGAGAATTCATGATTTCCAATCATTTATCATCTAACTTCTTAATCAAATCTCATAGTACACACCTTTGGAATTCCATGGCTTTGTGATATTTAAATAGCTTGGAAATATCGTCAATCACATCTTCCCGAAGGAGAAAGTCTGGATTTTCTACTCGATTTCACTCCACGTTGCCAAATTTAAATTCAGATTATTATTATCTTCAGAAAAGGCCTCATCCATTTTGCAAATGAGTATTTTCCCACCTTACAACTCATTGTAGATTTCAACACTTCCTTGATTAAAGGGTTAGCTTCCTGCAATATGTGTTCTATCCATCCATTTACTTGATCTCCCTTTCTAGTCTAGCTTTTCAAGCTCATGATAAGAAAAGTCATCAATAGTAGCTGAAATTGTCATGGTCATAGTAGATGAGAATTCGGTGGATAGAGTAGGTTGGATTACCTTACACAAAGAATGCACTTGAGCTGCTTGACTTTGGCCTTGAGCTCATCTTTCGTAGCCTTATCTTTTTCATATTTCTCCATGAAATCCCCAAGAGTAGTATGCACGTCATGTTTAGCTCCCTCATGGGGCCTTTCCTAGTGAAAATCTAGAGGTCCAATAGTTTGCGAGATGTGATTGTTTCTTTAGTTTTTCCTCCACGGGAGTGGAAACCTCTATCACCCGTTCTCTAGATGGGTTTACTGATCGAGACTTGGCATGGTCCTTGGCCTCTTAGCTTGCCTTTTGGGCGTTTGTTCCAAAATGATGAGATCTATAACATCTCCTAGAGGCACGTTTTTCTTTTGCTTAGGAGTTTGTCTAAATAGTCATTTTAGGATGGTTGATGTTGATGGAGATGAAACATTAGA
The DNA here is from genome assembly GCA_018340775.1 of Taxus wallichiana var. yunnanensis. Classification (NCBI taxonomy): domain Eukaryota; kingdom Viridiplantae; phylum Streptophyta; class Pinopsida; order Cupressales; family Taxaceae; genus Taxus; species Taxus wallichiana. The sequence continues at coordinate 133,832,673 of CM031235.1, forward strand.
TATAATACCTAAAACATTAGTCAAGATAAGAGCATTAGAAACATTTGTTAGCATTTGGATAGAAAGGGCAACGATGGATGGGGTGGATGTGAGTACATCCATAGGAGTTGACATAAAAATGCTAGGGGATGAAATAGAAGGAAATGGAAGTTTCAAAGGAAGTGAGGAAGGAATGGGTGACACGATAGTCTCTCCAACTGAGAAAACCGGAAGGGTGAAAAGATTTGAGCCATAGAAGGATATGGGAAGGAAGAAATTATGGTAGAAGTGGAAGGAACTGGTATAGGAAGGGACAATGGAAGAGAAGAGGGAAATAATGGGCCTTGTGGGGCACTGGGAGAATCAGTGACTTCGACCACTTCACGGTTGCTATAGGAGACATAGCCTTGGAAATAGAAGTCTTGGAGAGAGATGAGCCCCTACGACAAATGAAATTTTCTTCAGAAATATATGGGGTTTCGAGTAGACCTCTTTCCCTTTGTTGGTGTTGATTGACTTGGTGGAGCTCCTATATTTGTAGGTTGATCAATTCCCTTGGGTGAGATTTCCAAGGTAGCCAACCAATTGTAAGTTCTCTGAGAATGGGAGCCGCCATCTCTTTTGCATTATAGCATTCTTCCACATACCAATCAATCCATGGTAGTGGTTGATTGGAAACATTATCATTTTTATAGGCAGCACCCAATACCTCGTCATTGTCTTTCATATCCTCTGGCACATCAGCTATACCAAATTTCTGAATCTCGTCCAGATTCAACCTTTCATAATCTCTCTATCGGATGATATATTCATCCCAATAATGGATCCAAATGTCTTATAATTAGGGCATGTGAGCATTGGACCATCTTGTTTCACCAAATTTACCCTAATAGTCGAAGTTGGTCTATGGATGAAAAGTTCGCAATGTTACTTCAACAATTTCTGCATCCACATTCTTAGCCTTATGAATATTTGGGTAGGTGTATCTACCAATTGAAATAGGGAAATGCATTCCCACTTTGTGGCGTTTGTTTTGGATCTGATGATAATCTAACAAATGTCGAACTAATTCCAAAAGAGCACCCACTTATCCGTAGGACATCTTGGCAATTTATTGGGAGCACTATGAAGACGAGAATTTAAAGGTAAGTAAATGTGGGAAACTAAAGGTAGATTTCTCCCCACTCCCGCACTTCTTTGAAGGCTTCATCAGAAATTCTTTGATTGTATAATTATTTTTCAAAATGGTAGAGAATAACGGTAAAGAAGGCATCATTTACCCTACAAAATGCTTACTCCCTTCATTCAGCGTGAGCTGAAGATGGAAGTCATAAATTTGAGAGGTGCTGCAAATACCTTTAGTATTTAACCCAGTAAAATCTCCCATAGCAGCAGCAACATACACCGAAAAGGATGTCATGTAGAAGGTCTTTGTGGTTAGCACTCTACCCAACCGATAGCAGATAGAGCTACCGATATGCTCTCGCCATTGGATAAATTTGAAAGGAATGATAACCAAATCATACCAAGCCAAGAACACATATGTTAATCAAACACCACGATCAATAAGATGAAAGTAATTCACCAGAATAACTTTACATAAAACCTTTACAAACAAATGAGAAACAATATCATATATTATTATGGAACTCAATGCAATACATTGAGAATGGACCTTGCTTAAATAGGCAAGGAATAACAATCTAAGAACCAGTCAAGGTCGTAGATCAAGCCATGAATCAAGGAAATAACTAGTCATCAAAGAACTAGTCAAGACCATAGATTTAGGAGAGAACTAGACATCAAGGATCTAGTCAATACCATAGATCAAGGAAAGAACTATACCTAACAACTAGATAATATCTCCTAATATCTAAATAAGATAAAATAAATATCCACACACATAAGTGGGTGAGGATAAATACAATAAAGGTAAATAAAGTACCTAGGTGAACATGAGCTAAGGTAAATACCTACTCTAACAAAATTCCTTATTGTTCTTGATGGTGGCGATGTACAAGAACATCCACTCTTGAAATTACTTCGCAGATGGAAGACTTGAAACTCAACTTAAAAGCACAAAGATATCATTGAATTCTGAATGAAGTCTACCCTATATAACCTCTTTGGTAATTTATTCATGCTCTTAGCTAGATAGCTCTTTATCATGACTTTTGTGCATAACTCCACTTCCTTGTCCCAATGTTCCACTTTGCTAACTCTGGTGAAATCATGGTGTAATCTTCGACGTCAAAGAAGTTTAAGATCTTCGAAAAATTCTCGGGTCCGACGGATTACCACCTTATCATCAGCATCTTTAAGCGACATGGACTCCATGTCAAAGTGAGTTGCTGTAACTAGAAGGAATTACAGGAAATGCATAGACGTGGGGAATCCAACAACTAAGATGAGCCCACTGCCATAGATAGCTTTGCATCCATGATTTCTTCTTAGGAACCTTCACTCTTTCCTAGAAATCCATAAAATTGATTTGTCCCGAGTCGGTGTCTCCTATATTGCCGAAGTCTAAAGACAAACGGAGTGAGGAGCAACTCCAAGAAATGAATACTTCATCTTTTCTTTTCCCTTTGATGTGGAAGTAGACATTAAGCTTTGTATTTCGAAGCCAAAGTTGAAATGTCCTGAAGAAGAGAAATTTTAAAACACGAATCAGTAGTGTTTCGAAGAGAAAACTTTCGAAATTCCGAAGTAGAAATCTCTAAAAACTGTCTTCCAAAATCCCGACTTCCAAAACCCAAAACAAAAAGTTCGAATTACAAGTCAAAAGTTACGAGTTGAAAATTTCCAAACCTCCAAAGTGAAAAGTTCCAAATCTCCTAAATCAAGAATTTTGAAAGAAAAAGTTACAAACCCTGTCCTTGAAATCCAAAAAGAAAAACCCGAAATGATAATCAGTAGAAAGCACGAAAACAAGAGCTTTGAAATTCCAAAAGGAAAACTCCAAAAGGAAGCCCTCTAAAACATCGTCGAACTGCCAAAACTCGAAGGGTGGAAAGAATATCTCATTGAACAAGTCCAACCTCCAAATCCTAAAAATAAGAAATGACAGAGAGTAAAATAGAAAACCCAAGAGGATCCTTGAAGCTCTAAATTCTTGTGAAACTTAAAATGTAAAATCATGGTGGCAATGAGTTTGTCATTTTAAAAACATATTGAGAAGGAAAAAAATAAAACAAACAAGGAGGAAACATAATAAAATATCTAAAACCAAAAAGATAAATAACCAAGCTAAAATACCTTGAAAACGAAGTCGAAAAGTACAAGAAAATGGAATGTCGGAGAAAAAGTGTCAAGTGAAAATGATAGTGAAAAAATGAGATTAAATAGAAACCCGATATTAATGGCGAAAAATACGATCCGTACGGGGTTGGTGAAAATAATTAATTGCACGAAAATCTCCAAAAATCTGAAACCCAAAAGTCCAAATTCTAAAAAATTGGAATTTCGGGGTTTCAAACTTTGGAGAGTTGGAGATGAAAATACGGATTGGCCATGAAAAGTTCTGAAACCCGAAAGCCCGAAAGTCTGAAATTTTGAAATTTTGGACTTTTGAACTTCAGATTTAGAAGTGAATACTCAAAAATGACCCCAAAAGTTTGAAACCCTAAGACCGAAAGTTTGAAAATTGACTTTCGTTTTTGATGTCTGAAAGGAACTTTACCAAAAGTGCAACCAAAATTTCCAAACCTTGAAAGTTTGAAAGTTTGAAATTTTGAACTTTCGAGGTTTTGGACTTCGGAGATTTAGAGAGATGTTTTCAAAATCAGGTCTTAGAGTCTTGAACCCCAAAAACCTGAAAGTTTGAAATTTTAGACTTTCGAGTTTCGGACTTCGAAACTCTGGGTATAAAAATTGCCCGATTCGCTAAGTAAAATCACTAAACCCTGAAAGTCCAAAATTTCGGACTTTCGGGTTTTGGACTTCAAATTAGTTTTGGCACACCCAATGGGACGAGTTGGTACTTCTCTTCTCATTTTCATTAGTCAAAGTACACAGTGACTTCATCTCTCTGGATTTCAAAGTTTAGTCCACCAAACTTATGTGAAGAATTCCGACAAGAGCTTCTTGAAGGCAAAGGAATTATCAAGCATACATAACTTTCTTTGTTTCCTCCAAGGAGAAGAAGAAGTCTTTCAGCAACACCAGCCGTAGCTTTACCTCATAGAGGGCATTCAACCCCTCATGACGAAAGATTCCCTCCTCCAAGTCACATCGACCTATGGTCACCATGGAAGCCAATGCTTGTCCTCCTTTCAATGTGAGCTATCCATTGCAAATGGCACAAAGGGATGTCATACCATCGATCGCATTGAAAAGCTTATCATTTTATACTAGAGAAACTAACGTTTCACCTTGAGAGCACATCTTGGATGTAGCGCATTTGTGCGAACATATCCACGAGAAGACAACGTGGAAATTTGAATCCTTGCTACTTCATTCAGGAGGGCACTCCAATGGTTTTGAAGTTTAACTGTTGGTTTAGTTACTACATGGGATGAGTTAGGCATGAAGTTTTGTAAGCATTTTGAGGACAAAATAGATCACTTATCACTCGATGGAATAATTCAATGCTATAAAGAGGTCCCCTCGAGAATATATGAGCAATTTCAATCTCTCGCTTCAAAAAACTTGGAAGCGGATTCCGAAAACTATAAGGTCATTGTCTCTAGAAAATGCTTTCCTATACTACTTATGGGCATTGAATAGTGACATAGCCGTCATGGTTCAATCTATGGGGGCACCATTATTCCTAATGTCTACGAAATCACATGTGACTAAAAATTTCCTAATTCAAGTAAAATTACTCCCAGGACCTCTTATGCCCATGTTTGCGGAACTCATAGGAAAACAAATGCCAGTCCTCACTCCGATTCTGGAAACTCCTAGTTTGTTAACCGTGCCTCCGTTTAGCCCCTCAAATGATTTGGTTGAGGTGAAGTCTCTATTACAAAATTTTAGGAATGAACTTGTGGCAATGAAGAGGCGGCGGTTCAATATGTTCACCCATTCCAATCACAATATCAAATAGGTCGTCCTCCATTTCAAGGAAGCAGTCGACCCACGAACCAAGCCACAAACCAAGCCACAAATGTGAAACCTTTGAACACTGGAAGTCCTTCATTGTCGGCTCATCCAGAGCCATAGTTCCAGTCCAAAATAACCTCATCCGAGATTACAAATGGTGTTATCCTTATTCTCCACTGCCCCATAAATAGAACCTCTACCCAAATAGAGTTTTTCGGGCCTTTATGGTCCAAGGCATATCCATGCTAGAGTCATCAACTGGACCAATTACCCAAGAGAATCAAGATCTGGTTTACAGATGAAACTACGCTACTAAATTGGAAGGCGATGATTTTTGTGGTCTGAATGTTGATGCCTCCACAGTAGCTGCAAACACATGTTCCAAGAAGAGGGCTATAGATCCTCAACCTTCCAAAACTGATCAGGCATCTACTTCAATCCTCAAGCACAAACATCAATAGATAAAGACACGGGTAAAAATCACCAGGGAGTATCTATAGATCGGTCTCCAAACAACAACGAACCTGTAAGCATTACAATGCCCAATAAGCATTTCCCAAAAGAAGATTCCACTTCTAAAAAGGTACCATCAAAGTAGGGGCAATTCCATTGAGCATTGTGGAGAAAATGAAAAATACCAATTTGAGTGTCACCATGTGGGATGCGCTCTCAATTCATCTCAAAAAATTTGTTGCAAGAGGCTTTGAACAGGTTCGACACTACTAATAAATCATCAGTCCATGAAGCATTAATAGTAAACAATCTATATGTCAGCCCGAGGAAAAAGAGGATTCCCAAGGTCAATAAATGCCACCATTCTATATCTCTCTGATCATTGGTGATCATTTGGTGCATAATTGTATGATCGATTCTGGAGCTAGTAGTTATGTTATGCCTAAGCGAGTTGCGAGATGTGTTGGGGATCTCATATACCCCAGTTTGAAAAGGAGTTGTCCAGTTGGATGGTATTGCATCAAGATGTATGAGTCATTAAGGGACTCTAGCTTACTATCCATGCATGTCGTATCTTTTCGTTCACACAAGACATATCAATTATTGATCTCCCTTATCTCTTTGCCATCTACTTGTCACGAAATTTTACTTTGCCAGATGGGTGGTTATTTATCGGGATTTGTCACATATGATCTTGAGAACTCGGTATGGAAGGAAAGTGACTATTAGAGTAGAACCAATTTTCCATAACCATGTGGAACCATACACAACCAAACCCATAAATGGTAATTACGCCATTTGTGACCTGGAAGAGGAAGATGTGGATCATGAGCCAACTACCCTTGTAGAGGAGGTTCCTGATACGGTGTTGGATGAGATAAGTATGGATCATCAATATGACCCATATGCTGATTTATTGGCAAATGAAGAATCTAGTTTGTTTTTTTGGAAGACACTAGATTAGGAACATACTGCATACATGAAGAGGGTACAAATGTACCTCAGTTGGTTAAAACACCCGACAATCCAGGGGAATATGGAAACTATTCTTTGATGGTTCAAGGAGTAAAAATGGATCTGGTGCAAGAGTTATGTTAATTTATCCGAGAAGGGGATAAATATTTCTTGTCTTTCCGATGCGATTCAACTGTACTAATAATGTCACTGAGTATGAGGCCCTTATACAAGGAATTCAGCTGGCCTAAAGAAGAGGAATCAAATCCTTGACCGTCTTTGGCGATAGCGAATGGTGGCGCATCAATTAACAACCCATGACACATCAAAAAATAATTTAATAAGATCATACAAGAATCAATTTTGGACCTGATTGAAGAGTTTAAATCTTTCGAATTCACATAATTCCCGAAATCAAAATTAGGATCTTGACGAGTATTGCTACTATTGGCTCGTAGTATGATATACCCGTAGACATCATGAAGGAAGGACAATGAGGCAGTCAAAATGGTGATTCGTCCCAATACCGAATAACGTAAGTAGGCTGCAGGTGTTCGATAGCGACGAATAATAGATTTCCCTTTTCCTACAACAAGAAGTAGAGTTCATTGCCAAAAACCAAGATAAATTACAAGAATCCTATGGCGATCAAGTCATCTAGTTGAAAGGAAACAAACTACCAAAAGGCACAGTTACACTTGAATCTATCTTCAATTTGGATGACCAGGACCAAATGGAAAAAGCACAAATATGGTGGTCGAAGAAGAGGATTACTCAAGAAGTCGAGGTTCTAGTGAGAAATGTTTGAAAATTGGTAAGGTATGCACTTTGTTCAAGAGAAGGTGGCTTTTATTAAATTATGCCAAAAGAATCATGATATTTTCACATGGAGCTACAAAGACTGTGTGATTTTGATCTTGGCTTAGCTCAACACACCATTGAGCTAGATCCAAACTCTAAGCTAGTTCATCAAAAGTAGAGGTTGATCAATCCAAAGATTGAGCCACTAATGAGGAAAGAGCTAACCAAGCTCATCGAAGCATGCATAATTATTTTAGGGATTTGAATCGTGTCTCATTGAAGGATCATTACCCTCTTTCGTCAATGGAGAAAATCCTCAAAATCATAGTAAGGGATCAAAGGTTTTCTTTTCTTGATGTATATTCAGTTATAATCGGATTCTCGGTCCAAGAATCGATCAATTCAAAACGGCTTTCACTACTAAGTGGGGCACATACGCTTGCAATAAGATGCCATTTGGGCTGTCCAACGGGGGCTACTTTCTAAAGATCCATGGATATGACATTTAGAGGACTCATCAACTATATAATTTTAGTTTATCTTGAAGATATAATTGTCTATTCCAAACATGTTATAGATCATATCACGCATCTAAGGAAAAAAATTGAAGGTGAAGGTGTAGAGAGTTTGGGGTCTCATCAAATCCTAAGAAGTGCATTTTCACTGTTCAAGAAGGAAAGTTGTTGGGGCATATTGTTTCAGCAAAAGGATTATCTATCGACCCGACTAGGGTTCGATTGATTTTGTCTTTATCTCTCCCAAGTCACAAGAAAGGTCTCTAGAACTTCTTGAGAACTATAAATTTCGTGTGGAGATTCATTCCTCAATTTGCAACATTTGGCCAAACCACTTACAACCATGCTAAAAATAACATTCCTATCTCATGGATGAAAGAAGGGAGGAGAGCTTTGAGGCTATCAAAACGGCTATTTCCCAGGCCCCCACACTTTGGTAAATCCTAGGTTTGACAAGGATTTTATTCTCTATGCTTTCGCAGTCATGAAAATATTTCAGAATTCTCACTCAAAAGAATGATGATCGATGGAGCAACCAATTTCCTTTTTTCGGTCAATCTCACGAAAGAATACGAGCTCAAATATTCTTTCATCGAAAAGCATGCCTTTGCATCAATCAAGCCCTAAAAAAATTTAGGCACATGTTGTCCAACAACAAATTCCACTTAATGATCTCTCATCCCGGTGTCAAAGAGTTTTTTTGAATAAAGAGATGAATGAGAAACATCTTTGGGTGGATTACAAAAGTAATGGAGTATGATGTATACATCAAAGCCACTAAGCTTTTTCGAGGCAAAATTTTATGTCAACAATGGTTATGGATATGGAAGCCAAGGATGTGGAGGATGTTACACTCTTGAATATTGATGAGGGAAATGATAAGAGTGATTGGTTAACTAAAATGGAAACTTTCCTCCTCTTGAGGTATATCCTCAAAAATATTGATCATGTCCAACAATGTATTTTCCATCTCCAATCTATTCCATATGTTGTGGTAGATAATGTTCTTTTTCGAAAGGATTTGAATGGCGTCCTTCTACGTTGCATCAAACCGAGTAGGTGAACAAGGTATTAAAATAATTTCACAATGGCCTGTTTGGAGGGAATTTCTCTACACGAACAACCACTACCAAGATCATGCGAGTCGGTTACTTTATTGGCCGGACTTGTTCAAAGATGCCCATCTTTGGGTGAGGGAGTGTAAAGAATGTGCTCTTTTTTTGTAGACAAACATAGGCTAGTAGCTCTTGATTGCATCCCATTCAAGTGGATCAGCCCTTCCTTCGATGGGGTTACACTTTATTGGTATGATCAATCCTCCATCCAATGAAGGACATAAATGGGTCCTTCTTGTGACAGATTACTTCACTCATTTGGACAAAAGTGGTGGCCTTAAAAGAAAGCAACGAGAAGGTCATTCTTGAGTTCCTAGAGAATATAATGACAAGATTCGAGTGTTCCATTTACCGTTATCTCGACAACGTGATGGCTTTTCTCGGTTAAATATAAGTGAATGGGTTGTTAAGCACGAGTTATACCTCAAGACTTCATCTAATTACTATCCATGCAGGAAATGAGATGGCCAAATCCAGTAATAATAATCTCATAAGAATCATCAAGAGCATGATGCGAGGCCAACAAAAGGACCTAACATACACACTTAAGATCGCTCTATGGGGGATCGGATAACACCTAAAAAGGCCATTGGGGTTTCACCTTTCATGCTTATAAACAAAAGGAAGAAAAATCCCACTTTCTTTAGAGATACCTTCCTTGGACTTGGCCTATCGGCTTGAGGTCATGGAAGATGATGCTTTAACTTGATAAGGTTCGCCGAACTCATGGAGTTGGAGGAAATTCAAAATATAGCCATGCACACATTAGGACAATATCGGCTCGAGTTAAGAAATTCTTCGACAAGAAATGTTCGATAGGTTGTTCAAAGAAGGATATTTGGTCCTTAAGTGAGGCGAAGATCGAGCCAAACCAGGTAGGCATGCCAAGTTCCATGCTCTCTAAAGTGGGCCCTATGTTATTATAAGTTGCAAGAGGGTGAATTCATTTCGTCTATCTAGACTAAATGAAGAATAATTACCCATTCATGTGAATGGGATACATCTCAAGGCTTGCTTTTGAGATTGTTCCACTCTATACAATGTTTTGTCTTTTCCTTAAAGTGCTTTGCACATTGTTTGTTTTCTTTTTGTTTTTGTTTGTTTTCCTTTTTTGGTCTTTTCTCTTTAGGACACTTTTGCCCAATAGGTTGTATAAGGCTCTTTTGGTCTAAAAGCTTAGCGAGTAAGCATTCCCTGGAGGTTGCCAAAAATGTTAAATTTTTAATCTACCTTGAGAAATGGATTTCAAAAGCGAGATAGACAATTTTTGAAAAAATCTTTTGTATGAAAATGTTCTGTAAAGAAAATTAGGAATTCTCCAATTCCTGAAAATCCAAAAGTTTGGATTTCAAACTTTCACAAAATTTTCTTTTGGAGTTTTAGTGGCACAATTTTGAAATTGTGTTTTCAAATTTCCGAAGTTGAAAACCCGAAAGTCGAAATTTCAAACTTTCGAGCTTTCGAGGTTCGGAGAATTTACTTAGCGAATTGGCAATTTTTAGACCCAGAGTTTCGAAGTCCAAAACTCAAAGTCTGAAATTTTGGACTTTCAGGTTTTCGGGGTTTAGGACTCTATGTCATGATTTTTGAAAACATCTCTCTAAATCTCCAAAGTCCAAAACCCCAAAAGTCTGAAATTTTAGACTTTCGGAATTTCGAGGTTCGGAAATTTTGGTTGCGCTTTTGGCAAAGCTCCTTTCGGACTTAGAAGTCCAAAGTCTAAAAGTTTGAATTTTCGGACTTTCGGGTTTGAAACTTTTGGGGTCATTTTTGAGCTTTCACTTCTAAATCTCCAAAGTCCTGAAAGTCTGAAATTTTGGACTTTAGGGTTTCGGGTTTCGAAATTTTTATGGCCAATCCACGTTTTCATCTCCAAATCTCAAGTCTGAAACCCCAATTTCGACTTTTAGGTTTCATATTTTCGAGAGATTTTCATGCAATTAATTTTTCACCAACCCTATACTGGAACATATTTTTCGCGATAATATTGGGGTTTCTATTTAAACTTGTTTTTTTACTTGTCATTTTCACTCGACACTTTTGCTCGACATTCCGTTTTCTTGTACTTTTGAATGTCGTTTTCAAGGTATTTTAGCTTGGTTATTTTTCTTTTGGTTTTAGATCTTTTATTATGTTTCCTCCTTGTTTGTTTTCTTTCTTAACTTCTCTATATGTTTTTGAAATGACAAACTCATTGCCACCATGATTTTTACGTTTTAAGTTTCACGGGCATTGAGCTTGAAGGATCCTCTTGGGTTTTCTATTTTACTCTCCTGTCATTTGTTGTTTTTTGGGATTTGGAGGTTGGAGTTGTTCAAGTAGATCTTCTTTCCACCCTTCGAGTTTTGGTGGTTTGACGACATTTCGATGGGCTTCCTTTTGGAGTTTTCCTTTTTGGAATTTCGGAGCTCTGTTTTCGGGCTTTTGCATTTATGATTTTGGGGTTTTCCTTTTCGAGGATTTCGGAAGACGGGTTTTGTGAACTTTTCTTTTGGAATAATTGATTTTGGAGATTTTGAACTTTTCAAATTGAAACTTTTCACTTGAGAGGTTTGGAACTTTTCAACTTTGGAACTTTTGACTTGGTAATTGGAACTTGTCGTTTCGGGTTTTAAGTCGACTTTTGGAAGATAGGTTTTGGAGATTTCTACTTGGACTTTCAAAAATTTCTCTTCAAAACACTACTGATTCGTGTTTTCAGATTTCTCTTCTTGGGACCTTTCAACTTCAACTTCTAGAATACATAGTTTAATATCTACTTCCACATCAAAGGGAAAGAAAAAAATGAAGTATTCATTTCTTGGAGTTTCTCCTCACTCCTGCTCTTCTTTTAACTTGGGCAATATAGGAGACACTAACACAGGAAAAATCAATTTACTATATTTATGGAAAGAGTAAAGGTTCCTAACAAGAAACAATGGATGCGGGATATCTATGACAGTGGGCTCATCCTAGCTATCGAATTCCCCACGTCTATGCAATGCCCCGGATTCATTCTAGTTGTAGCACTCACTTTGACCGAGTCCATGTCAGTTAAAGATGTCAATGATAAGGTGGTAATCTATCTGGACCTAGACTTTTTCAAATATCTTCTTAAAATTCCTAACATCAAATATTATGCCATGATTGTTTTAGAGTCAATAGTGGAACATTGGGACAAGGAGGTGGAATTATGCACAAAATTCATGATGAAGAGCTATCGGCAAAGAGCATGACTAAATTACTAAAGGCGTTATATAGGGTAGACTTCATTCGGAAGTTAATGATATCATTGTACTTTTTAATTCAAGTTTCGTTCTTCCATCTGTGAAGGAATTTCAAGAGTGGATGTTCTTGTACATCGCCATCATCAAGAAAAATAAGTAATTTATCCAATGGGAGAGCATATTAGTAGCTCTATTTGCTATCAATTGGGTAGAGTGTTAACCACAAATACCTTCTACATGAAATCCTTTACGGTGTATGTTGCTACTATTATGGGAGATTTTTATGGGTTAAATACTTCGGTATTTGTAGGACCTCTCAAATTTATGACTTCTATCCTCGGCTCATGCTTTGAATAAAGCGAGTAAGCATTTTCATAGGGTAAATGACACCTTCTTTATGGTTATTCTCTACCATTTTGACAAAGAATTATACAATTGAAAAATCTTGGATGGATGGATGGATATAACACATATTGCGGGAAGCTAATCCTTTAATCAAGGAAAGTGTCATCGAAATCTACAATGAGTTGCGATGAGTGGGAAAAATAATGTTTGCAAAATGGATGAGGCCTTTTCTAAAGATAATAATAATATGAATTTAAATTTGGTGACTTGGAGTAAAATCGAGTAGAAAATTCAAACTTTCTCCTTCAGGAAGATGTGATCAATGATATTTCCAAGTTGTTTGAATATCAGAAAGCCATGGAATTCTGGTATCATGTACTACAAGATTTGATTAAAAAGTTAGATGATAAACGATTGGAAATCACGGATGCCCTAAATGATATCTCAGAAGAATTTGATGTTGTTAATTTCAAGTTCTTCAATGAAAACATCGATGCTCTTCTTGAAGAACAAATTAAAGAAAGTTTCAAGGACTTGGTGAAGCGCAATGATGAAGTTACGAGAACATTCAACTGTGATTCTATTCACATAATGGTTTTATGTCAAAATTTCATAGGAAGGTTAATAAAAGTTGTGAGCTGATTGAGGAAAGTTCTAGCCGGGGATAACAAGGAGATCAAGATAGAAGATTTAGTGAATCACTATGCATGTGGGCCTAAAGATGAAGAGGTCCATGGAATCATTAAACGATTCATCGAATACAAGCACCAACCGGGCATGTGTGGGAAGAAATCCAACAGGAACTTGCGAAAGAAGAGGAAATTACAGAACCAACCCAAGGCTGAGCAACCATGGAAGGGCAGATCCAAGCTTTGGATTGGTCAAAGTTACAGGGATGATTGGGTCAAACCCTTGAAACAAATTCACTATTTAATAACATTTCTATTTTTAGTTAAGTGTTAGTTAACGGCCCATTATAATGGCTCACCTAAGAACTTATAAATAGTTGAGTGTATGGAGTTCAGAGGGGAGGTATTTTTTAGAGATTTTTGGTGAAATTGCTCTTCAAGCTTAGAAGAGCACTTTCGAGATTTTTGAACCTTTTATTTATATTGAGAGTTATACTTTGCCATTAAATATCTAAGTTATTGTGTTATATGATTAGTCAAGAAATGCTTTGTGAATGTGTGATTCCTTGGTATGAATGGCTAGTTTACCTTTACTTCAGTTGTCTATTTCATATTGTGAGAGAATAGAGTGATTATATTTTCATCGGTGTGAGAATCCTATTTTCCACGTGGCGATTTAAAGTTATATTATTATCATTCTCAACTAGTGAAATGGGTGCATAATATTTGCATGTGTTTTTCCTCTTGACAAATTAATTGTGTATTGCATCAAATATGATCTCTCTCTTATGTATGCTCAAGTTTAACAAAGGATCGTATGCTCTGGTTTGTGGTATTTTGCACCCTTTCTTATAGGTGATTGCGGCCAATGGTGTAATCATCCTATCCACATCAACCATTCTTGAGATTAAACACCCCTTAAATTCGGTGCATCACCACCCCTAGGATAGTTTCATTTTACAAAAATCTCTTTCCTAAAACTCATGAAGATGTTAGCCTAGGATTAGATAGTCATTAGGAGTAGTTAAATCACTTGGTTTAAGAAGAGGAAGTCGGCATTCTTCGTAGGCTCACCTCGAGCCCAAGTCCCACACGACTTGAGAGGTGATCCCATATGTCACAATCACACCCGAACGTCCTTCAAACATTTTGGCCATTTGGGGGTGCAATGATTTGGTGACAACATGGAGGAATGTTTGGTATTGGAGTCTGTCGAGCCCTCTGTTGGAGCGCCTAAGGAGGTCCCTTCTAATCCAATTTTGGTTGAGAGCTTTGGGTCGAAGGGTATGGAGGAATTCAAGGTTGGGGGAATTGACTTTAAAATTTATGCAAAGAGCCTTGATTGTCTCTTCCTTCCCTCGCCAAGGAGGTTTCTTTGGATTCTCGGTTGAAGAGGGTGATTTGTTGTAAGTTTGTTGGAGTGCACTTCTCTCGGGGAAGGATTTTGAGTTGGGTCACTAGGTTCTAGGGCAATAAAGCTAAACCTAGGGTTAGCTTTCTTGCCAATGGCTTCTTTCAGGTATGTTTCCCTTCCCTGAGTTGTTGGAACATGTATATAAGGGAGGCCCCTGGTTCATGAATTTTCCAGCTTGTACTTTCATCCTTGGTCTCCGAATTTTGATCCTAGGAAGGAAAAAATTTCTCGGGCCCCGCTTTGGCTTAGCATTCATGGCTTGTCCTTTGAATTCTGAAAATGGTCAGTCCTTAAGTCTATCACAAATTATTTGGGTGCCTTTGTGCCCATTTGTAACCCTTTCACCGAATCTTTGGAGGAAATTAGTGTGTGCGCTTACGTGTGGAGATGGATTTGACTGCCCCCATTTCCAAGCTCCTTATGTCTCCAATCCAAGCTCAGTCTTAGGTGCTTTTTGACATCGAGTATGAGGGGCTGAATGTGAAGTTCTTCTATTGCGGAAAGTTGAGGCACTTGAGTAAGGATTTCATGGTAAAAAATGAGAAGGATTCTAAGTCTTTTGCTATGCGCGAAGGAGGTTCTAAATCCGGATTGCTTGTTGATTGGAACCGAACCTCCTCCTGGTTTGGTTTGGTCTAATCCCCTCTGGAGCAAGATAGTGGCTTGGATGCCCCTCTTGTTGGGGAATTGTCCCCTCTCTCCTTGTTGAAGGAAATTGAAGAGGTTCATAATAATTGGGAACTGGTGTCCCTGATTAAGGAAGGTTTCGAACAGGGGCATGTGGACTCTCTGAATAATCTTCAAGTTTGGCTTTCGGATAAGGTTGAGGTAAATATGCTTCAGTCCCTTCTAGGGGTGGCGAATTGGAGGATGGGGAAATTGAGCCAGATGTTTTCGTTCCTGCTTTGGCTCCATCTAAAATGGTGTCTAGTCATGAAGTTTTAAAAGAGGCCAATTGTGGTTCAACGGAAAAATGGGGTAAAAATCTAGCGGGAGGCCGCCTAGAAGGAAGTGGATGCGGGTAAGCAGAGTGTCCTAAATTTTTCCAAAGCTTAGTCGGGAAGGTGAAATTCCTTCCCTCTTAGAAATGAAGCTCCTCTCTTGGAATTTCAGGGGTCTCAATACCCCTGAAAAACAACGCTTGTTAAAGTGTTATCTCTTTTCCTCGGATGCGTGCGTAGTGCTACTTCAGAAACTAAGATGGCTGATGTTGAGGCGGAAGAATTGTGGGGAAAATTGGTTAAGGGTTGGAAGGGTTTCTTTTTGAATGCCTCGGTGCCTCCAGGCTTGGGCTTCCTGTGGAAGGAGTGTCAGTGTAGGTTGATTTTGTTTCCCGAGAATCTTAGTTAGCGGCTAGGAGATTATCTGTCCTAAGTGTTCTCAAATGGCCTTCTACATCTTCAATATTTATGGCCCAATTAGCATCATTGGCAAAAGAGCGGTATGGCAGGAACTTTCCAAGTCTTTTCTTCCAACGGAGGAGCTTATTCTTCTACTTGGGGTCAACTTCAACGATATTACCTCGGAGAAGGATAAGAAAGGTGGTCTTAGAAGGAATCTACAGTCCCAGGTAGATTTTTGTTCCTTTATTAGTGATAGTTCTCTTCTTGATATTGAGCCCAAACAGGGGTGGTTCACCTAGAGTAATCGTAGAAGGGGTTTCTGTAATATTGTTGAGAGGTTGGATAGGTTCTTAGTTGGCCCCAACTGGTCTCTTAATAATTTTGTTCTAGAAAGCTCGGTTTTGCCTTGGTCTAGTTCAAGATCATTTTCCGGTGTCTCTCTCGGTTAATATTGATATTGCTCCTCGTAAATCCCCTTTTAAGTTTGAACTTATGTGGTGAGGATGCCTCTTTGGAAAATAATATTAAGTAGTGGTGGAGCTCCTATAAGATTGATGGAACAAAAATGTATGTGCTTTAAGAATATCTTCCAAGAAAAGGCTAGAGTGGAAGCTGATTTGAAAGCGTTGAATGATAAAATATTTGTTTCCGAAATGGGGGAGGAGGAGTATTTGTTGGAGAAATATCTTCGGCCAAGCTCGGTGAATTTCTCCTTAGGGAGGAAGTTTTCTAGAAGTAAAAATCGAGAGAGCTATGGCTTAAGGATGGCAACAAGAATTCCAAATTCTTTCACTCTGCTTGATTAAATATAGGAGGAGCTCAAATTTTATCTCTGAAATCAAGAATAGTGAAGGTGTGGTCCTCTCTGATCAAAAGTAGATCTCGAAGAAGGTGTTTAGTTTTTACCTCTCTATTAGGTGGTGAAATTGCATCCTTTGAGAGGAGTAATCCTTTTTTCTCGGCTAACATCCCATTGTTCATCTCGATGATCAAAATGATGCCTTTCTTAATCCATTTTCCCTGGGAAGTGGAGAAGGTTGTGTTTTCTATGGCCAAGAATAAAGCATCGGGTCCTGATGGTTTTCAGCAGATTTCTTCCAAAAATTCTGGAGCATTGTGGGTTATGATGTGTGGGTGGTGTTGAAGAATCTCGAAGGTCTCGATTAGTGCTCAAATCACTTGAATTGCTCCTTTATTAGTCTTTTCCTGAAAAATACTCAGCCTTCTTCATTTGCTGACTTCAAGCCTATCTCCCTATGCAATACAACATACAAAATCATTTCGAAGGCTATTGCTTCCAGGCTTAAAAGTGTGTTGGATCCTCTTATTTCTCAGGAGCAAACTAGGTTTATGCCTGGGAGGTTGATTTTTGATGGTATTTTTCTTTCCCATGAGCTTATTCATTCTCTTTCCAACAACAATTCTCTGGGTATGTTTGTTAAAGTTGGACATCAACAAGGCCTATGACAAGATCAATTGGTGTTTCCTTATCAGGGTGCTCAGAAAGTTTGGTTTTTCAAGTAGTTTTACAAGTGGATTTTCAGCTATATTTCAAGTCCCTCTTTCTCTGTATTGATCAATGGTAATGCTAACGGTTTTTTTGAAGGCAATCATGGCATAAGGCAAGGGGATACTCTATCCTCCTTGTATATTTTAGTGGTGGATTCTCTTGGCAAGTCCATTTGTAAGTGGATTCGAGAGGACAAACTGCAGGCACGAAAATTATATAGGGGGTAAACCCCATTTCCCATCAGTAATTCGTGGATGACACCTTGTTGTTTGGTAAAGCCAGTAAAGTGCGAGAGGAAAAGGAGTTAAAGGTCTTGTTGGATGCCTATGTTGTTGTTGCAGGGCAAGAGGTCAGCCTTCTTAAATCCTCCATCTTCTTTTTTAATGTTCCTCCTCTTTTAGAGGCTAGAATTTTGAGAATTATTGGTTTTAAGAAAGGATCTCTTCCAGTCAAGTATCTTGGTGTCCCCCTGTTCTGTGGCTCGGGAAGATCTTCTCTGTGGAAGGATCTCCTTTCTTCGGTGAATTCAAAACTAAGCTCATGGAAAGGGAAGTGGTTGTCGTTGGCGGGGAGATTGGTGCTTATCAAGTATGTTCTTTGTGCCTCCCCTCTCTATATGTTATCCATTCTTAAAATTCCCAAAGGTGTTCTAGAGAATTTGATTGGTATTATGAGAAAATTCCTTTGGCAAGGTTTGTCTAAGGATAGAAAAATTCCTTTGATCAACTGGGATACTTTGTCAAAACCCAAAGACCTTGGTGGTGTTGGTATTCTCAATTTGGGTCTCCAAAATTTGGCCCTTGGTGCCAAGCTTGTCTGGAATCTCCTTTCTAAACCACGTAGTCTTTGCAGCCAGGTGGTGGGAAAAAAGTATCTAGGTGCCCATCTTCTCGAATCTATTGTTCACATTGTGAACCCCCTCATGGTTCCCACATTTGGAATTTCTTGGTTGAG
The DNA here is from genome assembly GCA_018340775.1 of Taxus wallichiana var. yunnanensis. Lineage (NCBI taxonomy): Eukaryota > Viridiplantae > Streptophyta > Pinopsida > Cupressales > Taxaceae > Taxus > Taxus wallichiana. The sequence continues at coordinate 133,850,937 of CM031235.1, forward strand.
TGCAGAGAGTTATTTCTTTATAATGTTGCCTGGAAGATTGAAAATGGTGAAAGGGCACTTTTCTGGGATGATCCTTGGAATGGTTTTCTTGTGCTTGGGGATTTCCCTGAGTTTGGGGAAATCAAAAGACTTTTGGTCGAGGAGTGGTGTCCTTATGTCTCTAATTATGGGAAGGTTATTGAAAACATTCCAGCTTTGATGTAATGGAAAAGCATTGATCACCTGAACATCTTTGAGGAAGCCAAAGGTAGTTTCTATTTTGTCCTTCAGGATCATCAGATTATGCTTTCTGAGCGACAGGATGAAATTGTTTGGACTGCGGCCTCTTCTGGGAGGTATTCCCCAAGTTGTGGTTACAAGTTGCTACATGCTGAAATGAGAGCGGAAGATTAGATTTGGAAAGCTTGTTGGGCCTCCTCTTGTCCCCCTAAAGCTGGCCTCTTTGCATGGATGGCCTTCAAGGAAAAATCCTCACTCAGGAAAGAAGGAAGAGGTATGGGGTTCATGGGCCCTCAATTTTTTTCTGTGTGAAAAGCATGAGGAGGATCGAGATCATTTATTGTTGCATTGTCCCTTTGCCATAGAATGTTGGAGCTGGTTGTGTGTTAGGCTCAATCTTCCTTGGGTTCAACCTTCTTCCCTTCCTGAGGCCATTTTGGCGTGGCCTGTCATCAATTTGCATTAGGGCGCTCTCTCCTCTATCTAGTTGTGCAACATTGTTCTTCTCCTTTGGCATATTTGGTGGGAGAGAAATAAAAGAATCTTCATAAATGAAAATAATTCGGTCGAGCGGGTTATTCTCAGGTTGGAATGGGATATCTCTGAGGCTGTCTCTTCTAATTGGTCCCACTTTCATCACTTTTCTAATTTCAACAAGGAAATTGAGAAGCGGTGGCCAAAAATTTTTAAGCCTAGGGATGGTACCCAGAGCTCTGTGATTCCTTCTACTTTGCTTCGCATTCAGGCTAAGTGGTATCCCTCCCTTGGGGTTTCACAAGCTCAATTTTGATGGTGCAAACAGGGGCAACCTTGGTACCTCGGGTGTTGGTTGTATCATTAGAAACAAGTTGGGTCAACTTTGCTAGGGCGGCATCTTTCAAGATTCGGGATGGCACATGTAATTTTGTCAAACTACAGGCTCTAAGCAAGGGTCTTGATCTGGCCTCCTCTTTGAAAGTGGAAAACTTGGAGATCAAAGGTGATTCGTTAGTGATTGTTAACGCAATCATTAAAAAGAAATCTTTATCGTGGAAGCTGATTTGGGAATCAAAAAAATCTTGTGGCAATTAGAGAAGTTTAATACCTGGCATATTAGGCACGTGTTTAGGGAATGCAATCATTGCGCAGATAGGTTGGCTAATGCGGGGATCAAGCAAGTAAAAAGGAGAAAGTGGCCATTAATGTTAAAGAGTGGGATGGATTGGAGGTGATGGTTTCACATGAAGCGACTTTATGTGGATTCGTAAATCGATTGTGTGCTTGTGTGAAGGGTTTGAGTCTATTTAAGGCGCAGGATTCTCATTGTTTCTCCTAGTTTTCTATTTTGTTTTTAATGGATTCTGTGTTTTCCTCGCATTACCTTGAGTTGTGATTTGCGGGAGATGGCGTTCCGGACCAGGATCACGGATAATCGTCTGAAGTGGATCTTTTATATCACCTGCGTGGAAGACCTTGAAGCCATTAAAGTGATTTTGGGGGATGTTTTTCTCATTAGAGGAAGCGTGGTCGTGAATAAACAAGGTGGGGTTACTACATCTTAGTGGAGAATATGTTGATTATTCATCCTTCGAAAATGGATGTGGTAAATCTGGCTTTGCATTGGCTTCGGCCCTCTTTCTATGGGAATTTGGCATCCGAAGTGGCTAATTGTTGTCCGTGTTCTAAGTGTGGAGGATTCGATGCGGGGTTTTCCTTCGATGGAAGTGAGAATTTTCAAAGAACTAGAGAAGAGGTTTGGCGTTTTGCTTTAGAGTTTACTGAGAATCTTGTTTTGTATGTTAGGGACCACTCTGTGAGTCGTGTTCATCTAGTGCTCCCAAATGTGCATGCTTTTATCTCTCCACTAGAACCGTGTCATCTTGGTGGGCCAAGCTGCGGTCCGATGTTGGAGGATTGTATGACTTCCTTTGGTTGGGATGGGATAAAGTCGATGCGGCCAACACGGTGAATGTGGATCTGGAGGAAGAAGATAACTGGGTCAAACGTCCTCGGTGGCATGTGTCTGTTTGAATGGAGTTGGGAGATTAACTCCCTTCTTGTATAGCCTTATAGGTATATATATTTCGATAAGTATTGGATTTTGTTAAGTAATACCCAATTTTTTTGGTAGTCTGCTTTTGAGATTATTTTCCGACTTCTCGAGGCTCGGCCTCTATTTATGTAAATAGGGAATGGGTCCCTTCAACTGCTTTATCTATAAAAAAATATGACCTACTTGAATGGACCAATTTTGACACATGTGTGATAAATATAAATAATATTAATTACCAAATATTGATTATCATTGAATAAATATAATTAATTTTAATTATCCATTTATATTTTATATCGATGTTAAGTTCTTTTTTTTTTTTTAAATTAAAAATATAAAAAATAGAATATTAAAGTTAAATTAATATGAATTATTTTAAATAAATATGTGTAATGGAATTACTTGTATAAATTTAATTATTAACAACAATATAACACCAATGAAGACAATATTTTAGATAGATGAACTCAATGTGCAAGTAGAATAACTTAGCCACTTCGAGGGGGCAACCCCAAACAATAAGACTCAAATGCTCAAATATATCCCTAACTACTACCTACTAACCCCTATATATACTATTCCTATGTTATGGCCAACACCAAGGCCGACCCACTAATGATAATATAACATATATGAAAGAGATACATAATGATAAGAAGTTATGATAGCAACAAGTCGGCTATATACATCCAATATAAGATATATGATTAAGGGCGTGAAAGCCCCTCCCTTGAAGCAACATTGTCCCCAATGTTGAGAAGATCTGGATGTTCTTGTAGGAATTTTGCATCCTCCCAAGTCGTCTTCATTGTCTAGATTTTTCCACTTGATCAAATACTCAATGATGACCCTTGTCCTCAATCACTTAGTGCGTGTCTAAAGGATGCATTCTGGTTCCAGGATGATTCTTCCCTCTTCATCAAGCTCTAGTAACACTATCTAGGTTAATACCATCTATCCAATTACCTTCTTCAGGAAAGATACATGGAAGATTGGATGAATTTGAGTAGCCGGAGGAAGTTTCGGTTTGTATGCTACATTGCCAATCTTCTGTAACACTTGATAAGGGCCATAGTACTTAGGTGAAAGCTTCTTATCCTTTTTCTGTTGTTTCATGGAAATTTTCTTATATGGAATCAGAATGCACAAAACCCAATCACCGACTTCAAAATTTCTTTCACTGCGATGTTGGTTTGCCTGTTGCTTCATGCGGTTTTGTGACATGGCCAAATTCTCCCTAAGACTAGAAAGCACCTCTTGTTGGTGTTGAATATGTTCTTCAACTTCTCGAACCCTTGGCTAGACTCTCAAAGATGAGGTGATAGATGGTGGATGGTACCCATATAATGCCAAGAAAGGAGACATTTTAGATGAAGTATGAAAGGAGGTGTTATACCACCATTCTACCAATGGTAACCATTGGACCCATCTCACTTGCTTATATGATGTAAAACAATGAAGATATCCCTCCAAGCACTTGTTTACCACCTCTATTTTCCCATCATACTAGGGATGATAAGAGGAACTACGAGCTAGTTGTGTTCCCAAGCATGAGAACAAGTCAGTCCAAAAATTACTAGTAAAGATAGGGTCTCGGTCACTTACTATAATCTTTGGTGTCCCATGTATCTTTTGAATTGTATCCTGAAGGCCGTTGCTACTGTACTTACAAAAAATGGATATGATAAAGCACAAAAATGGGCATATTTGGTGAGTCTGTCCACCACCACCATGATTACATTTTTACCTTCTGATTTAGGCAATCTTGTGATGAAGTCCATGGACACCTCTTCCCACCTCTAGCTAGGAATAGATAGAGGTTGTAAAAGACCTGGGACTTAATTTTTTCACCCTTATTTTGCTAACAAACCATGCATTCTGCCACAAAATTTTGGACATCCCCTTTTAGCCCTTCTCAGAAAAAAATCATGCTTGATTCGATGATAAGTCTTCAAGAATCCAGAATGCCCCCTACTAGAGAAGCATGGAGCTCAGATAGAACCCTATTTTTAAGGATTGAATTCTTACATAGATATAATCTATATTTATACCATAAAGCATCTCCTTTCCATACAAAATTTTCTGACATGCTTGGATCTTGTTGGAGATTCTGAATGAGATTTTGTGTACCTGGATCATTTTTCCATTCAGACCTTGCATCCTCTATCCAATCCTCCTGTAATATAGATATGGCACACAACAATGCCTCGGCTGATTCATCCTTTCGAGATAAAGCATCAACAACTACATTCTCTTTCCCTTTCTTGTATATTATCTCAAAATCATACCCCAACATTTTTTAGACCCATTTTTGTTGTTCTTCAGATGATAAATGTTGCTCTAAGAAGTATTTCAAACTATCATGATCTGTCTTTACTTTGAAATGTCTACCCATTAGATATGGTCTCCATTGCTTCACTGCATGAAGTATGGCTAGCATTTCTTTCTCATAAATTGGTTTAGATATATTCTTACCTTTGAATTGGCAGCTCTCAAAGGAAATGGGATGACCTTCTTGCATGAGTACTTCCCCCATACCATACCCTGAAGCATCACATTCAACAATGAATGTTTTGGAAAAATATAGGGTGGCTAGAACCGGAGTGGTGCACATGGCCTCCTTCAACTTCTCAAATTCCATAGTAGCGTACTCGTTCCATTGGAAAGAGTCCTTCAATAAATCTGGATCGGTGTTGCGATGCTGCCATAACTCCTTACAAATCTACAATAATAACTTGTAAGCCCTAAAAATCCTCGAAGATTTTTTAGGGTTTTGGGAACCTTCCATTCAAGCATGGATTTTATCTTGTCAGGATCCACTTTAACACCTTCATAAGAGACAATATGACCCAAATATTTAACCTATTTGACACCAAAATAACACTTAGAAGGATTTTCATAAAGTTGATGTTGTTCAAGAGTTTCCAACACCTTATTTACATGATGCAGGTGTTCCTCCCATGTTTTACTATAGATTAAGATATCATCAAAGAACACTGAAACAAACTTCTGTAGAAATGGCTTAAAGATGGAATTCATCAAGCTTTGAAATTTAGAGGGTGCATTTTTAGTCCAAAAGGCATTACCAAGAACTCATAGTGTCCTTCATGTGTCCTGAAGGTTGTTTTATGAATATCTTCATCCTTGATTCTAATATGATGATATCCAGAATGAAGATCAAGTTTTGTAAAGTAAACAACACCATGTAACTCATCTAGGAAATCATCAATTACAGGAATAGGAAACTTATCTTTAACTGTGTACTTATTGAGTTCCCCGTAATCTGACACGTGCACCAATTGTCATCTTTTTTACGTACCATCACTACAGGAGAAGAGTAAGCACTCTAACTATGATGAATAAGTTCTTCTTCTAACATCTCTTGAACTATCTTCTCAATCTCACTCTTTTGCATATAGGGGTACCTATAAGGTCTGATGTTGGGTGGTTGAATCTCACGGTACTAGCCGGGATGGCATGGTCATGGTCTCTTTTTGGAGGCAAACCCTTGGGCATTTCTCCAACCACCACTGAGTGCTCATCTATAACTGCTTGCATATATGTGGGTATAAATGTATTGGAATGATGTGCTTCCAATGAAAATAATTGTGCCACAAACCCTTTGCACATTTTCTAAGCAATTTTTGCATCTGATGAGAACTTACCATCTCGTGGGGACTTTCCTTTTAGTCCTTTTAGTTTAAAAGTCCTCCCTTCGACTAAAATTACATGAATAACTCTTGGAAATTCATTTCAATGGTTCCCAAGGTGGTAAGCCACTAGACTCCCAACACAATGTTTGCTCCTCCCATGGTAATGGCATATATATTGCTAGTTAGCAAGTAATCTCCCATGGTGAGATTAATGTTATGGCATTTTCCTGAACAACTAACAGTTTTACCATCAGTAATCATGACTTGACATTCTGGAGTTGGATAAACAAAGCAGTTCAAGCGTACCGCCAACTTATGATTGATGAAGTTGTGAGTACTTCCTTAAATCAATCAACATTGTTACCATCTACTTTTTTAAGAATCCAACTACTTTGAGAGTTTGGGGAGTGCTAATACCTAAAATTGCATGGCATGATATTGTTGGCTGGGGATCTCCTAATTCCTCCTCTGGCTCTACCTCTTCGTCTTCTTCATTTTCTTCTTCTTCATTAGGCCCCTCAATGTAGAACAACTTCTTTTCAACACACTTATGTCCTGGTCCAAATTTTTTGTCACAATTAAAACATAACCCTTTAGTTCTCTTTTCTTCAATTTGTTGAGGTGTTAGTCTAACAAGCTAAGGGAATGATGGTGGAAAGGTGCTACGATCTCTAATATTACTGACAGTTTGTTTCCTACTATAAATAATTTTTTCCTCTGCCCTACATGCCATGATCATAGAATCTGAAACCTTATGAGGATTAAACATACGCACCTCAGTCTCAATGTGTTCTTTAATACCCCCAAGAAATAATTCATTCAGATTCTCTTCAGGAATGTTTTCCACCCGTAAGGAAAGGTTTTGGAATTGATGGATGTAATCTTTGACTATTCATGTTTGTCTTAGCTTTGCTAATTGACTGAAATAATTCTCTAACACACTGGAACTATAGTGCAATTGCAACTCTTCTATGAAGATTGTCCATGTAACATTGAGGCCACTTTTTTGCCTTTGGGTACATAACCATCGATACCAAATGAATTGGTCAGATTCGAGATACAACGATGCCATGGTAACCTTTTTGTCCCGATGGACTCGATGAAGATCAAATAAATTCTCCATCTTGTTAATCTAATTTAGTGGATCCTTTCCGTCAAACTTACACATTTCCACTTTTGGAATCATGTTACGAGCCTACAGAGTGTTTGTATTTTGATTGGTCATGTTTGTAAATCCACCCTAGCTAGTTTGTCTATTACTTTGACCTGAAGATCCACCTTGGTTACTATGAGTATGATTGAGTTGTGGCTGATTAGGAAGGATATGATGACCCATGATATTGTAACTAAATTGGTGAATGAAATCCTCCTATAGTTTTCCAATCTTTTCTACATTTTCTTTATTGGCCACTCTACCCTCGAGGTTTCGCAACTCTAACTCAAGATAGTTGACCTTATGGTCAATTGAAATAAACCCTAACCCTAAGGACTCTGTAGATACCCCTTCTGACTCTAACTCCTCAACTATTATATCATCCTTGTCAAGGGTTTTACCTAGAGTGATGGGATTCTTTTTTCCTCTTGTCGAAGGCCCAACCATGATGCCCCAAAATGGTAGGATTGAGGGATCAAGGTTGAAATTTAGGGTTTGGGATTTCAATAGGAATTTGGCCAAATTTTAAAAAAATCAAAGAAAAAACTCAAACTAATTTTTAATCCTCTTTCTGAAAATGTAAATAACTTTGAAAACTTCCACAAATTGCACCCTAGGTAGTGAATTATGAAAAAACATAACACCGCTATAAATTTTGCAAACCAATTCAAAAATTCTTAAAAATTTTAAGGGAGCTTACTTGACTAATTTGGCCAAACCAAAAAAAAAATTGTAGAAAATTTAGCTTTTGATTTTGAGATATGGTCGAACCTTCAAAATTAGGGTTTGTGTAATCTTGGGCGAGTCCAAGCTCGATACCACTTTTAATGGAATTACTTGTATAAATATTATTATTAGCAGCAATATAACACCAATGAACACAATATATCAGATTGATGAACTCAATGTGCAAGTAGAATAACATAGCCACTTCAATGGGGCAACCTCCAAACCCAAACAATAAGACTCAAATGCTCAAATATATCCCCAACTACTACATAATAACCCTTATATATACTCTTCCTATGTTATGGCCAACACCAAGGCCGACCCACTAATGATAATATAACATATATGAAAGAGATACATGTTGATAAGAAGTTATGATAGCCACAAGTCGGCTATATACATCCAATATAATATATATGATTAAGGGCGTAGCAATATGTTCCTTATAACTAGACTTATTTAATTAGAAATTACACAATATAATATGCAACACTAATTAATTTCATATCTAAAATCAATTAGAAATTGTTTACACATTATAAAAGACATTAATTCAAAAAAATAAAACAATTTGGAAGGTATATTTAATTATAATTTTATGGTAAGCGAGTATTTATAAATTTAATAATCTCATCCTTCACTAATATAGTATAGGAATATACAAATCATTGTTGTAATGACTTTATAAAACATGACACTAATTAATTTAATTTCATATATGTAATCAATTAGAAATTGTTTACATATTATAAAAAAACATTAATTTTTAAAAATAAAATAATTTGTAAAATATATTTAATTATATTTTTATGGTAAACTAATGATTTATAAATTTTATAATCTCATCCGCCACTAATATTTTATAAAAATATACAAATAGTTGTTATAATGACTTTACCTCAAATAATATAATAATATATCACTAATAATTGCACTAAATATTACAAAGAAATTTCAATACGCAATCAAGCTAAATAATAGTGTTGCTTAAAAAACAATTATAACGAGATTATAAAAATAAATTTTCACCACCTTCAAAATCATTACTATAACATCTTAGGATAACTATATATTAATGACAATATCATAAATATTTGCAATATTATGTCAGTCTTAACATTACAAATTTTCCATTCTCGTTGTTACTAATATATTAGAGGAATAATATTTATTATTATCAACCTAACATATCATTGTCATTACATGATATTTCAATACTAACTTAATTTATTAATTTTCAGCTCTTTCTTCTTTTTTTTGGTGTTGCTTGAGCTCAACCTTGAAGTTCAATAATTTTCACTTGGTCAATAGGGCCCCTTCCATTTCCCTTTGGAATTTGAACGTTCAAAACACCATTTTCTATATTGGCCTCTATTTTCTCAATGTCAACATTATCGGGAATTTGAATCTTCGCAAGTATCCCACTTCCCACCATTCTCCACGACGCCATTCTCCATCTTTCTCAATCTTTCCATTCTTCTTCTTCCATTCTCCACTTATCTCCAAAACGCTTCCATCTTCCACAATCACTTGAATATCATTTTTATCAACACCTATAAAACAATAAATATAATAAGTCCATATCAAAAAAATTCTTGAAAACATATTTATATTGATATTTTATAATTAAACAATATACTAAAAAAATGAACATACAATTTTGATTATATATTTATAAATTTGGAATGATATTAAAAAATAACATATTACATTCACAAATTAAATATAAAATTACAATCAAATAATTATGAATTTTTAATTAAATTCTTATAAATATGAATTGACATGTAAAAGAATAGATAAGATTTTAAAATCACAAATTAAATATTTATAAATTTAAATCACAAATTAAATATTTATAAATTTAAAATAACATTAAAATCCCGAGAACACATTGGAATGAGTGTAAAAGTCAAATAATATATTAAAATTACAAATAAAATATTTATAATTATTTTATGTATTTATAAATTTAAATCCAAGTTAATTTTTAAAAAAACATGAAATACCACTTTAAAATTATAAACCAATAAATTACAATTTTAATAAAATATTTAAATCAAAATAATTATATAAGACATATTATATAAGACATATTTTTATCTTATTAATCGAAATAATTATAAAAAACCAGTTAAACACTTGTAAATTTAATTCCAACTCAAATGACTAAACTAGATTTTATCCCATGTAAAACATTTTCTAATCTTTAAAAAACAGAAGTCCAAGAGTGTTATTAGGAGAAAAGTTATTAGCTTTTTTTCACACATGTAGTCTAACTTGATCTATGATCTTAGATCATATGATTTGGGATTCTAAGGTGTACTACTATACCATCCATTTTTTTATATAATTAAACTATATACATTAATTTTTCCTAATATAAATTGCTTTTTCAAAAAAAAAAAAAAAAAAAAGAGTAAGGTGGTATTGTTGCTAGGAAAGATTTATATAATTAGTAATAGCTCTTGGAATTAAACGGTCACTTTTACTTGTCAAAAGAAAATTTTAAAATGTTTTTGATCATTTATCAATCTTTTAATTTACATTTCCAGAATGATTGTAGATTTCACATTTCAAATAATGTATGTAATTATATTTTTCAAAACTTTAAATTGATAAACAGAGATGAGCAAGTTACCTGGAAGTTGGGCACGAAGAACATGCTTATTGTCAGTTTCAGACCAGTCAATGAGACAAGTGTCTGCAATGGTCTCTATTTCTTCGAAATCCCACAATGGAAAAGGCTCTGATGGATCCCAAAAAGCTCCGAACAAGAAAGGATCGAACAGGTGACCTTCTCCAAAGACTGAATTCAGCCTTGGCATGATGATGGATTGAAACAGCTCTTCCGTCTCTGGGTCCAACTCGCAGGCGTAGTCATCTGCAAACACTGGCCACTGGGCCATTCTCCACTGCTTGTTGCTTAACCAACTGGGTATATTAGACACAGCAAACTATGCAAGTATACTGATGAATAATTGTTTTCTGTATTTGGGTGGTATAAATAGAGCTAATATTGGATCTGGTTCCTTGAGAATGTTATATCAGAATGTTCTCCAGCTCGAGTGACTTTATGATTTTGTTTTGCAGGCATTTCTTTTTGTGTGTGGTTAAAACCATACCGGAGGGAATAAGATATCTCTAAAAGAAAGCATGCTTTGAAAAAGAGATTCAAAGGGAAAGAAAGAAGAATACATTCATGGCGGTGTTTATACCTCTTGAAGTTTCTTGGTTTTGAACCATGAACTCTGTAAGATGTAGACCAGTTTCAATAGAGACAAGTGGATAAATTGCTTAAAAATAATTATTCCTGTTTTCTTTTTAATTGGGTTTTTATTATCATTAATAATTAGTTTTGATACATATCCTACTTTCGAGATGATTCAAACTTCTAACTTTTATGAAAAAGCAAGAGTTCCACAGCGGCCAATTCCTGTTACTTGCATTGGATTCACATCGAATTCATTGGTGGCAGCATAATTCTTGGCGGTCCACTAAAACTCTTACCAGGCATCATTTGTTCCGTTGGTGAAATTCCCAACCACGTGTTATTCCCGATAAGTGGTCTATATTCTCATTTTATAAAGTTGAATCAATATAGAAAAGTGCAGATTACTTTTATATATATTAGTGCGTCTACTTATATGTGAGTCAATTTAATAATATAGATCAATATTAGGTGTTCGGTGGTGTTAGTTGATGGTGTATAGGTATTTTGTGTTTAAATATTTTGTTGATTGTGTAGTCATGTTGTTTAGTCTATCATTGGCAATGGTCTTTATATAATGCTTGTATTACAATATCATTTGTCATTGTAAGCCATTTAGTATTGTCTAGGTGTTAACAAGTCATATTTTCAAATTTGACAAAATAAAAATAAAATGAGTCTAGAGTCCATTTTTTAAAGTAATATAAAGTCACTGTCAAAATTGTAAAAATAAAAAAAAATTGCCTTACTTTTCAATAATTGGACACATTTTTGCTTGTACGTGACATCCAGTTTGTGGGGATAAATTGTATAATGAGCTCCATAATCAAATCCAACTAAGTTAGCAAAGATGTATACCAGAGGCGGAGGCATCGAGGTTGGAAGTCAATAAGCGACCTCTCATCACTCACTAACTACGGGGCCGCATCAAGGTTTGGTGGCACATTTTGTTGTGTGTTGCATTTCAATGTTCTTGTTTTGTATGGTTTTGGATGCTAAAAAGAGTTTTGTTGGAGTGCAAATGATTGTCAAGTGATCCTCTAACTGACATGATCCTCTGACTGTCGTACTTCATTAGAAGATGGTCTGCTTGTGAATACATTCACTTGCAATGGTGACCATATGCAACAAGATCTAGTCAGTTGTATGTCTTCGATACAGTTTGTTTCTCAGTATTCGTGTGTGGAAATTTCACATTATTGGGGAACATGACACCAATGTTCTATTTCCATTATGAGCCCAAAACAACTAAATTCAAGGGAAGCTTCCAGTGGTAGTGATAGTTTCCTATGTTGTTCGAGATCTAGTGGAAACGATCGATAAAGTGCGATGGTGCAATTAAGAACATTACGATTCTTATAGGAAGTAATGTGAAATATTTTTCCAGTATGTGTTATATTCTTCAGTTTTTTAATAAGCGAGTTGTGATTCCTATATACTTCCCTGATGTACAAGCATAGTGGCAAACAAAAGCACCAGAGTAAGTCATATCATGCATCTTGAAAGGGTTTGTCGGAGGATCCATAAAACACACGAGGTGGACAGTTGATGGGGCATGTTCACATCAATGTTTGTGGTAAGCATTTTTAAAACCATAGAAGGAGAGAGCCTTTATTTTGATCAAGATCATGAGTCACATTGTAGGACATGTTTCACAGGGGTGATCATATTGCAATTGAGTGTGTGAATGTTTTTTTACCATGTTCACACTAAGGGGGGAATGTTAGGAATTATCATTTATTAGGCATATATTTGTTAGTGCATACATATATTGTTTTGGTGGTTGAAACAGTCCGCCTAACTTTAGTTTGAGTTGTTCGTGGAGGTTTCATAGGACTCCTTAGTTTAAGGAGATCCTCTCCCTATAAATTTGTATTGTGTTGGAGATTAATTAATAAGAACTATTATTATGTTCATTGTATTACGTAAATCTAATCCAAAACTGTCATAATGTATATAAGCATTAACACTCCATATTATGTAATCTTGGAATTATCTCGTAAGTTGTTAATTGTAATATGTTATTTTCATATCAATAAAATACTCACAGTGTGCCTCCTTGTTTATGGTCCTCAACATTTGGTATTAGAGAAAGGATTTGAGGAGATTGTGTAAAGCGAAAGGTTGTCAGAGAGAGGTTGCATAAGAGTTCAAAATGTTTTGGAAAATAAATCTACTTCCAAGAGAGCTCGTGTTGCCTTCAACAACTTCCTGCACCCACCCCGCGTCCCCACACCCTCCATTGCCGCCATGTACCTGTAAGGGTAAGTGCACTGATATAGGGGACCAAAAAGTGGCCAAATTTTTTATTTGAAGAGAAACGCAAGCGTGTTTTGGGAAAGCGTGTTCACGTTATGAATTATTGATTGGTAATTACTAAGCCTAAACGCGAGTGCTTTATAACGTACTTACGTTCTTGTTTGTTATGTGGTATATATATGTGCTTTTGGGAGGGATATATTTATTAACATTGATGGTTTAAGTATAAGTATAAGAAATAATAAATATGATAAATTAGGGTCACTTTGCACCTTATGGAACTAGTCTCACAGCTCCATCAATCATAGTTTAGAAGATAGTTTTTCATATTTTAATCTAGTCAGTACATAGGTATTTTTTAGGATTTCAACATTTAGCCTAAATATTTTAGGGTTTAAATTCTACAATCGATATTTGTTTTATGAAAGAATATAGTCATTGTTTAGGTTTTGGGGTCTTCTTGATTGGTTATTGACATTTGTAGGAGTTTTAGATGTGTCAAAACTATATTTTATAAACCTCACAACTCCCAAAGGTAGAAACAATTGCTCGAATATATGGACTCATGAAATTCCTTATAACACATAATAAATCAAAAAACATATGTAAGTTTTTATCGATTCAAATAATCAAGGGAATGGTCATCATGAGGTCTTTGAAGGATCTGAAACATCATGAGGACAATGGGTGCAATTAGAAAAATCATGAGGTCTGTGAAAGATCTGAAACATCAAGAGCTTCATCGAGATTCAAATCATCAAGGAATGGTCATCAAGAGCATGATAAGAGAATCTCACCATGAGTGATGGTGGAAATCATCTTAGGATCACAAACAATGCATATTTTATGAGAGTGTTTCTAAACACTTAATCAATGCTTGGTAATGAACTCACATCTTGCAAGTTAGGGAGGTGGAATTTGTAGTGTTTCAATACAATGTGGAGGTCAAGAACATGGAATTAATTCTCATACATTCCTCCAAGTTTCATTCAGGGATCAATCCTTCTATCATGAGGAGGAAACCTATCTCCATGAGGAGAAATTGAGAAAGAGGGTGTCTAGACATCATAAGCATGCTTCCACTTAGGTGACATCTTGGGTAGGGAGGTGAATTATGAGATTAAGAAGAGATCATCATGTTCAAAGGTGAAAAGTGAGGCTCAAGGAGTGAATTAATGATCATCATATCTTGACTCTACCATTGTGTCCAAATCTCTTTGAGAAATAAATCAAAATGAGCTAGTCAAGCTACTGAGGCATCCAGACCATCATGTGTGAAGGATCAAGAAGTCACCTATTCTCATGAGAGGGATATGAGAAAGAAGTGTATGAAAATCCTAAATATGATTCCATTCAAGGAGGATTTTGAATCCTGGAAGGGTAAGAGGATTATCTTCATATGGAGATGTTGTCATGTGAATTGACTAACCCAAAATGTAAAACTTAAACCATGAAAACCAAGCCACAATGTGAAATCTTGCTCCCAAATCTTATTGAATCCCTCTCCGAGCCAACCTTCCTCCTATGTCATGATCACCTTGTCCTTGAAGGTATTCCTAATGCATTGGGTGAACATGTATAAGTTTTTAAAAGGTTTAACAAGGTCTATTATTCCATTTTAAGTGCAATAAAAGACCAATTCTCTGGAAAGCCCAAAAAGGCCAATTTTGGCCATTTTAGAGCCTGTATGCATCCTCTGGGAGGGTTATGAAAAGGCATTAAGTATCCAAGGTGGTATTTGAAAGCCTTGAAGGCGTTAGAATCATTTTAGGAAGATTTGGGAAAGTTTTGATCGTTCATGGATAGTTCGTTCAACAATAGGTTTTCAATCTCGAACCTTGACTTCTCCAGTTGATTCTGGGAGCTCCGTAAGGAGTTAAGAGGAAAAATATAGAACCATAAATCTTTAATAATCCTTTACATTATGGGAGCATCCATTTTTATCCAAGGCCACCGAAGGTGATGCTAGCAATCATCTCATACTCTCAAGCAATACATACCTCCCAAGAGTGTTTCTAAACACTTAATTAGTGCTTGGTAATGAGCTCAATACATTGTGGAGGTCGAGAACATGTGATTCACCTTCAATTTATAATTCCACGTGGATAAAATTGATCAAAAGGGTGTTCTCCGCAATGATATTAGAGTCTTCTCCACAATGGTGTGACTCAAGAAGAATCCTAAGTTTTATAACCCAATTCTAGGTAGATTTATCTTCTAAGAATCCTTATCAGCTGAGATATTAATATTTTCTTGTTGAAACCCTAAAATATGGTTTTAGATAACCTGATAGGGAAAAAAATTATATTTCTAATAATACCCACCCTTTTCGACTCATTTACCTATTGAATAATCTTTAGGAGGATTAAATTCAAATTTCTTCTTTTCAGAACCCAGATCTATGGACACCTGATATGCTCCTAACATTAAGCTTTAGGTGAGAAAAACCATGAGAGTTAACAAAACACATTCAAGGTTAGAAGTAAATGCTAGATGTCATGAACTACCACTATATATTTGTAATGAAATTACTTAGATAGATTTGAATATCAGCAACAATAAAACACCAAGAACACCAAAATGTAGATAAATGATCACAATATGAAAGTATAAGTTATAGGACTAAGGGCATAAAATATTCAATCCCTTTCCTCTTGATAGACATCAATATGTGCATCATTCCATTCAGTGTGCATCCTTACTCTAACTAGTTTTCCTTCAGTTAAACCTTCACGAGATGGCTTAGAGGAAATTCCTAACAAGGTTTTAAAGTTTTTTTAGTGTGCAAGGATGATTACCCAAGGTGATAAATTAATTCAGTAAGATTCAGTGAAAGATAACTTCCTCCAGAGGCCTAAAAAGGATATTTTGGCCATTTTGTAGCTGGTAAACACACTTCGAGAATGTTTAGGGAAATTATAAAGCATCTAAGGGTGATTTTGAAGATAATTGAAGGTGTCTAAAGTAATTTAGGAAAAATTAGGAAAGAAAATATCATTCAGGATCCATTTGTTCAACATCGAGTATTCAGGGTGTAGGGAATGAGAGCTTCAATGGTGAATGTTGTCTTCTATGGAAGATTTTGGGAGTTCTTGAATGAGTTTAGAGGGGGAATGCATCAAAATGTGCAATACACAATCACTTGGACAACGAGTGTAATCAAGAGAATCATGAGGTCTGTCAAGGATCTGAAACATAAGGAACCTCATTGAAATTCAAGTCATCAAGGGAATGATCATCATGAGTATGATGAGAAAGGATCGCCATGAGTGGTTATTGTAGTCATCTCGAGCTCACAAAAAATGCATATCTCTTGATATTTTTTCTAAACACTCAATTAATACTTCGCAATGTGCTCACATCTTGCAATTTAGAGAGTGGCTATCATAGTGGTTCAATGCAGTTAGAGTTCAATAATATGGAGCTCACCCTAAAACATTCATTGAATTCTCATTCAGGATCAATCCTTCCATATAAAGGAGGAAACCTATTTCCATGAGGAGCAATCGAGTGAAGATGTGTCAAAATACTATAAGTGTGTTTCCATTCATGTGACATCTTGGTCAGGGAAGTGAATTGTGAAGTTAAAAAGGGTGTCATCATGTTCAAAGGTGAAATGGAAAGGTCATGGAGTAAGTTGAGGATCATCATATCTTGACTCTACCATCATGTTCAAACCTCTTCAAGAAACAAGTGAAGATTAGATATTCAATCTACTGAGGCAATTGGGACCATCATGTGTGAAGGATCAAGGCATCATATATCTCCATGAGAGGCATATGAGCAAAGAGGTGTATGAGTATCCTGAAGTTGATTCCATCCGAGGAGAATTCTGGAGCTAGGAGGGGTAAGAGGATGATCTTCATATAGAGCACCATGTATGTAAGAATGAGAAATCGTCTGAGTTTCACTTGATGTCACTCACTTGGTAGTGTTCTTAAACACTCATTCAAACCTTGTAGTGTGATCACACTTCAAAGGAGGAAGGACATTACAACCACCTCATTTTAGTCCAATAGGTGGCCACATGACAAGAATCTCATTCAATGAGAAATCCTTCCATCTACATGGTGAATACCTATTTCAGTAAGTGATAGATAATCAGAAAATGGTTTGAGCATCATGGAGTTGATTTGTGATCACTAGGGTTAATTGTGGAGGCCTTGAAAATTAAGAGAGTGATCCTCGCTCTTGCCTTATAATTAGAAGAGAGCATCCTATTCCCATCACAATGTAGATATCATAATAGTGTTTCTAAACACTTAATTCATCACTTGAGGTTTTATAAACATGCTTTCAACTCATGGTAACTCATTTTTACCACTTTTTCATGTTAGAAGTTTCGTCACTCAAAAACAAAACCTGGGGTGTTAGGAAGGTGTTTTCAACTCACAAAATTTGGCCCCATCCTCATGAGATCCTCACCCATGGTAAACAATAGTATATTTATGACAGTATCCATTCTGAGAGGTACTTATCAACATTTACAAATATTCACCTATCACCATGTGGTGACCATATCTCTAGAGCTTGCAAATTTAGGGTCATTTTTTCTGAACCGAAAGGGGCAGCTGCACTATTTTGAAATTATTCATGAAACCTTCAAGTCTTAAATAAAATGGATGTTACCAACATGTATAGGATTCACATATATTTCCAGTGCCTATTTTTTTCCTCCTAACTCCTTACGGAGATCCCAAAATCATCTGGAGAATTCATATTTCACCATTAGAGTGTTTGTTCCCTACACCTAGAAAACCCATTGTTGAGAAGATTGTCCTTGAATGAGAAAATATTTCCTAAATCTTCCTAAATTACCTCCAACACTTCCAAGATTCCCTAACATCACCTTGATTCTTAATATATTTCTTAAACTCTCCCAGATGGTGTTTGATTAGCTCGGAACAACCTTTTTAGGCCTCTCGGAGGAAGTTATCTTCCATCAAGTCACACTGAACTCATCAATCATCATATTCAATCATCCCTGCACATTGAAACAAACTTTAAAAACCTTGTTAATAATTTATTTTGATCCAAGTTGAGAGTGGTACTGAGGTAGGTTGGCCGACGAAGGATGCGTCAGTGACCAGGAAGTGAAAGATTAAACTCTGGGCTTCGTTGTCATGCTCAAAATTTCAATATTTCATGCCATACATTTTGCATGACAACACCCTCTTACCAAATTCCTTTTTTGTAATGCACAAAATTATTTCATTGGTGTCTTGTCCATATATGAAATTATTTCAAGGGTTTCTTGGCAAAAACACAAAAGGATATTTGAAAAGCATTTCTCTTAATGTTGATGTAGATTTGATTTCTTATGAAGTATGTGGCACTTGAATCAACCTTCCTACTCCTACACTAGGGTGAGAATGTAACTAATTTACTTAGCATAAATCTTGATGAAAGTCCCGAGTTTCTTTCTCCATAGAAAGTAAATGAATATGTGGAAGATTTTGCACATTTTCACCTACTCCTACCCTAACTTTTGTTGAGTGTTATAAATATATCGATGTGATGCACTCTTTTAGCTTCTAACTCTTCAAGTTATGTCTTATTATTCTATTGAACAAATGAAGATATTATGGGGTCCTTAGATAGATCATCTTCTTTCCCACACCTTACTATTGTTAATCTATATTATAAGGATCAAATGATTATATATATGCCAACATGGGAACCAAGGTCACTCCCTTGCATTGTTGATTGTGAGGATCACTCAAGTGGTCCTCTTAAAGATGCATTCCCTAAGCTTGTAAAGTAGGTACTCATCCATAGTATGATTCTACCATATTCTAAGACGAAATTAGGGATTCAACTCCATGCTCATGGGAAAATTCATGAGTCCATATATTTGATCAATTGTCGCTACCTTTGGGAGTTGTGAGGTTTATAAAATATAGTTTTGACACATCTAAAACTCCTAAAAATGTCAATAACCAATCAAGAAGACCCCAAAACCTAAACAATGACTATATTCTTTCACAAAACATATATCAATTGTAGAATGTAAACCCTAAAATCATTATGTTGAATGTTGAAATCCTAAAAATACCTAAGTAAATCTTGCATTAAAATATGAAAAACTATCTTCTAAATCGTGACTAATGGACCTATGAAACTAGTTCCATAAGGTGCGTAGTGACCCTAATTTCTTATATTTACTATAATAAATTTAAAGTATAAGTTTTTCATTTCTTATCTTTTATACTTTATTATTTTTAGAAGTATAAAAATAATAAAGTATAAATGAAATGCAACTTTTTCCCTAATATAAAAACTATAGCAAAATTTGATCATTACTAACTACATTTGATTACATACATCAATCCTTATTCTGCATTACTTCATATAAACCATTAATAAAATTATACATATCTAAATTATGTGATTCTCTATTTGTATAAAAACAATTACATATTCCATTAATATACATAATCCAATAAAAGAATACATTCACATGCACATTTATCTAAATAAGCATAAGAATTTAACTTCCTTTTATTAACTTTCAACAGGATTACATAGTTTTTCAGAGAGAACTTATCTAGAGACAAATGATCAGAATTTGATACAAAATTCCAATGCACACACAGGTAACAGACACAAGACTATGGCCACACTATTGAGAGGAAATGTTATACACCCAGTGTATATTCACGTTTCCTGGATAGAACCATCCGAGGTTGTACATTGTACCCTTGGTTAGGACACCTCTGGTGCCCCTCTCTCTTTCCCACTGCTTGTTTGTAACCTGGTCAACTTTGGAATTACTCCACAAGTTAAATCTTGGATACAATTACACAATCTTTCTCAAACTCCCTTGTAATTATTTTCTCTCCAATCACAATCATGTTCTCTTTTCACTTTCATATGCTTTTTATAATATTTCATGGGTAGTTATGAACCAACACAATGGTTCCACACTTTTTCACTTTAATTAATCCTCTTTAATCAAATGCTCGGGTTGTTCACTCCCACTTTTATTTTTCAATAGTTTATTATAACACCTTTGTTATAAAGAATCTCAACTCAAACTTTTATTATTTAAATAAATCAACAAGCCTTTAATGATTAAAGATTTGGGGATTTAGTCACATAACATTTCTCCCCCTTGAATTAGCTATCGTCCTTAGTAGTTTCAAGTTTATTCTAAAAATCACACAAAAAACACAAGTTATTAGTTAAATAATTCAGAAACTAATCTTTTAGAAAATCTTCTCTTTCCCATGTAGCACTTTCAACATCACAACAAGTCCACTTTACTTTAACCTCTTTAATTTCTCTATTTCTAATATTTTTAGTCCTTCTTTCCAAAATTAATTTAGGTTCAATTTTAAATTCACATGTAGGTTCAATAACTATGTTTTTCCAATCTATAACATGGTTAGCATCATATACATATTTCTTTAACAAACTTACATGAAACACATTATGTATTCTAGATAACTCAGGAGGTAAAGCAAGTCTATAAGCAAGAGTTCCTATTCTTTCTAAAATTTCAAATGGTCCACAATAGCGAGGAGCTAATTTAGCATATTTACCTAATTTTAAAGAACTTTTCTTAGGTTTAACTCTAAGAAATACTTGATCATGAATCATCCCAATGTTTATACCTATCTTGGGAAACTTTCATGTTTTGTTTTTCTTTATTTATAATATCTTCCATTTATTTTAAGTTATCATTTTCATACCAAGATCTATGTTCAGATTCACCAAGAAATCAGAGTAGTATAGTTCCTACCATAAACAACTTCAAAACGGGTCATTTTGGTTGTAGTATGATAACCTTGATTGTAAGCAAACTCAATCAAGTGCAAATATTGTTCCCAATTTCTAGGTTTTTCACCTGTATACATTCTAAGCATGTCCTCTAAAATTCTATTTATCCTTTTAGTTTGTCCATATGACTTAAGATGATAAGCAATACTAAAACTCAAACTAGTACCCAATTCATCAAACAAAGATCTCCAAAATAAGTGAATCTAGGATCTCTATCAGTTACTAAATCTTTAGGAAGACCATGTAAATGAAAATTTTCCTTAGTAAACAGATGAGCTATATATGTAGTAGAGTTTTTTATTTTGGTTGGTAGAAAATGTGCCATTTTAGTTAATCTATCAACCACCACAAGGATAACATCATGTCCATTCTTGGTTTTAGGTAATCCTGTAATAAAATCCATACTAATTGACTCCCATTTCCAATCAAGAATAGACAAAGGTTGTAATGGACCAGGTTTACTACATTGTTTAGTTTTAACTTTTTGACAAGTCATACACTATTGTACATACTTTCTAATATCTTGTTTCATTCTAGGCCAAAAATAATTATTTTTAACGATAAGTATGTCTTTTGAAATCCAGGATGACCAACTTATAGGAATATCATGAGAATATCTTTTTGTCTTAAGTTAGGAAGGTTAGGAATGCACAATCTACCTTTATAGTACAACAACCCATTCACACCAAGTAAATAAGAAGTAAGTCTATCCTTTAAATGCATATTTGATGTTCCATTTTTCAAACCAGAATATAATTCATCAAAGTAACTATCATTAGGCAATGCATCTTTTATCTCTTGTTCAAATTGACTTCTTTCTAAGGACAAAGCATTTGCACACATTATTTTTCTACTTAAAGCATCAAGCACCTAAATTTTCCTTACCAGGTACATATTGTATTTCAAAATCATATTGACTTAGTAACTCTACCCATATTCTTTGTCTCATATTTAATAAGGGTTGAGTAAAAATATACTACAAACCTCTATGATCAGTTTTCAAAACAAATTTGCGACCTAACAAATAATGTCTCCAAATTTTTAAAGCATGAATAATCCCTAACAATTCCAAATCATGAGTAGGATAGTTCTTTTCAGTAGGAAACAATTTTCTAGATCCAAAACACACAACTCTATTATCTTGCATCAATACACATCCAATACCAAAACCACAAGCATTAGTAGCAACAATGAAAGGTTTAGAAAAATCAGGAGTACATAACACAGGTGCACTTGTTAATGATTCTTTCAATTTACTAAAAGCAACTTCACATTCCTCAAACCAATTATATGTGTTACTTTTCTTTGTTAAATCTGTGAGTGGAGTAGCTATTTTAGAATAATTCTTAATAAACCTTCGATAGAATCCAGATAATCCAAGAAAACTTCTAATTTCTTGTACATCTTTAGGCGTATCCCAATTTTGTACTTGCTTTTACTTTAGAAGGATTTGGTGCAATTCCTTTTTTAGAGATAACATGTCCTAGATATGAGACTTCAGTTTTAAAAATTCACATTTACTTAACTTACCATATAATTGATGTTTTCTTAAAGTTTCAAGTACTAATCTAACATGTTTCTCATGTTCTTCTTCATTTTTGGAATAGATCAAAATATCATCTAAAAATATAATCACAAACACATCTAAGAAAGGTCTAAAAACATCATGCATCAATGTCATAAATGTGGCTAGGGCATTTGTTAATCCAAAAGGCATAACAACAAATTCATAATGTCCATATCTAGTTCTAAAGGCAGTTTTTGCAATGTCAACATCTTTTATTCTAATTTGATGATATCCAAAATGTAAATCAATCTTAGAACATTTAGCACCATTCAATTGATCTAATAAATCATCAATTCTAGGTAAAGGATATTTATTCTTAATAGTTAGTTTATTCAATTGTCTATAATCAATACACAATCTCATAGTCCCATATTTCTTCTTAACAAACAACACTTGGTGCACCCCAGGAGAAACACTAGGTCTAATTTTTCCTTGTTTCAATAATTTAGTCAATTGTATTTTTAGCTCAACTAATTCAGGTATAGATTTCCTATAAGGTGCTTTTGACACCGGTTCAGCTCCAGGAATGAGGTCAATAGCATGTTCTACAAATCTCCTAGGTGGTAACTCTTCAACATCAGAAGGGAATACATCCATAAATTCTTGGACTACCAGGTGAACATCTATATCTATTTGTAGTTTATCATTTTGTTGAGTAATCATAACACATAAAACTTTACATTTTTCTTTAAGACTTCTTTTAAGTTGAACAATAGAAATAGTTTTTAAAGTCAGTTGTCTTTTAGTTCCTTGTAAAATATGAGTAACTTCATATTGATCTTGAATACATACTTGTTTATTTTCATAGTTAATAAGAGCATGATTCTTTTCTAACCAAGTCATCCCCAAAATGGCATCATATTGACCTAAGTTAAGTACATGAGATACAATATTATCAATTTGAAAATATAATTCTTCCACTAAATCTCATGTTTGTCTTACTATCCATCCATCAACCATTTCTACAGCTATGGGTTTGATTTTTTGGAAAACAAATTCAATTTTTCGACTAAGTTAGGTGATATAAAACTATGACTACTACCTGAATCAATCAAGAAAACAAGTGTTGCATTATTAATAGTCCATTTTACTTCAATCAATGACACTTGTTTATGTATAGTACATGTATCAACAATGGCATAAACTTTCATATTTTTAACCTCCGAATATTTTCACACATTTTTCTTGAGTTGGTAACCCTTTACACTATTTATACTATAGCCATCACATAAAAAAATATGAGAACAAGGTGATACAATAGCATATCCTATTGAAGGGAGTTTTTGAACAGATTTTATGTCAAATTTGAGGAAAATCGTTGAAGTTTTAAAATATCTTCCGTCGCCTCTCTACCGTTCAAATATTTGAAAACTCATGGGACATTTATTTTCCTGTCAATTATAATCACCAAGCATAGAGGCATGATCAACGAAATCCGAAAGGAACACGTATTTCCATTCCGTAAGTCTTCAATAAGATGGGCACCTACGGACTTAAAACTCCAAGAATCAACCAAGGTCATGATTCCTTCAATAATATGGGAAACTAAAAGGAGGACACGGGTCATGATTCCATAGGTTTTTTTGAACAATTTTGTCCCACAAATACCAAGATCGTAGAATTAACCAAAGCAAAAATAATTTCGGGTTCGAATGGTCAATAAGGGTTAAAGAACAAGGACAAGTGGTGAAGATCGGTGGCGAAAGGACAAGGACATGTGGCAAAATCACAACAATGAAAGAAGGTGCTACGTGTCAGAATTTCGGGTAAGTTGAAGGCACTTATGGTCCAACGGACTTAGACCTCTATAATTATCTATATTTAAGAAAGGTTTCAGGTCCGAAATAGGGGAGACAAAAGACATGTCAATGGAAGAAAGAGATAGGAGGACCAATCGATGGCATTACGTAACGATTATTGAATGACCGAAGGTGACACATGGCAACATTTCACCATACTTTTGAGAGATGGCTCAACGCATGTGAAGTTCATAGAATAAATTTATTTTTAAAACAAGGTTGGCATCCACAATGACATAGGAAATTAAAAACACTTAGGACAAAACACGTAAGACACAAAGGAAATACATCGACAAATCGGTGGATGTCATGTCTTTAATTCCAAAATAATTGTAGAGCGGGGATGAAAACAACAACAAAATGTTTCAAATGAGGATAATTGCTCTGATACTAAATGAAATGCAAATTTTTCCTAATCTAAAAAAACTACAAAAAATTTGATAATCTACTAACTACATTTGATTACATACATTGATTATTATTATGCATTGTTTCATATAAACCATTAATAAAATTATACATATCTAAATTATGTGATTCTTTGTTTGTATAAAAACAATTACATATTCCATCAATATACATAATACAATAAAATAATACATTCACATGCACATTTATCTAAATAAGCATAAGAATTTAACTTCCTTTTATTAACTTTCAACAGGGATTACATAGTTTTTTTAGAGAGAACTTATCTGAGACAAATGATCAGGAATTTGATACAAAATTCCAATGCACACATAGGTAATAGACACCAGACTATGGCCACACTATTGAGAGGAAATGTTATACACCTAGTGTATATTCATGTTGCACTCAGAACCATCCAAGGTTGTACATTATACCCCGGTTAGGACACCTCTGGTGCCCCTCTCTCTTCCCACCACCTGTCTGTAACTTGGTCAACTTTGGAATTACTCCACAAGTTAAATCTTGGATACAATTCCACGGTATTTCTTAGGCTCCCTTTTAATTGCTTTCTCTCCAATCACAACCATGTTTTATTTTCAATTTCATATGTATTTTTCTATTATTTCATGGGTAGTTATGAACCAACACAATGGTTCCACGCTTTTTCACTTTAATTAACCCTCTTTAATCAAATTTTCAGGTTGTTCACTCCCACTTTTATTTTTCAATAGTTTATTATAACACATTTGTTATAAAGAATCTCAACTCAAAATTTTATTATTTAAATAAATCAACAATCCTTTAATGATTAAAGCTTTGGAGATTTAGTCACATAATAATAAAGATTAATAAATGAAAAACTTATACTTAAACCATTTATTTTAGTAAATATATCCCTCCCAAAAGCACAAATACCACATAACAAACAGAATGCGAGCATGTTATGCGAGCAGTTTTTCCCTTCTTTGGATTTGAAATTCTTAATCCATAGGCTTGGATTTTCCTTGGATATCCATCCTAAGGTTAGGACTATGTAACTTTGTGAATAAATCTATGTTTTACAAAAAAATCAAAATCTCACATGTACACCCCGATATCTCATGTGTTATAACATAATATTCCAAAAAAATTATACTACGACGTCAAGCTCGGTTTTACCTTAGTGATGATATACTTCTTTCTAAAATTTGATTAGTTTAAGGCTTTCATCCTTAATTTCTTTTACTAGTGCCTTCTTTTCTTGTCAAAATGTATGCATACATTTTTGTACACAATTTATGATTTTTTCATCCAAATTTCAAAAAAATGCCTCTTCTAAACTCCATTCTACACACATTTAAAAAAACAAAAATGACTTTTTTCTCAAATTTACGGGGTGTACACACAAATATTTCATTTTTAGGATGTGTGCACTTTGAAAATTAATAAAAATTATATATTCATCCAAAATTTATGAAAAATTAGTGGGACCTCATACATGGTCTTAGCTAACTTTCCACCGAAGGGATTTGAAAAACAATTTATATAACTCATAAAATGGGGGGGGGCGCACACACAATACGTTCATATTTTTGACACAAAAATAGACATACTTTGTGTGCACACCACATTTGACCCTCTTAATCTCCACCATTTAAAAAAAATAGTAGTTTAGAAACTAGATTCCAAGCTCTACGGTACTTATTCTTATCACTTTGTCAAATTTTGAGCA
This sequence comes from Taxus wallichiana var. yunnanensis, assembly GCA_018340775.1. Classification (NCBI taxonomy): domain Eukaryota; kingdom Viridiplantae; phylum Streptophyta; class Pinopsida; order Cupressales; family Taxaceae; genus Taxus; species Taxus wallichiana. Next base: position 133,877,463 of record CM031235.1, read on the forward strand.
TATGCATGCCAAATTATTAGATGAAGTTCAGGTTTCATTGATTTCAGGAAAAATGTGTCCACTTTTGACCCCCTTTTGGTCCCCCATTTCCATGCACTTACCTGTAAAGAATTTTTTTACACTTTTGGTGCCTCCTACACTAGGAAAATTAATTTTCATCCGGAAGAAAATATGGTTCAAGAAAATCAAATTCAAAGAAATAAATAAATTATAAAAAATCATTTCCCCAAATAGGGGTTTTCCCTCTAAATTTAGAGGTGTATTTAGTTACTACTAAAACTAGCAGTTTGTTGTATTTGAAGGTTTCTATGCAATGTTTGGAAGACTTACATTTTGCTAACCATGCCACCGAGTTGGGAATGAGTTACATTGGTTGTGCATAGTTTGGACCAATCTAGCGAGCTCTTGGGTGAGCCGACGGGTCTTTGAATCGAGTTGATCCTGGTCGGTGAGTTATCTCTATCTGGAAAGTTGAAGAGCTCAAGCATCGAGCTCCAAGCATTGGCATGTTGAAATGTTCGATCCTCTCCATTCACCCTATTCACTTTACATTGAGACCAAGCCTTACATCGAGTCTCCACGGCCTTACACACCACTACCGAGTTGAGTTGTAATGTGGGCGAGTTAACAATTGCATCGGGTTGAGTCCAGAGCATGCTCATACCATGTGTTCCTTCCATCTAATCCACAACGGCCATTACATACACATGTTGATAAATAAAGATATTAGCGAATAGCATAAAACAATGTAGACACAAACCATGCGGCGGCCATTATCAAACAAGCCAAATAAACGCAAACGCAAAATAAAAGCGTTCAAAGAATTTTAGATCTGATTGTAATGTTAAACCTAAAACTACCCATGCACCAACATATGCCACATGGCCCACTAGGAGAGCGAAACATCTTTTAAAGGTGAGTAATATTTATAAGCTTGTTTAAATACAAATTTATTCACTTTACATAGTATCTCTTGTTATATCTTAGCTGGTTGGTGGAAAAGTATTAGGGATAGTAGGTTAGGGGTTCAACCCCTACTTTATTCACTATTTTTATATAGAATTTTGAATCGACGGAGTTTTTGGTGCCTATCAAAAACTTTAGTGGCATACAACCTACTAAACTGGTTAACTACAACTATCCAAAAATAGTGAGAAAACCCCTACTTTTGGGGTAAAAATTATTTTTCTCCAAATTGGCCAAAAAGTCATTCTAAGCAACTTCTTCCAAATGAGGGGTACCTAAAAGTTTCGTTTTCATTTTTTTTTGGGTTATAGCACTAAGAGCCATTTTGAGCTCTGGAGGCCACCAAGGCCTTGTAAAACAAAAAAAAATTACCTTTTATTCCATTTTTCCGCACAATCAGCTGTAATATTGTATATCATATTTTCAATGTTTTTTGCATTTTTTTCTAACAAGTTGTATAGTTGGGAATTGTTTAACCACCCATTATGGAAAAAAATCCCTAAAATTATTCTTGTCTTACTCACAACTACTTCATGGTGAAAATTACGTCGCGTGGAAGACCAAAAATTAAACTCTACTAAAGTTTCAAGAGATTTGGCTTATTGTCAATGGTTTCACAACCAGATCACCAGATGATGCAACCCATCAAAGATAGTTTGACAAGGCCAATCAAGCGAGGCCAAAGTCATAATATTGTTCACATTGTTCAATGACGTGCAACCCCACATTTGAGACGCCAAAATAGCCAAAGAAGCATGGTATGAATTAAACATCGTGTACGAGGCCAAAAATAAGAACACAATATTGAATTTGTAGATTCAATTGCATATACTCAAATTCAAGTCGAACGAGAAAGTAGAAGCTTTCTTGTGGAGAGTTATGAAATTGAGGGCTTCACTTCTAGCCCTGGGAGAGGAGGTTACTTATACGATTCCGTTCCCATTGTTCCGAGATCACTTCCTTCCTCTTACCGCATTTTTGTGATGACACTAAACTTGTCAGATCAGACAGTTACTTTTGACAAGCTAGTGAATCTATTGTAACAAGAAGAAGAAATGTATAACAAAGATGATGAAGAGGAACATGCACTATCTTCTCATTAGAAAGGAAAAGGAAAAGCACAATCTTCTCAAAAGTCCCAAAAATAACATCAGCAAGGGGAAAAGCAAAAGAAGAAATGTCCTATCTACAAAAGAGGACATGATTTGAAAGATTGTTGGTTCAATACATACAAGAAAGGCTCATCGGACAACTTTGGACCTCAAAATCGGTAGTCTCATCGTGACAATCACACTACAAGTAAGGGCAAAAGAAGGGGAACTAGTGAAAGAAACCCCATCAACAAGGAAATGTAGTTGAGCAAGAAAATCATTCAAATAATGAGGACTTTATGTACGTTGTCCATTATAGTGAACCATCCATGCCATCTAGTGATATTTGGTACGTTGATTCGGGAGCAAATTGACACATGACCAGGAAAAAATACTAGTTTACTACCTTGAGGGACACACCTTCGAAAAACCATGTTTCGTTAGGTGATGATTCTTCTTACATGGTATAAGGTTTTGGGAATATGTCTCTACCACTTGGTTCACATAATTATGGATTAACAGATGTATTATATGTCCCTGGATTAATAAAGAATCTACTATCAGTTACTCATCTTCTAGATCATAATCTGAAGATTGATTTTGATAGTCATTCTGGTAAGAAAGTGTGTTTGATTCGAGACAAATCAAGATGCTTGAAAATTGTTACAAAAGCCTCAAATGTGGGACGTATGTTCCAACATGACTTTTTCCACAGGATGAGCGAGAACTGGTGGCTAATAATTATTTTTCTCAGTATAGTTGTGGCATAAGAAACATGGTCACATCTAATGCAGCCTAGAATTTACCACTAATAAATCGGGCACGCTTGGCACATCACCCGGCTGAGTGAAGATATAACGCATCCAGATTCATAAATGGCATAAACATTCCACAGAGCATACCTAGGTCTAGATCTTAAAGAATCATGAATTAAATGATAAACATAATGAAATCAAACATACAAGAACTAGTTACAGTCATGTTTAATGCCTTTATCCAGCCAATACACTCCATTATATTAAACATAGTAAATACAGAAGCTTCTTACAATAAATAGTATCATAAGTTTATGTGTGCATCATATCTGGCAGCATAACTCCATAATAGCTCATACACAATGTCTTTGTATATCAAACTACATAGTTCAATCCATATTTATAAGGGTGGGGACTTTCCCTTCACCACTTATGCACTTCCTAAAATAGGTCACATGCTAAAATAACCATGTGCCTTTACAATAATAGGCACACATGCAAGTGCGCTAATAATAGATCTCCTACAGTTAACTAGGAAGTAGTAATCCTATTATTATCTTCAACTTGTGCATGGCACTCATCAAACACTCATCCCAAAATAGCAGGTGTGTCGTGTAAGTCTCCATCCCGATGTGTGCTCTACACGCTATCTCCAAAAATAGCCCATAACCATGAAAATGGCTAAGTCCCCAAATCAGCTTATCCTACACGTTTCCTTTCCTATCCTTCCGCACCTTCAAATGCACCTTATTCCTATGTGTAAAATATTCTATGTGCCCTCTCCTTAGTGTCATACTCTATCTGCTCAACATTACCCCACACTAAACTACATTTCCACCCTGACAATGGGGTTTCCTTATGACATTCCCAAACAATAAAGAATAAGAATGGAAAGAATGTAAAGAATTTTTGTACAAAGAATGGACTTCTATTTTGACAACACCCTCTGCTTCAACTGGGAGGATCAACTTAAGATATTCTATTTTTATCTCATCCTCCAATGTTTTCCAATCATCCAACATGTTTCTCATTTTCTCTGGAACATGTTGTGGCAATAGCTTCTAACTCATCATGGGTTATTTCTTCCTTTTCATTCTACAATACAAGGACAACATTAGCCATAGAAGACATCCTTCCCTCTAAAAGATCCATCTTTTGTGCTATGAGATTTCCAATCTCATCCAGCCTCTCCTTATGTGGGTTTTGTGTTGCTGTAAGGGTTTCATGCTTTTCTTTACTAATGCCAATCTCTCTCGTGTGCCCTAAAGTCTCATCCTTCATTTCCTTCAGAACTTCATTATCTTCTACTATAGTTCTAATCCTGATCACTGCTTCTGGTGTTGTGCATATGTTCAAAGCTTGATCTGTTTTCTTCATCTCATCTTATAAAGTTTGTAGTAATGCCTCATAAGATGAAATCTTTCTAACCATGAGGCCTTGGATCTCTCTGCTTCTTTTTTAGGATCCTTCGACACTGGCATTATATTGGTCCATCCTCAAGCACCAAATCAACTAATGTGCACACATAATGCATAGCTGAAGGAAACTTTTCAGGTACCTTAGACTCTAGATGTGGTCTTGCTTTCAGGACATAGTCACCAATTTCTTCTGCCATGTTGATGAAGGCCTCATTATTTTTTTCTCTAGATCCTTCTCTCCTTTTAGACATGTTATTTTGTAGTTTTTTCCTTATTATCTTCAAGTAGTGCTCTAATAGTCACAGCCTTATCTATGTTCCTCCGCACAACCTCTTTGTAGATACCTTAACTAAGGAATTTCACCTACTCATCAAACATGAGAGTGGGCTTTATAGTCATGTTCCTGATCTCTAGGTGCCTTCTTCACTCTTCTTGACACACAAGACTCCTCGCATACATCAAAATCTAGCTCATCCATGTGAGTCTACATGGACCAGATAAGTTGTTTCCTTACGCATGCGTAGTGGCCATGTCTGGGTCCATCAGCTCCCACCCATATAACTCCTTTAGGTCCACTGTGCTTTGAAAATGGGCATGGATGATTTTCTTGTGTCCTCAGCATAGCCCATACTCAAGGCACATCATATTCTCCACTTTTTCTCCTTATTCTTGGTCCCTTAGGAACTTGAGCGCCAAGGTTTGGAGTTGGCCCTTCGACGTCCTGAGTAGTGTCATGTGTGTGAGGCTACTCATGCTCTAATTCTTCTACCTCCTTCACACCTTCCTCTTCATCCTTCATGTCCTCATCTCTGGGCTCCTCCATATCTTCTGGCTACACTTGGGGTTCTAGGCGCACTCTCTCTGACTCCTCCACCTCCTCATTCAGCTTTAGCTTCCTCCTCTTCTTCTTAGTTTCCTCTTTTTAAGGGGAGAGTCATGGTGATCTCCTTACAGGATGTGGAGTTCCCATGCCTTGGGTCCTTGTTCTTCTAAATACCCTCTTAAAATGGTGCTCTTCATGGATTGCTTCCACATCCAAGTCCTCATCTCCTTCTTACAGGGTGGAGTATCCATGCACTCTATCTCCACTCTATCTGTGGGATGCCTTCGCCTCTATGATCTAAGCCACCACTATCTTCATGTTCTTCTTCCTCCTCATCTACCTCTATAGTCACTATAGGTTTTGAGAGCTAACATTCTCCACTATATGTTTCCCTTAGGCGGCCCAGGGAGCACGAACTCATTCTCCACATATTTGTTATTTTCCAGCTTAGGCTTAAGTTGAAGGTATACGAGCATGGCTCCACTATCCCCAATATCCAAGCTTACTAGATTCATACTTATTACATTTGAGATGAGCCTCTCAATGTAGGAAGTTCAGCCTGATATACACATATGTCTTCCTTAGAGTGTGGTAGTCATAGTCTACCTTGTCTATTAAAAATTTAGATGGCATCATCAAAATCGATAGTGGATGATGCTTGGAAGTAGCATGCATTAAGGCATAGGGAAGTTTACACCATGGGATCCATGTCCCATCCCTCATGGAAAACCACATGATGCAGAAATTTTGGTACACCATGTGAACTGTACTTCCTTGCCCACCACCAAAGGTAGCTCCTTGGGAATGCGCCACTCCTCCTCAAATGTTGTGTGAATTTGGTCATACCACATCTCTTGCCATCTACTTAAACAACCCACTCATTGATCCTTCACATAAATACTTTTCAAACCTCTCCAGGGACTTCTTTGTTCCAAGGGGTACTCCCATATTTTGTTCTTTGGCCCATCAAGCACTCCAATTTCTAAAAACACAAGAGAAAGGAGGATAGTGCCAAAACTTATCTTTTCTCTGTGCATGCTTCCTCAACAATGGTGTCTCAATATAGCTTGCTAGGTTGTATATACTACTCCCTGAGACATTTTCTTTGCAATATGAAGCCACATGGTGTTTACCTATGACCATCTCTCTTGGTCATTCAACTTGGTTAGTAGATGTGTGGCTTCCTACACCATAGAAACTTCTTCAAGTTTATCAATGTCCATTCCACACGAACCCTTGGTATACCCCAACTCCTTCCTTATTTCTATGATCATTTGCTTTTATCAGTCAGATCACTAACAAGGTCTACCCTGTGCCCTTCAATCATATTAGTGTTGAAACCAAGGTTGTTGTGATCCTAACCCTTCGTCTGATGAAATAAAATAAGTCCTCATGGACTCTTCTCATCAGCCATTGGTATAAGGGTTCATATTTTCAAAATATGGGAGCTCATATAACTAATAAACTCCTACCTACTTTAGTAATTTCTCCCAACATCATCATACACTGACATATCCTCCATCGTGCACTTGTTGGTCTTCTTATTCAGCAACGTGTCCAACTCTCCCTTGTTTTCAAGGTACAATGGTTGTAGTCACTTATCTTGCACTTGTAGATGTGGGAATCCCACTCTTTTCCAATTATTACTCCTTCTGGGTATTACATCTCTGAAAAATTACTCTCGGAGAAATTTCAACTTCATCTTCTACCTTCTTCTTTCCTTTTCATGCCTACTACAGGTGCTTTCTTTGGTGCCATCATAAAAATCCCACCTTTTTGTTGTCTATAATGAGAAAACTCAAACCCTAGCTCGAATCTATGTGCCCTAGCTTAAAACCAGTGCCCTAGATCTCCTTCTCAACACTTTTACTTTTCTCAAACCCTTCACCAATGGGGACACAAGCCTCTTCCATGTAATAGTCTGCTCTCCACATCTGGTTTCACAACACTCCACACCTCAACATGATTCACTCATCTCATCACACTTAGCTCACTCAAATACTTGTGATCGCAAAGGTAAAAATGAACCCGCATCACATCCTTATATAGATTTTCAAAAATTTAGTGCATTTATTACTCCTTCACCTACCAACAATCCTCTCATTAATTGACCATTTTCACAATATCCATATGGTACATCTTCATGCCCCAACTATAACCTTCTAGCACATCTTCCTACCTTTTGGCTATAGACTTCTCTTTAGTGCGCTTCCATGCGCCCGAGTACCTCACCACTGTGCCTTCCCCGGTAGTCTCTCCATGGTCATGCTTACCTCGCATTATATTGTTCCCTCATTTATCTTCATCTATGGTCATCTTTTTAGAGAAATATTCTTTCTAACAACTCTTTTCCACACTTAGTTAGCACCTGTAATAGTTTTGTTCTCATGTGTACCCAATTGTGAGTAACCACCCCACACCAATGGTATGTGTAGTCCTTTGTGCATAAAAATAATTCAAATGGTAATTATCTTCTAGCACACAAATGTGCTTATTACACAAAACACCAAACTAAATTGACAAAGCATAGTGATGAAGAAGGAAATACATTAAGGAAATAAAAAATGAAAACCTATGCTAAATGGAAACACTTCCTTATTACAAACACCAAGAAGACTTATTTATGTAGGGGCTTCAACCTACTCCCATTGAAGTAACCGGGTAACCGTATTCCATCAAGTGTCTCTAACTGACAAGCACCTATTTCAAGTATGTGAGTGATAACATACGGTCCCAACCAATGCACTTTAAGCTTTCCTAGACGCAAAAACTTAGAATCATAAAGAAGCACCATCTATGTCCCATCTCAAGCTTTTTTTCCTGATGTGCCTATCATGCCATGCCTTTTACCTAGCCTTTTCCTGCTTTTGACTCCAATGTGCTATGGCATGCCTCTCATCCAACTATATCAATTTATCAATTCTTTCTTCCAAAGCTTTCTCATCAGCTAGACCTCCAATGTGCGCAATACATAAAGAAGGTAACATGAATTCCATAGAAGAACTACTTCGTGCCAAACACCAACTGAAAGGGTGTGGCCTTGTTCAACCTCTTATATGTTGTTTTATACACCCAAATCATGACAAAAACTTTATCATCCCAATCTTTCCTTCCAACATCACAAATTTTTGTCAATGTCTGGCTCAAAATCTTGTTGAAGGCCTCAATAGTCCCATTTTCCTAAGGATGATAGGGTGTAGTCTTATGGTGTGCAATCATAAATTCATCCAATAGTATCCTGATTGTCTCATTCAAAAATGTGTCCATATCACTTGTCAAGCTTAGCGGGCATCCATACCTAGTAAGAATATTTTCCCATAAGAACCTTGTTGTAGTTGTTATAATCCTTGGTAGGTGTTACTTCTTCCCACCTTGTAAGATAATTTGTACAAGTGATGATGTAGCGTGATCCAGTTCTACGCATGTAGCTAGCGAAATAGGACCCACAAATTCTATAGCCCATTTCTCAAATGGATCTACACTAGGAATAGGTCTTAAAGGCATTTCATCTCTTTTCCCAGGCTTACCAAGGTGCTGAAAGTGATCACACGCCTTACAATATGCTTTATAATCTTTATAAAGGGTCTCCCACCATAATCCAGTGAGTAGAATCTTATGCATGTACATGGCACACCTCATAGTTCCCATCTACAATACCACCATGAACCTCTTCCATGATATCCGTGTGCTTCATGCTCTAGTACACATCGGTGTAATACTTCATCTCGGCCTAACTTGTATAGGTCACCACTAATCAACATAAAAGGTGTCACCAATTACAAGTTGTTTTTCTAAGCATTTCATTCCTTCTAACTCCATACCTATATGTAAAAAGATAGCAATATCCTCCAATTCCAAAGGCATACATTGTAACATGTACAACTATGCATCTGGCATTGTATCTTCAATTGTTTATGTCCTCCCCTGAATGAATTCTTGATAAATGGTCTAGACCATAATTACTTTTACCTGGTTTTACCACAACTGTGAAATCAAATTCTTGGAACAAGAGCACCCATCGACATATACGCCCTATAAAATGGGCTTGTTTACCAAGTATTTCAATGCCATGTGATCGTGTAAAATACAAATGGTGTTGCTAGAAGGTATTGTTTAAATTTATGCAGTGCATAGATCATGGACAAGGCTTCGTGCTCAGTAGTTGTATAATTATTCTTCTCTATAGAGTCAACTTTCTACTAGTAAAATAGATAGGATGATCTATAATACCTTCTCTAGGTTGAGCTAACACCATGCCAATGGTCATGCCAGAGGTGTCCACATGTACATGAAATGGTTGGTTCCATGAGGAAAATGCAAAATATGTGTTATAGTAAGTCTTTCCTTCAATGCCTCAAATGCACATTGTTGCAGTTCTCCCCAATAGAATGTCCCTTTTCCCTTTAGTAACTCTTCCAAGGGTGTGACAATCTTAGCATATCCTTTGATAAATTTTCTATAATACCTAGTGTGACCCAAGAATCCATGCACCTCACTCTGACTGGTAGGCTCTTCCAGGCCTACAATAACTACAACCTTAGTTATATCTACTAACAAACCTTCCTTGCAGATGATGTGCCCTAACAAAGTGCCAAAAGGTGTAGCAAACACACACTTCTTGATGTTTAAAGAGATGCTTAATTGTCTACATATTTCAAACATTAAGCAAAATTGTCACAATGATCCTTAACAAGTCCATACACCATCCAATCATCCAAGTAAACCTGTAAGAAAATGTGAATAAAATCTTAGAATGCTTGAACAACTATGCACAAAAATACAACAAATGTATTTTTTAGACCAAAGGGCATCACAAGTATATGCAAAACTTCCCCATTCAGTGGTGAAAGTTGTTTTCTCTTGATCCTCCTATGTAATCCTGACCTGATGATACCCAGAATCCATCTATAAAAGAATAGATTTCACACCCTACAACGCCTTCTAATATCTCCTCTGTGAAAGGTGTAGGAAAGGGATCAATCACACATGTAACATTCAGTTCTCTGTAATCAACACAAATCCTAATCTGACCATCTTTCTTTATACTGATGACCATGGGGCTAACCCACTCTAATTCTTCTAGGGGCTTGATGATGTCGATTTCAACATCTTGTCAATTTATTCCTTAACCTTTACACGTAGGTTAGGGTTCATTTTGTAAGGTCTTTTCCTGACCGGGCGTGCACCTTCCTTAAGCTTAATCTTCATCTCTCCTAATGATTCATGCACTCCTTTTAATTCATGGTAGCCCCTAGGAAATAAGTCTTGAAAATCATGAAGAAACTCAACTATCTTTGCCACTTTAGAATCAAACCAATAATCTCCAATGATTGCCTCCTTAGGTTCAACATCCGTACCAATATTCACTTTCTTTGTCTTCATAGGTTCATGATAGGCACACACATTATTATTCGTACACTATCCAAAACCTCACACGTACCTATTGAATGATCTATATCCAGATTTTCTACTTCTTCATCATCCACTATGTAGACCATCTTTCATTTTTCTTTCTCAAAGTAAGTGCGCTTAAGTAGTGTGGTGTTTGTTTCTTCTTCTTTATCAAAGCGCACTTCTAAGTCATTCTCCTCAAATAACTCCTTGAATGAGTTCTTCCCCTTTTTTACACTATCTCCCATAGTTAAACACTTTATAACCCTTAATGCCTCTTCTACTAGAGGTTTAGTAGAGAAGTAGTCAAAATTCTAGACCATTCCTGCAATCAAATCCTACCAATTTCCAGTCTCTCTATGTAGCTCTCACATATACATAATAATCACATGTGCACAACCTTGTAAAGTGGAATAAAGTTTGTGCACCCATAGCAAAGGTGGTAAATCTTCCTTCCCTCTCTTCTAGAGCCTCTCACACTACTAAATGTGGTGTTGAACATGTTGATTACCATGATATGTGTAGATTTGAGTAGGTGCATTGCTCCTAGAAAACCGAGTTGTTAGAGAAAATCTAACTTCATTCCATTCTACAAGATTATCCCTGTGAACCACCCACCAACGCATTTCTTGTCCCATGTAAGGTATATGCTAACATATTTCTTCTTTAAAATTGGTTTATCCATTGTTCTTCCATGGCACGCAGAATACCATAGTGGGTCTCCCTCTCCAGTGTACCGAGGTACCGAGTTGTTACCTATCCTCTTAATGCAACGAGGTTTTACTTTTCCACGCAAATGTGCTCCTTACTTCACACCCAACCATCTCATAAGTACCATGAGCCCAATTATCACAAGAAATACTTGTGGTATCACTAATAGACTATGTGCATCTTCCCACTGAGATTCCTTCCTTAGATGGCTCAAGTACTTATGGGTCCCAAATGACACGTACATAAATCCTATTTAGATCTTCTTCACTCAAAGGCTCAACATAGGGTGATTTCCCATCCGTTAAAGGAATAATAACCCTTTCCTCCTTGTTTTCAAAACTTATATATCCTTTGTTGAACCAAAGATCAACATTATTTACTGTAACACCAAGGGCACCCAAGCAAAGTTGGGAAACTGTCTAATTTTGCAAGTGCTAAAACCTCAAAATCCCTAGTGAACTTGGCCCTTGTATAGTAATGGATGCATCTTTTAAAACTCTAATAGGAGTGGCCTTAGTTTGATTAGCCATAAACAATACATTAGAAGATGGCTGCAATGGAGGTCTCCCCATCTATACCCATGCATCTAAAGTAAGCACATTTACCTCCGCACTTTGTCAATCAATATATTACTCAAGAGCCATCCATCCACTACAACATTCATAGTGATTTCCTTATCATAATCCAAGCTATGAGGGGGAATATTTTCATGTAGGATCTAATGTCCATTCTCAATATTCATGCATAGAGTGTTTCCCTTTATCCAAATCCCTAGTAATGGAATGATATTCTCTTAGCACAACATTTTGCATACCTCCTTCAAGTCATCAATATCGATTGAACCATCTCTACTCCTTTTTTTCCATCTTCCATGATTGCTCCTTCAAACATTATATTTCCCTTAAGGTTTATGAGTACCTCCATGGTCTCCTGATAAACCTCCTTCTAGTGCGCAGGATCCGGATACCTTGCATGCAAAAAATGTCCTCCTTAGTGATGGTAGGATTCTATTGTAACACTTCTCTAGCTGCACAGCTTCAGCACATGTAGTAGTAATCTTCACAGGTAATACCTCAGGTTCTAGTGCCAACTTTGGCATCCACTAATTTTCCACAGCACGTTATATCCTAACCATCCATGTGCCTTTGTTCTCTTGTTTATGTTGCTTGCTAAGATGCTCATATAGATCCGGGCATTCCTCATAGCTATGATTCTTCCCACAGAAAGAACATGTAATATTCTGAGGACATTTGCACATGTAGTGGTTAGGTGATCCGCATGTAAAGCATGTTCCATGAGGGAAATCACTTCATCCACCACCACGGCCTCGACCTCCAAATCCACCACGGTATCCTCGACCTCTACCACATCCTCCTTCATAACGCCCCTCATTTTGATCATAGTGTGCTTGATTTTGATTCCAATCCTAGTGCTCACCTTTACCTTTAGAGTTATCTGATACTCTTGTCTATCGCACACCAATATCTATAACATCATGGATTTGACCAATCAACCTGTAGTCTTCTATATCGTGAGTCATGGACTAGAAAATTTTACAATAGCAAGATACATTCTTCCTTATCGTGTGTTGTAATAATGGGTAATGCGGCTGACATCATGGTTAAGATGACATATCTCATAGTCTAGCAATAATGAATGCATTGACCTACGAGGACAACTATCCTTAGTGTGCCCTTCCACTTCACAGTTTGTACACCAAATCCTAGTGCACATCTCATGTGTTGAATTCACCGATAGCTTCTCCAACTATTTTTCCATAGCTGCAATCTGTGCTTCCAAGAATGGGTTGACTCCAGTATCTATACTTCCAACTACCTCCTCAGCATGCAAAGCTACCTCAAGTGCTTCACATGGATCAAGTGTATGTCTTATGTGACATGACCTTCTAAAAGGTGTGATCAGTCCTCCAACAAACCATTGTGCATGTTGGCTTGCATGAATATCATAAGAAAGCTTAGATAAAAGTGTTTTGAAATGGGCATCATACTCCCGGACACTCTCAGTAGTGCCTTCTTAATATCCTTGAGTGCACTTATACTCTTCTACTCAAATTCAGGGATATAGAACTCTTTAAGGAATGCATCTTTTAATGTTGCATAATCTACACAAGTTTGATCTGGGTCAAACTTCCTATACCAACTGTGTGCACGTCCCTATAATGTAGTTGTAAATTGACTTTCCTTGCACTCAGAAGTTGTGATCCCTTTTGCATGCCACAATATCTCACACATGTGTATGTGTTCAAGAAACATCCTCTATGCCCCTATATTCTAGAAGATGGAGAGACATCTCCATGTAAATATTTTGGGGTTGGTGTGGACCCTGCCCACCTGATCCAGAACCTCATGTGTTACCTCTACCTCTAGAACCACCACTAGATCCACCAAAACTAGAGCCACCTATACCCCCTGATCCTCCACCTGTAGCCAGAAGTGGACCATAAGATGTACTTCCTTGTGTCCCAATAGTAGTACTAAACTGAACTCCTACAATCTACATGGTGGTACTACTCCCATAAGTGAGTCCAACATTATGTGTGCTCAATTATGTGTTGATGATGCACCTGAAAAAAGGTACCTCCAAACAACAACGAAGATGTCTGCCTTGCCATAGATGTACTTGCTATGTGACTTACCCTTGCTTCTCTACTGCCCAAATTAGCTTGTTGACTATTGGATGTACTAGATACTAGAAAACCAAGCACAAGGGCTAGGTTTCCAGGTGATTCAAATGCACGCCTATGGCCCAAGTTCTCTCAGCTAGCATGCTCTTGTATGAGGTCGAGGAGGGTTCCCTATCATGCTTTCCCAAATGGGGAGTTCTTGATGCTCTTTCTCCATGTCTTCTACATGAGCTCCAAATCCTTCACGAGCCATCTCTCTCCTCAATGCCATCCACTCTACAATGTCACGTTGCTTCTCTATCTCCCTCTTACATGCCTCATTGTACTTAAGCCACCTTTCTTCTCTCCACTTTCTTCCTCTCGTCATCCTTCATTGAACCTCGCTCTTGCCCCTACGCGTGGTGGGGTTTAGCAATTCATTCGGTTTTTCTTCCAAGTTCAGGGTTCACCATCAAGATCTTGATTTCCAGTGGAATGCCTTGCAAATAAGTTCCCTTGGGATAACGTAAAAATTGGAACTCAGCTACCTCTGGGAAAGAATAAGTGGAAATTGAGTACTCCAAAATATAGCTATTCAAAACACCATGGAACCAAGTATCCACAACACGTGTCCAAATTAGATCAGCATCATACAAGGTCTGAAATTCTTCCTACCTCCAGAGAAGTGTGTGATATCTCCAATTTCATTTAGACACATAAGCAATCAGCCACTCACACATTTCTACTAGGAAGATAGTGAAGAAGCTCTCATACAAATAATCATATAGATTTTGTTCCACCCATGTGCGTGCATCAAATTCAGATCCAGTGTTGAACCTCTATGCATACTCTTCTTCTAGATATTTTATCCACTCCTCAACACTTGCTAGGGTCAACCGGTATGTCTTCATCACGAACCATCCTAAAAACAACTAAAAAGAGGTCTCAACAATAGAACCAATGATACAACCTAGAATTTACCACAAATAACCTAGGCGCGCTGGCACATCACCCACTGAGTTGAGCGGTCACCCAAGCGCGCAAAGGTATCAGCCCTCCTTAGATTTTCTTGTATAGGATTTTAATGTGGTGAATATATAATGCATCCAGATCCATAAATGGCATAAACATTCCACAGAGCATAACTAGATCTAGATCTTAAAGAATCATGAATTAAATGATAAACATAATGAAATCAACCATGCAAGAACTAGTTATAGTCATGTTTAACACCTTTATCCACCCAATACACTCCATTATATTAAACACAGTAAATACAAAAGATTCTTATAATAAATAGTATCATAAGTTTATGTGTGTATCAGATATGGCAACATAACTCCATAATAGCTCATACACAATGTCTCTGTATATCAAACTACACAGTTCAATCCATATTTATAAGGGTGGGGACTTTCCCTTCATTGCTTACACACTTCCTAAAATAGGTCACATGCTGAAAATAGCCATGCGCCTTTACAATAATAGGCACACATGCAAGTGCGCTAATAATAGATCTCCTACAGTTAACTGGCAGTAGTAATCCTATTATTATCTTCAACTTGTGCATGATGCTCATCAAATGCTCATCCCAAAATAGTAGTTGTGTGTCACGTAAGTCTCCATCCCGATGTGTGCTCTACATGCTATCTCCAAAAATAGCCCGTAACCATGAAAATGGATAAGTCCCCAAATCAACTTGTCCTGACATGTGTTTCCTTTCCTATCCTCCTTTAAATGTGCCTTATTCCTATGCGCAAATATTTTTTGTTCCCTCTCCTTAGTGCCATACTTTTTCTCGCTCAACAACATCGCCAAATATCTCTAAACACTTCACTAGTATGATATGGTGAGAGGATTTCCATCTCTAAAAAGGATACAAACAAGTTTCCTCATTTCCTAGCAAGTAAACAACACAAATCTTCATTCCAGAAAAGTACTTATCGAGCTCCGTAAGCACGATTTGGTTTATATCAATATTTTTAGTCCAATGCAATCTAGTCATTTTGGATTTCAGTGTTTCATGTTATGTGTTGATGATTATTCTTAAAAAATGTGGATTTTTTGTCTTCGTAAGAAAAGTGATGCTTTTGAGAACTTCAAGAAGTTCAAAGCGGCTATATAGAATGAGATTTTCCATCATATAAGATCTCTCTACTCAGATCAAGGTGGTAATTCACCAATAATGAGTTCAAAGCCTACCTGCAAGCTCGCAGGATTCATTGACAGATGCCGCCTCCACACACACCGCAGCAGAATGGTGTTGTTGAGATAAGAAATTGTACTATCATGGAGATGGTGTGTTGCATGATCAATGGTTTTGGACTACCAAGGAAATTCGAATAAAGCAATAAAAACAACAATATATTGATTGAACAAAACTCCCATGATTGCTCTTAATGGATTTAACATCACATGAAACATGGTCAAATCAAAACCATCTATTGCACGCCTCAGATTATTCAGGTGCAAAGCTAACATGCACATACCCAAATGAATGAAAGAAGTTACATATGAAATCACAAAACCTCATCTTCATTAGATACAATGAAGAGCATCTTGGGTATAGATTGATGGATCTAAAGATAAGGAAAGTCTACACCAATAGAGATGTTGAGTTCTTTGAGAAGAAGGAAGCTAAGACTCCTCTAAACTCACTTGATGTAGATATTTCACCTATTGTGAAAATAGAAGTTGATGTTTCCGCTGATGATGACAGTGATGATGGGAATGATGGTTATAATCATATGGGACCACAACCCATGGAAGTAGTACTATGTATGCCCAAGTGGTATACTAATATGATTCGAGATGCAAAATTGGATGCTCCACTAGATACATCCACCACTAGACCATGGACTCACAATAAAGCTTGAGAAGAGGTAAACTTTGCTTTGATGAGTAGATTTGTTGAATCTTTTGAGACATATTTTTCTAGGAATCCTTATAGTTGAAATCTTGGAAAGATGTCATGGATGTTGAGTATTATTCAGTTATGAAAAATAACACCTGATAACTTGTCAATCTTCCACCAGGGAAGAAACCCATTGGTTGCATATGGATATTCAAAACAACGTATGAAATAGATGGGACCATAGACAAGTACAAATTGAGACTGGTAGTAAAATGGTATGCACAAAATGGAGGCATAGACTATGAGGATACATTTTCTCCCACAACTAAGATCAAAATGATCAGGATGATCTTTTCTCTAGTTTGCTCAGTTTGGTTGGAAATTCCATCAGATGGACGTGAAAAGTTCCTTTCTAAATGGATATCTACAAGAGGAAGTATACATGACTCAACCTAAGGGTTTTGTCATACTTGGTGAAGAAAAAGAAAGGTATGTAGACTCAGGAAACCTTTGTATGGCCTTAAAGAGGCACCCCAAGCATGGTACATTAACATTGATGAGCATCTCGCTTCAAAGATGGATTCGTTAGAAACCCATATGATCCCAATATCTACCTCAAGAGGTAAGGAGGAGAGATTGTGATTGTGATATGATCCCAATATCTAGTCATCACTTGGAACCACAATGAAGATGATTGATGCTACGAAGAAATATCTTAATCAATCATTCGACATGATAGATCTTGGGCTCATGCACTACTTTTTGGATTATAAGTGTGGCGAGAGAAGGAGAATCATATATTTGTTTCTCAATTTAAATATATACCAAGACAATGCTCGAGAAGTTTAGGATGATGGATTGCACACCGATTGCTACACCATGGAGATTAGACTACAATTATCTCATTCAGATCCATCTCCTCTAGTAAATGCAACTCTTTATCAACAGTTGATTAGGAGTCTCATTTACCTAACATATACTAGACCAGATATCAACTTTACAAAGGAGCTAGATATTTCCCGTGTTCATGTAGGAATCCAAAGTTTTTCATTGGAAAGAAGCAAGAAAAATCTTAAGGTATCTCAAGGGTACTATGGATCTTGGTCTAGAATACAAAAAGAATGATCGATTATTCTTGACTAGATATTCATATTCAGATCATGTAGGTAATATTGATGACAGAAATCAACTTCTAAATTTGTATTCTTTTTTTAGGATCTAGATTGATATCATGGTGAAGTAAGAAACAAAACTTTGTTTCTTACTCTTCTATAGAGGTTGAATATAATGTTACATGTCGAGTTTTCTCGGGAAACGATATGGCTACATCGCATACTTGAGGGACTTGGAGTATCACATGAGAAATCGACTACCTTGTATGTTGACAATGAGGTGTTCTCAAAATTGTTTGCAATCCACTGTTTTGTGAGAGAACCAAACATATTGAGGTATAAGTTTGTTGCATACATTAGCATGTGTTGAAACACAATATACAACTTTAGTTTTTCCCAACAACTGAAAAACGAGAAGATATCTTCACGAAGTCACTTGCACATTACAAGTTCGAGTTGTTCAGAGATTTCCTCTCCTCATCCCTTGAGGCAATGTAAAATTAAGGGGGGGAATTAGCAAAAACATATTTTACCATAATAATTATGCATTGTAGTTACTTTTTACCTTAGTTATTTTATTGTTACTAAGGTAGTTTAGTTGTTACTGTGGTAACTAGGTAGATTATATTATTTGGTTGTATGGTTATGTTGTTATAACCATTTATATTGTTTTATTATATCACAAATGTGTTTATTGTTGCATAGTTGCAACATCCTATTTTTTTACATTTCCTAAATGTATTTTGTTTCAAGTGGTTGTAACCATCTATTTGTTTGTAACCAGCTTTTTCAATGTATATAAGCATTACAACACTCCATATTATGTAATCTACTTGGAATCAACTTGTAAGCTACAAATTGTAATCTGTTATTTTGTATCAATAAAATACTCACAAAGGTTGCCTTCACAGTTCTCGTCCTCAAAGAAAATCAAGCTCTAGTATAAAAGTATTAGCATTGTCAAATTGGATATCAAAAATATAAAATATGCGAAGAAAGGTAAGTCTCCTTATTAATATTTGCAATGTAGAAAAACAATTTGTAATGTGAATAGAAAGAAATCCAAGAAAACATAATTTTCATATGATATATATATATATATGCCCTTGCACCGTAATCTCATGTGTAAGGATTGTCAAATTACATGAATGGAGACAAGATTTTTCTCAACTCGCCGCCAATTACAAGCAACCACCGTTATTGATCTTGCACCATCTAGATCCAACAACTAAAATAGATAAGTTTGGGAAGAGTTAGGTCAATGTGAATGCATACATTTTATATTACAAGATAGATAGCATAAAAGAATCAATGAAATAGCATGAAAGAGATTGAATTTCATAAGTTTGATTTTTGTGTTGCTAAGGGAAATAGAGAGCACAAGGGAATCGAAAAATTTACTTTTGACACACACACACACACACACACACACACACACACACACACACACACACACACATATATATAATGGACTAGGAAAATACGAAATAAATTTAAGATACGGGAAATACGAAAACATGTATATATGCATAATAAAAGCTACAACTTTCTACAATCTGCATTGGCTAAGGGTTGTGCAGGTGTAGTAGAAAACATGGTTTTTAAGGTTGGCCTAGGGGTTTTGTGAAGGTTGAGAGAAATAACACAAGAGCCATGATTGCACCTGCATGGAGTCTCTGGGTTAGATCCATCAGACATCAAGCAATCAAAATAACCATATTGTTGTACCCCTTACTCTTATTTCAATGCCATTATCTTCCAAATCATGTGTTTTAGAATTGGGTATGAACCATGTGGGATAAATTCATGAGTTGGCTAGGATTTCAGAGCCTTATGTGAGAGTGCTACTTAATGTGGGTCCTGCTCATATGGAAAACTTCATAAGCTTGGAGGAGTTTGGTAGTGCTAAATAAGATAATAGTGTGCAAATAATATGTTAGTAGTAAAAGTAGCTAACATACAATAGAAAATAATGTAACAAGAAAGTGTGCAAATAAGATGGACCACAAAAGTGGGTTTCAAACATGGGGCATCGCTCACAATGTCACAAGACAATTAGGGGGAGCTCAAGACAATTCCGAAGCAACCAAAAGTATACAATGATTACACAAGACATATGGCATAACCCACAAACAATAGCATATAGTAACAAACAAGATCAAGAAAAATGTATCAGATAACCATGGTTGCATATAGTCGTATAAGGCCAATGCTACACATGAAGCACACGTTATTATGTTAGAAAGATAAATAGTATGTCAAAGCATGTATATATTAACGAAAAATTAAAGTGATAGTAGTAGTAAAGAATGTAACAATAGAACTTGTAATGTGTGAGAGTGGTAAAGGTAGATGACTCTAGGAGCCTCAACAGATCGTGAAGGATTCAATGTCGAGCATCATGCATCGTGTAAAGAGTCATGAGAGATCTACATTCACCCCGTAGACTAAGTGAACACATAAGTGTATATAGAAAAGATATTTACATACTAATAATCTAGCTAGTATAGTAAACAAACTACAACATGTAATTAGTATAGGCAAACAAGAGTAGATGTAACAAAGATATGTAAATGTTGTGATGGTTTGATGGCATGGTATGCAAGATGTGAAAATGGAAGGAGTCATATTTCCCCTTAGTGGATGTGCATGAAATGAGGTTCATTTATAAATTCCCCCTCAAAAGTCAAGAATGAACCATAGAATAAGAATACGTCATCAAGAAATGGGTTTGTCGCATGCGAGTAGATGCTAAAAAAAATATATGTCATGAAGCATAGAGCATGAATTGTAGAATGTGAGGTTCATTGATGTAGTGTTCCCTTAACATTTAAGTGTGAACCATAACACAAGAGTTAGTCATCTAGAAATGATGGTATAATGTGTGTACCAAGAGGTCAAGATGATTAAAAATTTAGATATGAATCATGAAGAATATAGTGTAGTAATAGAGACTAGAGAAAAATTATAGTGCTAGAGGGGGTGGGATAAAGCACGATGCCCCCAAGTGTGTGAGGATTGACTACTATCTCGATGATAGTGAAGTGTGAGGGCCCTCCGCCCAATAGTCGAGGAGACAAAGGCATGTGACAATGATCTAAGGTCAATGGTGTAGGAGAGTAAATATGTGCATGTAAATGAAAACAATGTAAATAAAGAGGTGGTGAACATCGTGAGAAAGTTTTACCCTAGTAGGGGACATAGGCAAATGAAGTGGACTAATGGACCATTGAGGATGACAAGGTCAAGATGTAGGTCGTGCACGAATAGGAGAACTAGGCGCAAAACTATATTTGGACTTAAGAGGCACAGGAGGTCATATATGAATAGGAGAGATAGGTGTTGGAGTGGGCTAGGATATGATCCATGCGAAGGATGGAAGGTATGGGCTGATGCATAAAAATGATCATGAGTGGATTGAGGCAATGGTGTGTGAGGTGGAATACCTTTGATGGTGACAACTTGTTTTTTATGGAGGAACTTGAGACACAAGTGATGTATGGAAGGGATATCCTATGTGGCATGGAGCTAAGGAATACCTAAGAGCATTTCACATCCAATGATTTCAGAGGTAACAAGAAATGGTGTAAAGAAGGTAAGAGACCCAACTATGATGGGAAGAATGACACGACCATAAGAATTAGGACCCATAAATGTAATTAATGATGTTGGGAATTTAATAACTACAAGAAGTGCAATGGAGAATGCATTGTTGGGAATTCAGGACTGCGGAATAGTGTTATGATTCAATAACAAACCCAATCATGCACACAAGATCTAAACAATTCCCCAAAATCTACAACAGTGGAAGTATAAACTAGAATAATCCAAATCAAAACAAAGTACACACACATAACACAACATGTACCGTGGTTCACCTAATGCAGGCTACATCCACCAAAGATAGAGATCTCATATATATAATATAACAAGAGTACAAACCAACTCTTCAATAAAAGAGTACAATGCATCTCTCCAAGAGTATCTCCTCTCCTCCATATCTCTAAATGGGTCTACATAAGTGCACTTAAAATGTGCCTCCAAACACCACTAGCAGATCTCACATAACCCAGAAGTACTACATCTTTGAACTGCTACCAAGTTCTCTGTGGATCTGCGACAAGACCTCTCGCATGGGTCTACCAATGTGCAACCATGACTATGCACCAAGAAGTAAGTTTGTCTCTACATCACTATATAACCCGTGCAAAAACATAAATATAACCACATCTACAATATCTAGATCTACATGGATCAACAATACAATATGATCTCATGGATCTACAATACAAGATCTCACAACAACTTGTGGATCTAACAATATAAGACTAGATCTACATGGATCTATAATACAAGATCTCACCAACATGTGGATCTACAAGAAGAAACTCTATGTGTTTTGCATACTATGCAAGCCATTACAATGAGACAATAACTATACAAAGGAAATACAATAGAAGATGTTACCCTCTTCTCACCATTCAAATGTACCTGTTATTTCCTTCTGTCCAACTCCTCTCCATGGAAGCTTTGTCTTCATGTAACATGTTCTTTCTTTCTCTTCTTCTTCATCCTCTCAATCAAGGATTCCACATGTAATAATAATCAATTACATGCCATCATAACATCTAACCCTAGCTTTCATGCTTATATAAGCATCTACAAACTTAGGGCACCTTAGTTATGCATTTACAACCTTTAGATCAACTTTATAACAAAGTTAGATCTAATTCTCGTGAGTTAAATATAAAATTTCATGCACATGTAACCGACGATGGTTACCCGACCAATGGTAGTTCATCTACTTTGATCGATGTTGGTTCTTATGTTGACCGATGGTTAATATGCTGCACCATGTCTTTGGTTAATGTGTAAACCAACCACATGTAATGCATGCTTATTATGAAGCAATCTAGCTCCACAACCTAACAATCTCCCACTTGGAGATAAATTGTTGAACCTCTATACTTGTACCTATACATCACCATCCTCTACATACCATGAATACCATCTATTATTTACTTCAACAATTCTCTCAAAAATAAAACTAGGAAGATCAAACCATCTTCTCAAACCAAGAAGATAAAATCATGACTTACCAAACCTGCATGAAGCTACAACTGATCCGTGAAACCAAGCCTCAAGCTCCCACTGAATCGTAACACCATACCAATTGTTGGTATTAGGAAATCAAGCCAACCAAGCTCCTCATGTAATAATCCATCATGAATAACACACCTACAAGATCTCCCACTCAAACTGAAGTACTTGAATGTCAACTACAACCATAGCCATACCTATAAAACCAACCATGTTCTCCATCCATCTATCCATGTCTCCATGCAACCACCAATGCAATTTTCCAAAGAAAAGTCAATACTTGGAATATTTAAAGCAAAACAAGATCCTAGGTAAAAACAACCTTGAATGAGTTCTACATTCAATAATGGGTGATCAATCCACAAACTTCTACATAACTCAAAGAAATCCAAACACTGCAATATGTAAATCCAACCCTGCATAAACAACTAGCATGTCCAAGACAATCATCTATAGATAACATCTCCCATGGAGTAACATAGTAATCAAGAGGAAATACAAACATTCCCTACTCATGCTCAAGGCATCTAAACCATGCTCATA
This sequence comes from Taxus wallichiana var. yunnanensis, assembly GCA_018340775.1. NCBI lineage: Eukaryota > Viridiplantae > Streptophyta > Pinopsida > Cupressales > Taxaceae > Taxus > Taxus wallichiana. The sequence continues at coordinate 133,900,850 of CM031235.1, forward strand.
GGCATCCATGTGTAAATCAAATATCTGCATCATCATAGACTCACAAAATTGAATCTATCCACATGTACAAACTCACCATGTACATCCATCCATATCACCAGGCTCTCCAAAAGCTCTAAGTCTGCCACCGACTAACTCCAAAATCCGAATATAAATCCTATGCTCATCAATGTCAATAACAAACAACCATGCTAAACTATACAACTAATACCAAGTGCAAATACCAACATACATGTCATCAACATACTACACGAACCAACCAAGATGAAAGCAAAAACAAGGGCACCATCTAAAAATGGTAAATAAACATTGTTGTCAAACTGTGACCAAACCGACCATAGTTTCCTAACCAACCCGGTCACTTCCTGACCGACCACGGTTAACCCTAACCGACACCGGTCTCTATAACTATCATATTTTCTCCTTTTTCACCCTTTAAACTTTGAAAATTGCTCTATCATCTAAAACTAACTGAATCAACCATCAACTACCATCCCTAAGGAATATCTAGGCACCACAAAATAAACCAAAAGTGACATCACAAAGCAATAAACTCAAAATACCTGCAAAGTCGTGATTGCCCTCCAAAACCAACTTGTGCCTCATGCCACACAAAAAAATCTAGCTTACTCCTCTCACTCTGCATGTGCATATATCTCTAACCTGCAATGCCAACAACCATGGCTTGCTCCCACTTAACCTGAACTCCCCCGCATTGCTTCTAACACCAAGCTCAAGAGCAAATACATCGGTGAGAAATAAACCCATATGAAAGAACATTTAAATTGATTCCCTTTTATCAAAGAATACTTCTACATCACGAAGTTTGGACTTCTTGTGATATAGCTGAATCAACTTCTTTTCATCATGTGTACTCAACATCTCTCGTTACTACAACTGTGTCTAAACATGAATTTTCATTGAGGATCCCATCATTAGACTAGATATCCTTGTCCTCAAGATTCCAACATATCCTAGAAATAAAAGTCAAGATCACCAAATATCCATGGTGCAAATTTTATTTGTGCACACAATCCAAACACAATATCAGTTTCTCCAAATGAAAGAAATAAAACACAAATCATATAGAGATACCTGACTCAAAGTCTTACTGGACTAACCAAGCCAACTCCGTCCTCTTTCTTATCCAAACATTAAAGTGATATGCACTATTTCTTCCTGTACACACTTTGTGCCAGAAACTTGATCCTCCAAAATAGGACACTAAACCATCCATGCCCTCTTCTATTGTAAGAAACCATGTGTAAACTTGTTATCACAAAGACCGACCATGATTCGTTGACCGGTATCGGTTACCCTCTGTGACCAATGTCGGTTCCATGATCGACGTCGGTGTTGCTGGAACAAACACAACGCCACAAATTGGCATAGGTCACCAAACCAAGTGCCTACTCCGACCAAAGTCGATAGTTGTGTTGAGCTAGTCATTTCAAGAAGCACCCAAATCTTGCACAAAAACTTAACAACAATAATACATGCAATAAAATTGCACCAAGATGAAATACATCACCTTACCAGCACTAAGATACTTAACCGCATCTTCAACTGAAGAACATGCTTCTCTGATGGAAACCTCGTCTTTGTTATGTGCTACTATATTTTGCTTCTCTAACAAAGCCCATGCATCTAACTACACCAAAGGATGCATAACTTCTCCTCTATCTCATACTCAGATCTGTAATCCCAAACATGCATGTGCAACCAAAACATACAAGCACTGTAATACCAAGATAAAACCATACCTCTATAACCTAGATTTGTAATCTGACCAACATGCTTGTGCCTCCAAGAACTAGGGACACCTCAACAAACAAGACACATTCCATGCATCTTCTTAACTCTTCAGATATGTGATTTTCTGTTTAAAACCAGGCTTCCCAGTAACTAACCATGGTCACCCCAGAATCCGACCAAGGTTACCTGTAATTGACCACGGTAACCCTGTCGATGTTGGTTGCCACCTAACCGATGTTGGTCATTGTAGTCTCCGATAACCTTACTCTTCTAGCTTCCACTTGAGATTGAATCTCTTCTTGTGATGTTATTATAAGGCAAAACAAATTATGTTATTATCCACCGTCATTAAACCACCGATAATATATCAAGCAAAACCTTTCTCCGAAATAACCAAACTCGATACCAGGTTGTTGGGAATTCAAGACTACATAAGTGCACTACAACTGTGCCTCTAAGCACCACCAGCAGATCTCACATATCCTGAACTACTACATCTCTCGAACTGTTACCAAGTTCTTTGTGGATCTACGACAAAACCTCTCTCACATGTCTACCAATGTGCAACCATGACTTTGCACCAAGAAGTAAGTATGTCTCTCCATCACTACATAACTTGTGCAAACATGAAGATAACCTCCTCTACAATATCTAGATCTACATGGATCAGAAATATAATATGATTTCATGGATCTACAATATAAGATCTCACAAGAAATTATGGATAACAATATAAGACTAGATCTACATGGATCTATAATACAAGATCTCACCAACATGTGGATCTATAAGAAGAAAATCTATGTGTTTTGCATACTATGCAAGTCATTACAATGAGACAATAACTATACAAAGGAAATACAGTAGAAGATGTTACCCTCTTCTCACCATTCAGATATACCTATTATTTCTTTTTTCCAGCTTCTCTCCATGGAAGCTCTGTCTTCATGTAACTTGTTCTTTCTTTCTCTTCTTCTTCATCCTCTCAATCAAGGATTCCACATGCAATAATAATAAATTACATGTCATCATAACATATAACCCTAGATTTCATGATTATATAAGCATCTACAAACTTAGGGCACCTTAGCTATGCATTTACAACCTTTAGATCAACTTTATAACAAAGTTAGATCTAATTTCCGTGAGTTAAAAATAGAATTTCATGCACAGGTAATCGGCAATGATTACCCTGACCGATGGATGTTCATCTGTTGACCAATGGTGGTTCATCCGTTGACTATGGCGCTTCATCTACTAATTGATGGTGGTTTTTCTTGACCCGACAACATTTAATATGTTGACCGATGTCGGTTAATATGTTGAACAACGCCGGTTACTATGTAAACTAGCCACATGTAATGTATGCTTATTGTGAAGCAATCTAACTCCACAACCTAACATACATTGGTAGAATCCGATGGATAGACCATAGTATTATTGATAGCATAGGTTCTAACAGAAACATTGATACGTAACGAATCAGAAGGAAATTTAGCATGATAATCATGATTTGAGAATATAATGATCAAGCGGTGGCACATCAAGTTAGAAGAAAAAGGAAATCAAGAAGCCCCCGATGAAGGAGGAGGCACAACATGATAAGTATGATTTGTAAAAGAATATGTAGCTTGTTTGTCATGGTTTGGTAAAGGGTCTTTAAAGATTTTTAGCTTTTGATTATCATTGACCGACTTGATGTAGATGGCACAGAAGCTCGATGAAACTATCAATAAGATCTTGAATTAGATGTCTAAGTTTGAAGCAACGATCAATGGGATGCCCAATGCATTGATGGTAATCACAATGTGTATTTTCATCATAGTTACAGCCACGTGGGTGAGAAGGATCTAGATTGAGTGGTGGTGGAAGAGTAATAAGATTGCTTTCAATAAGTTGTGGTAGTAGGAATCGAGGATCGTAAGGTAACTTAGTAAATATACGTCATGGAGCTTGCACTTGAAGTGTGGTAGATGGAGAAACAAAATTAATAGTGGCTTTAGCTTCAGTGGGATTAGGAGATGGCTTGAATGCATATTTAGCTTGAAATCTATTAGAAGATGATGAGGTAGTATCATGATATTTTAATTTTCCCATAGATAAAAGTTTTCCTTCACGTAATTTGAGAGTATGGCATAATTGATCAAAGGATGGAGAGGTATCAAAGATGACACTCTCTTGAAGTGGAGGTAAGAGACTTTGAACAAAAATATCTTGCAATTCTGAATCAGTTAGTACATTAGTCATCTTGCAAGGTTGTTCTTATATCGTAACACATAATCTGTGAGATGCTCATTAGATCCTTGTTTGATTTGAGCTAATTGGGAATAGGATATTTTAGTATTGATATTGATAGAAAATTGTGCAAGGAAAGCATCAACTAAGTGTGTAAAAGAAGTTACCGAGTGAAAAAGTAGATCATAGAACCAACAAATAACGTAATCTTGCAAACTTCAAGGAAATAATTTAGCCAACAATGTAAATTCATCTGCATAGTTAAGACATTCCACGTGGAAAGATCGAAGATGCTCCTAACAATTTTCATGGCCATTGAAGATATGAAGCTTAGGTGCAATAAAATTTAGTAGTAGTGGATGAGAATATATGGCAAGTGCAAAAGGGTTATGAAGGAGAAGTGAGGAATCAAGAGATGGAGAGGAATGTGAAGTAGGTTGCTGTAATTTTCAGATTTGAATTTGTAGATCCTGATATAAAACATTTAGGTCAAGGGTTCCTGAAGAGGAACCATATTGCGTATTAGAGGTATTGGGAGTAATGAGGGGAGCATAAGTTATAGTAATGGAAAGTAGGAATATTACGGGGTTGTGTAGAGGCCATGACAATGAGGAGGAACCCACAAGAGGGTGAGAGGCAACATCTTGAGCATGTTTGGTAACAAGTAAAGCATTTAAGACATGAGGAATATGCATAGGGTGGTCGCATAAAGTAGAACGAAAATTAGTGAGCTTGTCTTCTTGATCAAAATTAGTGTCCTCATCATATGAATGTTCACTATCATAAGTTTCAATGTTTTCAAGAGGGATATTGTTTGAGTTAAGCAAAGGATTAGCATATTCATCCATTGATGTAGAGAACTTACGGATAGATGGAGGAAGCTCAATGTACTCAAAGGAACCAAAACAACCACTATGGGTGACATGGATAAAAATAAAATGCTAGAAGGAAGGTAGGGTTCGAGTGATGGGTTTAACAAATGATTTAATGTATATTTAATTATTAAATCTGATTACAGAGTAACTACTGTAATAAATTATGTACAATCAAGTTAATATATAGTGAAGACACAAGCAAAGAAGCATGTAAATGTGAAACCCTAAGCAAAAAGGAGAAATAGAGGGACTTAGCTGATTTTAGAATGAATAGGAAGTGATCTGGGCAGGTGAATAGCTGGAACAAATTGAGAACAGCGTTGTCACTATAAACTAGAGATTTTTAGATCTAGAAGTGTGTCGACAGAGCGCTTAGGTGCTAGTGTTTTTGGATATGGGAATTGGTGTTTTTGTAGGTGCTTTGGATCTAATATTTTCTATGCGGATAAGCTTCGTTATTGGTTTCTATTTGTTACTTTGGATTTTTTTCCTAATCTGTGAGTGTACCTGTAACATGCAAGAAAAATTTCACCTACACATACCCACAAACCACATCAAACCTAAAAGGAAAATGCATAATGGGGAGTCGACTAACCCCGATGGTCACCCAAGAGTGAACTTATGACCGAGTGTTGCACTACATCTTAGACTCCATGTAGTTCTTGTGTGAGTGTGTGTGTGTAGAAATGATGCCCTAGGATGCCCTTATGCAAGTTGCATAGTGATAGCGGGCTAGATCTAGAATGTAACAAATGTATAGAATGTGTGGGATGGAATAGAATAAACTTCCCCCTATGCTTTATATGTATAAATGATGCAACCCTTATCCCTTGTATGAGTTTTGGATGGATGAATTTGATGCTCTTGTACCTTTTGAATGCAAGTTTAGGCGGTAGTATGTAATGCTTAGTGTTTGGTCCTTTATTTTGAAAGCATATGTATTTATATGATTCCCTTGTTTGAATTTTGTAATTGAAAACTAAAAGGTTGACCCAAAGTAATAAAAAGTAATTAAGAAACAAAAGGGGTCTAAAAGGATAAGAAAAAGGTAAAGAGGGACAGAGTGCCTGGGAGGACAGAGCACTTAGCCCTAGTGTCCCACTCAAGCGCTAGTGTTCGAGGTCATAAATAGATAAAATAGTTAAATGTCGGCAAGAGTGCAAGATGTATAAAGCCAATAAAGCACAAAAAACAAAGCAAAGGCTGAAGGGAGTTGTCAATTACTAGTTTTCTTGCTTAGGAATCATGTAAATGCTAACATGCTTTTAGGACCTAGAAATGTACCCAAATGCATAGATTTTTTGTCTACAATATATCAATAATTGTTATATCATCTCGAATAAACAACTCACAATATGAACCCTTTCCTATCCCGAAAAGCATTCCATATAGAGACAAACATGGATTCTCGACAATAAAAATTGTCAAGAATTGATAAATTCATTACAATCTACAACCAAATTTAGAGAAGATAAGAAATTTATATTTATATTAATGTCTATAGTAATAACCAAAAGAAAAGAAAAGGGAAAGCAAGATGGAGAAATCTAGAACTATGTGGTGGTGGTGTGCAAATTGATGCATAATAGGTTTTTGTTCAAATTGTTAGATGAAATTTTTAATAAACAGTATAGAGCCTCCCAAAGATTAATGTACTAGTCACAAACATGACAGAGTATTTAGTGAAGTTTTTTTCTTAATGTCAAAATCTCATTTAAAGACTAAACACATGTCTTTATAAGAATTTAAGTTTTTGAAAAAATCAATGGTGGAATAAGGCCTTATATTTGTCAAATCAATACCAACTAACTAATAAATAAATAGTTAAATGACTTATTTACATTAGAAAAATATTTAAATAAAATATAAACATTAGAAAGTTTAAAATTGAATGAATTTTTTTATTTTGATTGGTGGGTTAGAAAAAAGTTGTTTGTTTTTATGAAAGGTATAGTATTCTTGCTAGAGGCGGGAACTAATAAACTTCTTTACAAGTTATAACTTAAAAGGAGAACCTAAAAGAATGAGGTTGGATTAAAGGTTAAGTAGAATTAAGTGGAATAATATTTATTTATTTTAGATTAAGTCGAGAAGAATATTCTTACATTCAAATTGAGAGTTTATTATCCCGCCGAAGACAAGTATATAGTCTTCACCAAAATAATTATTCACTTTTACAATAGCCAATCAAAATACATCATTTGTAATTTAATAAGTTTTGACTAAAGTTTGATATTGATTTATATATTTTTAGATTTTTTCTATAATTCTATTGGCTAGAGCTTTATTTCTCATGGAGCAAAAGATTTTTCATTAGTTGAAAACTTTCTATTTTAACCTCAACCAATCAAAACATTGCTAGTATCCTTGTGAATAAAATGTCAAAACAAAATTTACTATTTTTTTATGAATAAGATCTTATATTATATTAACAAGTAAAATGATACAAGATAATTCACAAAAAAATCAGGGCGGTATGGAAGCATGCCACAAAGCCATGAAATGTAAAAAATCTAGAAATGAGGGAGAGCAAAAAAATTACTATTTGAGAACTAGAAGAAAATCAAATACGTTATGATTTTTTGTTTTATGTGTTTGTGCCTTTTCTAATTTTTACATTGATCATTTACTTATCATAGAGTGATTTATTTATCTCTTATGAATTTTATTTTCTTCCTCTCTTGAATACCATACTTCAATTTAGAAATAACTAAGAGTAGTTTTATAAATTTATAGTTTTATAAATTTACTTGTAAGATTACACCAAATAGATTTCTTTTTATGTACATTATTTCTATCTTAGATTTTTACTTTTTCTTGTGTATGTAAATTTTCATTTTTAATTTGTAGCTAAATTTTATGATATTAATTAAGGCAGCATTTAAATAATGAATAAGTTGGAAGAAAAACTTTATTCATTTATTTCTTTTACTAATAAATAGACTTTTAAATAAAACACACGCCATTGAAAGTAATAAAAATTCAGTAAGTGTCTACAACTACCTAAAAGTGTCATCTTTTAAATTAATTTTTGTATTGTAATTAAACTAAATTCTATTTTTGCATAATTAAATTTGGAAGTCTAAAAACAAAAATCTAGTTATTATTAAATTTCAATACCAATTTGAAGGCTTATGTAATTTTTATTCCTTCCAAATATATAAAATCAATAAATATGACTACAAGTCAATGACATATTGTCACCCTTCATTTTTAGGATAGCCTATCTTAATTCTAAATTCATAATTCATGATTGTTGGATGGATCTTCACCTAGAACTAACTTACAACTACCCTACTATTTCACTTTGTTCATTCACTCTTAAAACAACATTAACTATTATTAAAAAGGATGTGAAATATTCTTTAAGATTTTATTACATATTATTTCATTTTAAATGTTAAATTATTATTTTTTGGATTGAATGCCAAAGTATTATAATGGATATATGTCTATGTTTCGGAGGAAACATATAACGAAATATAATGTTGAGTAAGCGCATAACCTAAATTAGTGAACAACTTTAGCTAGCAGCCTTTATGGTTAAGAGGTATCCATGACATCAAAATCATCCAAGATACAATCCAAGCCTCAACCGCTTGACTTATTATACTATCAATAATCAATTTAAACACACAAATAAATTAATAACATATCCATTAACTAGTCTTGTCAATAAGTACTAATTAATAAATACAAAGATATATTAATATTGTAGTAATTGATTAGTCCTATATCAATAATTAAATTAAATAAAAATAAACTAGTTTCATCAATAATTAGAATAACATAGAATTACATTAATAACATAACAATTAACTAATTTCATACTAATAATTAATACTCTAAAACCATAGCAATTAACTAGTCCTCTACTTATAATCAATAATTAGCATATGAAATATCTCTCAATGGACTCCCTATTTATGTGATAAAGAGGTGGTCTATATTTTAAAATTTTACACAAAATGTGATTACATAGAAAAATAGCAAATAAAACCACCAATTCAAGATGTATTACAAATGAGACTATGATTCTTATATTTTGTGGACTTTACAACCCTCACTCATGTCTCTTGCTATAAAATAAAACTTTATATTCAAAAATCCTAATCTAAAATACTTTATTTTATTTTTTAAATCACATCCCTACGACAAATTTACATTTTAAAGATAATTGTCATAATATAAAACATTATTTATTTCTTTTATCTATTTCTATTTCAACTCATAAACAAAAATAACAACAAAACATTACATAAATTGATAATGATGATGTCATATTATAATAAGTTTATGAAGGGATTAAGTCATTTAATAAGGATAATATAATTCCATTCATAGTCTCTCCACAAATACAATTGAACGCTCACTTCAAGTTTGATATATTGGCACAAGAATTTGTGTTTCATTATTTATTTAAATGTGATACCCAATAAAACCCAAATGGTGGAATGGTGAGTAGTTCATGTTTTTGGGCATTCCCTTCACTTTTGACTTCACTCCTCTCGGTGCTTTGGCAATGTGTTTTGGATTGTGTTGAAAAAGATATCTTACTAGATCTCCAAATTGTTTTCTCTTGCTAACAAATTTTAGGTTTACACCAAGATTCTTATTTCCATCCATGTTTACTACTCTTCTTGTTGGACACCTTCCAAAGCTCCCTATAACAATCCGACAAGATGCTTCGAGATTTTTATGGGACAATGCTAAATAGGGGACTTTTATCGTGTGCCATGGGAGGCTTGTTGCACCCCATGGAAGAAAGGTGGCATGGGAACTATTGATGTTTTCAAAAAAATTCTTGCTTTGTGTGCTAAATGTATTGCTAAAGCTATTGAAGTGTAAGAAGCATGGAAAAAATGTATGACATAGTATCTCAAAGCGAGGTGCTCCTTATGATAAGAAGTGTTGGAAGAATATAGGTCTCCACACTATCTTGATCACTTTGGTCCTAGTCCAAATTGAAGGCACCTTTGTTTCTAAGAGCCTATGGTATGCTTATAAGACAATCAAGTCATACTTTTGTTGGGTTAGAGATGGGTTTAGGACCGAGCTCTCACTCAATGACCATAACATCTAGTGGTCTCCTATTATTGCTAGAAATTACATTCATTTGGTAGAAACTCCTAGTGTCAAAGCCTTATATCTTTACAAGAAGGAAATTTCCACCATTTGAATCCTTGTTCATTCTAGAGATTGGATTCCCTTGTAGGAGATCAAATTCAAATTTGGTTTGAATAATTTAGATGTCCATTCTATTCTCAAAGTGTGGGATTTTCTCCTTATCCGATGCTTCACAGATTGGGTCTACACACCATGAGCTGCTTGGTGGAAATATTGGAGATGGAACTTGGACACATAGTTTAAATTTTAAGCACCAGGATTGCTTTACCAACTTATGAGCCCTTTTTTCATCATTTGTAAGCTTAATTATTTAAACCGCAATTCTTCCCCTCGAACATGGCTATTCTCGCCTCAATCGTGATTGGCATTCCCAATTTGAACCCAAAATCACCCATTTCTTGTGGTGCCTTGTCTATCAAGGCCTCCCACTCAAAGTGAAAGGATTAAACACCTTGGTGTTGTCAACCCCAAATGTATTGTTTGAAGAATCCTTGAGACCTTCAAGAATATTTTTGGTTTTTCTCTTGTGTTCTAGCTTCCTATAACTATATACACTCATTTTTCAAACCCTATGATTAAGAAAATATTAAATAAATAAATGCTAAATCTAAATATGTACCAACACAATGATATAAATAATTAAGTACATATTTGATCCAAGCAAATAAACAATTTAAATTTGAAACCTTGGTAAAGATGAAGGGATAAAAAGACTTAGTTGATTCACAAAGTGATGATGAAGGTGTGAAGAGATGGAAAACTACTAGAATAAAGAGGCAGGATGTCACGATTAGACCTATAAAATTACAGGAGTGTCGAAATGCCAATACTAGGGTGTGTATGCAAGTTCAAGGGCGTCGGGGGTGCGAGATACTTGTTTTGGGCGCCTATGATTGCTCAGAAGTTGTGAAACCCAATTTCTTAGGGTCATGAAATATTTGTTGGTTGTCGCATTTGATTTCATGTATGTCGTTACACTTCGTTGTTATTCACCTAAAACCTATAATAAGAAAGAAGCACTGCAAAACCCCAAAACACATCAAATCCTAAAAATAAAAAGATGTAAATTGGGGGTTAGACTGTCCTCAACTATCAACAAAGTGAACTTATGACCAAGCATTGCACTACATCTCAAACCCCATGTATTTCTATGTGTGTGTGTGAAGAATCATGCCCTAGGTGACTCTTGTGCAAGTCGTACTTGATAGCGAGAAATAGTTATATGTAGAAAATGTAGATAGATGTGTGCATGGAAAAATGAACTTCCCCTCCTATGAAGTGTTTACGAGAAAAATGCAGTCCCTTGCCCTTGTGTGGATGTTAGATGGATGCTTGAATGCTCTTGTAAACGCCTTTAGATGCAACCTTAAGTGGTGATAGTAGATGTTTAGTGCTTGGTCATTTATTATGATCACATAACTTTGTATTTATATGATTCCCTTAGTTGAATTTCATAATTAATCACTAAAAGACCGACTAGTAAAAAGAAAGATGCCCAAACGGCTAGAAAAGACCCAAAAGATGTGAGCAAAGTACAAAGAGGTCTCGCATGCCCGGAGGGGACGGGGCACCCGAGCATTGGCGTCTCGGCTAGGTGTTAGTGCCTAGAGTCATAAATGCCAAAGTATGAAAAGACAGACTGGAAAAGAAGGAGTGTAAGACTAAGAGAGAAAATAGAAAGCCAACAAAGAGGCCAAAGGCAGTGGTCGATTAGTACTTTTCTCACTTAGGAATCATATGAATAGTAGTATGTGATCAGGACTAGATACCCAAAGTGTGTGATTTAGTGTCTACATTTTCCCCCATTTTATGTTGTTGAGAAAATACTCGATAACATAAAGTAGATAAAAGATGCATACCTGATAACCATGTAGATCGATGGCGAAAAGTGTGTCGAGAGACAAGGAAAAGCATGGAGTGATAAAAATGTGAAGCAAGGAAGCCAAAGAAGAGAAGTAAAAAAAGTGATGATGATGACCCTAGGGTGAGAGCGTACATGTAGGTGTCACATTGTACTGTTGTTGATTTTGTTTGATGTGTGATGATGTGTGATTGATGTGATTACCGCTTCCATAAGGGGGTGACTGCGAAAAGAGAAGAACGAACAAGTAGTCAAATATGCGTATATGAAAATTTCAATCTAAATGAGTAAAAAGTGAGTAAAAAGTATGTAAAATTTTAAAAGGAACATGTGCACTGATACACAATGAGTGAAAGAGAAAGAAATGATCCTAAAGATGTTGTTGAAGAACGAGTTTTTGGGCAATCTCACGCCATTGTGTTAGAAATTCTAAGCATTGAGAGAGGGGGTAAATCAATGCTTATTATAAATTTTCAAGCAATTTACTATGATTCAATCAATCAACATTAACTATGTTAACCATGAAAAGTATGAACATCCAAGCATGAAAGAGAAAGAGCAATAAACACACATGAACACATGAGGAGACAAGATTTAATGTGGGAAACCCATCAAGGACAAAAACCCACTGAAACTAGAGAACTAGCTTGGACAATTGTCTTATAAAGTTATAATGATTTAATCATGTGGTGAGCACCCACTCCAATTCTGAAGCACCCACTCGATACAAAATTAAGCACCCACTTGAGTAATTTAGCAAGCACCTACTTTCTAGGAAACACCCACTCCCAAATTGTTGAGCAATAACTTAGAATTGAAACATATAAGAAATGTTGATCACCTTCTTTACCTTGTTGTTTGCATCAACATGATGTGATCATTGTTTCAGCTCACTTTCTTTCTCTTCTCCTCTCTTAATTTTCCATGGCTTCAACACACTAACACTCTTCTTATTTTCTCAATACTAGCTCTCGAGATCTCCTCACTTTTAACAACTACTATATGCTAAAAATTTGAGCTTAAATAAACAAGGATGACTCCTAAACATGACTCTCGATTTTTTCATGTTCAATGAATCTTCACATGACTCATTCTTCCTGCGTAAAAGAGCATACAAAAGAAATTTACAAAATTGCTCAAAAAAATTTCTTCTATCATCCGATCAACTTCAATTACTTACATATACTTTTTAGACCTGCCAAGATCCATTTTGTTCAACAATTGACTAATGAGAAGTTCAAACATATCCTATCACTCTGCCTCTTCCTGTAACTATCCTTTTTGTAACCGTCATCTCTCGACTTATATCGAATATGGCGAGTAAACTGACTCGACATGTTTGTGTTGAATGTTAGGTGGTAACATGGCTTAAGTATGTTACCAAGGCACATAACAAACTTTTATAGCTCTTTATACCTCTTGGCATTCACCATTTTAACCTCCAACTTCATTTGAGTTCATGTAAGCACACTAAGTGCAAGATAATGTATATCATATCAGATTAAGCACGCTAAGGACCTCAGATCAGATTATATGAGCATGTGTATCATATGGGAAAGAGCTTTACTACATCTACATAGACTATGAGAGACATTCAAGAAGGCCAACAGAGCAAACACACCCTTTAATTGTTCTTAAAAATGGAGTGCATAGTTACAATCAAGAAATGACCTAACACATCACAAAAATGAATGAGAAAATTCTTCACAAATGGGAGATATTGATGCGTGAGCTTATTCATCACCTGTAGTACTCAAAAGTTCAAGATATCCATGATTATATTTGTGACATAGGCATCAAGACTGGGCACATATTGTTTTGTCCATACAAAACTTACATACTCAATATCTAGATTGATCACATACAATCTTAGTCAACCACTATTGTAAAGAAATTTTCAAGAGAGAGGAAGACATGTCCATTGCTCTCAAATCAAGATCTTGATTGATATGAGGCTCACTAGATCTACCTTAGTTTGATTTGCAAGAATTGTGCTTACTTGTGGTTTTGAATTCCAAACCCTCATTCATTGTTTTGATCCCTTTAACACCTTTTCCTTCACTTGTGTGTCAATATGAATGTAGGGTTACTTTAATGAGATTGCTTGCAAACTGACTTCAAGTTTTCTATTGCATGAATTGGATGAGGAACTTCATGGGTTGTGTCTCATATGTCTGTCTCGGTGAACCAAATAAAGTCTTCAAAGAGTGATTGAACTTACTTGGATAAACCTTGTCTCAAAGAATATGAGCTACACGTTTGAGATTCCCGTGACCTTTTCCACTCACCACAATCAAGAGCAATAACTAATCCAAGGAATGCAACATGAAAAACAACCAATTCTTTGGACTTTGTGTTAAATTGGTTTTACGAGGTACCATAAATTAGTCTTTAATTTTGGAGTCTTCTTACTAGCATAATTTCACTCTTATGATCATTCAATGCCATCAAAATTTCAATTAGGTTATCTACACCATCTCTAACCACTTCTAAGAAAGGATTATGAAGAAAAAACATATAAAACCTCCTTAGTCTCTCAAACTTACTAACTAGACATATAACACAGTTTAAGGACAATGTAAAACCAAGACTTCACACCACTTTACCAAAACAACTATGAACTCCAAAAAGATGTCTTGGACCTAGAAAGAGTCTTCTTCAATCATGAGAAGTTGTACCTACTATCAAAATTGTTTTGGATACTTTGAAAACCTTGTTTTATGCTTATCCCTTTAGAGTGAAGATATGAATAGTGATAGAAGAACAAATAGAACTTTCTTGTATTTGCTCCTTTTCAATTATTATTTTTAAAAAATTATGTATCTGAGTTCTCTTCAAAAATTCCTTGTATTATTTATATGAAGGAGGCTTTTCAATTTTTCTTGACAGCTAAGAAGTTAGGGTGCCTAGTTTGCATTTTCTAACAACCCAGTTTTGGTAAAACTTTCATAGCTTACATAAAGCACATCTTTAGGTCCTGAAATTTTGATCACACCTTCAAAACTCACTCCTCCATAAATTCCAATGGACACTTTGTCATATCTTTCTCCAAAAATATTTGTCCCATCTCATTCAATTGCAACATTTGTTCTCTAGTTCTAAGCTAGAGTGTTATGCCAACCTATATGATTTCTCAAATCACCTCATTAGGCACTTGTGAAGATTTGAACACCTAATATGTCATCATATTATGCTCATGTAATACTTATTTTTCATCACCATACCTTGGGTCATCACCCTTAATTTCTTATTAGGCATATCTTACCCAAAAGCTCCAGAATGCCCATCTTCATGCCTTATAGCCACGATGTTTAACCTAAGACTCTTCCTATGGTTATTATACTAGATCATATTACTCTAAAAATGCTTTCCTTGTTATTCTGGATCCATTTCTCATGTTTCCATGCCAACTTGCTTGATTAGGACCAGATTAAGCCTAAAATCACTTGACTCTTCATGAGTTTGACCATGTTGACCTATTACAAACACATTAGCACCTCGAAATATATCATTGACCATGTTTGACCTTATGGAACCTTCATTCAGCTTAGGAAGAACACATTTCCATAATTCACTTGTTTGACCATGCACCTAGATCATACTTGCATACCATGACATCATGATTTGACATCTGAAACTACTTGGGGACACTTTGACATCAATTTATATTTGACATCAATGAAAATTTTGACACATTTCCCAAAATTTTACGTTGAATGTGAGTTTTGGGTGATCTCATGCTTAATGCGGAAGAAGTGTAGGGAGAAAGGTCTAGTGTTATTATCCAACCTTTGATTTTGTGCATGAAGTGTAAACACCACTACGAGATGATGTGTAGAAATCAAATCCATCGATCCAACACGAGAGTATAAAATAAGGTGTAGTACATGCATCTTGAGTGTTAAAGGATTGTCTATCTGTAAAATTTGTTTTGTAAACTGCCAAAAACTATACTAAATTAAGAAATGTTGTGTAACGCCACTAGTCATAGGCATCTAGGAAGGGTCAAGGGCACCCAGTGTGCTATCTGTTTGTGTCTGCGGTTTCTAGTGTTTGTGTTGTGTTGAGGACCTAATTCAAGTTACGGGTCGTTCTTTGAGGCCGAATGTTGTGTTGATTGTGAACTAAGTTGTGTTATCTTGTGATCGTAAAATGTTGCATGGGGTGGTGATTCACCCAATGGATTCCCCCTCATTTGGGGTGTATGCGGCATCGTAAGGAGTATTCGGCCCCAAAGGAGGATCACACGGTGTATTGAAACTGAAGCCCTACAAGGGGAAGAGTGTGATTGGTAGAAACTAAGGCACACGTTAACAAAGTGGTTGGAAACAAGTGTTAGTGCAAACAAAATAAATATGCATGTAGAATATAATGTGTAAGCTAGCAAACAATAAGACAATGTAGACCACGAAAAGTGGGTTACAAACATGGGACATCGCTTACGATGTCACAAGACAATCAAGGCCAATATAGCCAAAAGCAGGCGTTGTGCACACACGACAAAACACAAAGCCCGCAAAAATGGTATACAAGATCAAGCAATGACAACCAAGAATACAAGCAAATAGTAATAGACAACCATGGTAGTAAATCCTTCCTACAAGACAAAATATTGCACATGAAGCACCCATTAGCATGTTAGAAAGATAGAAAGTATGTCAAAACGTGTATAATCGATATAATGTAGTGTGCTAGTATGAATAGAAAGTAGTATAAATCGAAACAATAGCACTGAAATGTGTACGAAAGTGGATGCCCCTAAGAGTCGTTGTGGGACTGGTAATAGGTACTACACCAAGCATTCATGCTACATGTATTGATTTGTGTAAAGGCTATGATCACAACTAGAAGACAAGTGAACATGCATGTGCATATAAAAAAATATAATGATATACAATGTATCTAGCTAACATAGTAAGAAATATGTAACATGCGAGTATAAGTAAGCAAGAACAATGTGCAACCAAGATATGCAGTATGTTGTGGATGTGTGAGATGGAATGGAATGAAAAATGGGTGTGATAGGAGCCGCGTGCCCCAGAGTGAATGTGAATGAGTATGCATTAGATGAGGTTCTTTTAAATGCAGCCCTCAACAATTGAGAATGAACCATAGAACAAGAGTGTGTCATTGGGAAATGGTTTGAATTTGTGTGCTAGAAAGATGTGATCATGAAGCATAGAGTGTGAGGAGTGTAAGTGTTTGTGAGGTGAGGTTCATTTTAGATTTAGACCCTCAGTAGTCGAGTATAAACCGTGGAACTAGAATGCGTCATAGGGTAGTTAATCGTGTTGAATGTACATGAGAAAGATATGTTGTGAATGTGTTGAGTGTGTAGTGTGTAATGTGATGAGGTGAGGTTCATGAATGTAGTGAGCCCTCGGCAGTCAAGTGTGAACCATATCACACCATAGTGCGTCATCAAGAAATGAAATGATGATACAAGTGTATCAATATATGTATGTAATGATGCTCGAGAGAGATGAAACATGAAGCACAAAGTGTAATAATAGGAATGTGAGACACTTGATAATGCTAAAAGGGGGAAAGTGAGCATGATGCCCCCCAAGTGTGCCAATGATGGAGATTTACACAGTGACATGAGATATATCTTGTCATTGTGGGAGAGCATCGTTTGTATCATGATAAGAGAGAGGGCCAACACAATGGTAAGAAAAAGCAATAGTAGGAGCATTGCATGTTGGTGGAGGTTGAAATGGCTCTTGAGGATCAAAATAAGGAGCAGTTTCTTTGATAAAAAATGATTGGCTGCTAAAGTGGTGGGTTATTGCGTAACGTTGTAGTAGACTCGGTAGGAGGAGGTGTTGAATTAATTTTTAGAGGAGGTTTCTTAGTTTGACTTGGTAGTTCCTTAGATAACTTGAGAGGAGGCGGAGTGAGGCCGATTTTGAGAGGTGGTTACTTAACTTGCGTAGAATGCATATGCGGCACTTGAGTGATAGCATGATGCTCATTAGACATAGATGAATCAGATTTAGGAGCCCATTGAGATGTAATAAGTTGAGAGAACCATGTAATAGAACTTTGTGCAGTGAATGAGATAAAACCTTAACGCTCAAGATGTTTGATTCTTTGTTGTAAATCATAGTAATCATTGTCATTATTTCTATTAATTCAATGATAATTGCAATATAGATGACCTTGATATTTTTCAATCCATAAGGAGGATATCAATGAGTAGATGGTAAGGCGATGAATTGATGAACTATGAGTTGCGAGAATAATATCTTATCTCATTAGCGTTGAGATCAAACTTGAGAGGCGCGGGGAGTGGCAAGATTTGAGGTTCACTGATATGAGCACATGTATAAGACATAGAATGAGGATGTGAAGAAGAACTAACGTGATCCTAAGAAGTGTCCTTAAGTTGTTATATTTCAGATTTAAGAGATGTAATTGTGGATTCCATAGCTTTAAATTTGTCTTGAAATAAATAATACAAAGCTTGAATTAACTCCACCCTGAGTTGATTAGATGGAGGATCACGAAGACTAGGGTTATCGGATAAATGATTGAAAATAGCACTCACTTATGTGGTGGCGTATCTCTAGGGAAATACATAGTGTCTAGGGATTTTTTAGAACAACTTGGTGATTATGATGCATTTGAATTAAATTATACAAAGAAATTTGATCAGAAGAAGCGGCTGAAAGAAATAGAAATTTGAAACTACAAATCTTTTCCACGTACTTGCCAAGAACTCATTTGCTGCAATGCCATTTTGAGCGTACATAGGAGGAGATATCCAATAACCCCATATCCACCAGCTTTTAATATCCTCTGTTACAGTTACCAAAACATTCATTACTTACTCTTATTTTTATTCACCAAGCACTAGTCAGATGATAAATAGTCTTAATGCTTTTAAGATAAGTATGTACTTCTGTTGATGATGAATCCTCCGAGAACAAAAATGACCAAGATGGCAAATGAGCCAAAAGTGTTTGCGACTATTCGATCTCGGCCTCGAGCTGCTATGAATCGAAACATCCCTAATGCTGCCTGAGAAACTGCAATGTAAAGCAACAACTGCTGAAAAAACCTGCACATAGAAGAGAAGAGAATACTCGGATTAGATTTTTAACTACAATAGTAACAGCAGGACAATTTTATAGAGCTTCCAGAAGCGGTCCTGGTCCTACCTCTGTGGACTTGGGGCAAAACCAATAGTAAAGTATGTCAGAATAATCCATAATAAAGATTCCATAAGGGAAAGAGGAATCCTCATAACCCAAGTGGGAAGAGAGAAGGCCCAGGCAGGGTAAAACTTGAAATCTCTCTGCTTGTAAAATACTGGAAGTTTATCCAGTGTCATTGCCAGTTCTGCCATCCCATTGAACATCACAGTAACCAACCCGAAGAAAAGAGCTCCAAAGTATGTGCCTCCGTCATTGAGATTTCTTTGATGCATATTAGTTCGAAAGAACACACTCATAGTGATCAAAGCCATTAGAGATATCTGTCAAAAACAGGTTCCATTCAATACAATTTCAGCTCTAAATATCCTATGACGCAAACCTCTATATATTTAGGAAAATAATCACTAAAGAATATAAAACCTGAAAGGATTTGAAGATATAGATGAAAGAAAGAACTCTTCATGAGCAAAATTTCTCTATCAAAACATGCTTTGAAAATCTCTTTTTGCTTAAACCAAATTTGTCCGTGGTGAGCGCAGCTGGATGAGACTTCTTTTTATCAAATGGAATTGATAATTCGGCATTCATTTTGGCGGCAACATGAAAAGATTGGAATGCATCGACAAACTCCTTGACAGGAACATAACGGTATGGCTGCCTTGTGTCCGCCCAGTATTGTTCTTGATCTTTAAGAGAAGTCACCTGTTCAAGACCACGGATGGAATTATGGTCACATTGAGTAGCACCTTACCTACTAGCAGCTTACATGTTAATGATTAAATATCATGTTATGAGATTAGCTGTATTGAATATTTAATATTCATTCTCCATCTTTTATGAGTAGTGATTCAAAATAATCTCTCTAAGAGTTGAATACTGTACTTGGTAATCATTGCGTCACCTGATGCTCACATAGGTGAAAAGGTAAGATTGAGCCATGCAAAATGTTATAATTATCATAAAAAGAAGATAAATTGCTTACCTCTTGCAAGAAATCTGCAAGACCTTTCCTGCCGGGGCATTTAAATCCCATGGACTCAAAGAATTCAAGAATGGATTCTTGTGGTCCTTGGTAAACGAGATAACCTTCAGAAAGTAGAATTACATCGTTAAAGAGATCGTATGTTTCAGGGGCAGGTTGCAACAGGGAAACTACCATTGTTGATTTAAAAACATGAACGTAATGCCGTAGGCATTTGACAATCTGAAATGTTGTGGAGCTGTCCAGAGCAGTGGAAATCTCATCCATGAAGAGGGCTTTTGCTGCTCCAACTATCATCTCCCCTGTTGTAACTCTTTTCTTTTGACCGCCAGATATACCTCTCTGCATTGCATTTCCTCCCATGGTATCGGCACATATGTCCAACCCCAATATCTGCTCCAACCTATGTTTCCAGGATACGGGTACAAGTATTGTACGGGTACGGGTATGATACGCGGATACGTCAATTTTAAAAAACCCTTGGGTACGATACGTCTTGGATACGTCCGTACATATATATTAAAAAATCAAATATATATATATATCTACTCACTTTACTCATTTTTTAGTCCATAAATAACTGAAATAGTAATACGAAACTTGAATCAATGTTCAAAACATTCAATATACTTAAGACTTAGCATTTTTATTGATCATGTGGCTGCCATACGTATCCTTGGCGTATCAGTATCCGTATGTATCCGTATCGGATACGTATCAGACAGGAAACGTGGGGGGTCAGGGCGTATCCTGGCAACATAGGCTCCAACCATTAAGTATTAACCAACTGCAATTTAGATGATCCATTCCTAAAACTCTTTCTTGATGTAAAATGTATTAGAAAAGGTACCTTCAAGATGTAATCCATGATCATATTGGACTTTTGTCCCTCTATTGCAGTTGCCTGCAACAATATTATACCACCTTCTATGAATACCTCAAATTATACAATTCATTAGAAACATGCAATTATTCAAAAATCAGAATGGTGCACGCACCTTCATGAAGATATCTATGTCCGGCTCTGGTTTAACTCCCTCTTCTTTCTCTCACCTAGAAAGCTCGGTCAAGACGTCTATAGAGGAAAATTCATGGATTATTCATTACTTTGAAACAGTTAAAGTCAATGAGCATCTGAATTTGAGAGTAAATACAGCTAATAATAATAATAATACCATATATAGATCCAACACCCTGGCAGCGGGCAGAAAAGTCTAAGGTTTCCCTCACAGTCATTTCACCGATGTGCTTATCATGTTGACTAATGTAAGCCGATGTCCTTTGAGGCACAAACTCTTCCATGCCATGCCCGTTGTATGTTACTGACCCCTCAACCTGCGCCAATAAGTTGTCAAACTCAATAAGTACCTTTTGCATGGGTATCAATATGGTGTTTTGTATCCACACATCTCGAACAACACTTTAATTAATTTTATTCAATATTTACTACATACTCGAGGCTTTTGTCGAGCTTCCTGCTGCTAGAGCCAAGAGCGAGTAGTCTTGCCGGAAGGGGAGGTCGAGGAGAAGTGTCATCCTGTAAAATTTTAGATATTTAATGAGGGTTTAGAGGAGAATTTGACATAGAAAACCAAAATAAAATCAAATTGCCATGTAAGTCGGGGTTACCTTCCGGGCTTGATTAGACCGTTGAGATTGTGAAGAATCGTCATGGTTGTCTTGTTTCCTTTGTATATATGAGGCGATTGCAAAAGTCCCTATAAAAATGGTATTAAGGCAAAATGGTTAAGCTAAAAGCAACCGAGGCCAAGAAAAATATTTCATCCAGATCCTCTTAATCATAAAGCGGGCATTTGAATTGAGTAAAATCGAAAAAAGTTTGTTCTCGGCAACTTCAAAAATTAAAAGCGATATCCTACAATATTTTCTTTATCAGTCAATTAAGTTATCAAGAAATCCTACCTCCACCATATTTGATCTCCGATTAAAGAGAGTGGGCAAGGCTCACCCCAACATGAACATCAGCATCCACATTCAAATGCTCGTAACGCACTTCAACTTCCTCGCAATTTAATCCCACTCACGAATACCAAGTACAACCATCCCGGAAATGTTAATAATGTTTGACAAAACACAAAAGATGCGCATTGACTTTTTGGATCTGAAAACTTATTTGAAAGTTGCAGAACCAAACCTATCGATTCTTTGTGAAGCCTCTAGAGGAGGCGTTCATTGTCCTCGTCTGCAACTTTGACAAGCCTGTCGAGCAATTGTTGGCTGTTAGAATTTGCGGAGAGAGAGAATAAACCGAATAAATGTGTAAAGAATGATTGAAGAGAAAACCGGAATACACACTGTACAAATGGGTTGTGTGTCCGGGTATTTATTATGCAAAGACGGCTACAAAATTAGTTAGCGCGTTCTGATCGCATAACCATACAAAACAATTATAAAAGGGGAAGTCTTATTCATTTATTCCTACACCCCCTCTTAAGACTTACCCTACATAACTCAAAAACAAACAATCTAACAAAACAGAACTACGCAATCTTCAAACACTTTCACTTTGAAAGCAATGCTATGATAAGGTAGGGCTCCATCAAGTTGCTTCGTGACCTTCGTAAAGGTGTAGCTCCCGAGCTGAATTCCCGAGTTCCCGAATTCCACCTCCCCGAACTCCAGAATCACAGATCTCCCGAATTATTTGGGCAACCATCCATACTGAGCCATCCACAAGCTCCATCAAGTTGTCTCATGACCCTCGTGAGGGTATAATTCCCAAGATCCACAGTCTCCCAAACTATCTGAGCAACCATCCATACCGAGCTTCATTTACCCTGTATCCTTTTCTTTCCTTCAAAGTTTAGAGCATCTTTATAGCACGTATACGTGGCACTGTCCTCACCACCTTCTGCATCTGGTGGGTCTTCAACCATGGCTATATTGGTTGTATTTGATATGACTTTACCCTTGAGCACATCATTGGCTCGAACACAACAATCCCATGCTGTATGTGACCTCTTTTCTTACAATAATGACATTCAATCTCCGACTTATTTGATCTTCTATGATATTTTCTGGTTCTAGAATAGAATGCACTTTCTTGCTGGGAATGACCTTCTACATCCTCTGTAGTTCGTTTTTCCTCAGCTAGAAGAGCTGCTGTCATATCATCCAGAGATTG
This sequence comes from Taxus wallichiana var. yunnanensis, assembly GCA_018340775.1. Lineage (NCBI taxonomy): Eukaryota > Viridiplantae > Streptophyta > Pinopsida > Cupressales > Taxaceae > Taxus > Taxus wallichiana. The sequence goes on from CM031235.1 coordinate 133,923,990, forward strand.
AGATTGAATTTGACTGAGGGTAAAAACTACATGGATATATTTTGAAGACAGGCTATTTAATAGGATAGCTTTGGCATCTTCGTCCTCAATTGCAGCTTTCACTTCTGCTAGTTCTCTGATCAAGGACCTTAGATTATTGATGTGGCTTGACATAGAGACTCCGTCATCCATTTTGAACCTATATAACTGAAGTTTCAGGGAAAATTTGGCATTGACTGCTTTCGCTCCAAATAATTTATTTAGAGTAACCCAAATTTCCTTCGATGATTTGGCTAGGTCTACATGATGAAGTTTAGAGTCAGAGAGAGCAAGGCCAATAATAGCTTTCGCTCTATCATCTTTGCTTTGTCATTCTAACAATTTCAATGTATCGGTAGGTGTTGTCTCTTTCCCGTTTACAATGCCCCACAAATTTTTATTCATAAGTTGCATTTGTATTTTCACTCTCCATGTACTCTCCATGTATGAAAATTTAGACCGAAATATTTTTCTATGGGCATTTCCATTTTAATAAAATAGAATAAATACACTGCGTATTTTGGCAATGAATAAATAAAATAAAATACCGATTACAGCGATTAAATGCCTAGCGCAAGTAGTCTTTTTTTTTTTCGTGTCTTCCCTGCCTTATGTCGGTGAAAAATATTTGTGCCCTAGCGATTACGTGGATTGTAATAATGCACCATATTAACGTAAATCGCGATTTGTAAAAATGTCTAAAATCACGATTTTTCGTGGCTATTAAAATCTGACTATTTGTGCTTGAAAATGCTGTTATTTTCTTGAAAAACGTGCCATTCGCGACTGTATTTTTGTGCTCGAAAATACTGTTAATTTCCTAAAAAACGTGTCATTCGCGACTGTATTTTCGTGACTTTCTTTTTTTTTTCTAAAAAACGTGAGTGTATTCTTCTGATTCGCGACTATACAACATGATTTTTCGTGCCCTAATGGCGTGCCCTTGATTTCCAACTGCAACATGCCCTAATGGGACTCACAAAAATATCTTTCTTCCTCCCTCTCTTTGCTTGCCCCACGCTCTGATACCACTGTTAGAATTTGCGGAGAGAGAGAATAAACCGAATAAATGTGTAAAGAATGATTGAAGAGAAAACCGGAATACACACTGTACAAATGGGTTGTGTGTCCTGGATATTTATTATGCAAAGACGGTTACAAAATTAGTTAGTGGTTACAACCGCATAACCATACAAAACAATTATAAAAGGTGAAGTCTTATTCATTTACTCCTACACTTTGGCGAGTCTCGAGTTCTATATGCGTTATGTCAACCTCATCAAACCCTCCTTTCTCGTGATGAACGTTTTTAAGAATGGAAGTTCCGAGTCGATCGTAAGTGGGCGGTTTCTCGATGGCTGCCCATTTAAGCGCTTCCTCGTCATCTTGGCGTTGTGTAGAGTGTGAGAAAACACTAGTGCTTCGTTCGAACAGTCTGGTGCTTCCTTTATCAGCCGCCCGTCCACGACTCGCCACCATTTAATTTGATCGATGTACTAATCAGCCTGCCAATCAAGATGAATTGCCCTTGGGCGCTTCAAAAATTATGAGTTGTTAAAGAGGGCACAAACACCGTCGATTCCCAAATACTAGTTTTCTGGTTCAAAATTTCTATGTAATGGCTAAAGCTGTTTTGATTTCCCTAATATTAAAAAAAAGAAATCAAAACAATACGGTTCTAAGAATGTGGGAAGAGATGAGTACATATACGTAGAGAGGCAAAGCGAAGATGCCTTGATCAAAGGGAAGCTTCTTCTTTTCTTCAGGAGCCTCCATGGAAAGTGGAAACACTCCTAGTTTTCCCATTCAACTCCACGATCAATACAAGTTGACCTAGCTTCCCAAATGAATTGAGCAATGCTTGCCACATCTTCTTCCAACTTGATGAATCTTGCTTCATCATCTTGAGGCAATCTTTTTTTTATTTAATGGCCATATGCTTTTCAGGTTCTTTATTCCACTCATCTGTGGATATCTCTTGCTGTAAGGTAATTTATTCATCTCCTCCTCTTGCACTAGTTGTTCTAGTAAGAGACATCAATCTGCAGAACGGTCACACCACAAGTAAGCTACACAAACAAGGAAAGCAACCTACTCTAAAACTAATCTGATCCGTAGTTAACATAAATATTCTATGACTAATTCACCACCATGAAATCTTACTTCGTCCATAAACAAATTAGTTGATTTATTTTTGTTTCCTTAGTGTTTACTTTAGAAAACAATCAATTTGAGCTTAGAAATGAGTTTTTAAGCGCTATAACCTACATTACCGGATTCACTTGTACATGGGGGTCCGGATACGATTCGGCCTAGTTATAGATACGGGGGCGATTTGGCCTTGGATTTTCCGTGAGTACTGCGCTGGTGTGAATCCAGGCATGCCCAGAGGCCTGCTGCAGTACCCTGGATGAATCTGGGGATGAATATTTTGATCTGTCTTGATTTTTGTGGATACATTGTAACATTCGCACTATGAACTTGTTCTAAGACTAATCTAAGTTTGACCAGTGAATATCATGACATTTGGCATTGAATTATCAATATATTTTGTGGTAATTTAACAAAAAATGAAAGAAGAAAGAAGTGCAATCATATAGAAAACAGAGCTTGACACAAGCGATTTTACCTTGGAGAAACACAACGTGGAAAAACTTCAGAAGAGTAAGGCCTTGCCTTCGCTTACCACTATATTCTCTGCAACACTACAAGCTTATTGCCTTCCTGGTGCCTCCAAGGACACCATCACCATATCAATAGTTTCATTACACCTTGCCATGCTCTGCAACTTGCTTCAGTGCACACTCTCAGGTGACATCTTGATGAAGTCTACAACTGTTTAGAAAACCAAGAATGCATGAATGAATGAATATTCCTTGAATCCTTCCATGAATGGAATGAATCCTAGAGGGCGTATATGACCCCAACTCAGTAAGAACGAACCAAAGAGTTGGTCCAAAACACAAAAGAACATGAAAAGACATTGTTCCCCTCCGCTACTTTTCTCTTCTGATTTGACATGGCAGAACTACCACAAATACCAGAACGAAATAACCTCGACACTAATGCAACCACCATGACACTAACACAACTATCACTATGCTATAGCTGGTGGTTTTCTCACTGCACATACTGCTCTATGTTTTTGCTCTGTTTAAGGAACCTTCAATTATTTCTTGAAGTTGACCATAAGGTGTCCAGATCATCTTAGTACCCTTCACAACCTCTGTGGACCCATGTACAAATCCTATATATTGTGTTCTTACTGGAATTCATTATATCATGATTGATAAAAATGTTTCAGTTGCCTTACTTGGTTTGAATAGTAAGTGATAATAGCTTACTTGGCTGTATTTACTAACTTTCTGATCCAATTTGGATCACTTTGTATGTCTGTTATCTCCGTTTTGAGTTCACGACAAAACGATTAGATAACCCCTACGAAATTTTTGAAGTTGATTTTGCATTTTGGCCTCATATTGAGAAATTCGGGTTTTCGGGTTTGTCCAACAGTTCGACATGAGTTTTAACATGCTTTGTGTCACCTGTTTTCCGAAACCCAAACCCGCTTCATATTGAGTAAATCGGGTTTTCGGACCTCCGGCGCATCGGAACATGACCTATTCAAAACATGTTTTGTGTCACTTGTTCCCCGATACCCGAAGTCCGATTTAGTCCTTTGTATCGGGTTTTCGGAGCTGTGAAGCATCTAAACATCTCATGCTTCATGTCTTGTGTATCCCGAAACCCAAACCTGAATTGCACTAAGCCCCCTTGTGTCGGGTTTTCGGACCTCTCTAACATGCTGACATGGCATTCATGCCGAGTTGTTGGTGAGTTGGCACGTGCCTAGAGTGAAGTGTATTAATTACAATTTTCTTATAAATACGCGGATTTCCACGTCATTTTTACCGGACGTATTTTAAACTCGTGGATTTTTCGTACATGCTTTTCCAACCGCGAAACCCGAAAGCTCACCTGTGCCCGATTGAATCGCCATTTTTCGATCTTCCCTTTCTCTGGTTGAAGGTATTTCTCTCTCCATTCTTGGTTCCTAGTTTTTATGGATTGATTCCGCGTGAGTTCTTCCCATTTTCTTGCTGGGTTTTGAGGGATTTTTATTCTTCTTCTTTACGAGTTATTTTGAAAAAGGGGTTTAGGTTTTAGGGTTTATCTCTTCTAAATTACCATTTGGTGCTATTTCCTCAAAGTTTTATTATATGCCTGGTACATGAATGATTAAAAGGAGATTGCATGTTGGAAATTCAACACAAAAACCCTGTTTTTCTCTTCTGGGGTTTCAAAGGCTGTTTTGCAGTGTCGCAGACCCAAAGTATATTGAAGGTTTGGCGTGCCAGACTTTCCAGTGTTCCCGACATCATCGGCAGTGCCGGGCTTTCCCAAAGTTCCGACATTATCAAACGTGTCGGGTTTTTCAGAAGTTCCGACATTATCAAACGTGTCGGGTTTTTCGGAAGTTCCGACACCTCCAGCGCATCGGGTTTTCAAGATTTCCCGACATCCTCCTCGCCAAAGTCGACTCTTCGCTTCTTCCCAGCATATCCAATGCTCGAATTCTCACAAGGTGAAAGCTTCTTCTTGAGCTTCGAAACTTTCTTCCTTCGACGTCCTTCATGTCGGACCCTGGTCCATCTCAGGAAAAGACCGAGAAGTCAGGCAGAATGAAATACAAGTTTAAAAAGCTGGAATCTCCATCGTATATTGATTGCAACTACGACATCCGAGACACCGAACTCGGAAATATAGACATTGAAGATTTCTGGAGTAGGGTGAGGAGTTCCTCCCAAACTCCATGGATGAAAACTATAGCCGATAGTGGCTTGCCTCTCGCAGCGGGTCTTCCCATGTCTGCTCAGTGTCCAGAATTCATCTTGGCTTGTGCATCCAGTTATGACTCGGCGTCTCGTTCTGTGAGAAGTCAATCAGGTGAAGTAGTGATCAAATTGGATGGAGGTTACTTTGATGATCTCCTAAAACTGCCCAATTTTGACGAGTATGGAGAGTTGGACATCAAGTCAGCTCAGAAAGCCTGGGACAACGATCAGGAAGACTGCATCAAACATGTGAACAAGAAGTTCCTGATCAAGCCCAAACCAGCTGTCTCCAGATTTCCAAGGATTATCCCCAGGAGTGATTTCATCCAAGAAATCAATGACATCATCACCCTGCTGAGTCGGGTTTTTGGTTTGCCCGAATCGAATGTATTTCAAGGATGGATGTATCAATTTATGATCACCATCAAGAAGAATCAACAGGGGATCGACTGGGGTACTCTCATCAGCAATGAGATTGATTCCCAAATGACAACGGTCTTGTCAACTGGGAAATTTTATATGTCTTCATATGTCACATACGCAGCAGCCGGGATGAGGAACTATCCCGGCCGGATACCAAGGGAAGCAGAATGGCGAACCAGGTGTATCAATACTTCCCTCAATTGACAAAGAAGGGGTCCAAAGACCATTTCAGGAGGGTGAATGATGCCTTCTTCTATGAAAATATCTGCAGGATAAACCCTGAGCTGAGGAAGACAAGAGTCTCAGATGAGGCTTGGGCTGAAGTTTCTAAATGGGGATGTATCTTCTTACAATTCAAGAAGTTTACATATCTTCGGGTGGTCATGTACTCGGGAGATCCTTTTCGCCGCCCGATATCCGAGGATAGGGACTCGATATTGATGGAGTTGGTTAGGCAGCTGTTGGATTTCCATAAATTCCAACAAAGCAAACATAAGGCTGTTGTATCCTTCCCAATTTCTATTGGGAGATATACTTGCTCAACAGTAGTGAAAGCCAAAAATGTTGTCCACGAACTTCAGGACAAATTGAAGAAGCATATGAAGCCTCGAGATGGTTTTGATATCCGAGGAGTGCTCAGAGCATATGGAACCCAGCATCTGCACAGGCCAAACATAGAGGATATTTGGGTGGATCTGCGTAATGAGGTTGCTGTTCGCAGAAAGGATAATAGCAGATTGACTATTGCTGAGATTCAAACACTGGAGCTTGCTGATTTACCAGAGGGTACAGGTGACAATGAAAGTGTTTTGGATCTTTCCTATGATGGACTAAAGGAGGATCAATATGTTTTCCCACCTATTGATTGGTCAGCCAGCGAAAAAGCCTCTATTACAGATAGGTCGGCTCTAATCCTTGCTCGCACCAAAGCATGGCTCTCCTCTTGGGGAATGAATTTTAAAGATGATAAGTTTTCAAAGTTGGCTGCTTCAGAGGCGGGGCCCTCCAAAAAGGAAAAGGACAGAAAATCTTCTAGGGAGCCTATAAAGGTCAAGATTGTCAAAAAGAGAAAAGAAAGAGAAATCTCTTCAATTGTTTCTCCAGTAGAAACGGTGAATGTGCCAGAATCACCAACACCACCAGAAATAGGAGAAATTAATTTGGAAGAAGGAGGAAGCCAGCTTCTGTCTTCACCATTTGCTGATTGCTCAACTGAAGAGACCTTATCTCTTGCATCCAAGGCTTTGGAGTCTGGATCTGTGCCTCTTTCCTCACAACCACTCCTACCTCCTTATTCTCCATCAACTTCTTCAAACCATGGCCAAGTATTTTCTCTGGACTTTCACCCCTCTCTGCTGGTACCCAAGTGATCACCAACACGCCCCCTCCTGTGCCTCTTTTTATTGGATCTACTACCACGTTGGTAACTATTCCTCCTCCACTAGTAGAATCTTCTCCCCTTGAGGGTATGATACCAGCTTCTGCAACCATGGCAACTCCCTCTGATACGCCGCAATGGCTACTCGAGAAAACTCCGAGGAAGAGGAAGGTGATTGTGCCCCTACCAGCCTTTGATTTCAGCTCACTCAAGGCTCCTACTGCGAAATCAGCCAAGAAACCCAAAACAGTTTCAAGGGTTTTGGTGGATGCTTCAGGAGATAAGTTCGCAGAGATTGCCACTCCCTCGGCTGACAAAACTAGAGAGGATATAACAGCCTCTGATTATCAAGTAACCAGGGTGGCTCTAGGGAAAGTGACAGCATAAGGGGCGCAACAAGATGCACGGGATTCCATAAACGTGTTGTGCCAAAAGTTGAAAGAAACAAAGGACAGCAGAGATGAGCTTAAGGAAAAAGTGGAGCAGTTGACAGAGGTTTTGATTAAACTCTCAAAACCCCTTGAATCCATACCACCTTCTTCTGTTTCTGTCGGATTCGATTTCTCATCGGTGCCTACAATTGAAAAGATTGCTAAAAAAGGAAGGGTGGTTGATGAATGGATCCAAAGGTTGCTCCAACAGGGGAAGGAAGTAATTCAAGACGTGGTGCAAGTTCATCAGTCCTTGGGGGACATTCAGAAGGAGGGAGAGAAGATGGATGAGGAGATTTCTCAAGAAATTGGACATCTTGACTTGACTTATGAAGCTCTCCAGGTGTTAAAGCAAATACCAGCACATCTCTTGGTAGAAGAAGGTATTCTCCCACATACAGATAAGCATTTCCAGCTGACCAAGGCCATCAGGTTCAGAATAAAGATTCTCAATGAAGCCTGCAGTAAGTTGAGAGAATCAAGGGATAAATTGATTGATGGGAAAAGTGATCTAGAAGAAGAATTGCTGAAGATTTGTCCAAAGGTGTCAGTTGGGAACTCAGGTATCCTATCAGCAGATGATCTCTTCAAGCAAATCCAAGAGTCTGTTCAGCATGAACCAATAAGCGGATTTGACCTTGAGATCATGGATCGGTTGGTAAGGGTTGAACATTCTTTGGAGGCCTTAAGAAAGCTCAGCAAAGGATTGAAAAAGCTTCCCGGCACTGCCAGCGATGTTCATGAAACCTGTGAAATTTGGAATGATCATTCCACTGCGCCTGATGAAAATGAAATGCAAGGCATAATTCGGAAGTTCCAGGAATTTCAGAGCAAACAGTCTCAGCTGGAGGAAGAAAAAGAGGAAGGAGCAAAGGATGATGATTCAGATTAAGTCTCAACGTTTCATGTCATTTCAATCTTGAAATCGACATGTCTTTTTCATTTCTGTTTCGTCACATTTTTGAATCATATTTTGACTTGATCTCCTGCGTGAGAATCAAGCAAAACAGAACTCTTGTTAAAATGCTATTTTTTAGGATCTGCCCTATTTTATCTCTACTTCTTTTGTTATAAATAAGGAATGCTTATGCATTCCAAAGGGTCGAGATTTTTTGGAATATTTGGGGGCTATTGGAAAGAAGAAAAACTTTGTGTTTTCATTCAATCATTTTGAAGAATAGGAGTTGATATTATTTTACAGACTTTGTGTTGTGGAATATATCTTACTTAAGACAGTGTTCTTATGTTCATGATCTTAAGCTATTCTTTGCATAGCATCTTAGTGTTTCTGATTATTTCGGACATTATATTTGTGATCTAAAACTCGTATGATTATTTCGTGCTCTGTGTTTACTCGAAAGAAAATACGTTTCTCCCATTTCCTTTCTATTGTGCTTCTTTCATCAGAATAGCTTTCTAACCCAGCCATTAAAGGAGGAAATACCCTTGAATCGTGTGAATGTGGATTTCGGGATTTCATCCCAACCCCCAATGGTTAGATTAGTGTGAATACTGTATATATTGTTTACCGTGTTTTAGATTAGCAATAAGTAGGCAGCCTCACCTGTCTTTGAGGAGGGATTTAATCTCATATACTGTGGTTGAACCTCATATTTTGGTTTGACAAAATATCCAACCAACAGTTTTTGGCGACTCCACTGGGAATACGGATCTATAGTATAAAGCTTATCCTCTCGGTGTCTGTGACTCCGTATTTGCCTTATTTTCAACAAGATCTCCTTTCAGTTCAAGTTGGCCAGGAATATCTTCACTCGGTCTCGCCGAGCTCAAGGTGAAATTGATCCGCTCTTTGAGTTACTGCAACAGCACAATTTCAATCTTTCTCCCAACAGCATTGTCTCTAACCAAACCAGAAGTTCTTCACCTGTTCGAGAAACCGGATCCCCGTGGAACGGGAAGCATCTGCAACTTGTCGTGCACTACTCTTGTCTGATACTCGGATCCCTGTACGCACTCTTTTCAGAAGGATGGCGGTTCAACCTGTGCCTTGGGGCGCAGTTATTGGTCCTCTTTCTTTGACTCCTCCATTGAATGAGTTACCACGTGGATCGCGTAAAAACATTCCCAAGTTCAATGGGGACGGGAAGCAGCATCCTGACGAGCACATTGCATCTTTCTTTGTTGCATGCGGTGTCCTCGAGTAGCCCATGAAGATGTCTCCGTCTGACTCTTCGTTGAAACGTTGCAGGGTGTAGCAGCTGAATGGTTTTATCACCTCCCGAATGCATGCATCCCAAACTGGGCTACCATGCGGACTAAGTTCGAAGCACGTTTCAAACCAGCCGAAGATTCCCATGCTTTGTTAGCTCAGCTCACGCATATGAAGAAGGAATCGCATGAACCTATGCGGGAATTCGTGGCAAAGTTCAACAAGCTGATCCGGAAGATTCCAGAAATAGCTGTACCTACTCTGGAAAACCAAAAATGCTTCTTCATCAATGCTCAACCTCCTGATATAAGCTTTTTATTAAGAAGGTCGGTTATCCCAGATTTGGCTACTGCTCAGTCAACAGCTACTGAAATAGAGGATGATCTCATCTTGGCTGGAAGGATCAAGAAAGACATACCCAAACTCAAAAATCAAGGTTCTTCTCAAGGTAACACTGATCCTATGTTTCAAAAAATGGCTAACGATTTGATTGCTTTAAAAAAGCAAATGTCCCAACAGGTGAGCAATGTTCCGTATCGGGATATCCCTAGACGGAATTTCAATAACAACAATGGTGCACCTGCCAGAGATAGGCCACGGTTAACTCCTGCTCAACCGAGACTAGCAATTGAAGCTCCTCCCATCAATGCAGCAGTAGAAATAATTGAAGAAGACGATGAACCAGAAGAACAAGAATCCCATGAGGCTTTCGAAGCTTCAGGGATATCTTATGATGAGTCAACCGGCGACTCCAAAGATTGGGTATTTGGAATACGATGAAGATGAATGTGCGCGATGTTCACCATTTGTTGTCAGCACACTCGGTCCCAATCTCAGAATCCCAGAAAACCTCTTGAAAACACTAAGGAGAAGAATAAGGAACCTCCCATATCCATAGTTAAGAGGGGTACCCCTATTTCGGCTGCAAACTGAAAGAGAGGTTACCAAAAAGGTAGCTGCTCCTTATTCTCCTTCTCCTAAGATCAGTGCCTCAGCACAAGCTCATGTAATTAGATCTGAGCCTACCATCATTCCTTCTTATACTGCTTTTGACATTATTGATCATGCAAAGAGAACCAAAATTCAAATGTCAGAAGCAGAATACCTTCAGTCGAATCCTGAATAGTTTGAAAAGTTGGCCAAGTTCATCAGAAGTAAAGCGGTTGTTCCATCACCTTCAAAAGGTCTCCTTCCAAATCCTACTCAACTCCCACCACAGAACAATCTGACCTCTGCTTCTTCCTCAGGAAAAATTGAACCATTCTATTTGTCTCTACTTATAAATGGGTTTAAACTCAGCAATTGCATCATCGACTCAGGAGCCTCTGATAATGTTATGCCCGCAAAAGTGGCCCATGCCCTTGGACTTACTTTGACTAAGTCATATGGACGGTGCTACTCCATGGAAACTAAACAAGTCCCTTTGATTGGTCAAATCAAGGACGCACAGTTTGCATTTGTTGCCTTCCCTGAGAAGAGAGTGAAAATGACTATTCTGGTTGCCGACATTCCTGCAGCTTACGGTATCCTTTTGGGTAGGGGATTTTGTAAAGACGTCGGAGGAGAGATTAATATGGATTGGACCAAAGCTAAGATCCCGGTCAATGGGGTTCATCAAGTTCTTCATCCTGAACCACAGGCGAAGTATTTGGTGACCAAATCAGATGATCCAAAAGCTCAAATTCTTTTCGAAGATGCTAGCTTTGGGAATTATTTCATGACTTCAGAGATACCTATCAGAGATGTTGAAGAAGAAGATCCCAATGCCATCTGGACTCTCGAATTTGATGGTAGCTGCTCAACCTCTGGATCAGGCACTGGTGTTGTTCTTATATCTCCTAGCTCCGAGATTTTCCCATCAGCTTACAAGTTGCAATTTGATAATACTAACAACACGGCCGAATATGAAGCCCTGTTATTAGGATTAGAATTGGCCAGATATAAGGGAATCCGAAATCTCAAGGTTCAGGGAGATGCGGAGCTGATTTTCAATCAGGTCAGGGGTATATATCAGGTGAAAAATGATCGGTTGAAACATTACCGAATAAAGTTTGGGATAGTATAGAATGCTTTGATGCATTTTCTATTAAGGCAGTTTTGAGAGATTATAATGACAAGGCTGATTCTTTGGCCGTATCTGCATCCCTTCTTCTTCCTCATCCTCAGTTCAAGCAAGATACATACTCTATCGAGATTGTCTACCGTCCCAGTATTCCAGATAATGCAACTCATTGGCAGGTGTTCAATGATGATCAACAGGTGTTGGCTTTTCTAGAAAAGGCTGACAATTTCAGTGAGTTATATTTTGAAGGTTCAGAATCAGCCTTCCGTGAAACTATCTCGGATCCATATCAAGAGGTTGATGGTGAATTTATTCAGCTGAAAGGCAACAAGATACCAAAAGGTTTGGTTTCTTTGGAGGGCTTGTTTGATAAGCATGATCGTTTTATCCAAAACAAAAGGCAAGTCGAAGGAGTTTCTTCCTCTGAAGTAGATCAAATCAATCTAGGTTCGTCTGATCAACCTCGGATGGTGAATATCGGGAAATGTTGTTCTCCCGAAGAAAAGGTGAGATTCACTTCGCTTTTGAAGAAATACATTGATGTGTTGGCCTGGTCTTATGCAGATTTAAAATCCTTCAAGCCCAAAGATGTACAGCACAGTATCCCTTTGAAGCCTGATGTGAAGCCGTACAGACAAAAGCAAAGACATTACAATCCCAAGATCTCAGGAACTATCCTGGCAGAAATTCAGAAGATGTTAGATGCTAGAATTATTTTCCCAATCCATCACTCCACTTGGATTGCTAACATTGTTCCTGTCAGGAAGAAGAATGGCGAAATCCGGATCTGTGTTGACTTCCGAACTTGAATCAGTCCTCACTGAAGGATAACTATCCCTTGCCTATCATGGATCAGGTATTACAAATCATATCGGATCGAAATGCTTTCCATGCTCGACGGATTTTCGGGATATAACCAAGTCGAGGTAATACCAGAGGATCAACACAAGACGGCCTTCACGACCCCATGGGGTACCTTTGCTTACAGGAGGATGCCTTTCGGCTTGATCAACGCCGGAGCCACTTTTCAGAGAGCTATGGACTTGGCATTCAGAGATTTGATGGGCAAGGTCATAGTTGTGTATTTGGATGACTTGACCGTTTTCTCTAAAAAACGGAGTGATCATTATGATCATTTAGAACAAGTACTTTTGAGATGCAGACGTCACGGGATTTCATTGAATCCCAAGAAGTCCATGTTCGGGGTGACCGAAGGAAAGCTGCTGGGTCATATTGTGACTAAAGAAGGAACCAAAATTGACCCAGAAAGGGTAAAAGCCATTCAGAGTCTTACCTTACCCACAAGTAAAACCGGAGTTCATTCTTTCTTCGGAAAAGTTAATTTCTTGAGAAGATTTGTACCTGATTTCACTGACAAAACCAAGGATATCCTTGGAATGATGAAAGGCAAAGTTCCATTTCGATGGAGTACAGAAGGGAAACTTGCATTCGAAGAAATCAAAAGGGCAGTTGCTTGCGCTCCTATCTTAGTATGTCCAGATTTCAAGAAAAATTTCATCATGTACAGCTACGCCTCTGCCCACACAGTGTCAGCCATCCTAATGCAGGAAAATGAGGAAGGCATCGAAGCTCCCATCGCATTCATGCGCTGTCTCGCTAAAAGAACATGAATTGAAGATGTCACAGATTGAAAAACATGCTTACGCAGTGATGCGGTACGAGCAAGAAACATTTCGTACTATGTGCTTTGAATTCCCATACTCTCGCTCTCGCCTCGACATCATGTTAAATCCATTCGACTCAACAAGAGCTGGGAAGTCAATGAGGTACTTGGATAGCTAAGGTTCAGGAGTACGATTTAGACATCAGGCCTACCAAGTTGGTACGAGGAAGGGGTCTGTGCCAATTAATTGCAGAAAATCATGCCGAAGCAGAGTATGAAAAGACTCAAGACACTTCTTCAGAGCTGCCCATGGTGCTTTTCGTGAGTACGACCGATGAATGGTACACGGACATTGCTTTCTTCCTAACTTATGGTGAATGCCCCCCGCATTTAAATCAAAAGGAGAAGAGGACCGTCAAGTTGAGATCTGCAAAATACCTTTTGTGGAATAATGCAATATACAAGAAAGGTATTGATGGTGTTTTCCTGCGTTGTGTTGATAAATCACAACAGGAAAAGTTATTAGAATCCTTTCATAGCCTAGCATGCGGAGGACATTTTTCATCCTCTGTAACAGCGTATAAGATCCTACGGGCTAGGTACTATTGGCCTACTCTCTTCCGGGATTCAGCAGAATGGGTGTCCAAATGTGAAGCTTGTCAACATTTCGTTGGTCGCCCCAAGTTAGCAGCTCTTCCTCCGAAGCCTCGTAGTGATTGAAGAGCCTTTTTGCCAATGGGGGATTGATTTCATCTAAACATTGAATCCTCGCCCAAGGCTGGACATAACTACGTGCTTGATCGCTGATGACTATTTTACCAAGTGGGTAGAAGCCGCACCATTCAAGCAAGCAACTTCAAGTCAAGCCATTTGCAAGTTCCTTAAAGAAAATATAATTGTCGATTCGGTGTGCCTCATAAGATCAGTAGCTGATAATGCCTCTAATTTCTCATCACATGAGTTGACAGAATTTTTCTATGGATTCGGCATCACTCTGGCTCACTCATCTGATTATTATCCCCAGGGTAATGGGCAAGCTGAGTCCAGCAATAAGAATCTGGTTACCATAATTAGGAAACTAGTGGATGAAAATCAGAGGACATGGCACAAAGCATTGTATGATGCATTGTGGGCTGATCGAATCACTCCAAAGCAAGCCATAGGGATGTCTCCTTTCCAATTGCTATACGGGATTGATGCTGAGATTCCTATCTCAAAGAGAATTACCGCCTTGCCTTGGCAAAAGCGATTGAAGAAGATGTGCTTTTCAGAGTTCTATCGAGAAGAGGGTTATGTACCTAGCCAGGCTAGAAGAGGAACGAATCAAGGTGGTTGATCGCATCGCAGATCATCAGAGCAGAGTGAAGAAAATTTTCGACAAAAAATCAAAGCAGCGTAACTTCTAGATTGGAGATTTGGTGTTGCTTTGGGATAAGAGAAGAGAACAAAAAGGAATGCACGGGAAGTTTGATTCTTTGTGGAAAGGACCTTTCAAAATCCATGAGCTGAATGGCGAAAATAGTTTCCTGCTATCATATCTAGATGGAGGACTACTCCCGTTGCCTTTCAGTGGACAACACCTAAAGCTGTTCCACCATTAATGCAAGATGCTCTCTTGCATTGTACATATTTTACTTTGTTTTGTTGTGTGTTTGCTTTTGGTTTTCTTTCTTTCTTCTTCGTTTTGTTTTGTTTTGGTTTTCTTCTTGACTCCGTAGCCCAATGGATAAGGCTCTGGTCCGCGAGACCAGAGATTCTGAGTTCTCTTCCTTTGGTATTACAAAGAAAGTCCCCAGCTGGAGCCAGCTGTTATCTCCGTTTTGAGTTCACGACAAAACGATTAGATAACCCCTATGAAATTTTTGAAGTTGATTTTGCATTTTGGCCTCATATTGAGAAATTTGGGTTTTCGGGTTTGTCTAACAGTTCGACATGAGTTTTAACATGCTTTGTGTCGCCTGTTTTTCGAAACCTGAAACCCGCTTCATATTGAGTAAATCGGGTTTTCAAACCTCCGGCGCATCGGAACATGACCTATTCAAAACATGTTTTGTGTCACTTGTAACCCAATACCCGAAGTCCGATTTAGTCCTTTGTATCGGGTTTTCGAGCTGTGAAGCATCTAAACATCTCATGCTTTATGTCTTGTGTATCCCGAAACCCGAAACCCGAATTGCACTAAGCCCCCTTGTGTCGGGTTTTCGGACCTCTCTAACATGCTGACATGGCATTCATGCCGAGTTGTCGGTGAGTTGGCACGTGCCGAGCTGAAGTGTATTAATTACAATTTTCTTATAAATACGCGGATTTCCACGTCATTTTTACCGGACGTATTTTAAACTCGTGGATTTTTCGTACATGCTCTTCCAACCGCGAAACCCGAAAGCTCGCTTGTGCTCGATTGAATCGCCATTTTTCGATCTTCCCTTTCTCTGGTTGAAGGTATTTCTCTCTCCATTCTTGGTTCCTAGTTTTTATGGATTGATTCCGCGTGAGTTCTTCCCATTTTCTTGCTGGGTTTTGAGGGATTTTTATTCTTCTTCTTTCTGGAGTTATTTTGAAAAAGGGGTTTAGGTTTTAGGGTTTATCTCTTCTAAATTACCATTTGGTGCTATTTCCTCAAAGTTTTATTATATGCCTGGTACATGAATGATTAAAAGGAGATTGCATGTTGGAAATTCAACACAAAAACCCTGTTTTTCTCTTCTGGGGTTTCAAAGGTTGTTTTGCAGTGTCGCAGACCCAAAGTATATTGAAGGTTTGGCGTCTGGACTTTCCAGTGTTCCCGACATCATCGGCAGTGCCGGGCTTTCCCAAAGTTCCGACATTATCAAACGTGTCGGGTTTTTCAGAAGTTCCGACACCTCCAGCGCATCGGGTTTTCAAGATTTCCCGACATCCTCCTCGCCAGCTGTCGACTCTTCCGCTTCTTCCGCATATCCAAGAGTCAGAATTCTCACAAAGAGCAAAGATCTTCTGAGCTTCGAAACTTTCTTCCTTCGATATCCTTCATGTCGGACCCTGGTCCATCTCAGGAAAAGACCGAGAAGTCAGGCAGAATGAAATATAAGTTTAAAAAGCTGGAATCTCCATCGTATATTGATTGCAACTACGACATCCGAGACACCGAACTCGGAAATATAGACATTGAAGATTTCTGGAGTAGGGTGAGGAGTTCTTCCCAAACTCCATGGATGAAAACTATAGCAGATAGTGGCTTGCCTCTCGCAAATGGGTCTTCCCATGTC
The DNA here is from genome assembly GCA_018340775.1 of Taxus wallichiana var. yunnanensis. Taxonomy (NCBI): domain Eukaryota; kingdom Viridiplantae; phylum Streptophyta; class Pinopsida; order Cupressales; family Taxaceae; genus Taxus; species Taxus wallichiana. Next base: position 133,940,179 of record CM031235.1, read on the forward strand.
CGCTCGTGTCCGTAAATTCATCTTGGCTTGTGCATCCAGCTTATGACTCGGCATCTCGCTCTGTGAGAAGTCAATCGTGTGAAGTAGTGATCAAATTGGATGGAGGTTACTTTGATGATCTCCTAAAACTTGCCCAATTTTGACGAGTATGGAGAGTTGGACATCAAGTCAGCTCAGAAAGCCTGGGACAACGATCAGGAAGACTGCATCAAACATGTGAACAAGAAGTTCCTGATCAAGCCCAAACCAGCTGTCTCCTAGATTTCCAAGGATTATCCCCAGGAGTGATTTCATCCAAGAAATCAATGACATCATCACCCTGCTGAGTCGGGTTTTTGGTTTGCCCGAATCGAATGTATTTCAAGGATGGATGTATCAATTTATGATCACCATCAAGAAGAATCAGCAGGGGATCGACTGGGGTACTCTCATCAGCAATGAGGTTGATTCCCAAATGACAACGGTCTTGTCAACTGGGAAATTTTATATGTCTTCATATGTCACATACGCAGCAGCCGGGATGAGGAACTATCCCGGGCTGGATACCAAGGGAAGCAGAACGGCGAACCAGGTGTATCAATACTTCCCTCAATTGACAAAGAAGGGGTCCAAAGACCATTTCAGGAGGGTGAACGATGCCTTCTTCTATGAAAATATCTGCAGGATAAACCCTGAGCTGAGGAAGACAAGAGTCTCAGATGAGGCTTGGGCTGAAGTTTCTAAATGGGGATGTATCTTCTTACAATTCAAGAAGTTTACATATCTTCGGTGGTCATGTACTGGAGATCCTTTTCGCCTTTGCCCATATCCAGGGATAGACTGATATTGATGGAGTTGGTTAGGCAGCTGTTGGATTTCCATAAATTCCAACAAAGCAAACATAAGGTTGTTGTATCCTTCCCAATTTCTATTGGGAGATATACTTGCTCAACAAAGAGTAAAAGCCAAAAATGTTGTCCACGAACTTCAGGACAAATTGAAGAAGCATATGAAGCCTCGAGATGGTTTTGATATCCGAGGAGTGCTCAGAGCATATGGAACCCAAAGATCTCGCACAGCCAAACATAGAGGATATTTGGGTGGATCTCGTAATGAGGTCATTGTTCGCAGAAAAGGATAATAGCAGATTGACTATTGCTGAGATTCAAACACTGGAGCTTGTTGATTTACCATAGGGTACAGGTGACAATGAAAGTGTTTTGGATCTTTCCTATGATGGACTAAAGGAGGATCAATATGTTTTCCCACCTATTGATTGGTCACCCAACGAAAAAGCCTCTATTACAGATAGGTCGGCTCTAATCCTTGCTCGCACCAAAGCATGGCTCTCCTCTTGGGGAATGAATTTTAAAGATGATAAGTTTTCAAAGTTGGTTGCTTCAGAGGCGGGGCCCTCCAAAAAGGAAAAGGACAGAAAATCTTCTAGGAGCCTATAAACGCCAAGATTGTCAAAAAGAGAAAAGAAAGAGAAATCTCTTCAATTGTTTCTCCAAGAAAACGGTGAATGTGCCGTAATCACCAACACCACCGAAATAGGAGAAATTAATTTGGAAGAAGGAGGAAGCCACTTCTGTCTTCACCATTTGCTGATTGCTCAACCGAAGAGACCTTATCTCTTGCATCCAAGGCTTTGAGTCCGGATCTCAGCCTCTTTCCTCACAACCACTCCTACCTCCTCTTATTCTCCATCAACTTCTTCAACCATGGCCGTATTTTCTCCTGGACTTTCACCCCTCTCTCGCCGGTACCCAAGTGATCACCAACACGCCCCCCGTGCCTCTTTTTATTGGATCTACTACCACGTTGGTAACTATTCCTCCTCCACTAGTAGAATCTTCTCCCCTTGAGGGTATGATACCAACTTCTGCAACCATGGCAACTCCCTCCGATACGCCGCAATGGCTACTCGAGCAAACTCCGAGGAAGAGGAAGGTGATTGTGCCCCTACCACCTTTGATTTCAGCTCACTCAAGGCTCCTATCACGAAATCAGCCAAGAAACCCAAAACAGTTTCAAGGGTTTTGGTGGATGCTTCAGGAGATAAGTTCGCAGAGATTGCCACTCCCTCGGCTGACAAAACTAGAGAGGATATAACAGCCTCTGATTATCAAGTAACCAGGGTGGCTCTAGGGAAAGTGACAACAGATAAGGGGCGCAACAAGATGCACGGGATTCCATAAACGTGTTGTGCCAAAAGTTGAAAGAAACAAAGGACAGCAGAGATGAGCTTAAGGAAAAAGTGGAGCAATGATTGAGAGGTTTTGATTAAACTCTCAAAACCCCTTGAATCCATACCACCTTCTTCTATCTCTGTCGGATTCGATTTCTCATCGGTGCCTACAATTGAAAAAATTGCTAAAAAAGGAAGGGTGGTTGATGAATGGATCCAAAGGTTGCTCCAACAGGGGAAGGAAGTAATTCAAGACGTGGTGCAAGTTCATCAGTCCTTGGGAGACATTCAGAAGGATGGAGAGAAGATGGATGAGGAGATTTCTCAAGAAATTGGACATCTTGATTTGACTTATGAAGCTCTCCAGGTGTTAAAGCAAATACCAGCACATCTCTTGGTAGAAGAAGGTATTCTCCCACATACAGATAAGCATTTCCAGCTGACCAAGGCCATCAGGTTCAGAATAAAGATTCTCAATGAAGCCTGCAGTAAGTTGAGAGAATCAAGGGATAAATTGATTGATGGGAAAAGTGATCTGGAAGAAGAATTGCTGAAGATTTGTCCAAAGGTGTCAGTTGGGAACTCAGGTATCCTATCAGCAGATGATCTCTTCAAGCAAATCCAAGAGTCTGTTCAGCATGAACCAATAAGCGGATTTGACCTTGAGATCATGGATCGGTTGGTAAGGGTTGAACATTCTTTGGAGGCCTTAAGAAAGCTCAGCAAAGGATTGAAAAAGCTTCCCAGCACTGCCAGCGATGTTCATGAAACCTGTGAAATTTGGAATGATCATTCCACTGCGCCTGATGAAAACGAAATGCAAGGCATAATTCGGAAGTTCCAGGAATTTCAGAGCAAACAGTCTCAGCTGGAGGAAGAAAAAGAGGAAGGAGCAAAGGATGATGATTCAGATTAAGTCTCAACGTTTCATGTCATTTCAATCTTGAAATCGACATGTCTTTTTCATTTCTGTTTCGTCACATTTTTGAATCATATTTTGACTTGATCTCCTGCGTGAGAATCAAGCAAAACAGAACTCTTGTTAAAATGCTATTTTTTAGGATCTGCCCTATTTTATCTCTACTTCTTTTGTTATAAATAAGGAATGCTTATGCATTCCAAAGGGTCGAGATTTTTTGGAATATTTAGGGGCTATTGGAAAGAAGAAAAACTTTGTGTTTTCATTCAATCATTTTGAAGAATAGGAGTCGATATTATTTTACAAACTTTGTGTTGTGGAATATATCTTACTTAAGACAATGTTCTTATGTTCATGATCTTAAGCTATTCTTTGCATAGCATCTTAGTGTTTCTGATTATTTCGGACATTATATTTGTGATCTAAAACTCGTATGATTATTTCGTGCTCTGTGTTTACTCGAAAGAAAATACGTTTCTCCCATTTCCTTTCTATTGTGCTTCTTTCATTGTAACAGTTTCTAACCCAGTTCATTTAAGGAAGAAATACCCTTGAATCGTGTGAATGTGGATTTCGGGATTTCATCCCAACCCCCAATGGTTAGATTAGTGTGAATACTGTATATATTGTTTACCGTGTTTTAGATTAGCAATAAGCAGGCAGCCTCACCTGTCTTTGAGGAGGGATTTAATCTCATATACTGTGGTTGAACCTCATATTTTGGTTTGACAAAATATCCAACCAACAATGTCATAAGTTGTTTGGAGAAGTTTCATCTGCTCTCAATACTTTCAATGCTCTCCTAGAAATTGCAAATAGCACTTTTGAAAGTTCTGGACAATCACTCTGGTTATTCATATACATATAGAGAATCATATATAACTCCTTCAGGTGGAATGTGCATTTCCTCAAAGAACATAAAAACTAAATAGCTCAGAAATACCTGTTGCAATCATGGGCACCTTAAGAAATTTACCCTCGTATACTGTAGTTATATCAACAACACACATTTCAAAATAGTGCCGCTTAAATAAAGTCAGCCACGAGTAGTCTTGTTAGAATAAAATGCAATTAAATACTTTCCTTTATGTACTTCTCTGTTCCATAATTTGCTCAACTTAAAAAAGATTTCCTCGTGCTTTACTATTGATTGAGATCATGGGCATATTTAGAAACATGTTTATAGTTTTTTTAATCTATCTGTTTATACTCATAGAACTGAGCTGTATATGTCGATTATTTCAGGAGTGAGATTCATTTTGAGTGCATTACTGTCAAGTCCAAGCTGAAATCTATGCCACAGTTCGTCATCTAGTCTTCCACACAAGATCAACTATACCAAAATACCTTACAACCAAATATTACACAGGCAGCATAAAAAATGAAGCTTTAACAGAGTGCATCAGGCCACAAAATGTAATTTCTGAAGAAATCCCCATAGAAGGCAGAGCCTAAAGCTACCAGGGCTATTTTAAAAATATTTATTAGTGAAAATAAAAGAATTATTATTGGAAAATTGCGAACAACAATTACAATTTCAGACACACTTTCTTTATGTCATTTATTAAGTATATATACATTAATAGCAAAAATATTCCAGCCTCTCTTCTCTCCTAGGCCCCTTTAGAATGCATACTAAGTTCCACAAAAACAACTCTTTGCCAGGCTCTTATCATCTTACTTAGTTTCTTATCTGTTTTGGAAGTTCAGGTTTTTGATGGCAAAGGCGAAGATAAAGGCAAACAGAATGCTCCAACCGACTGTAACACCTGCCGTAACTCCCAGAAAGTCGTGCCTAAATCCATAGACACTCCTCAAGAATTCCTTCACTGATTGATCTGTAGGTACTGAGGTGTCTGATCTTGTCATCTTCGTTGTGATGTCTCCAAACTGTGATGTTATCAACCCATAAAGGGTCCATGCAACTGGAGATGCCCAGTAATACCATCTCCACCATACCGGGATTTTCTGCAGAGCCAATGAATCATACTTGAGAAACTCTCCTCTGTTAAAAAGAACCAATGTATCTACTTTGAATCAATACTTACATTGCGAGGAAGTATAAAACCACAGAACAACATCCAGATTCCGTAGAACCCCGCAGACACAATTGCAGCTATGTTTGCATTAGGAGTAAGAGAGACAGTCATCATCCCATAGTATGTGTAGTATAAGAATGTAAAGAACATGAAAAAGAAAAACCACAAGAATTTTGCTGCCTTCCATTCAAAGTCAATCATTGCATACACCAGTACTCCATACACCACGGCTTGAACAAATATGTAGGGTATTTCGATCAACACCTGTTGCACCCATCATGCCATGAGTTAGTTAATTCACATCGAATAATAGAGTTATAGATGAATTCAGCTGTCAAATTTTAAACGAGGTGCCTTACTTGAGCAAAGGCATATGGAAGGGCTGAATACATTCCTGCGGATTTTTCTCTGTAGAATACTGTTCTTTCAACATCTACAACAGGCTGAACTGATGTTGCATTGTTCATGCCAAGGAATAATACAGCCGCAAACATGGATCCCATTGCATTCACAACATTTTGCTGCTCTTTTCTGCAGTTCATAATAAATGTGTTAAAAAGTCACAAGAAAGGACACTTAAATTTTTTGTGTATTATACTTTAAGAAAACGTCACTTCCTTACGTTTTCTTTCCAATTCCCCAGAAAATTGTGCCAAACATTAGAGCAGTGACAAGTGTGAAAAAGAAGCGAACTGCATTGTACTCTGGGTTTCTCCAATATGACCAGTTCTGCTTCCATAGGCAAGCCCAAGTCTGTGTCAGAAAGGACTGTGAGAATTGCGATTCAAAGTAGACATCCTTTGAGCCTGGAGCCGGTGTGCTAATTTCCTTGATCACTGCTTGATTTTGCCTGCACCAAGATGACACCCACTCATAAATCTCTTTCATTTTATTAGTTAATACTAGAGTTTATTTTCCTACCTGCTCAAGTCAGGCTGGATCAAGTTCAGGAATGTTTCAAAAATGTGGTCAGCACTTTTAAGAATATCATGACAATTTTTATAGAAAAAATCATTTGATGGGTTTAACCATTCATTTAGTAGTTATAATGTTTTTATTAATTTATAGAAACATTTTTTTTTAATTAGGAATAAGGCTGCCATTTGTTTTGATTTCCTATTCTCTCATGCGACAATTCTGAATATTGCCAAGCATTTTTCTTTTGTAGTATGTATTTTAGTTCTAGTTTGTTTAGTTTCTTTTATTTCACCTCTGCCTTACCTCTTTTTAATTTTTTTTTATAAAGCCTGTATCTGCATCACTCTTGAGAGAAAATTGAAGAAAGCGTTTTTGGTCTGAACCATATAGAAAGGTAGAGACTTGGAGAAATTATTCAAATAAATAATATCACAATTGGGGTAAAGAATGAAGGCTACAAAAATCTGAGGTCATGAAGTGTGATCTTTTGGAATAATTACTGCTAGCATTAAGTTAACCACTTACTGATAGAGAGATGAATTCTGGTAGACGTCTGCAAAATCAATCCCAAAACGCATCTCAGCTCCAACCGAACTTGACTCCAACATCCATGTCGCTGGATTGTAACCTGGCGTGATTTTGGGAACACCTTCAACCGCCTCAAAATAGTCAATTAGATCTTGTGAATTGCGACCCAGAGGTCCTACGTATATCATCTGCCCTCCACGTTTCATCAGCACCAGCTGCAGTTGCATTCCCATTCACAATCTCAGCATATACAGATGTAACTTGTAAATGCATTGAAATTACTAATACAAAATTACTAATACGTACCTCGTCAAAGGATTCAAATATGTCAATGCTAGGTTGATGAATGGTGCATACAACGGTTCGCCCTGTATCCACTGTATTACGAACTGTTCGCATAACAATTGCAGCAGCTCTTGCATCCAGTCCTGATGTTGGCTCGTCCATGAAAATAATTGAAGGATTTGCCACCAGTTCCACTGCAATTGTAAGTCTCTTTCGTTGTTCTGTGGATAAACCATTGACTCCAGGCAGACCAACAAGGGCACCTTTCAAATTGGTTAGCTCTACAAGCTCCATGACTTCATCCACAAACATCTGTATAGCAGTAAATGTCGAATTTTTTATCATTACAACCTGCTGAACTAATATGACAAAAAATTGCAGGTTGAATATAGAAATATATACCTCTCTTGTTTTTCGATCAACTTCCTTGGGAAGACGGAGCCAAGCAGAGTATACGAGGGACTCATATACAGTCACGTAAGGAGAATGGATATCATTTTGTTCGCAGTAACCAGAAATGCGAGCAAAGGTTTCTTGTTTCTTGGGATAACCAGATATGGTAATGGAACCTTCAATGTAGCCTCCAGTTTTCCTTCCTGCAAGAACATCCATCAAGGTTGTCTTCCCAGCCCCACTCACCCCCATTAAGCATGTCAGCACACCAGGCCTGAATGTTCCGCTTACCCCTCTCAATAGCTGGAGTCTGTCTTCTGTTATTCCTTGTTGCTTCATTTCCTGCAGAAAAATAATTATTAACCACCATTCAAAGACAGATTATACAATGAAAATAAAAATTCAAATGGCAAAGCAAACAACTTACAGCGGGCATGTCAACATAATAGTTGACATTGTCGAAGGCCATGGCCAAAGGTTGGAAGGGCAGAACCATTCCTTTCTTTCCACCTTTACCAGAGTCTGAATTGTTTGAGACATTAGTACTATTCCTTCCTTGTGTAATAACCCCTGCAGAAAGAAAATTTTACAATTTTTTACATATAATTTTATTTTTGTAAGTTTGAGAATCCATGAAAGTGGATGGTAATATTTCCTGAAATGTCATAATAGCCAATTACCTCGGGTGCCAGTTGTGGATTCTTTCTTATGTTCCAAGTCCTCTTTAGAAATTAAAGCCTGAGGCTTTCCAATCGCTGATGAAATTGCCAAAGCACGTTATTATCAGGTAAAGAATTAATGATGCAAATGAAAACCAAGTATAGATCAAGTTGGAGGTACTTACGATCAAGATACCGTAATGCCAATGTGTATAGAACATTAAAGAGAACATTGTACCCGACAAGTGCTGCAATGGAGAGCCAATACCACCAGTTGTTAGAAAAGAATCCACGAGAGTGCAATAATTGGACGCCGATGTTATCCTGTAAACATGAAGAGATCATTTTGGTAAGACTAATTTGTATTTGATCAGAAGAAGCAGGTGAAAGAAATAAAAATTTGAAACTACAAACCTTTTCCCATCTACTTGCCAAGAACTCATTTGCTGCAATACCATTTTGAGCGTACATAAGAGGAGATATCCAATAACCCCATATCCACCAGCTTTTAATATCCTCTGTTACAGTTACCAAAACATTCATTAATAACTCTTATTTTTATTCACCAAGCGCTAGTCAGATGATAAATTGTCTTGATGATTTTAAGATAAGTATGTACTTCTGTTGATGATGAATCCTCCGAGAACAAAAATGACCAAGATGGCAAATGAGCCGAAAGTGTTTGCGACTATTCGATCCCGTCCTAGAGCTGCTATGAATCGAAACATCCCTAATGCTGCCTGAGAAACTGCAATGTAAAGCAACAACTGTTGAAAAAACCTGCACATAGAAGAGAAGAAATACTCACATTAGATTTTCAACTACAATAGTAACAGCAGGACAATTTTATATAGAGCTTCAAGAAGCGGTCCTGTTCCTACCTCTGTGGACTTGGGGCAAAACCAATAGTAAAGTATGTCAGAATGATCCACAATAAAGATTCCATAAGGGAAAGAGGAATCCTCATAACCCAAGTAGGAAGAGAGAAGGCCCAGGCAGGGTAAAACTTGAAATCTCTCTGCTTGTAAAATACCGGAAGTTTATCCAGTGTCATTGCCAGTTCTGCCATCCCATTGAACATCACCGTAACCAACCCGAAGAAGAGAGCTCCAAAGTATACACCTCCGTCATTGAGATTTCTTTGATGCATATTAGTTCGAAAGAACACACTCATAGTGATCAAAGCCATTAGAGTTATCTGTCAAAAACAGGTTCCATTCAATAAAATTTCAGCTCTAAATTTCCTATGACACAAACCTCCATAGCTTTAGGAAAATAATCACTAAAGAATATAGAACCTGAAAGGATTTGAAGATATAGATGAAGGAACTCCTCTTCATGAGCAAAATTTCTCTATCAAAACATGCTTTGAAAATCTCTTTTTTGCTTAAACCAAATTTGTCCGTGGTGAGCGCAGCTGGATGAGACTTCTTTTTATCAAATGGAATTGATAATTCGGCATTCATTTTGGCGGCAACATGAAAAGATTGGAATGCATCGGCAAACTCCTTGACAGGAACATAACGGTATGGCTGCCTTGTGTCCGCCCAGTATTGTTCTTGATCTTTAAGAGAAGTCACCTGTTCAAGACCATGGATGGAATTATGGTCACATTGAGTAGCACCTTACCTACTAGCAGCTTACATGTTAATGATTAAATATCATGTTATGAGATTAGCTGTATCGAATATTTAATATCCATTTTCCTTCTAAGAGTAGTGATTCAAAATAATCTATCTCTAAGAGTTGAATACTTCACTTGGTAGTTATTGCGTCGCCTGATGCTCACATAGGCGAAAAGGTAAGATTGAGCCATGCAAAATGTTATAATTATTACAAAAAGAAGATAAATTGTTTACCTCTTGCAAGAAATCTGCAACACCTTTCCTGTCAGGGCATTTAAATCCCATGGACTCAAAGAATTCAAGAATGGATTCTTGTGGTCCTTGGTAAACGAGATAACCTTCAGAAAGTAGAATTACATCATCAAAGAGATCGTATGTTTCAGGGGCAGGTTGCAATAGGGAAATCACCATTGTTGATTTAAAAACATGAACATAATGCCGTAGGCATTTGACAATCTGAAACGTTGTGGAGCTGTCCAGACCAGTGGAAATCTCGTCCATGAAGAGGGCATTTGCTGCTCCAACTATCATCTCCCCCGTTGTAACTCTTTTCTTCTGACCACCCGATATACCTCTCCGCATTGCATCTCCTATCATGGTATCAGCACATATGTCCAACCCCAATATCTGCTCCAACCATTAAGTATTAACCAACTGCAATTTAGATGATCCATTCCTAAAACTCTTTCTTGATGTAAAATGTATTAGAAAAGGTACCTTCAAAACGTAATCCGTGATCATATTGGACTTTTGTCCCTCTATTGCAGTTGCCTGCAACAATATTATACCACCTTCTATGAATACCTCAAATTATACAATTCATTAAAAAAGGCAATTATTCAAAAATCAGAATGTTGCACGCACCTTCATGAAGATATCAATGTCCGGGTCTGGTTTAATTCCCTCTTCTTTCTCTCGCCTCGAAAGCTCGGTCAAAACGTCTATAGAGGATAATTCATGGATGATTCATTACTTTGAAACAGTTAAGGTCAATGAGCATTTGAATTTGAGAGTAAATACAGCTAATAATAACAATACCATATCTAGATCCAACACCCTGGCAGCGGGCAGAAAAGTCTAAGGTTTCCCTCACAGTCATTTCACCGATGTGCTTATCATGTTGACTAATGTAAGCCGATGTCCTTTGAGGCACAAACTCTTCCATGCCATGCCCGTTGTATGTTACTGATCCCTCAACCTGCGCCAATAAGTTGTCAAACTCAATAAATATCCCTTTCATGGGTTTCAATATGGTGTTCTATATCCACACATCTCGAACAACACTTTAATTAATTTTATTCAATATTTACTACATACTCTGAGGCTTTTGTCGAGCTTCCCTGCTAGAGCCAAGAGCAGAGTAGTCTTGCCCGAAGCAGGAGGTCCGAGGAGAAGTGTCATCCTGTAAAATTTCAGATATTTAATGAGGGTTTAGAGGAGAATTTGACATAGAAAACCAAAATAAAATCAAATTGCCGTGTAAGTCAGGATTACCTTCCAGGCTTGATTAGACCGTTGAGATTGTGAAGAATCGTCATGGTTGTCTTGTTTCCTTGGTATATATGAAGCGATTGCAAAACTCCCTAAAAAAGGTATAAAAGCGGAATCGTTAAGCTGAACGCAACCTCGCCAAGAAATATATTTCATCCAGATCCTCTCAATCATAAGCAGCGTGTTTGGATCGAGTAAAATCGGAAAACAGTTTGTTCTAGGCAACTTGAAAAATTAAAAGCGATATCCTATAATAATTTCTTTATCAGGGCAATTATGTTATCAAGAAATCCTACCTCCGCCATATTTGCTGTCCAGTTAAAGAGCGTGGGCAAGGCTCTGCCCCCAACATGAACATCAGCATCCACATTCAGATGCTCGTAACGCACTTCAACTTCCGGCAATTTAATCCCAACTCTGCATACCAAGCACAGCCATCCCAGAAATGTTAATAATGTTTGATCAAATACAGTACCCATTGTATTTTCGGATCTGAAAAAACATATTTTGAAGGTTCCAAGCAAACCTGTCGATTCTTTGACGAAGCCTCTGGAGGAGGCGTTCATTGTCCTCGTCTGCAACTTTGACAAGCCTGTCGAGCAATTGCTGGCGAGTCTCGAGCTCTATATGCGTTACGTCAACCTCATCAAGCCCTCCTTTCTCATGATGCACGTTTTTAAGAATGGAAGTTCTGAGGCGATCGTAAGTGGGGAGCTTCTCGATGGCTGCCCATTTAAGAGCTTCCTCGTCATCTTGGCGTTGTGTGGAGTGTGAGAAAACACTAGTGCTTCGTTCGAACAGTCTGGTGCTTCCCTGTCGCAGGCTGCCCGTCCACGACTCGCCACCATCTAATTTGATCGATGTACTCATCAGCCCGCCAATGCAGATGAATTCTGAATTGTTAAGAGGACAGAAACACAGTCGATTCCCAAATACTTGCTTTCCAGCTGCTTATATGATGGCTAAACTGTTGATGTTGTGGCTAAAGAAGAGATGAGTATATATACAGCAAAAGAAACATCACTCGAAAACGGGAGACGCCCATGCAACGCATTTGATACGACATTCCGTTTTTCTGGAAGGAGAAATTGAACGATCAACACATTCGTGGAAAGAGCGAGAAAAGAGAATCGTATGTATGCGCCCGTCAGACTGGACTTGATAAAATCAAACTTCTAGTAGAAACTTAATAATTATTATACTGCCGTAGGCAGATAATTAAGGCATCAAAAAAACTATTTTCAATATCTTTGTAGACCAATGACAGAAATCCATCTGTCATTTCACATGTTGCATATATAGTTTTCTAAAAATATATATTTATCTGAATTTTTTAAAAACATTGATTTAATATTCTGATTGGCTGAAACAAATTTATAACCATATCAGTATTTTTTGATTAAATAAATCAAGAATTTCCAAATTTTTTTGATTTCCTATGGTTTCAACATCAGAAATTATGTGACAGTAAATATTGAATGCAAACATTTAACAATCCTGACAACAAACATTAATTATTCCATTTAAAAAAATCAGAGTATAGATTATGCAAGCACTTGCAATTACTGAATGTAATTACTGTCGCATTGATTCATTTTTTGTTTCGATTAATATGAGACTTGGCTAGCTAAAACACATGAAAAATGCGGTTCCCGATTGAAGGTCCTGACTAGACTGGTAAGTGGTTTCAGAACAATATGCTGTCCATTTTCTTTGATCTCATCAAATTCTGCAGTTGTAGTGTAGGCATTATTTCATTTCAGCTGTATAACAGTGCAGCTGTGTTCCGAAGATTGTTCTCTTGGAGGATTGTAAATTTTAAGGAGTTTCTGCAAGTTGTCACTTATTTCATGCATTGCATGTTTTCCTGTAACCGGTGCTTCATCGCCATCTCGCATTTTGGTTTCTGTTTTTGCATGGGACGAGCAATTAGTTGGGTTCTATATTGTATTATTCAGAATGTGAATGATTTATTCCCCTGTATGAATATTTGTTGTGGGAAATACAAAAATTGTATCGTTTGGAAGTTTATAAGACAAAAATGGACGAATTTCTGTCTTCAAGATTCGTTTACTGCAAATAATTTTAAATTTATTTGATTAAAAACAAGGGAATTTGTTTTTTTTTCCCCTGAGATTTAAAGATTTTCTGTTCTTAAAACTAATTGTGGAGTGGCCGCTTGAGGAGATGACACTCCTCGCTTTAGATTCAGCATTTCTTCTGCAACTGTACGTTTTAGAGGTTACAGAATTTTAGCAATTTACATGTACAAAATATATTACTGTAAGTGTACATTTTACAGGCTCCAACATATTGCAAGTGCACAATTTAGAGACTGCAACATTTATGAAACATTTAGGTTATTTATAGGCACCTTGAGGTGAATGTATAATCCTAAATCATCTCCATGGGAGCTCACATTAATTATGGTATGGCCAACTCTCTTCTTCAACGGCTCATTTCTGGTTTTCCTTAGCACTTTCACAGATGGTTTTTCCTAATCTTACACAGCCTGGAACGCTCCAGTCACAATACTGGAGGTCTGAGGGATTTGATAAGACTTTTATTTATTCTTTTTTGTGTCCGATCCGCAGACTTAACAGGATCCTCATCTACAGTCTAGGTTGAGATTGATCACCATGCCTCGATCGCCAATCCAACCAACTATGGTTGCGTCACAAGAGTTTTTCTAGATCTTCACAGAGCTATCTTTCTGGTGGCTGCACCCTATCCAAACATTTTGAGTGTGGGAAGGGTATTTGTGGGATTTGGAGTGGGCATTAACTCCTTTGCACATTTCAGAGGCCTCAGCAGCAAAAAACAGGGGATCTTTAGTCATTGAAATAGCTTTTCTCATAAATGCTTGGATTCCCCAGGTTTTGTGCTTTTTTGTAAATTGCGCTCGAGCTCTTTTTCCTGAATCTCTTGATTGATTGTATGGATATTGTACATGCATCGGAAACTGTCGAGAGTCAAATTTAAGAATTCAATGAGGAGGTGGGATGTTTTGAGATGGCGTTAGCTGCTATAGCATCTTTTTGCTCCTTAATTTTTTAGTTATCTCGACACAATTTCTGAGTATTTTTTTCAGTGTCCGAGTTTTTTCTTAATTTCTCAATTTTAACTATTAATTTTTAGATGAATATCAAAAAGCGAGAAATGAAAAGATGAGAGAAAAAATTGATTCGTTAAAGTGCTAGAGTTTTTCTACACAAGGCTTTGATTTTTTTGATCGTCTTAACGATCAAGCCCACCTAAAATGTATTGGATGAACAATTTAGTGTCCTGGCTGCCAATTAAACGGAAAATCCCAACGCCACAAATAAAGGGATTCAAGATGATTTAAAAATTGAACCATAGCTCTCAAGATTGTGAGCCAGATTGAAGCCATCGGTGTTGCGTGTGAATGGGTAAAGACTGTGTTCAAATGTTGGTTTGATAATTCTTCATGGATTCTAGGATGAAATTTAGTCATATAATAATAAATCAGTCTAGAACTTTCTTTGTGACTAATATCGATCCAAGTTTACTTTTTCTATTTTATCTTTTTCTTGTTGATTTGGGAATGCACAGCAGTGACAGAATAGATTTGAAATTCCAGATTTGACTGCTCGCCAATTCCGTTTGCAGATTTGAAATTCCGTTTGATTTTTTTTGAGTTACTCAACGAGACATTGGAATCAGGAGAGAAAGTACCTAGTGCCACTTCCTTTGTCTATTCAAAAATAAAGTAATTGGGGAATGCGCAGATAAGACTAGTTAAACATATTCACACGAGAATGCACACTTGCACTAGTTTCGTCTTGCATTTGTGCCAAGTCTACATTAAACCCACTCCGAACGACAATGCACAATTGCATTCGTTTGGTCTTGCGTCAGATCTGTCCGAACAAATTATATTAATTGATTTGGGGATGCACAGAATACAATGGCACTTTCTTATATGAATTGCACTGGGTATGCAGATTTGAAAATCCAGATTTGACTGCTCGCCAATTGCCTGGATTATGTGATCGTCATATCTGCCCAAACACATTAAATTAATTAATTTGGAAATGCGCAGAATAGATTTGAAATTCCAGATTTGACTGCTCATCAATCCCGTTTGCAAATTTAGGAATGTATTGCAGATTTCAAGTTTTGTTTGGCTGCTCACCAATCCACCATCCACTTTACTTTACTGCTCAAGGTAAGGATATTGTCTTCAACTCATCCACTTTACTTTACTTTTACATACGGTGCAACAAGTGTGCCTGCTACCTCCCTTGCCGCGTCAATTTCCTTCTCGCAGTCGTGACACCAGTACGATAAAGTCGCCACTGAAGCAAAACTGGCCCCTTCTATTGCATAATGCTATCAAAATTTTCTGGTCCTACTTTCTATTTTTCTGGTTCCTTAATAATAATAATAACAAGAACCCTTTGTCATGCTTTCTTGTAGGTTTCATATTTGGAATTAAAAATCTTTGTGATCTCTTCAGACAGAACCTGCCAGTTTTTATCATATTGGCAGTTATTATCAGGGTGGTATGCTACTATGGCTTTTCGGAGAGCTGCTTTAACATTATCTGGAGTAGCAACCCATCAGTGTCTTTCTCGGATCTGGATGAGTGTGCACTTCATAAATGAACTGCAAGAAAGACTCTACACTCTTTTCCCGTTTTTCTTAATCATATCAATTGCTTCACGCAAATTCTCAGGCATCAAATTCATTCTTCTTGTCATGTTCTCTTTTCTCTTCATCCACAATATTTTTCTGGTGTTCACGGACCTTCAATGATGAGTACTTATACCAGTTAGAGTCTGCTATGCGAGGGCACATGGTGGCGAGGGCGCATAATGGCAATTTTGGTGCTCTCAAAGTGGTAACGATGGGCCTGATTTTCCAATTTCAAAACAGAGGAGTATAGCTTGCCAATTCGGCTTAATGTAATGGCTTCACTCTTCAAATCTTTCTCTTTGCTGATCAAATGGCATCCCAAACAAGCTCCATGCTCACTACTTCCCCATCAAATAAATCTCTATTAAGTAATTCATCCATTCTTCAGACCGTAATTTTGATGACATCAGATTTTGTTGAGGCCGTTTAAACGATTTGAGAGCCTACTATGTGCCTGCTCATTTGGCAAATAGGTATTGGTCACTGTAGTTTCAGTCACTTGCAACAACAGCATTTGATAAAACATCATCATTTTCTGATGGAACCTCAATCCCTATACTAGAGCTCCCATTTTGGCGCACTCTGATATTATCTTCGAAGGCTTCTGCATTTCACCATATAACTGCAAATAGTATTTTTTTCTGAAATTCCTTGCCTTTATCAACAAGCCCATTTTCGTATGTCATAAAACATCTCAGACCAGATATGTGTGCCTTCTCGTTAACTCCTCTTCACAACGGTGCCGACTACATCTGATAGAAACCTACGATTCAATATTTTTTGGTGGTTTTCCATCCATAGCTCTCGTTTTGACACATGCTGGGAGGATGTTGGCAGGGGCTGACAGAGTATATGACAATCTGCCTGCCAAATTCAACAACTATCAAAGCATGCAAAAGGTGTCAAATATTGTTGCGATTAGCTTTACACTTGCTGCTTGTCTTTGCCTAGAAATCCCCAAGGCTTTTTTGGTCGGCCCCTACAGTCCTTTGAACTTTGAAACGCCAATTTCCCGAGGCATGTTGTCAGATAATTCTCATGCCTGTGTAATTTAGATTACTTCATTTTTTCTATGTTGTAATTTCAGTTTTCTGCACTTCAACTCCAATCTTCAAGTTAGGTGCTTTTAGTTCTAGACGTCATCATTGTGTTCACAAAACACTTCCTTTTTGGTCAACTTCCCTATCAGCCTCTTAACCTAGTTCACAAAGTTTATAGTTACTAAACTAATTTTCGAAACAGAAGATAATATCTATACATTTTTTGTTTTTTGCTGAATTCTATTCGTTTGAAACAATTACACCATATATGTTAATAAACAGTAAGGCTTATTCCTTGACTGCCAACTTGAACAAATGGAAATTTCTCCCAAAACATTTTATTGAAGGTATATAATACGTTCATGCAACTAGGCTTCTCGCTTTCGCTTAAAACAAAAAAAAAAAATGCTTTATGGGAGAAATCCATGTCTTCATGTCTTTCCATAGCAGAACAACTTGACGTGGTTTCTGCTGGTTTTTTATCTGCTCTGAAAACTATGCGAAGCACAACATGCAGCTGGGCGACCAAGATTTTCTTTTCGCAATGAGAATCGGTTTAGTATCATGTGCATTTAGTTCTTTCCGTGTGTCTCTGCAACATCGAAGTTGATGTGTGCATGTTTTTTTGCAGGGAGTCAGCATATTCAAAAAGTGAATAGTGTAGCGAACATCAATGTGCGAAACCCCGTCTCTGTTGCCATAATCCAGGCTTTCAAAGTTGAACTCAACAAATATACGCTCCAGGTATGGCATGCTATATCTTTTTCTCTTGACAGTATGTGCTTTCATTGTTTGGAATTCTCTTTCATGCTATGGGGATTCTGCTCTCCCTGTTGCTACTTTTTTTGCTATTGGACTGAACAAAAACCAAAAAAACTATGGCTGCCATGTGCATTTCTCAGAGGGCTATGTCCCCGCGAACAAGAAACCAGCTCACATTGATGACATGCTAAAAAAACATAACCTTTTTAGAGACATTGCATTCAAGTATAACGTGGGCGATTGCTTATTTGATACATTTGTTGTTTTGTTACACTTTCGTTATACCTCTATTGAACTCCGAACTGGAATCATAGACCACTTCTTGCATTCTTTGCATAGAGGGCAATGCAGATGCTTTTAAATCGCTCCATCTAGAATTAGATCGTGACACCCTTTACGCCCGCATCATATCCACGATGCGCAAACATATTTCCGTCGGATGTGACTTTCGAATGCCCATTGCAAATGCAACCGAGATTGGTCTATGGGGCGACAACTTCTGTATAAACTGGTTAGCAAAATGGCTTAACATACCGATATGGGTCTGGTCGAAAACAAGAGGCAATAACTATTTCCAATTCAATGCACAAAGCCATCTGCTTCCATTCTGTGTGTTGTTTCATGATGCAAACCCTAGTTGCGGCCACTATGAGCCATTGTATTGGAAAAAAACTCGCTTCTCTCACACTTGAAACAAACACGATTTCTGACTCTTGTATTGCACTTAAGACTAATTGGAACAATGTTGACCGTAGTCTGCAGAATGCAGGCCTGCGCAGAATAAAACATGCTACTTTAAACTGTGGTGAAAGCCTATTCGACTCTGTTTGTCAATTATGCAATCGTGAATTTGACGTTCATTGCCTGAGGCGATATGTTGCACAGTCTTTTTGCAATGCATATTTGTCCCAGAATTTGCATGCTTTGTCTTGCTTGCAAAATTACCTTCACGTTGCTATAATTGAAAACATACCGCACATTGCAAATTGGCAAGGCTTTATTATAAACATTGCCACTCCCTATAACAATGGAAGAATTGAAGGAAATCAATTTTGCTTACAATGGTTGTCGATCATTTTTAATGTAAAAATACAAGTATGGGATGCACAAACCATTACCATTGTCGAAGTGTATTCTGGTTTATCAAAACCAGCAACCACATACAATCTTTTGTGCTTTTTTGCAAATGAACGTCATTCTCATTATGAAGGTTTGATTCAAGCATCGCCAACTACGTTCACTACTTGTACTTCCTTTTTGCATGAGAAGACACAAAGATCGCAATCAACCAATTCTTTGCGCAAGATGAAACATGAAATACGAACCCAAAAAAGCAATAAATGCTCACAAACTTCGAAACACTCCAATGACCAAAAAAAAAAAGTGATAAACCACTCTAGAATTTCGCTTCGCTGTCTTAAAATTGAAATTCGCCAAAATGGAAACAAGCAATCGAAATCTAAGATTTGTATACACAATTTCAAAAAAAAAATTAATGATACGCCAATACATGGTTGTCCAGTTTGTAAGCAATTGAAGTTCAAGTCCAACATGACTATGTTAAAAGATCCAGAAAAAAAAACATATTTTGATCTGAGCAAAGACGAAAAATTAAAAGAACAGAAAAACATATGTGTTGATTGCTACAGATGTTTGAGAAATGGAAGATTGCCAAAACTTGCATCGCCTTTTTGCATAGAATTGAACTCCGAGATTGCTTCTGTAGCGGTTCTTACTGATCTTGAAGAGAGGCTAGTTGCTATGAGAATAGCATTTGCACAAATAAGGCATTGCACACATAGAAAACCACAATTCACCTTGAAAGGAGCCATAATAAACGTGCCTTCCAATGTGGATATAATACAAAAAGCATTGCCAAGACATGTCAAGAAACAAAACTATTGTTGTCCGAACTCAAACGTCGTTTACAATACAAAGATGCCTTTCATACAGGAAATGTGCGACCTAACGCCATCATGAAAGCATTGCATCAACTTTGCAAAACAACTTTGTACCGTATGGAAAAAGTTCATGTCAATAAAGAATGGATTCGATTCCTTCCATCAATTACTGATGTTGACTTCGACAATCAAACAATTTCAAGCAATAGTGATACGGACGAAGAAAGTGACAACGAATACATCAGTGATACTTTAGTCCATCGATTTACAAATGCGCAACGCATTGTTGACCTGCAAGATAAGGTAATACAAATTGCTCCGGCAGAGGCTCAACGTCCACTTGGTATATTCCAAGATAAATTTTCAGAGGAGATGAACTTTCCCACTCTTTTTTTTGGTGAACCTCGTCACGCAAATGCTGTGAAATCAATTTCTTTTCACAAAATTGCTCGATGGGAGGTCTTGCATACTGATCGGCGATTTTCTTATCATATTGCCAACTTGTTTTTCAAAGCAATAAAGATCATTATTGCCCAAGTGCGAGCATGCATTTGGGTTCGGATTCGAAAAGGGCAACTGAAAGGAAGAAAGCTCTTAGCAAAAGATGTTAAATACAAGCCCAACCTAGAAAAAATATTGAAATCCGATATTGGATACATCGACTTCAAAAAAATACGGATTTCCCCAGACTACATGCAACAACTAAAAAAAAATGTTTTTGCCATGATACGACAACTAGGACCCCCAACATTTTTTTTGACCTTTTCAAGTGCCGAGCATTGTTGGAAACCCCTTTCACTTGCACTATCAAACCTATATGACCAACATATGCAATCTTCTCCTATTGGAAAACAACAACCTAGTGATTATAATGACAAAAACTTTCACATCAAACACGATCCAATCACATGTACTCGCTACTATAAACATCGGCTAAACGCACTCAAAAAATTGTTGTGTGACGATAGCACATTCTTTGGAGACATTGCTGACTATTTCTGGGTTACTGAATTTCAAAGCCGGGGAAATGCCCATAGCCATTGGTTGGTATGGACAAAAGGTGCACCTGTATATGGAAAAGACAAAAACCCGTCCATTTCACACTTTGTCGACACGTACATAACTTGTAACACAGAATCTTTTGCTCCTAAAGTAGCGAATTTGCATGAACATCACCATACACAGAGTTGCAAAAAAGGCAAACAAAATAAATGCAGGTACAATTTCCCCCAGCCTCCAATAAAACAAACACAAATACTTGAACCACTAGAAACCACTTATCCATCGGTATCTGAAAATGCAAAACACATTTTCTCAATTTTGGCAAAGAAACGCTATGACAGCTCATTCTCCTTTGCTATGTTTCTAGATGATTTGAACATGAATGAAATTGAATACATACAAGCTATCCAAAGCACTATCAAGCGGCCAACACTATTCGTGCAAAGAAAACCATCACAAGTATGGAGCAATACCTTTTCAAAAAAAATGCCGCCGATATGGAAGGCGA
This sequence comes from Taxus wallichiana var. yunnanensis, assembly GCA_018340775.1. NCBI lineage: Eukaryota > Viridiplantae > Streptophyta > Pinopsida > Cupressales > Taxaceae > Taxus > Taxus wallichiana. The sequence goes on from CM031235.1 coordinate 133,961,078, forward strand.
ATACAGATGCACAGTTTATCCTTAATGCATATGCAGCTGCAACTTATGTGAGCTCGTACATGACAAAAATCGATAGATCGACCACAAAAGCATTCAAAAGAATACGTAAAGAACACTACACATCGTGCATTGATGCAGTCCAAATGATACAAAAATTATCTAATGAAATGCTTAATTCGCATCAGATGTCTGCACAACAAGCAGCACATATTGTTTTGTCAATACCGTTACATGGTAGTTCTAGGAAATGCATGTTCATAAACACTTCTTGTGCTGAAGACCGAACATTTATTTTGAAGCATCCAAAACAATTGAATCAAGAACCTGATGACTCCGAAAGCATTATGTGTCGATCTATCATAGACCATTACATTGCACGGCCACAAGCAATTGTCGACATTTGCCTTGCTGATTTTGTTTCTGGATATACTAAGGATGGCAAACCAGATTGCAAAAAAGGCAAAGAGCGTGTAATCCGGTTTGTCAATTACAACAAACATGTGGACAAAGAGAATTATTGTCGAGAGAAGGTCTTGTTATATGTTCCATTCCAAAATAGCGAGGAAAGCCTCAAGAAAGGCATATTGACATGGCAAGATGCATACATTTTCCATCGTAACACTATATGGCGAAATGAGACACGCTTTGTCCACAATATCAACAATACATGGGGTGACATAACATCAGCCCTTCAAGACATAAAGAATGAAGCAAACAATGATTCCACAACATTCTCTTTCCAACAACAAACTGAACCAGTCAACGAAACATATGACATACGTCTAGATCTTCCTTTGTGTCATTCGATACCACCCAAAAAAAAAACTAAACTGTTTGAAATCGGAAAACATCCATTCATCTCCGATAACGCACTGTATCACAAAAAAATGAGAATGTTAAACAAAAAACAACAAGAAATCGTAAAAGACATTGCACTGAAAAAACATATTGATCCTACAACTCCTTTGTATCTCTTCCTGACGGGGGTGCAGGAACAGGAAAAACATTTACTGCAAAAATGATCTTCGAGACTTTGATTCGTATCTATAGCAATTCTACTAAAAGTGATCCACTAAAACCAAAAGGTCTCATTTTGGCGTTCACAGGAAAAGCAGCATACAATGCTGGAGGCACAACATTCCATTCAGCACTCTTTTTTCCGTTTAACAAGTCTCTGCTGACACCGCTGGGCGCTGAACGACTAGATACATTGTCAAAGCACTATCAACAATTGCAACTCGTCTTTATAGATGAAATATCGCTTGTCGGTGCGCAATTACTATATCACACTGACAATCGACTAAGGGATATAAAACAAACGCCCACAGTGCACTTCGGGAACATTGACATGGTCTTTTGTGGTGATTTCTACCAGGCCCAACCTGTCAGCGACTGCTTCGTATTTGAACCACCTCGTATAGACAAACAACCGATTCCATATGGATTTTGGGCTGACAAGGTCAAGGTCTATGAATTGACTGAAACAATTAGACAAAAGGACCAACTCTTTGTTTCCATCCTTAATAGAATTCGAACATGTTCGCACACATATTCTGACATTTCATACCTCAACAATAGGTGTCACAGACCACCGCCGAATGATCCTTCTTTTCCGTACCTTTTTTTAAAAAACATAGATGTCAATGGCCATAACAAGAAAATGCTTTCACAAATGCCTGGAGAGGAGATTGTCATCAACGCAATTGACGAACAGGATTCTTTGTATGATGAAACAAATGCATACACCAAGACAATTTGCCTTCCAAAGACAATTGCTTTTAAAAAAGGCATCTTGGTTGAACTCTTTGCTGGTAACTATGATATCCAGGACGGATTGGTCAACGGGTCAGACGGCACTTTTGACGCTTACACTACTGCCAAAAATCAGGACATCATATGGATCCGGTTCAACGATTTGAGCATTGGCCAACATCAAATTGCCAAGCATGCACACTTGCGTCCCGCCAACATTGACCCACAATCTGTGCCTATCTTACGAATTGCAAAGCCTTTACAACACTCTCCAAATAAGAAAACTTTGACAATTCGTAGCCAATTCCCTGTCCAGCTTGCATGTGCCCGCACGATACATAGATCCCAAGGACTTACATTAGACGGACTTGCCTTTAGCCCACTTGGGGTGGCGAGACATGGATTGACTTACACAGCGCTATCGCGTGTAAAGAGTATAGAAAGCTTGTATTTGCTGCAACCATTGACAAACAAAAACTTCAACATAAGAAATCAAGTTACTATTGAAATGAATCGCCTTGAATCCCAAGCACAATGGCAAGTTCAAAATGATTTCTTCTTGGCTGATATCCACCCATGCATTTTACTTTGTTCTTTGAATACCCGAAGCCTTCATGCTCATGTAGAAGACATCATACACGACTTTAGCCTAATGCAATCTGACATATTGTGCTTACAAGAAACACACATATCTGATAGCAATGCGCACAATCTACTTTCAACCTTCCATAACATACACACACATCATGTACACGGTATAATGATTTCCGCTAAATTGCATATACCATTTCTGCACACAATGCAATTCCATGGCACAAAAGTAGAAGCATTGCTTGCTGTTGTTCATCTCCATGACAAACAGTTAACAATTATAAATCTTTATGCAGCTCCAAATGCGACACTTCACAATATCCTTGCAATTATTGATCGAGCTTTATCGAATTCATCTGAACAACAATGCACATACATATTTGGAGACTTTAATATCGATATGCAAAAACATAATAATACTACTGACCTTTTACATAAATACATGTCCAATTGCAACTTTCATTTTTGCATCGCAAAGGAAAATCCATTCACTAAAAAACATATCGACCACATATGGTCAAATTGCAATAGCTCCAGCCACATATTTCAAAGACATGTATATTGGACTGACCACTCTGCCATTTTCCTTGCACTTGACGTGGACAGCTAAAACTTTATTTTCCCGACTTCAACCAAAGCAACTTCGCAGTTCCGTAGCATTTTCCTGCACTTACAAATTTTCTACCCGCTCTTACTTTCACAAGAACTATTTTTTATTTTTTCCATGGCAACAACTATCATCGATTTCACAACAATTTCAGGATTCTTAAGGTATTCAACAAAAAACTTATTGTTAAACATATTTTCCATCGCTTCAAAAACTATGCATTTTTTTTAATACTCCAATAATATCTGCTACTAGTAATATTACATTATACAAATGCTATATCGGCCTCCGACTCTTTGACTGTGACTTATGCTCATACTTGTTCCTTCTTGCAACAACCAGTTTGTTTAGCAAAAATCTTGCATTTCATCTAGTTTGACAACTGAAAAAAAAGGTGCGCTCCTTGCTCTTTGCCATGGTTTTTCGATGCGAACCACTTCCATGGAAGCTCTATACATTGCCTATTTGTATTCCATTGCAAAAAAAACTATGTCTTATAACACTATCACACCTTTTTATCTTCCAGAATTTATTCCTGAAAACAACAATCCATTCTCTTTCATTTTTTTTTGCTAACAAATTGGACTGTGTTCTTTTCTCTGCACTTACTGGAATTCATTTTTCTAATATTCTTCCCAGGACAACAAGATGAAGAGGAACTTGGAAACCATTTCCGCGAATGAACCGCCACAAAAGGAAGCAAAGACGTAAGAAATTGCAGATATCTTGTTGACCGTCACTTTACAACTTGCTATATCGTTCATGCAGTTACATTCTATTTTGCAGGCAGCAGACGCTTCCATGTACACCTACATCGATCGATGACCTCAACAGTCGCAAGGTCGGCTTTCATTTTTTTTTTCTAACAAATTGGACTCTATTCTTTTCTCTGCACTTACTGGAATTCATTTTTCTAATATTCTTCCCAGGACAACAAGATGAAGAGGAACTTGGAAACCATTTCCGCGAATGAACCGCCACAAAAGGAAGCAAAGACGTAAGAAATTGCAGATACCTTGTTGACCGTCACTTTACAACTTGCTATATCATTCATGCAGTTACATTCTATTTTGCAGGCAACAGACACTTCCATGTACACCTACATCGATCGATGACCTCAACAGTCGCAAGGTCGGCGCTTTGTTTCAAGGGGATGTCGTTGTTGCATACAAAGCAATACTCAACAAAGACCTGAACAAAGAGCTTCTACGCATAGATTTAACCGACAAAGAAGGTGAAATGACCGTCACGCTAAACGTGACTGGACAGCAAATTGAGGCACATCAAACAAAACTTCTACCATCCAAAGGAGTCAGCATAAAAGAATTCAACATAGCGCCAAAGACCAATTACGATCGTGGAGATTGTGACTACATTCTTCTCTTGAATAACAACAGCACCATAGAGAACATACCTCCAGTTTGCAACGAGTTCAAGTTCATACCGAATACTTCAATAAAACAGCTCCTTCGTAGCACAGATAACTATACAATTGGGACACTTGCAGCTGTTGTCGCTGCTGCCCGCAAGTCTGGAACACAGTTTGTCTTTGAAATTAAGGATGGCCTCTCCATAGAGGACAAAGCACAGGTATCTTTTCCTCCTTCTATTATCTCTGTCACTTTGCGTCCCTTTGCTTGTTCTTTTTCACTGTGAACAAATTGACCATTCTAACATTTCATTGGTTACAAGTTATACTTGTACGAGTCTTTTGCAGCCTTGTTTGATACAATTGAACAACAACTCCATAGAAAACAAGTTCCTATATATTTGTTCAAGAACATTGTCAAGCGAAACAGCCCGGACAAGGCTTTGAGAACTTGCCAATCTACATTTATCGCCCCCCTGAGGACTGAACAAGCACTCCAAGATATGCGCACATTGTTGACTGCAACAACAGAGGTGAGAAAATTCAAATTGCAGCGGACTGCCATTCAATACAGTATTCCATTTCTGCAATACTGAATATTATCTCTTTCCTCTTCTTTGCCATTTCTCAGGTGCAAGGTGTATTAAGAGCCTCCAATGTGTACTCCAAGCCGTTTCAAATTGTATGCACAAAATGCAACTTTGAAGTTCAAGACCTTCTTTCATTGCAACAAACAACAATCACGTGTACAAATTGCAACCAGGAGAGCGCTTTTCACCATAGCCACCGACTGATCTGTGATTTAAGAACATCTGCATCGACTATCAAATGCACTCTTGCTGGTCATTTGTTGTGCACACTACTGCCTCTTCTGGCTGAAACAACTCATGAAAAGTACATACAAAACAAAAGCTCCATTGTACATCTCCTCCGAAGTTTTGCTCTGCAAGGAAGTTTCACGCTTGATCAAACCAACACCATTGTCAGTGTCAACACTGATATCCACCCATAAGGTTTCTACCTTCCCGCATTTATACTATCGCAGTTTTTTCATTTACGAAATTTTATTTATTGCTAATGTCCCCATTCTCTTCACCTTTGCAGATGCTTTGACAGGCGCATTGTACAAACTTTTGCCAGCTTTGTTTTGCGATCCAATGCTTCCCATGTAAATAATATAGTGCTTGTCTCTTTAGTTTTCTCAAGTTCAAGAGCATCTTTTCGACTTGGTTTTCATTGCACAGTCGTTCCTGGATATAGCATTTTGCTGACCAGCTTTCGTACTGTTCAAAAAGACCTACTCTGTCATGTCCATTGTATAGAAAACAATATCAATATTGTATATGAAAAGTCATACTGGCTAGCACCTTTTTTTGGCATTTTATCTTACCTTTCTACACATCGTTCATATGTTTGTTGCATTGTCATTTTCCGTACTTTCACTTTCGATTTCTGGAATGCACAATTTATATCGTGTTCATGGTTTCAGTTCCATACATGTTCTTGCATACCAAAGTTTGCAACCCTGGTTGAACTGCTTCCACCTGTGAATTGCATCCTTGCTGCATGGAGAATAAGAGCTGTACAGAAACTCAGAAAATATTCAGCGCTCCCAATGACGTCCACATTAATAATGTCCAATAACAACATACGAAACTCCAACCTATCGTATATCCCCTGAATTTGGTCCTGGAACATAAAAAAATGATCAGACAGAACTCTCATACCTTATCCTATGTATAGAAAACAATATCGGTATTGTATATGCATAGTCATACTGGTTAGCACCTTTTTTTCGCATTTTATCTTTACTTTCTTCACATCGTTCATATGTTTGTTGCATTCTCATCTTCCGTACTTTCAGTTTCAATTTCTGGAATGCACAATTTATACCGTGTTTGTGGTTTGAGTTCCGTACATGTTCTTGCATACCACAGCTTACAACCCTGGTTGAACTGCTTCCACCTGTGAATTGCATCCTTGCTCGATTGAGAATAAGAGCTGTACAGAAACTCAGAAAATATTCAGCGCTCCCAATGACGTCCACATTAATAATGTTTCATAACAACATACAAAACTCCAACCTGTCGTATATCCCCTGAATTTGGTCCTGGACCATAAAAAAATGATCAAACAGAGCTCTCATACCTTATCCTACACAAGGACGTTTTCTTATTACGTATTCCTTTATACACATCCAAATCCAGGCAGAATATCATTCCTCCGGACAACGTTTATACACGGATTTACTAGCCTGACCACAAAAGGGAAGAGCACTTCGCCACGCAGTTTTTTTTCCCAAACATAACAGGACAAGGGATCTTCCACACTCCTTGCAAGCAAGGTTACAAAATCCACAACACATTGAACTTTCTACGAAAAACTCCATAATTTGAACTGAAGAAACCCTTACACTCTTTTCCTATAACCTACTCGCATAATCCATCTACACAAATATTTATTAGAGTCAGTTTGCTAGAACTGAGCATGATAAGATATAACCCTCACCTAATAATTTATGCCATCTACCATTTAAATAAATGAAATCTTGCAATGTTCCTTAACAGACAACTTTCTAACATACATGTGAAGTTTAATTACACATCTCATGACAATATATATCCTACTCATTCATGTTCACTTCCTTTGGTTCTGCTTCACAAGGATACAATTCCAAGTGACTAGAAATACAACCTTAACCATGCAATAGATCATACTTAAATCACAGCAGCAATGATAATGCCCACCAGATGTCTTCGACCGACTTCGCATTTGGTATCCAACAATGTATCTTTCAAATAAAAGCACTAAAGTCGTGAGGTTTATATAACAAAAAAACAAGCATCTATCTTATATCATTTACCGATATTGCCCAAGTACCAAACCTTCATAGAAAATCAGTGATATGGGAGTGTAATATGAATATCTATCTCACAAAAATTAAGGAGAAATCTATGTTAACAAGAATTCCACCCATCCACAAGTTCATGTATTATTTAGGTATCCTTTTTTGGTTCCTTATTGCACGACTTTAGGAGCTTCGCGAAAAACAAAGGTCCAGCTTATTGGAATGAGTTGCGTCCGGCAAATCGGATTTCAGATTGCGGGAAACAACCGGCGCGAAGCGTGATGCTTTCATGCTTCCAACTTCTGAAAACCCGCTACAAAGCAGCAAATCGGGTTTCGCGTTTCGGGGACCATCCAACACGGAGCATGATGTTGCGATGCTTCAGAGTTTTCCATATGTTTGGTATATAGTTTCTCAAAAATATATATTTATTTAATTTATTTTTTGTTTTGATTTGATTTTTTGATTGGCTGGAATATTTTTATAAGCATTTCTACATTTTTATATTAAAAAAGCAAGAATTTCAAATTTTTTGATTTCATATAGTTTAAACATAAGAATACTCAACTTTGAATACTGTGCAATAACGCTGACATACACAATAAATTCTGCAATTAATGTATTTAAATACTCCATAAAAAATTATACCATTTTATTTCCCATAGCATGTGTATAAAAAAGCAATCTCCATAAATGGTTCATTGTGTATGTCAGCTTGATTTGTTCCCAGAGAAACGGGTTCTTCAAATTGATTTGTTTCAACAATACCGCCATCCTTGGATGCAACACTCTAAATCCATATTGATCTATGAATATCATCATTTTCCTGCTTCCTGACAACGCATAATTACTCAAACTGAAAAAGCCACCAAAACCTACTTTCAATTCAAATTTCCCAAGGAGACCCGTAGATTTCATAGGATTCTAAGGGGAAACAACAACTATAACAGAATGCGCTAGAGCCCAACACATGTTCAGCTATTTCAAACTCAACACAAAGGCCATATGAAAAGCAGAGTATTGCAAGCTGGTCTTGGATTACAAGGGAATATGTTCGGTGGTGCTAAGCAATCGTTCCAGCATTTCATCATAAATTAGATTGATTGTAAAATTTGATGCTGGAAAAAATTTAGAACCCAAGATATCTTTACAATCCTTTCAACGACCTAGCAATCTCATTACAAAAATCAATAAAGAGTTGATATTTAGCACCAAACGGTATAAGTTATTTGATTTACAAGGATATGTTTGTGGTTTTTAATTATTTGGGGAGTAATTGTCTAATGTTATATTATTTATTTATTTAATACTTATAAACAATAAAAAAATGATACTATTTTAATTTATGGGAATGGTTTGAACACAATTTTATCTAGAAATCTGATCTAAAATTGTATACACAATGTAAAAACATAAAATTCTTAAAATGTAAATAATTTGACAAAATACTCTAAAACAAGTCATTTTTTAGTTGGAAAACTCCCTAACTAAACAATTAAATGCATCAATATTTAATTAAAAACATTGATTTTACTTCTTCCACTTATGATTAATTTAATAAAATTATCGCTTTTTTAAATGAACCCATATTCTTTCCATATATTGAATGTATCATGTTAAACACTATTTTACAAAAAATTGCTACTTGGGTGGAAATAATAACCCATTAAAAAACATATATGCTTTGTAAGGATAATAAACACCCTATCTAAAATCTTGCAGCGCCTACGAACGCTGGGTAACAAGGAGCACATATAGGGTTCTTCTTGATGCCAATGGACTATAGGGGATGACAATTCCCGCCTAAATTACCTACATTACCCATGGATTGTGTTTTACCCAACTCAAAAATATGTTGTGATTAAGATTGAGATTCGATAAATGTGGGAGGGGGCCCATGTTGCATAATAGAGTGCCTACGTTGTGAAAAGTGCACGGAACAAATTTTGTGCATGCGGTTGCAAAGTGGACAGTGAATAGTGACCAAACATATTCACTTCAAGCCAACAAGTTTGTATTGTTGTACATGATACTTGAATAAAATAATTTGTGAAGCTTCGGAGTTCCGAACACCCGCCACAAAGGAACAAATCGGGTTTCGGGTTTCAGGGAACATCCAACACGAAGCATAATGTTGCGATGCTTCAGAGTTCCGAAAACCTGCCACAAAGGAACAAATCGGGTTTCGGGTTTCGGGGAACATCCAACACGAAGCATCATGTTGCGATGCTTCGGAGTTCCGAAAACCCGCCACAAAGGAACAAGTCGGCTTTCGGGTTTCAGGGAAAATCCAACACGAAGCATCGTGTTGCAATGCTTCGAAGTTCCAAAAACCCGCCACAAAGGAACAAATCGGGTTTCGGTTTCGGGGAACATGCAACACGAAGCATGATGTTGCGATGCTTCCGCGTTCCAAAAACCCGCCACAAAGACAGGCGAGGCTGCCTGTTTATTGCTAATCTAAAACACGGCAAAAATAATATATACAGTATTCACACTAATCTAACCATCGCCGGTTGAGATGAAATCCCGAAATCCAAATTCACACGATTCAAGGATATTGCTTTCGTAAATGAACTGGGTTAGAAACTGTTACAATGAAAGAAGCGCAATAGAAAGGCAATGCGAGAAACGTGTTTTCTTTCAAGTAAACACAGAGCACAAAATAATCATACGAGCTTTAGATCATAAATATAATGTCCGAGATAATTAGAAACACTAAGATTCTTTGCACAGAATAGCTTAAGATCATGAACATAAGAGCACTGTCTTAAGTAAGATATATTCCACAACACAAAGTCTGTCAAATAGTATCAAATCCTATTGTTCGAAATGATTGAAAGAAAACACAAAGTTTTTCTCCTTTCCAATAGCCCCTAAATATTCCAAAAATTCTCGACCCTTTGGAATGTGTTGGTCGCCAAATAGGACTTTTAAGAAGAGCAACAGTCAGGGGACAAGAAGTCCCTCCTCTTTAATGGGAGAGGTTCCCTTATTCAGAGACGAACTTATTTACAAATATACAAAACATGATTTTATGGTGGAACTTGGATATTACGAAAGTGTTTTCCACAAGGATCATCAGTTACAAAAGGACTGAGGAAAGGGAATATGAGGATAAGCAGAAAAGCAACATGCAGAATTATAGATAGCAGAATAATCCTTTATGTATGCGAAGTTGCAATGGATTTAAAACAAGATCGTTTGCATTGGGTGAACCAGATGAGATTACCAGACACAAAGTTCTGTAAATAACCTTCTTCAGATTCATTAATCAAGGACACAAAGTTCCTTCTTGGTTATACAAGATCATTGTATTTGCAAAACCGGACAGTATGCAATCAGAGAGACTAACAAATTAGAGACAAAATGATCTTCACAATATTAAAGGAAAACACAGAGGTGACAGAGATTAGATAGACAATGAATGGAAAGCCCTTTTGTATTGATTTCTTTAAGATCTATTTACACTTTCAGAAAATATGCCAAGTTCTTCCTCCTGGCGAATGGCGTAGAAATGCCGTTATATAGATTACAAATCGGTTACCCTTCGTAACCGTTTCTTTAATCAAGAACCGTTAAGGACTGCCAGCCGCAATACCTCAACCTATTACAAAGAAAACGGAAAAGAAAGGGAAGAGGAGAAAAGAACAAGGAGAAGAAGACAGGTGGCCAGTTACTGAGAGGGACCCACTGACTTCAGAAACCGCTGTTTGAATTTCTTCCACGTCTCAGCTATGTCTTTGCCACGAGGAACCTACGTGTTGGCCGAAGACATGTGTCCAAGATCCAAGACTTTTCTCCATCTCTTTATCAGATTTGACTTGAGTGTGATAATCTCTGCTGGCTTCTTCAATGGCGGACTCGAGCGACGAACGTTCATATCTATCAGTTTGAAAAACAACATATTCGGGTAGCGCGGGAAAAACCAAGTATGAATGGCTTTTGGTTCGCTAGGGACATGTGAGACGCGAATGCGCGAAACACGCGGCTCGGCCGGTTCGGACGAAACAAGGAGAAGACGCACAAATGTATTTTGGGACATTTGGGACAGAAATGTGCGAAGTACGCGGTTCGGGAGTTTCGGCCGAAAAAGGGACAGCTTGCCCGATTTGACTTTGGGACATTCGGGACGAAAATGTGCGAAGGACGCGATTCGGGTGTTTCGGCCGATATTGGAACAACTTGCACTTTTTTGACTCGGGCAGTTGGAACAAAAATGCGCGAAGGACGCGACTCGGGCGTTTCGGCCGAAGATGGGACAGAGCGCACTTTTTAACTTGGGACAGACGGGACAGGAAAGCGCGAAGTACGCGGTTCGGGAGTTTCGGCCGAAAAAGTTCCAACTTGCATTTTTGGACTTTGGGACAGTTGGGACAAAAATGTGCGAAGGACGCGATTCGGGCGAATCGGCCGAAAATGGAACAACTTGCACAATTCTATTTGGGACACTTGGGACAAAATTGCGCGAAGGATGCGGTTCGGGCGAATCGGCCGATCGGGGAACAGAGTGCACTTTGAGTTTTGGGACACTTGGGACAAAAACTTCCGACGGGCCCGAAAAAGGGACAACTTCGGGGATTTCGGCCGATCGGAGAATAGAAGACCCGTTTGAACTTGGGACAGTTGGGACAAAAAGTTCCGACAGGCCCGAAATACTTACAAAATGACCCAAAACACAGATTTTCTCAATTTCACGGCCTTTTTCACACCACCACCTCGACAGAAAAAACACCTAAACTCAAAATTTTGAAATTTTTACTTTTATCAGGGCGGGGAATTTTGAGTGGACAACAGAATGCAAAAGCATCCCTTATTTATAACAGAAAAGAAGTAGAGATAAAATACGGCAGATCCTAAAAAGTAGCATTTTAACTAGAGTTCAGTTTTGCGTGATTCTCGCGCAGGAGATCAAGTCAAAATAGTGATTCAAAAAAATGACGAAACGGAAATGAAAAAGACATGTCAATTTCAAGATTGAAATGACATGAAACATTGAGACTTAATCTGAATCATCATCCTTTGCTCCTTAGTCTTTTTCTTCCTCCAAATTTCAGATCGCTTTGTTCTCAAATTCCCGAACTTCCGAATTATGCCTTGCATTTCGCTCACAAAAAGTGTGCAAAGTGGAATGATCATTCCAAATTTCGCAGGTCTCATGAATATCACTGGCAGTGCCGGGAAGCTTTTTCAATCTTTTGCTGAGCTTTCTTAAGGCCTCCAAAGTATGTTCAATCCTTACAAACCGATCAATGATCTCAAGACCAAATCCGTGTATTGATTCATGCCGATGACTCTTGATTTGTTTGAGGAGATCATCTCCGATAAGATACCCGAATTCCCAACCGACACATTTGGACAGATCTTCAAAGAACTCTTCTTCCGCATCATTTTTCCCATCAATCAATTTATCCTCAATCTCTCACTTGCCGCAGTTTCATACTGAGAATCTTTACTCGAACTCCGATGGCCTTGGTCACCGGAAATGCTTATCTTTATCCGGGGAGAATACCTTCTTCCACCAAGAGGTGTGCCGGTATTCGCTTTAACACCAAGAGCTTCACAAGTCAAATCGAGCCGTCCAATTTCTTGAGTGAATTCTTCATCCATCTTCTCTCCCCTTCTCGGATGTCCCCTAAAGACTGATGAACTTTCACCACCTCTTGAATCACTTCCTTCCCCTGTTGGAGCACCCTTTGAATCCATTCATCAACCACCCTTCCTTTTTTAGCAATCTTCTCAATCGTAGGCACCGATGAGAAATCGAATCCGCCAGAAACAGAAGAAAGTGGTATGGATTCAAGGGGCTTTGAGAGTTTAATCAAAACCTCTCACAATCGCTCCACTTTTCTCTTAAGCTCATCTCTCGCTGTCCTTTGTTTCCTTCAACTTTTGGCACAAATACGCCTATAGAATCCCGTGCATCTTGTTGCACCCTTCGCATTGCCACACTTTCCCTAGAGCCACCCTAGTTATCTGATAATCGAGGTCACATCCTCTCTAGTTTTGTCACCTGTGGAGTGGCAATCTCTACAAAACTTATCTCCTGAACCATCCACCAAAACCCTTGAAACTGCTTTTGGGTTTCTTGGCTGATTTCCCAAGAAGCCTTCGACTAAGCTAAATCGAAGGTCAGGTAGGGGTACAATCACTTTCCTCTTCCTGAGTTTTGCTCGAGTAGCCATTGTGGCGATCGCAGGAAATTGCCCATGTTGTAAGAATCGGTATTCTACTCTCAAGAGGAGAAGATTCTACTATCGAGGGGGAACAGCTTGTTAATGTGGTAGTAGATTCAATAAAGAGAGGCACAGTTGGGCGTATTGGTGATCACTTGGGTTCCAAAGAGAGAGGGGTGAGAGTCCAGAGAAAATGCCAGCCATGCTTGAAGAAGTGGATGGAGAATGAGGAGGTTGGAGTGGTTGCTGAGGGGGACGCACGTATTCGATTCCAGAGTTCGGGATGCAAGAGACAAAGTCTCTTCAGTTTGATAATCAACAAATGATGAAGCCAGGAGCTGGCTTGCTCCTTCTTCCAAATTAATTTCTCCTATTTCTGGTGGTGTTGGTGATTCTGGCACATCCACCGTTTCAGCTAGAGAAATAATTGAAGAGATTTGTCTTTCTTTCCTCTTCTTGGGAATCCTTATTTTTATAGGCCCCCTAGAAGGTTCTTTGTCCTTTTTCTTTTTGGAGGGCCCCGCCTCTGAAGCAACCAACTTTCGAAACTTATCATCTTTAAAATTCATTCCCCAAGAGGACAGCCATTTTTTGGTACGAGCAAGAATTAGAGCCGACCTATCTGTAATAGAGGCTTTTTCGCTGGCTGACCAATCAATAGGTGGGAAAACATATTGATCCTCATTTAGTCCATCATAGGAAATATCCAACACACTTTCATTGTCACTCGTGCCTTCTGGCAAATCAGCAAGCTCCAGTGTCTGAATCTCATCAATAGTCAATCTACTATTATCCTTTCTGCGAACAGCAACTTCATTACGCAGATCAACCCAAATATCCTCTATGTCTGGCCTGTGCAGATGCTGGGTTCCATAGGCCCTAAGCACTCCCCGGATGTCAAAACCATCTCGAGACTTCATATGCTTTTTCACTTTCTCCTGAAGTTCGCATTCAACATTTTTGGCCTTTGCTACTGTTGAGCAAGTATATCTCCCAATAGAAATTGGGAAGGATACAGCGGCCTTGTGCTTGCTTTGTTGGAATTTATGGAAATCCAACAGCTGTCTAACCAATTCTATCAATATCAACCTGTCCCCTGGATAGCGGGGTAGACGAAAAGGCTCCCCCGAGTACATGACTGTTCGAAGATATGTAAACTTCTTACATTGCAAGAAGATACACCCCCATTTGGACACTTCAGCCCAAGCCTCGTCTGAGACTCTTGTCTTCCTTAGCTCTGGGTTCATCCGGCAGATATTCTCATAGAAGAAGGCATCATTTACCCTTCTGAAATGTTCTTTGGACCCCTTTTTCGTTATTTGAGGGAAATATTTATAAACCGCATTCGCCGTTCTGCTTCCGTTAGTATCCAGCCCAGGATAGTTCCTCATCCCAGCTGCTGCATAAGCCACATATGAAAACATATAAAACTTCCCTGGTTGACAAGACCGTTGTCATTTGAGAATCAATCTCATTGCTGATGAGAGTCCCCCAGTCAATCCCTTGCTGGTTTTTCTTTGATAGAACCATAAATTGATACATCCATCCATGAAATACATTTGATTCGGCAAGCCAAAACCCGACTCGATTGGGTGATGATATCATTGATTTCTCGATGAAATCACTTCTGGGGATAGTCCTGGGAAATCTAGATACTGCCGGTTTAGCCTTGATCAGAACTTCTTGTTTACGTCCTTGATGCACTCTTCCTGATTGGTATCCCAGGCCTTCTGAGCCGACTTGATGTTCAACTCCCCATATTCTTCAAAATTAGGCAGTTTTAGGAGATCATCAAAGTAAACTCCATCCAGTCTGATTACTATCTCGCCACCCTGACTCCTCACAGAACGAGAAGCCGAGTCATAACTAGATGCACAAGCCAAAATGAATTCCGACATTCGGCGGACATGGGAAAACCTGCTGCGAGAGGCAAGCCACTGTTAGCTATAGCTGTCATCCACGGAGTTTGGGAGGAACTCCTCACCCTATTCCAGAAGTCTTCCATGTCTATATCCAAGTTCAAAGTTGTCTCTCGATATCATAGTTGCAATCAATGTACGATGGAGATTCCGCTTCTTGAACTTGTATTTCATTCTGCCAGACTTCTCGGCCTTTTCCTGCGATGCACCAGGGTCCGACATGAAGCACGTTGGAGGAAGAAAGGTTCGAAACTCAGGAGATGTTGTCCACACTGAAAATCCCGATCTACTGAATATGCCGGAAGAATAGAAGAGTCCGACACGCTGAGGAGGATGTCGGAAAATCCTGAAAACCCGTCAAGTTTGATATGTCGGAACTTTGGTAAAGCCCGACACTTGCGTTGATAACGGGAACTCTGGGAAACCCGGCACTCACTGTCAATGTCGGAAACGGGAGAAACCCCGACACCTGCTCTTGATATCGGAACTTTGAGAAACCCCGACACCTGCTGTTGATGACGGGAACGGAAGAAACCCCGACACCTGCTGTTGATGACGCGAACGGAAGAAACCCCGACACCTCAAACTTTCAATACACTTCGGGTCTTTGACTCTGCAAAACAATCTTCGAAATCCCAGAAGAAAAACAGGCTTTTTCGTTGGATTCCAAATATGCAATCTCCTTTTTTGTCATTCATGCATCATGCATCTACTTAAAACTTCAAGGAAATAGCGCCAAGTAGTGGTTTTGAAGAGAAAGACCCTAAAACCTAAAACCCTTTTCAAAACAACTTCCATAAACGAGAAGAAAAGAAAACCCTCAAAACCCGGCAAGAATTTGGGACGAATACACGCGCAATCGATCCGTAAAAACTAAGAATGAATAAGGAAGAGAAAAATACCTTCAAACAGAGAACTGGAAGATCGAAAATAGGCGATTCAATCGAGCAAGGCGAGCTTTCGGGTTTCGAAATCGAAAGAGCATGGACGAAAAATCCACGTATTTAAAAATGCATATGGTAAGAATGACGTGGAAATCCGCGTATTTATAAGAAAATTGGTAATTAATACATTTCAGCTCGGCACGTGCCAACTCACCGACCACTCGGCATCAATGCCATGTCAGCATGTTTGAGAGGTCCGAAAACCCGACACGAGAGCGCTTAGTGCAATTCGGGTTTCCGGTTTCGGAAAACATGAGGCATAAAGCATGAGGTGCTTAGATGTTACATAGCCCCGGAAACCCGATACAAAGGACTAAGCGCACTTCGGGTATCGGAAAGCATCAGGCATAAAACATGTTTTGGATTAGGCATGTTCCGATGCGCCGGGAATCCGAAAACCCGATTTAAAGGACTAAGTGGACTTCGGGTATCAACTTCAAAAATTTCGTAGGGGTTATCTGATCGTTTTGTCGTGAACTCAAAACGGAGATAGCATACTGCACCATGCAGATACTTTGAGCCAGTTTTGTATGTCAGATTGGCCACAGCGACATTTGAGGCGGATCTAACAAATGACACTCCATACACGAGCAACCATGCTGCCAGCTGCTGCCACAACAAAACTTACAATGCAAATGCTAATAGTATGTTGGAAGAGGTCTAGATTACCATGTCTTTCTGCAACTGCATTTCGCAGCATTTTTACTAGTCTTTGCAATCGCATTTGCAAATTTCGCTGATCGCCCCAAACAACATGTTTTCAAATTTCACGTCTTCTTGTCTTTCTGCTCGGCACCTGCCTGTTGGTCATCAGATAAGACTTTTAAGAAGAGCAACAGTCAGGGGACACGAAGTCCCTCCTCTTTAATGGGAGAGGTTCCCTTATTCAGAAACGAACTTATTTACAAATGTACACAAGACATGATTTTATGGTTGAACTTGGATATTACGAAAGTGTTTCCTACAAGGATCATCAGTTACAAAAGGACTGAGGAAAGGGAATACGAGGATGAGCAGAAGAGCAACATGCACAATTATAGATAGCAGAATAATTCTTTATGTATGCGAAGTTGTAGTGAATTTAAAACAAGATCATTTGCATTGCATGAATAAGATGAAATTTAAAGACCCAAAGTTCTGTAAATACCATCTGTCAGGACACAAAGGTTTTATTAATCGAAGACACAAAGTTCCTCCTTGGTTATACAAGATCAGCGTGGGTTGCAGTATTTGAAAATATGCAATCAGTGAGACTAACAAACCAGAGATAAATGATCTTTACAAAATTAAAAGGAAACACAGAGATAACAGAAATCAGATAGACAAAGAACGGAAAGCCTTTCTGTATTGCTTTCTTTGTGATCTATTTACACTTTCAGAAAATATGCCAAGTTCTTCCTCTTTTCAAAATGGCGTGGAAAGGCCATTATGTAGCTTACAAGCCAGTTACTCTTCGTAACCTTTTCTTTTAACTAAAGAATAGTTAAGGACCGCCAAATCGCAGTGCCTCAACCGATTGCAAAGAAAACGGAAAAAAACAGGCAAGCGGAGGAAAGAATGGGGAATAAGACAGGTAGCCGGTCACTGAGAGGGGCCCACTGACTTCAGAATCCGTTGTCTGAATCTCTTCAACGCCTCGGCTATGTCTCTGCCACGGGGAACTGACGTGTTGGCCGCAGACTGAGTCCAAAATCCCAGACACTTCTCCATCTCTTTATCAAACTCGACATGAGTATGATAATCTTTATTTGCTTCTTCGATGGCAGATTGAAGAGAGCAGATCTCCTTCATTTTTTCTTTGGAGATGGAGCTTTCCTTGAATAAATTGTCTTTTACAAAAGCTCT
Organism: Taxus wallichiana var. yunnanensis; assembly: GCA_018340775.1. Taxonomy (NCBI): domain Eukaryota; kingdom Viridiplantae; phylum Streptophyta; class Pinopsida; order Cupressales; family Taxaceae; genus Taxus; species Taxus wallichiana. The sequence goes on from CM031235.1 coordinate 133,979,129, forward strand.
GAACTGAGCTTTGATCTCTTGTAAGGAAACGGGCGCACTCAAGTTTCATCTTGAAGATGACAGTGTATATCTCTGAAGGCCGAGACAACCAATGTCTTGAAGGCTTCGCCCTTCTGCCAGCTGTTCTTCATTTCTACCAAAGCCTCCTCCAAGACTCTGATCTTCCACTCCACGCTGTAGACCCACGATTTTGATAGATTGTCCTTTGCATCGTCGAAAACTTTATTCGCCAGCAAAATGTTCTCGTCTGTCTGTCCCATAAGGCGAAGATCTGCTATGCAACTGCTCCAGATTTTGAGCTCTTTATCCATGGTGTTGATAGTGGAGGAGAGCTTCAGTTGCACATTGCTCACCTTTTCGTGGAGTTTGAAAGCTTCACCGATGAAGTTTAACCCAGCAACAAGCATGTCATCCACCATGGCTTCAATAGCTCTGCCATAGACATAATACTTGTGCATATCTTTAATACTCTGCACTTCATCCTGGCTTAGAATTACACGAGGTGGGAGAGCAGTCAAGGGGGTAGGGTCCAAAACTTTGTCCTTAGACAAAAAGGACTTGATGAAACTTGTGAGAACTTGGGCCTGTTCTTCCAACTGTTCAATAGTTTGCTGGCCCTTTTCTACCCTCCCAATGACTCTTGTGACTGTTTCCTGGAGGTTGTTGATTTCACCTTCAGGGGTAGACTCTCCCATTGGGATTCTCGAGAGCTCCAAGTCACATACCTGCAAGTCCTGCTCTGATTTATCCGTTGTAGGTTTGGCAATCTCCAGGAATTGCTGGCCTTGAGCATCAGACACTATTCTGGAGGTAGTTCTGGCTTTCTTGGCGCGAGAAGGAGTGGTACCTAACAAAGCTGCCACAGCATCAAAATTTGGTCCTGAGCTTTGAGAAGAAAATCTCCTCTTCCTTTTGTCGACCAAAGGTTGCACCCATGCAAATGAGGAAGCGGAATCAGCAGGAGAAGCAAGGGGACCAAGACACAGGGAGCTCATGGCACTCGAGGTCTGTGCAGCTGTTGACTCAAGTTGAGATGTGAGTGGAGTACTGGAGGCAATTGTGGTAGAAGGATCTGCAGCACCTGCAAGTTCAGTGCTCTGGACTTCTTTATCTTTATCGGCTGGATCTTCAGGAGCATTTGCAAGGGTTGGCATTTCACTTTCTTCACTTTCACTGAGAACAATAATGTTCTCTGGTCCTATAGGCAAATTTGCCTGTTTTTCCTGGAGATCTTCTTCCACAGGTTCTTTCTTTGCTTCTTTGAGTTTCTTCTTATATACCTGGGTGGATGAGGAAGGAGTGGATTCTGCAGGTCCCTGAGTTGATGAGGCAGAAGGGGTCTTTACTGGTGTTTCCGACCTTGGAGTAGATGCTTCTCTTCTCGGTGTCAAGCGCCCTTAAGAGGATTCTCCCGAATGCCTCCCGAACTCTCGAACTTTCCTCACAAACTGACTCGGTCCCGACTAAAATCGACCAAGGATCTCAGCCAGGTCGTCCCTCTCTTTCCTGTTCCAATCCACCTCCTCTAAAGGAGTGTGCTTAACCACATTTTCATACTCATACGAGTATAGATCGGAGTTGTCATCCTTTAGTCCTTCAGGAACTTGATACAGACCGAGTTCTTGGATCAATGGCAGAGAGAACCTGCCATAATGTCTCCTTCTAGCCTCAAAGTCATCGGCACAATCGGCCCAATAGTCTTCTGTATCGCCTCTGTGATGATAGATTATTTTGATGTTCTGCCCAATGAACCTCTTCAAGTCAAAGCAAGTCCTTGGCTTGAAGAAGTGAACCGTGATGGGAACCAGGGCTCTTTCTACATTCTGTGCATCTAGGGCTGTTTTGCAGGTATAATTTCCCAAAGAAATGGGAAAGTGTAAACCAGTGATCCTCTTATCTCTGCAAGTTCTGTGCAACTTGTCTAGTTGCCTGCATATCTCTATCAAGGCCATTTTATCATTGCAGAACATGGGCAGTCTCAGAGGGCTGCCCTCATAGCCCGCTAACCTGATATAAGAGAACTTTCTGAAATGGATGAAGTAAGCACCGTAGTGCGATATCAGAGTCATAGCTTCATCAGAGAATCTCCTGGCAAGATCACCTTCGAGCAAATTTCACCACGTACATGGTGAAAGCGCCGCCGACCCTTCTCGGGTTACGGCTGCTGGTCTCCGTGGTGAATCATGGGCGTGCATATATCGGATCGCCTTTGTGTTCATCTATGTAAGAGAAACCAAACCACCGCTTGATGCTACGCTGCAGAGTGTACATCGTGCACGAAGTCATATAGAACTTCTTTGTTTGTTGCACGCTGAGCAAATGCTCCGCCAAATTCATGCTAATGATCTCCGCCTGAGCTTGATATTCTGTGTTCCTCGCACACCATGTTGATGAGCGGGCACATCCAGAAATGGAACTCGTTGATGGAGGGCAAGCCCATAACCCGAGCCAACAATTATGAAATCGACAACTCTTCATTAAAATCAGCCCGCAAGAGGGTTTTGGTCAGACGAGAAGCTCCTTTCTTAGGGTTCTTCAGCCAGGACTTTGCAATCCGTGCTTTGTATTTGTCGCCGCCCCGATCAACAGGGCCTGCTTGCTCCCGAAACGACTATGGCATTATCCATCTCTCGGGATTCTCGAGCAAAGTTGCTAATGGTGGCAAAGATCTAGTTTGCAATGAGTTCCCCGTGTATATTGGTCAATTCGCTCGAGGCGGAGTCGAAATGAGCTCCGCATGAAAGCACGGTATCAGCACACTGTACCGAGATCGGGAAACCGCCAGCAAAGGCCAAACCGCTGTCGTGAATCATTTGTGCCAATGGAGTAGGGTTTGTATCTGCCACCCTCGCCCAAAAATCACCGAAGTCGAGATGTCGAGCTTCACTGTCTCCAATGTTCAGAACCGCAGACTCTAGTGGTGAAACTTGCTCCTGTCCCTGGAATTTGATCTTCATACTGATAGTAGTTGAGAGAGAATTGCAATCTAGACTTGGGAAGGAATTGCAGTAGGGAACGGGTATCTGCGCAGGCAATTAGATTGCAGGGGTTCGTCCAAGGAAGCAGTGTGGAAAATGTAAAAGGGGTTCTGCCCGTTATATAGCCGTTTTGGAGAGAGAAAGGAAATCAATGCGCATTAAATTCATATCTAGCCAATTTGAGAAGCAACATATTCGCGGTCAGCGGGAAAAACTAGGTATGAATGGCACTTGGTTCTCTTGGGACATGTAAGACGCGAATGCGCGAAACACGCGGCTCGGCCGATTCGGGCGAAACCGAAAAAGACGCACAAATGCTCTTTGGGACATTTGGGACGAAAACCCGCGAAGTACGCGGTTCGGGCATTTCGGCCGAAAAATGGAACAGAGCGCACTTTTGAAATTGGGACATTTGGGACAAGAAAGTGCAAAGTACGCGGTTCGGGTGTTTCGGGCGAAATTGAAACGACTTGCACTTTTTTGACTTGGGACATTTGGGACAAGAAGTTCCGAAGTACGCGACTTGGTCAATTCGCGCGAAAACGTGACAAAAGGTCCGGAAGCGTTTGGGACATTTGGAACAGAAATGCGCGAAGTACGCGGCTAAGGCGTTTCGGGCGAAAATGCACCAAAGGGGCCCGTTTCAAACTGCGACATGCGAGACAAAAATACGCGAAGTACGCGGTTCGGGTGTTTCGGGTGAAATTGGAACCACCAAGTGCGAAGTACGCGACTGGGTCGATTCACGCGAAAACGTAACAAAGGGGCCCGTTTGAAACTGGGACATGCGGGACAAAAATACGCGAAGTACGCGGCTAAGGCGTTTCGGGCGAAAATGCAACAAAGCGGCCCGTTTGCAACTGGGACATGTGGCATAAAAAATACGCGAAGTACGCGAGAAACACACAAAATGGCCCACGAATGCAGATCTGTTACAATTTCTTGTCTTTTGACATTTTTCAAAGACAACCGAGAAGACGTCCAGAACTCAAAATTTTGAAAAAACACTTTAAGCGCGGGGAAATTTTGAGTGGACAACACTGCCCAAGTCCATTCCAGCCCCGATGGTAGTATGTGCCATTCCATGGCCTTGTTTGACAAGGAACTTAATTGACTTTACAAACTTAAATTTGTATTGAAACTTAATAATTAGCAATTGCAAATGAGTTGCAAATTACGCCGGAGATAGTAGCAATATTTAGTTTATTTGAGTTGTATTTCGGGTTGATATTGCATGGATGTCTATATGTTGGTTGCAAAGCTCTTATTTTGCTATTGTCCATATTTTTGTAAGACACAATTATGATAGTCGCCAAACTAAATCATGTTTCATCATTTGGTCAAACACGAACATTTATCTATTAAATCTTTTGAATCTCAAAAACTTTGAACAAGATATATGACCAATATTATTTTCCAAAAAGTAAACTATAGAATTTACTTTATGAAGAATAAAATCAAAATCAAAAAACTTTTGAATCTCAAAAACTTTGAACAAGATATATGACCAATATTATTTTCCAAATAGTAAACTATAAATTTACTTTATGAAGAATAAAATCAAAATCAAATATCTAGGATAGTAAATATCTAGGACTATAGGAAAATATCTAAAATCCGCAACCTTTAAAATATCAAGAAACTTTAAGAGCCATGATAGAAAAGATGATGTGTCAAAGAAGGATCCGAATGACCAATCATGAGTGGGGTTCACCAAATTATTAAGCAAATATTAAATAAATAAATGATAAATCTAAATATGTACCAACACAATAATATAAATAATTAAGTACATATTTGATCCAAGAAAATAAGCAATTTAAATTTGAAACCCTAGTTACAAATGAATGGGATAAAAAGACTTAGTTGATTCGCAGTGATGACGAAGGTGTGCAAAGCTGGAAAACTACTGGAACAAAGGGGTGGGATGTCACGATCGGACCTAGAAAATTATAGGAGTGTCGAAATGCCAAGACCAGGGGCACCTGGGTGCCAGAGACCTATTTTGGGTACCGTGACTTCTCGAAGTTACAAAACCCAATTTCGTGACGATCACGAGATGTTCACTAGTTGTCACCTTTGATAGCATGTATGTCGTTGCACTTCACTGTTATTAACTTGAAATAAGAAAGAAGCACCTGCAAAACCCCAAAACACATAAATCCTAAAAAAAGATGCAAATGGGGGTTGTATTGTCCTCAGCTATCAACAAAGTGAACTCGCAACCGAGTGTTGCTCCACATCTCAGACCACATGTAGTTATATGTGTGTGTGAAAAGAATCATGGCATAGGTGGCTCTTGTATGTGTCACACTTGATAGTGAAAATATCTAGATGTAGAAAATGTAGATAGATGTGTGCATGGAAAAATGACCTTCCCCTCCTATGAATTGTATGTAGAAAAATGCATACCCTTTCCCTTGTGTGGATGTTAGATGGATGTTTGAATGCTCTTGTAAATGCCTTAGATGCAACCTTAGGTGGTGATAGTATATGTTTAGTGTTTGGTCCTTTATTATGTTCACATATTTAACTAACATGATCTCCTGTTAGTGTCATTATAAACCAGGGTTGTGTCCTAGGTTGTATGCAATGGAGCTTTATGTAACCAGTTCCTGTTGGGATTTCTGTTGGGGGTGTTGTGAGATCTTTTAAGTTGGTTACTAATCTACGAAAACCTAATGTAAATCTACATGGAATTCATCTACTATAATGAAAGGAAGTCTAAAAAGCTACACTTCTAATTGAAATTGAAATACACACACACAATACTCAAACAAATGGAATTGCAACTACAATTGAAGCTAGAACTTAGTAAAAGTAAGATCGCATGTTAATTAGACTTTGCATAAAAGAAAACACATATTCCAGATAAAAGTGTTGGTAAGGAAAACAAATACATTCAACCAAAGATTGCATGAAATATACTTGAAACAAGGATTGCAGTAAGACTTATCAAAAAACCGTATGCATATGTGAACATAAAACAACCTCTTGTCTCCTCGGTCGAGTGGGCCCTTGCTCTCCCTTGGGACAGAGGAATTACCAACAACTTTAGATCTTCAAAATGATGTTTACTTCTATTAATTTAAATAAGTTCCATATCATAGTACAACATATGAAGTTGAAAGTTCTAAATACCATGGACGATATATATTGCAAAGTATCTCCAAAAATAATAGCTAATCATGTTCTTAGAAGGTGTCTTAATATAGACACAAAACGGTTACAATATTCACCATAATAGGTGGCACTAACATCTTCCACTAATCAATATTAACTAAAACTCATAAATTCCTATGGGACAGTTAGAAACAAGTCCCATACTAATAGGTCGACTGGTGGAAAAAGTCTTCTTCTCCCGTATTCCAGCTCCAAACTCGACTTTGTAATTACATCAACAACAAATGTTCATCATTTCTCTGCACACATCATCACATTTTCCTCACAAAGACAGTTAGTAGGAAGTTTATACGGTAATCAATTTTTATGAACAAAAGCAAGGAAAATGCATCAAACTCACTATGATATAACTATACAAAGCATCCCCATGCATTAGCAAATCATATCTAAGTGGCAATTTACTGATCATAGGAATGATATAAATGAGCCAAATAATGCACTCATCATTTCCCCTTACTTTACCTATTGCATGTCCCAATGCAACCTATCTACGTCCTTGCTCTGACGACCAAGTTGCTTTGAGCCATGTCATATTCTTCAAACTGATCAACATATTGCTTCCTCATACCTTTACATCCCTGAGTATTTGAAGTGACCTCGACCCAAGTATAAAAATCTCTCATTTGATTGTGCAACATTGTTTTTCCAAGTGGTAGTAGGACTCAAGAGGAGGGGTGGACATACTTGAAGTCCTACCCATTCATCATTGTATTGCTTGCTTGGTTTTTTCTAATGACTGTCTTATAATTGTAATGAGGGCATCACCCCGACGCATACTCCAACTCAAGTTCTGAGGGGAAATAACCTCCCTGCATTTCAATGGCAAGCTCAAAGTGTCCCATCTCCTATCACAGCCTACTGGCCGCCCCCAAAGTGCTTTGACTATAGGTTTCAAAATCCTCTACACATTTCAGTAGGATTTTTGAAGTATTCTCTCCAATACCTACTTGGTAGTAGAGAGATCTGAAATTTTTTTCCACAAAGCCACATCAATATGATGTGTAGGATGGATATAGAAACCTATTGTTTGAGCCATGTGATTGAAAATATCCATTTTCTCACCCCATATGATCTGATTTCAACAAGGACTGAAAGGATTTTAATTGAAAATCCCCCACAAATAAGTTAATTAAAAAGTCAGGGACATTGGTAACTAACATATTATGGAGGTAAAACTCACAGAGCAAGTTTTGAATTTCAGGTGTACTGGACTTGTAAATAGATAAGAAAATATTTCCATCAGGAACTTCATAAGGCACCTGACAACACAACTAAAAACAACTACCAAGAATAAAACTACTCCTGAATAAACATGTTGTAAACTGAGGAGGGTTTCCTACAGGATAAGAGCTTAAAAGCCAAAGGACAGATAAAGTCCAAAAGAGAGAGCAATTTTTGTTTTTCATCTTGGATAATTTCCATCTCCCCTTTTAACTTCTTATTTTCTTTTTTAATTCTACATTCTGAAGAGATATTTGGTGGAAATCAATTCAAAATGCTAAGACCTTTATCCTTCTATCACTTTAAGCTACTAACTTCAATTTGTAAAGCAGTTATTTCTCTAACTTTCTCCACTGTGCATTGGGTAAATTCAGTTTGTAAAGACAAGTTTGTTTCCTCCATACCTTTCAATTGGGCCTTAAGGAGTGTGATTTCTTCTAGATAATTGTGAGGATTGGCAGCTTGACATGACCCAAGATGATCAATGTCCATTGCATAGGCAGTGTTGGAACGGGATTCTGGGCTTCAGGTACCGAAGTAGTTTCTGGAGCTGCAGAGTGAACTTCTGAAGATGTAGGCATGGCTGAAGACTAGGGAAAAGGATGAGTGGTAGTGAAGATGGTGTCTGGTGATTTTCAGTGGGGACAACCTCGTTGTCTCCCTCATTCCCCACTTCCCACACAGGGGAAGAAACATCAATGAATCTCTCTCGACTGGAGCTTCCAATTTTATGCAATACACAAGACCGACGTGGTCGGGGCACATAGAAGAAGATGGAGCAGAGGTATTCTTACCCCTAGAACTGAAGTGGTCAAAGATGGACTTACTTGGGCACCTGATTTGTCCACGTGCTCTCGGAGTGCCAAGTTCCTCCTTTTTCTTGTGTGCAGGGAGAGGCTGAGGTGGGTGAAATGGACCGAGGTGTGGAAGATGGCCCTGATTTTAACTATTTTGGCTTGGAACCCTCCCCCACAATAATCCTTTCGAGCCTCCACTTTGGCTTAAAAAATACTTGATGTGAGCACAATAAATGAATTAGCCCTGGGTGTTTCAACACCACTTTTCCTCCTCCAGACTTGTATTTTTGGCCAACTTTTATAACGGCGTCCACCAAGTATTCAGGTAAATTTACCCTGAGGGTTGGGTTGACGCATCCTTTCTTCAAATGAATAAGAATCTTGAGTGCATCACCACCCAACACAGAGGGTTGGCCATCACATATAAAATACCTATTAACCCATTTGGCTATCTCTCTCCAAATGTCGGGCAGGCTATCCCACTTAACACCTTTCTAACACCCTGGGGGGTAAGGATAACCTCGGGAATGCCTCACCCTCCTCATGAAATAGAGTAAGAAAGTCTTTGAGGGGAGCATTCATCATTACTTTCAAACCAAAATCTGGCAAGCCGATAGTTCAGAAACTACCTAGCTGGTAATCTCAACTCATTTCCTTCCAACACATGAACAAGTAGCCTCAAAATTTTCCAGGAACTCCTCCACGATACCCTCATCAAAACCTTCAAATTTCTGATGAATTCAAGCCAACCTAATCATAAAACACCTACAAAAGCATGCATTCTTCTGAGTAATGGGTCCAGAGAATCAGGCTCAGATTTCTTCTTTTGTCCCATGCTGAAGGTGAATGAATCCATATAGTAGAGAAACAAGAACAAGACGTGCTCAAATTCACTTGTGTGATGGCAGGTAGAATGATATGCTCAATACTCATGAAGCAACAAAGAAGAAGCAACTTGGAACTATTAATTTGAATTGCACCTGAATCCTTGAATTACGTAAAATCAGAGTGAATTTGGTGGCATAAAAAGGTGGGCAAGACCAGCCATCCATGAGAGTTTATGATATGTGAGATGGTGCACATCCCATCATTTGAAACCCAATTGACACATGTCCTTCTTCATAGAATGTGATGCATATGATGTGTGTGAAAATCATGACTCATTACACCCTTATGCCATGATACCGTAGTAGTCGGATTTGGAAAGATATCCACAATAAATATATTGAACATTGCATGATGGATGTAATTATGAAAAGTGCACATGGGGGATTGCTTCATAAGGAAATATCCATAGTGAGTTAGGATGCACTTACCCATGCCAAGTTCAGCATCCGATATCCATAGATTCCCACATCCTACAGTTCGAGATTAAATGTGATTAGTGGTTTCAAATAATGAAGATTTCTGCATTTATTGAAAACAAAACAATCTAACTTAAGGGAAGAAGATCAAAGCATGACCATCCTCCTTTATTGAAATTAATAGGAAACAACTACTCCAGCTCGAGGGGTGAAGAGCCACCTCAACATGCATGTCCTCACTCAACATAATGTCCCTGGTGAAAGTTTCCTTGTCAAGAGGTCATTGGTAAATCCTGAGTCTATGTCCATTCACAAGAAGAGTTTGTTTTTCACCATCGATTGGTAATAGCCACACAAAGCCATTATCAAACACTTTGTCGATCTGATAGGGGCCCAACCAAATGTCCATAACTTACCTTTAAATTGTTGATATCTAGAATCAAAGAGTAAGACCCAGTCCCCTTCATGAAATGTCTAGATTTGATATGAGCATCGTGTCAGGTCTTCCACTGATATTGAAGAATTTCCATCTGTTGTTGTGCCTCCATCCACATTTCATCCAATTCATTCAGTTGCATCACTCATTCATGTTGTGCTTCATCCACATCGATTCCAACTTCTAGTGTTGTTCTCCAGGTGCACAATTCAAATTCAACAGTAATAACAGTGGCTTCTTCCCAAATACCAACTCATAGGGGGAAAAACTAGTAGTGGTTTTCCAGGTCATGTTATAGGCCCAGACTACTTCGGGAAGTTTTGGTACCCAATTCTTTCTGTCAACACTGACCACTTTAGTCAGAATATTCTCAAGTTCTCGATTGGTTACTTCCACCTACCCATTGGATTGGGGGTGATAGGGTGATGATTTTGGTGCTTGATTCGGTAGATTTCCAAAAAATCCTCAATCATGTTTGAAACAAATTGAGGACCTTGATCAGATACAATGGCCTGGGTGCACCAAATCATAGCAATATCCGATTGTACAAAAATCAGCAACAACATCCTCATTGGTAGATGCCAATGCTTGAACTTCAGCCCATTTAGTGACGTAGTCCATGCATACCAAGAGGTATTCTTTCCCAAAGATGGGGGATCAAAAGGTCCAACAAATCAATTCCCCATTTCTCAAATGGTCCTAAGACCAGCTGAGGATTAAGAGGCATTTCCATTGAAAGTGTGGGCTTCCCCATTCATTGGCATGCATCACACTACCATACATACTTTTTGACAGTCCTGTGGAGGGAAGGCCAATAGTACCCTACTCCAAGGACTTTGTGAATTGTCCATTTTACTTGAATAATGTCCACCTCCTGGCTCATCATGACAAGCTCACAATATGTCATGTACTTCATCTTCTCGAATGCACCTGCGAAGAACCATATCAGGACAACATTTGAATAAAATTCCATTACACCATTTATACGTTGCACTATTTTTAACCAATTTGTTTCTCCTTATGAGTGAAATAGGTAGGAAACTTCCTTGTTGTTAAATAATTCACAAGATCGGAAACCACGAGTCTTAGTTGATATAGAAAACAAATGTTCATCGGAAATTGATCCTGGACTGCTTCATCATTACCTGAAACATTCAATCTTGAAAGGAAATCAGCAACAACGTTAGATTTTCCTAGCTTATCAATAATGGTAAGATTGAATTCCTGTAACAAGAGTAACCATCGAATAATCCTACCTCCAACCACTGGTTTATTCATCAAATATCGAATGGCAAGAGTGGTCAGTGTAAACAAATATTTTATACCCAGTGATGTAATGATGAAATTTATTCAAGGAGTATACCACAACCAAGAATTCCTTTTCCGTAGTAGTGTAATTTCTTTCTCATAGGAGTCAGTTCTTGTTGATAAAGTAAATGGCATACATGTGATCTTCTGCATCTTTTTTCCCAAGGACAACACCCATGGCTGTATTAGAGGCATCAATGTGGATATGGAAAGGTTTTCCCCCAATCAGGGCCTCGTAAGACTGGGGCAGTGGTCAACTTCTCTTTGATAGAATCAAATGCTTGTTGGCCTGAGGGGACCATTCAAAAACACAATCTTTTGTTAGCAATGAGAACATAGGTGCAAAATTTTACTAAAATATTTTATGAACCACCGATAATACCCTGCATGACCAAGGAAACTTTTGATGTCAGTCTGATTAGTTGGTGTAGGTAACTGAGTGATGACTGATATCTTTTTGGGGTCAACCTGTATACCTTTGGTAGAAACATGGTGACCTAAGACAATTCCCTGATCGACCATCATCGACATTTTTCATGACTCAGAGATAATTGGTGTTGCTCACATCTACTCAATACTTTCTCAAGGTTATTCAGAGATTCATCAAAAGTGGATCCGTGGATAGTGAAGTCATCCATGTAAACTTCAACACAGTCATTAGTGAGATCTACAAAGATGGCCAAGACTACTCTCTAAAATGTAGTGGGTGCATTACAAAGTCCAAAAGGTAAGACTCGATAAGAAAATGTACCCTAGGGGAAAGTAAAGGTAGTTTTATCTTGATCAGCAGGGGCAATACTAATTTGGTTATACCCACTAAACCCATCCAAGAAAGAAAAATATTTCTTACCAACAAGATTGTCCAGAACCTAGTCAATAAAAGGCAGGGGAAAATAATCTTTCTTGGTGGCTTTGTTAAGTTCCCTAGTCAACACATATTCTCCATTTACCATTTTTCTTGGGAACTATAACTAATGGGGAGACCCACTGACTATCAGATATAGGGTAGATGAATCCTACCTTTAGCAATTTTTCTATCTCACCTTTGACTATGTCTCTGAGCATTGGGTTAATTCTCCATTGTGGCTGCCTTATAGGTTTGACATCCTCAGTGTAGATATGGTGAGTACAAATGTTAGGATGAATTCCCTTCATATCAGTGTAATCCCAGGAAAAAGTGTGGGAATGTTTCTTCAAAACTTCGAGAACCCTGGCTTCTTGATTGGCCTCTAAATCATTACCAATGGTCAACTCTTTTCCTATGCCGATAGGCACCTACTTGGTATCATTTAAAAGAGTGAGCTCTGCATTGGTGATTAAGGAATTCAATGGGAAAACATGGGGTTGAAGCATGTGCAGAATGGGTATATTGTCAAGAGACAAAATCTTGGTCAAAGGACAATAGAAATCAGGGACTGAATATTCTAATTATAAGCATAGATTTCTTTACAAGACTCATCAGAAGTATTACTTACTAAGGAAATAACATTGGACATGTCTAGAGAAAATGGGTCTATAGTCAGAGTTCCAATTTCCATAGCCAGAGTGCTGATTTCCATAGTCACAGAGCCCTCTGCATCAGCCAGTGTATGTGACTCAACAACTTCCGCCATATGGTTTTGCACTTGCAATGGTGGCCAAATAAGAAGAACTCAGAGAGTTAGTATCCAAAGAATCTACCCATACATGGTCACAAGCACTCACATAAGGCTGGGCAGGAGGGTATAATGAAATATGTTTGGATTTCTACCCATTTAGAATGGTCATTTTTCCTGACCTACAATCAATATATGCAGCAACAGTGGCTAACTAGGGTCTTCCCAAGATAACTGGATATCCCAATTTCTGAGCTTTAGGTCTATAAGACCATAAAATCTACAGGATACTCCCAAGATTCAATGGTGACCATTATATCCTCGATCACACCATCTACAGTAAAATGGATTGATCTGCTAGTTGAAGAACAATATTGGTAGGTTGTAGTCCTATTAAGGACAACAGATTAAACATTTATGTTGTGATGACATTAATGGCAACACCAAGATCCACCAAAACATTAGATATTGACTGATTGTTTATACAAATAGTAATAACTGGACTCCCGGATCCCCATATTTTGGTGAAATAAGGTTTCCAGCTACTAAATCAGCCAAATTTCCTTCCACCCTAATAATTTTTGGGTATTTCTTTTTCCTCCCTGGTGTTTTTATACACTCATTTCTAATGGTTTGGTTTAATTCAGGAATGTCCCTTATTTCTCACAGAAGTGGGACCTCAATGTGCACTTTTTCAATTCTTGTACTAGCATTGTTTCATCTACAGTTTGAGTGTCTTGTAACCACTCAGGGAAAGGAGCTTTATGGGTATTCTAGTTAAGTTCTTGATTGTTCTGAGTGTTTTGTGTCTATGGAGAAGGTGCAGGTCCTGTATTGTCCTCAAGTGTCTCTTCTTTATCAGTGTCTATAGGAATTTCCATGATAACAATAGGAGGATTCAATGTTTTTCCAGACCTCAGTCACAAATTACCAATAGTATTAACCTGCATTGTGTTACTTGGTCCTGCTTCATCAATTGAAGTTGTCTATTGATTTTTAGGATTTTTCTACTACCGGGCTGGAAGTTGTGTTTGTGTTGCTTTGTCCTTGTTGTTGGTAGGCTTGTGGGGGGCCATTAAAGCTTGTTGTGGTTGTTGGAATCTCCATTTGTTGATTAATGTTTTGTGGTGGTGTCCATGGCTGGTTTTGGTTAGGATTCTGTTGAGAACCCCACTGTTGGTTGTGTCATGGACTTGTTGGGGTTGGTGGTGTCCAACCTGGCTGAGTGTAGGGATTCATCCAAGGTGGTGGATGTGGATAAGTCATCCAATTTGATGTTGTCCACTCAGGTTGTCCCCAAGTAGGCTGAGGGGCCTTGATTGGCCATGACATCCTCCAGGGGTTCTGAGCAGGTTCCGAGGTGGAAATCCAACCTGATTATTTGGCCTTTGAAAAAATTTTAACTCTACATCAGCTTGAGAGACAACATTCAAGCCTCCTTTCAACTATGGTAAGAAGGTGCAATGCTTAGTGTCATGGTCAGCCACTTCACAGATTAAACACATGTCTGTGACATCCAAAGGACATTCTCTCAGGGGGTGTCTCTTCCTACACTTAGGGAAATATATGTCCAGAGGTTCTTTGGCAAGACTGGTTTTGGCCTTGAGTCCATCTATGGTTGATGTTAACTACAAAAAATGTTTGTTTTCATGTTAGCCATTTCCTCCAAAAGTTCAGAGGTACCCAGAGTAAGTTTGGATGTCTTTTTTTTCTTATACCCCTCGTGTTCTGGAGTAACTTCTACATAGCTCAGTGATTTGTTCCAAGGTAAGTTTATGCACATCTCCTCCTCCCATGAGATGGAGGGAATCCTTAGTTTCCTCATCAAGTCCTTTAAGAAAAATTGTTTTAGTAATGTCTGCATGTAACTCATAACCACTTCGTCGGTGGAGAAAGAGAAATCTATCCAGATAATCCTCTAGATTTTCATCTTCTTTTTCCATATCTAGAAGAACTCTTCTTTTCTATCCCTTCCCCTATAGTAGTCTTGATATTTATCCAAAAAGGTTGTCTCCATGGCTTCCCAAGAATTAATGGAGTTAGAGGTCAACCCCATGAACCATCTCATAGCAGAATCTTTGAGAGTGGAAGGAAAAAGTTTGAGTTTTTGATTATCCATTCTATAGTCATATGTCAGCACAAACTTTGAATTCAAACAAGAACTGATCAGGGTCTTCCATAGACATGCCTCGAAAGATAGGGAGGATGGATGGTGAGATATTTTTCATGGGTGCATCCTCATCCTCATCCAAGACAATGGGGTAAGTAAAGGTCCGACCCAAGGGGGGGGTCTCCATTATTCCCATGGTCCCCCATTTCTGAGTGTTGGCCGAGGGATACAAAATGCTTCAAAAATGATTCTAGGTGTTGTATTGGAGGTAGTGTCACTCACGGTGTTCTACGTAAACTATCCAGAGAGATTTGTTGAATGTTGCATGTTGTAAATCTCCCTTGATCATCCCATGGCCTATGCATCAAAGGTGGTTATTGAAACAAGGCCCAAGACATCTACTGGTTACATATATGAACTCCATTAACACCCATAACATGTGAAGTGAAAGAACGACATAGTGTGCTTATGGTGTCCCCAAAAGGTGCCAAAAATGATGGGTCATTGTATTCTCCAATCATTTAACTAACATGATCTCATGTTAGTGTCATTATAAACCAGGGTTGTGTCTAGGCTATATGCAATGGAGCTTTATGTAACCAGTTCCCATTGGGATTTCTTGGGGGTGTTGTGTTGGTTACTAATCTATGAAACCTAATGTAAATCTATGGAATTCATCTATCTATAATGAAAGGAAGTCTAAAAGCTACACTTCTAATTGAAATTGAAATACACACACAATACTCAAACAAATGAAATTACAACTACACAATTGAAGCTAGAACTTAGTAAAAGTAAGATTGCATGTTAACTAGACTTTGCATAAAAGGAAACACATATTCTAGATAAAAGTGTTGGTAAGGAAAACAAATACATTCAACCAAATATTGCATGAAATATACTTGAAACAAGGATTGCAGTAAGACTTATCAGAAAACCATATGCATATGTGAACATAAAACAACCTCTTGTCTCCTCGGTCGAGTGGGCCCTTGCTCTCCCTTGGGACAGAGGAATTACCAACAACTTTAGATCTTCAAAATGATGTTTACTTCTATTAATTTAAATAAGTTCCATATCATAGTACAACATATGAAGTTGAAAGTTCTGAATACCACAGATGATATATTGCAAAGTATCTCCAAAAAAATAACTAATCATGTTCTTAGGAAGGTGTCTTAATATAGACACAAACGTTACATATTCACCATAATAGGTGGCACTAACATCTTCCACTAATCAATATTAACTAAAACTCATAAATTCCTATGGGACAGTTAGAAACAAGTCCCATACTAATAGGTCGACTGGTGGAAAAATCTTCTGCTCCCGTATTCCAGCTCCAAACTCGACTTCGTAATTACATCAACAACAAACGTTCATCATTTCTCTACACACATCATCACATTTTCCTCACAAAGACAATTAGTAGGAAGTTTATACGGTAATCAGTTTTTATGAACAAAAGCAAGGAAAATGCATCAAACTCACTATGATATAACTATACAAAGCATCCCCATGCATTAGCAAATCATATCTAAGTGGCATTTATCTCTTATCATCGTAGGAATGATATAAATGATGACTCTTTCGAACCACCAAATTTATTGCAACCTTTTTATAGTAGTATAATTGCAATGGTTCCAATAAAAATGGTGGATTACATAGCTGAATATGGCACAAATGTATTGAACTTATGGAAAATATACAATTGTTCAATATTTTAATAATCTTTTGTAACATATAATTCAAGCTCTACAAAAATGCTTTATCAAATAAAATTGACAAGTATTTGTAATGTAATATAGTTATCATGCCACATTGTTTCCAATACAAAATGTAAGGCAAAGAGTTTTGGACACATCATGTATCATAAATTTTAAATACTAATTACATTGAGTGCGCAGTGTATTTTGTTGTGGGCATTCCATTGATGTAATTGTGAGGTGAAATTAACAAGGCTATATTATAGAGTACATGTGAGATTATTACTAAAAATTACACTCGGGAAGGTACAATGGGAACGATGATAGGGGATTCAAATCGAATCGTGGATTTGTAAAGGTTTGTGACACCTATGGGAAAGAGGAGAAGTGCATGCAAGAGAAAAGGGGAAGATGATAGGGAGAAAATATAGGGAATTGAAGGCGAAGAGGGTTGTTACGAATCAATGAAAGTCTCTTGTTAAGGGGAAGGAAACCTCCATGATTAATTTGGGATTTTGTTTTCTTCATTGTGTGTGTCTAAAAGGAGGGGGTAAGATTTAATGGCATGGGCATTGAGGTGGAACCAAACGTAGTTTTCGATCGTACTAGATAGAGATCTCCTTATCAACTTGTGACAAACATATAATTTCTAATATAGTTATAAATAAGAATGATTTTACAATATTAAAAATTGGGTGTATGTTGTAGTATATATATCATCCAATAATCGAAGTAAATTTAGGTGTGATGCCCGGTTAAAACAACCCACTTGAGAACCATGAACAACCTAGGTTTAGTTAGAAAATTATGGAATAATTTTATTTATTTATTTTTATAAGGAGTTAACGACCAAAGTCTCAAAGACAAATAAATTCAATAGATCACTTTTCCCATTATAATAATTACTAATTTCACATTATAGAGCAACAAGTGCAATCAGTCCACCCTAGCTCAAATCTCTCTAGGGATTAATTTAATTTCTGATTACATTGACATTTTAGCTAAATATTCCCTGATTGAAATTTTAGGGTTAAGGGACCCAAAAACAATTAAATACCCAAGGTATTTAATTTCCACCAGATCAAAGACAAGAGCAGGGTTTAATTACAGTGAGGAAAGGAATACATATTTAAAATCAACAGAGTAAGGTCTCACTTACCCACTCCCAGAACTTGATTGAGAGTGTTTACCCCGGAGTGTTGCTAGGCAAAAATGCAGACTACCACTAACAGTGATTCTGAACAAATCAAATCCACAAGAACAAACTTCTCTTTTATTAACAATTCTTAGAGGTCACAAGGTCCAAAACTTAGGGCTAGAAGTTTCAGTTAGGTTTAGGGAGCAATTTGCCCCCATACCTAACTCTCTAACAGGCTCAGAGTTTCAACTAGATTTTTCCCTTCTTAACACTTCCAAAATTTCCCTAAACCATTCCCAATGGATAGGAAATTTTCTCACCTTTCCGATGATATAAAGAAGTCCTCCTAACTCCTTACAGAACTCAAGATATGAGCGGGCGGAGTTCTTGGGTCAAATTTTCCCCAAGGGGACATGTGTCCAGAGGAGGGGAAAGCACCTCCAACGGGTTGGCGGGTCATGGGGCAGCTTGGGGAATTTCTCCCATCGCACGGGCACAAATGCAAAGTTTCTTCTATGCCTCCATGGGTCCCTGGTGGACACGTGGCGGCCTCAGAGACAACGCCGGGAAAAGGGAAGGGCGAAACGACGAAAGGATTTGGGGCGCTTCACCCAAGGAAGAGGAAAAAAAACCAGCGCTCCCACTCGCGGGTCCACTTGGGGATGCATGGCACTCCATGGTTGGCCATGGGAGTAGAGAGAAAGAGGGGCATGGAGTGGTGGGGAGATTTAGCGCGTTGCACCCGATGGAGGACAAAAGGGAGAAAGGGACGCGCGGGTCCGCGTGCCTACGCGAAGAGAAACCCCAAGGCAAGGGTGGGAAAGCGGGACCGCGGGGAAGTTTGTCCAAAATTTCCCAAGGCCAAGAAAACCAAAAAAAATAAAGGGTCTGCCCCACCCACTGCCACCTCTAGGTGCCACGTGGCACATTCTCATTGGCTATGAGCCGGTGGGGATAAGATGAAAAATTTTCCCCAAAATTTTCAAAAAGGCTAAGTGTACAAGAAAATGCCGCACCTCATCCGATGCCCCGTGTGGACACATGGCAGCCTTTGATTGGCTGCATGCCAACAGAGGAAAGGGTGAAAATTTTCCCGAGCCAAAATTTTCAAAAATTTTCCTAAGGATTTTTAAATGGGAATTTTCTCCGGTCATTGCTGCCCGCCAGGGAAAATTTTCCCGCCAAGGCCCAAAAAAATTCAAAGTGCCATAACTTGAGCTAGAAAGCTCTGTTTTGGGAAAACGAGGACTTTTTGGAAAGGTCTCGATGCCCTCTTTGCATAGGAAACATAAATTTTACATTTTGATAAAGTTTTTAGGGTCAATTTTTTAAAAATGGTCTGCAGGCTTATAAATAGTGAACTAAAATTTTCAACTTCTCAATTTGGTTGAATTCGGTCTCCTCCTTCACTCAACATGTCAAATAGACATGGAGGATTTATCTAGGGAGGGTTTAGAGTGTTTTAGGAAAGTTAATTTTTTCAATTGATTCAAAATTGAATTTGTCCAACAAATGACAGAAAATGGTTGAGGAAGAGATTAAGCTCAATTTTGCAATGGTTCAAGATATTCTCTTAAATCTTCTTTGTCAATTGAGTACATTGCTAATATATCATGGTAAATTTTAAGGTTTCCAAGTTGATTGTTAAGTGCTGGTCCAAACTGTGCATTTTTATTAAAATTAATTGCCAGTATAAGGTTTATAACAGAGATCTATTTCTTGAAGTTTGTTTATCAAATTCATCCTACAAATATGGCACTTCATTCCTAAACTAGTCCAATACATTCCATTGTTTAGAAACAAACCATTTCAAAGATAAATTGCAATTTTGATTTCCACTTTAATAATTTTCAAAAGAGAACCAATACAATATAATTCCCTCATACGTATTTCTTCTTCTTTCATTTTCCAAAACAGTGATTCCAATCACAATTTAACATTCCAATTCACCCAACAATGTAATGAGAGATAAACTTGCAATCTTTATTAAATCAAAAGGAGATACATCTTTACCTATTCCATTCCTTGAATGCAACTACAGAGTTCTATTTCTTTCCAACAATAATACAGAATGTACATGTCTTTCACAATTCCAATATCTAACTTCATAATCAAGTTTCACACATCCTTCCTTCACAATTACATGATACAATTTCATCCACAACAAGTGGGAAAGGATTACAATGAATGTGTCTCCACAAGGGACTATCAAACTACACTTTTCTTTTGCTCCAGGACAACAACATGCAACTTCCATTTTCTTCCAATTTGATCACAACAAAAGAGGGGGAAAGGCAACGCTCTCCACCCAACCAAGACATCCAATGAAAAGAGAAGCCTTCCTTCATCATTGGCCCCGAGCCCCAACCAAGATACAATAAAAGGTGCAATTCAACCATGGCAACAACTGGCTTCCACAACACAACATTCTTTCACACACACATTTCTTTTGCAACACAATGCAACACAAAAACAAACAGCAGTTCACAACTGCATTTAGAAACATTTCAAAGTAGAACTCAGGCTTGATCTTGCAAGCCAAAGGAGCAAGGACTATGGGGGAAGCTACTTATGCCTCCCAATTGGGAATTGGGCATCCACCTATAATCATACCGCCAATATAACATATCATATCCCATAAACCTTATGCCTCCCAACCCCTCCTTATGCCCCCCACAAATTTTCCCTTATGCCCCCACAAGTAAGAAATGCAAGCTATTTATTTTCCATGGTGGATCCCAAACCCAAAACTCCCTCCACAAAACTCTGATGCCCATGGCATTCCCTTATGCCCCCACATGGATTCCCCATAGCCTTCTCCTACACCTTCCCTAAGGCAGTCTACCCAACCAGCCAACAAAAGTAATAAAACATTCTCCATACACACAACTCAACAAGAAAATAACAACAATAAAAGAAGGAATAAACTCCTACCTCTCCATGGAAGGATTTTCTCCACACAACAAGCTTTGAATGTCAAAAATACAGTCCCAAAACAAAAGAGTGCCAAAGTATCAAATGCTCTCCAATCTCCTCCAAATCAACAAGAGCTCTAATCACAGAAAAAATGCACCCCAAGGATGAATGCAAAGAGGTTCAACAACCAAGAAACAATCTTCACCAAATATTCTCCAAAGTAAGAGTTCCAATCATAAGAAAAATGTGCCCAAGGAAGCATGCAAAATGTTTCAACAACCCAAAACAAGAAGAGAGTTTCAAATATAAAGAAGGGGGAAAGAAGAGGATGATGTGGATCCATGTAGGATGCCACATCATACATCCTCACAATCAAACACAAAATACAAACTCCAAACTCCAAGGCTCAATAAAGAGGTGGGTGAAGAATGACAGGTTACTTGCACACTCAAAAACAACCCACACCACAAGGGACAACCATTCAATTAAAATGTAAGAAAGTGCAATTAAAAACATGCACAAGATGAATAAAATGCATTATAAAAGTCACCAATCACTTCCCCAACCATAAGTATGGTTGGTAACATAAATTTAGAGGCATGGGACAAGTTTTACTTGTCCCACAAGTCTCCAAAAATAGCCCCCAAGGTCAAATTCGAATTTCCATGGAGGTGGAGTATTTCTTACTCTAAAATCTGAATTACACAACTTACACATCCCTTACATAATTAAATACAATCAACCAACAACTCTTATGATTACTTTCCCATATCCCAATTTAATTTATTTAAATTTTAATCATATGATTCTCATATTAATTCTATCACAACATTAATACATTAAAGGAACACATTACTAATAAAATACATACAACAATAATAAAAGAAACACATTAATAAAATACATAAACCCATGGTCACATGTAAAGATGATTCCCCCATGGGAATCTCTAACAAAACAACACACAACACAATAAAATGAGTTGCCATGGTGACCGTGTTGAATTCACCTAGAATTCCATTTTGGTTGGTCTCCGATCCCCGATGTCTGTTGTGATATTTTAAACCTGTAAAACACAAATACCTCCTTCGATCTCGTGGCCATATCAGAACGTCCAAAATGAATATATAATAAAATCACAAAATCATCTATACATATGAATCACAACAATCACCAAGGCAATCAACGAAATCATTTACAATTTATATCGACAACTATATCATCATCAAATAATTTTCCTTTTCTAGGTTTACTCATAATCTCCAAAATCACATGTCCGAATAACTTCCATTAAACATCCATGTCAATAGTATATCATCATCCACATATGAGTGTCTCTAATAATCACCATGCATTATATATATAATCGATTCAACAATAATCCAGGATCTGACATCTAACACCATACTAAATCAAAACTATTTAAAATGTTGGTCATATAGTCTACAAAGTATCATGATCGGTAATAAAAGGTGCCAAAAGGAAGTGGGCACTACATTAGGTCCATATATTGAGCGTTTTGGA
Source organism: Taxus wallichiana var. yunnanensis (assembly GCA_018340775.1). NCBI lineage: Eukaryota > Viridiplantae > Streptophyta > Pinopsida > Cupressales > Taxaceae > Taxus > Taxus wallichiana. The sequence goes on from CM031235.1 coordinate 134,001,345, forward strand.
TCCAAACGTATGGCCCCATAGGAAAGTTGTAGATCCATTCAAACAAAAACATAGCTAGATGAGGAGGTCTTAGAGGTTACAATATCAAGATATTATTGTGAAAATAAGACCGTATTTTGTACCTTTGATATCATTAGTTGTTTTGTCCAAAGATGTATTGCTAGATCCCAATCCATTTTAAAAGGGAGTTCTATACAACATCACAAGATAACTTTTTAGATTTTTACTATTACATTATTATGTATCTTAATAACATAAATGTTGAATCAATACAATGAAAAAAATGTAAACACATAATGAAAATAAAAAATACTTGAACACAAAAAAATGATATATAGAGAATAAATTTTGAAACATATTATAAGGGTCACATCAAATTCAATAACTTTAAATACTATTTAGAAAATATAGGTCGCGTATGTTAAAAAGTAGGGGGCATGTGGATTTGTAACTTTTTGCATTACTAATTACATTATTATTTGTTTTAATAACATAAAGGTTGATCTAAGAGCATCTTCCTTGATGTGACACAATGCTAAGGTTAGTTAGAAGGATACACGAGAAGAAATGGGTCAACAATTTCTAACGTTACTTATCAAAAGAAATTTTCATCAACACACAAACATAAGGGAACAAAAAATGTAATTTTCTCAAACTGTTAATGTTCTAAGAAGATTGGTAGTCCTCCTTACCATTGTTAATTAATTCTTAGTTTGGTAGTCATGTCTAGTATTTTCTTGAAAGAAAATCTAAATTATTAGTTTTCTTATTAATACAAGTTCGATGATTCAATGTTTTTAATCCTTTTCATTGTTTCCACAAGGTTTCCAACAATATTTGACATCACAGGGTCATACAAAACCCAAAACCACAACACAAAGCTAACTTCATATTTTCATGATTGTAACACAAAATAAATCCACCATCCCAACTAGGGAAAGAAAAATACAGTCCATAAATCATAGTACTTCACAACAGGTCTCAAGCATAAAACATAAACAACATGTGCCCAACACAAAGTGACAAGGAAAAACATCAATATGTTTGCAATATGTTTACAAGGTAAATCAAGTAGCACATCAAATCCTATCACTCGAAGAATCCAAGATAATCGCTGGTGTACTCCTCGAGTCCAACTCAAAATAAATAATAACCATATTATCCTAATTATCCTCTTATTCAAAATCATAGTCTCCAGAATCTCACAAGGCTCACATAATCAACATATATAAAAAGGTCATACCTAAGACAATCATTCAAGGAATGAAGAAAAATTATAGGTCACCATTTTCCAAGCCTTATGTGTGCATGCTACGAGAATATACATGACATCCACAAAGTAATGCCATACATACCAAACAAACAGAAGTGTGTTTTTAGTCTATGAGAGACTCCACCTCCTATATCATACTCGACTTGAGAAATATGGCCAATTTTTCACCCTCCTCACTCCCCACATACACCTTGATACTACCCATAGGGATTGACGGTGTAAGATAACACAATACAACATCACTAACACGACATTATAACACAACATGATACACATATATATCATGTAAGAGGGTGATGCACATTACAGTTAATCATGATTTACATAACAACACACTTTTCACATAATGCACTAATAACATAGGTACACTACAATAGGGGTCATAAGATCATCATATGCCCCAATTCACGAGGAAACACATTACTACATACATACAATCCACATAAGTATAATACGAGTGGTATACCATTACGATACATACATATTTCATAGAGGATCACATTTTGATACAACACATGGGTGGTACACATATGAAACAATGGGGTAATACGAATTTACAACACATTCATGATTCACAACAAAACGTAGTTTTCACAAAACAAGTTGATAGAACACATACTCTATAAGCTAAATTTAAAAGGGGTTATTCCCATCGAAAAAAATCATCATCTCACAAATCTACAAGTAGTGACTACCGTAAATACATACCTAACATCACAATCACCAGTTGTGAACAATGCAACACAACATAATATATTGTATTCATCTCATATACAATTGCCACATCACAAATACATACCCAAGGTTCACGATTATGAACCTCTACTCCGATACCAAATGTAACACCCACACTAGTAACATGGCTAAAACACGTATAATTTTTTCTTATTATTATTAATAACAATACTTGGGCCCACATAATAGCAACACAATGCTTGATCCATAACACAATATGCATCACTTAGCATGCATCTCTAAGGCAAGGGTAAGGGTAAGTGCATAAATTTGGGTGGTCAAAATATGGCCAAAAATGTGAGTTTAAGCAAAACACGTATGTGGTTTGTAAGAGCGTGTTCGCGCTTTAAAATTCTAGGTTCAATAATTGACAAACCAAAAACGCGTACATGCAATAAGTATAAGCTTTTCATTTATTATTTCTTATACTTTAAATTTATTTTAATAAATATAATAAATTAAGGTCACTCTACACCTTATGGAACTAGTCTCACATCTCCATGAGTCATGGTTTAAGAGATAGTTTTTCATAATCTAATCTAATCAATACATAGGTATTTTCAAGATTTCAGCATTTAGCCTAAATATTTTAGGGTTTAAATTCTATAATCGATGTCTATTTTGGGAAATAATATAGTCATTGTTTACGTTTTGGGGCCTTTTGGATTGTTTAATGACATTTTTAGGAGTGTTAGATGTCTCAAAATTAGAATTTACAAACCCCACAACTCCCAAAGGTAGAAACAATTGATCAAATATATGGACTCATGAATTTTCCCATTAGTGTGGATTTGAATCCCTAATTTCATCTTGGATTCATAATAGAATCATATCACGGATGGGTGCCTACTTTAAAAGCTTAGGGCATGCATCTTTAAGAGGACCACTCGACCAATTCTCACAATCAATAGTGCAAGGGAGTGATCTTGGTTCCCATGTTGGCACATATATAATCCTTTGAGCCTTATAATATAGATTAATAATAATAAGGTTTGGGCAAGAAGATGATCTATCTAAGGACCCCATAATATATTAATTTGTTCAATAGAAGAACAAGAGGTAACTTGAAGAGTTGGAAGCTAAAAGAGTGCATCACATCAATATATTTATAACATTGAAAAATGTTAGGGAAGGAGTAGGTAAAAATGTGTAAAATCTTCCACATATTCATTTAGTTTCCATGAAGAATGAAATTAGGACTTTCATAAATATTTATGTTAAGAAAATTAGTTGCATTCTCACCTTATTGTAGGAGTAGGAAGGTTGATTCAAGTGCCACATACTTCATAAACAATCAAATATACATCAACATTAAGAGAAATGCTTTTCAGATATCCTTTTGTGTTGTTGTCAAGACACCATTGAAATAAATTCATATATGGCCAAGACACCATTGAAATAATTTTATGCATTGTAAAAAGGAATTTGGTGAAAGTGGTAAGAGGGAGATAGTAAATGAGAGTGTACTATAAAATTATCATCATCAGTTTCAAGAAGAGTAAAATCCAAGCCTCATGGGAAATTTTCCTTTAGAAGAAAATAAGAAAGACTCGATTATGAATAGGAAAATAGGATATTGGACCTATGATCATGAATACTCCCACACTAATAGTGATTTCACTCAATCTAGTGATTGCACACTAATCTAATGATTTTTATGATGGTCTACTTATATACTCCCAACTAATAGTGATTTCACTCAATTTAACCCAAATAGAGTTGTAGACACCAAATTTGGGTCACACTCCCCTTGGTCCCCTTCAATTAATTAATGTAACACATTTAACTAATCATGACCCCTTCATCCCATATTAATATTCATCCTCACATTATTAATTAAATTAATTATTTTAATTAAGTTAATTTCATCCTCACACCTCCACCTCATCATGACACCTCATCCTGGACCCATTCCAGGCATTTAACTCACAGTGACCAAGTCATCACTCCCAGTGTTGAGTCACTACTTGACCTAACTAACTAAGAATTCTTCCTAAACCTAATTGGACTTCTTCTAAGATCTTCCTACCTTCTCTCACGAGAACTCTACTTCCCTAAGTGGACCCAACAAGGAAAACACGCCAAATCTAGGAAGATATGCCTATTTTTGGTAAATAAGACTATTTCACCCTAACCGACATCGGTTTATCCTCACCGACGTCGGTCACCTAAACTGCCATCAGTTCCTTTATATAGAATTTTACAACCCTTTACCTAGGTTGGTCATTCAGTGATTGGAGCCTTATTGCATTCAAGCGTGAATCTTCAAGCCCTCCTACATCCAGATGACGAACACACACAACCATAGCGCAAGACAAGCAACCAGTTCTCCTTCCAGAGCGTGGGAATACTCACGGAGAGCACACGGTTAGATTGTCACGGCACTGGACCTAGGCATCTCTTCTTCGATCAACCACCAACCACTTCCACTCACAGGATCTGCAACATACCTAGTAAGTATTGTGATTTTATCATTTGTTCTTATTCAAGTATAGATCTTTCGTTTCTTTTTGTATTTCATTCTTTCCATTACCCGTATATCACCTTCTTCCCACCAACCCACTATTCAACCATCCCAAGCCTTTACACCCTTTTCAACCTCCTTTTCAGCATACCCAAGTCTTCTTAACAATATTACAACCTTATCAACACCCACTTCACTCTTTGTGCAATCACAAGGAGGTTCAAACTCCCGTTTTAACATTTGAACCAAATTGCCCCTATCGAAACCGGTTAGCCAACCGACATCGGTCTATCTCCTATACCAAAGATCGGTCAACCAACTGATATTGATCTCTTAGACTAATAATTTCACCTATAATAGTGAGTTAACAACTTCCCCAAAATAGCTCAAAACCTTTCCTAATTTCACCCAGACCTCACCTACAGCCTCTGCTACACCTACAGAGACTGAACCAACCCATTAATCATCTGGATTTAATTCCGGTCATTGCATTGAGTTAAATTCACTTGTTGTATGTTAATAAGAGATACCTAAATCTTATCAACTACAATAAGAACTATTATTTCTTACATTAAATTGTATTAAACAGAGGATTGACAACCATTCAAGCATCACGCTTCTCGGATCTAGCCTTGTTAGGTAGTCCTCTGACTCTTGCTATTTAATACTATTTGGTGGTCTTGTTGTGTTTCTTATACAGTCGTTCCTCCTATCCAAAGGGAAGCTCACACAATCATCTTGGATCAAAATTCTACAGTGCACACAACACCTTCTACTATCCACATAACACAGGTATTCCTCCTACGCCCGTTACCCACTTATCTATTTTATCGCATTTACTTTTGAGGTGAAACAAGAGTCTTGCACACGATTGTACATGATGTTAAATATATCCTATAAAGATACTTTTACACACATATAAAAACTTTAGTTTCTTTGTTCCTCTCTACTAAAGGTTTAAAAACCATTCTTTTCATAATAAATCCCTTTCTACATGGGAACACCAAAACTTCTCACAATACATTTCTAGGACTAAGCCTTATGGTAGAATAGAGATTCATAATAGGGTTTTATAAAAAAATTAGAGTCTTGGAGTATTATAAATTAATGTATACATGCTTCAAACCTTCCTAAACATCATCTACACATCTACATACCCATAACAGGAGTAAGGATGTTAATTTGATTATGGTTACTATATTCAAGATTTGACTATTCTCATGAAACAAATATAGAGTTAGGTAAATAACCAAGTCAAGATGAGTGTTTCTAAACCTTGGAACTATGCAAAAACTTCATTCCATTGTTAAGATAGGATTAGTGAATCATGAACAACATAACTCTATGAACTATTTGGTATATTATTACAACCTTGCATATAAAACTTGAAAATCTCTTTTTTTTTCCACTCCATTACAAACTCTTTTTCTTCGAATGAAAATCCCCCATCCTCTCTCCCTTATCATTTAAATTTAGTTAGAGAAAAACAAACACATTTTTGGTTTCTCAACCCAAGGTGGTTACCAAGTTGGGTTGCACAAGCATTTATAAGTTGATCTTCCATCCACAATGTGCCTCTAAGTTTCCATTCTATTTCCTTGAAGGATCAAGATCAAGCAAGGAGAGAAGACTAAAGGAAAACACCTATTAGACAAACTAGGAATTTGAATTCTTAAAATATTAGGTTTTAGCGAGAAAACAAGTTTGAAAAGCTATGATACAAGGAGATAATAAGAAGACAAGACTTTATTCACCCAAAATGAGGTTTAATACCTTAACACACCAAAAAAATTGTATATACCTCTTGATTTCCTTTGCATCATTTGAGCCCTACAAATTTGAAATTTATGACTATATAATATGTTTTTAGCCCTAATTGCATTAAACATTGAAAATTTGGTTGATTGGCTCAAGGAGAGAGGTAGTTTACCCTATTTGAGTCATATGAACTTAATTACGATGATGTGATGAGATTTATGGATTAGTTGGTCTCAATAACATCATGCACATTAAATTAAATGTGACTATATGATGTGTTTTTTGGTTTTATGGACCCTAACTACATCATTATATGAAATAATTAGTTATATGGGTGAAGAGAGAAGTCACCCAGAGGTACATGGTTGTGTGCAAGAATGTTGCAATGAGGAAGGAGGTTGTCATGAAGGAGGAGATGGTCACTATAGACCATCAACACACATGAGATTACATGAAGCCATATGATGAGGTGGTAGAGAAAAGAAAAGAGAAGGGAGAGAAGATTACATAGTTGAAGAATGAAGGGTGTGCAAAAAAAAAATCCACCAAAAGGACTAGAGTGAACAAAATATTACCATGGTGCACAACTAAGTGTGCAAAAGAGGAGACCCTAGTGGAAATGTGAGAGAGTGTAAAGGAGTGTGCAAGCAGAGAAGACTCCAAGCCGAGGAGTTGAGGAGTGTGAAGATAAAGGCACGCATGACAATGTGAGAGAGTAGAAGCTAACCAAGAGAGGCTATGTCATTCTAGGCCATTAAAGCCAAGTAGAGAGAATAACCACTCTAGGATAGGTCCCTAGGAAGAACAACAAGAGTCTGAAAAAATCTCTAGAAGAGAGTTCCAAGCTCCATGGAGAGAAGTTACATGTAGATAGGTCATAAAGGCCATTGAGTGAATGAGAAGAAACCATTGATTTTCATTCCACTATGTTAACTCTACAAACTTTTTCAAGTGGTCACCACCTTTTGTGTCGTCATTAGTCAATTCATTCAACTAAAGAGATAATTTAGGAAAAATTGAGACCCTAATCATAGTTGTTACTATGTGATGTGAATTTCAAATCAATTAGGCCCCTAATTATATCATGTATTACATAGTTAGTTGATTGGTTCAATAAGAGAATAAATATTGATTAAATTGAGCCATGTGAAACTTATTGGAACTATATGATTTTATTTTTTACTTCATCTAGGGCTAATTAAAACTCTAGGCATGAATCAATCAGCAATTTTATTGAAATTGAAGATGTAATTTGTGATGCAGGAGTATCACAGGGGAATTGAATTTCTTACATAATTTTTACAATATTAGTTAAGTATGGGCACACACAAGGATGGTGAGAAGGATAATGGAGAAAGGAAAGTGCAACACAAAAGTTAGGTGATGGTGACGATTACACAGGATTTTGAATGAATGCTTTATGTAACAATTGAATTGTATAATGCACATTGATTACACAAGTGAAAGAGCACAATATGTGCATGAAGTGATTCAAGTCTACTATTTGAGAGGCTAAAGTGAAAAAGAGTAGATATATGAGTTGTGTCACACAAAACAAGTGAAACTTTCTAAGGGTTTTGAAGAAACACCATTGTAATAGCTTTAGGATTTTTGTTTATTTTTGTAACAATCCCAATAATGGGAGTAGTATTTGTAGATGTTGTCAAGAATTTTCAAATTAATAAAAACATGTACATGTGTTTTGATTTGTTATGTATTATAAGGCATTTCATGAGTCCATATATTTGAGCAACTTTTATTATCTTTGAGAGTTGTGAGGTTTGTAAAATCTAATTGTGACACATCTAACACTCCTACAAATGTCAATAAATAATCCAAAAGGCCCCAAAATAGACATTAATTGTAGAATTTAAACCCTAAAAGCTTTAGGCTGAATGTTGAAATCCTAAAAATACCTATGTATGACCAAATTATCTTATGAAAAACTATTTCCTAAAATGTGACTCATGGAGTTGTGAGACTAGTTCCATAAGGTGCATAGTGACCCTAATTTTTATATATACTAAAATAAATTTAAAGTTATACTTAAAATTTTATTTTGTAAATAAAAGCTCCCATAAAACACATATATTACACCATATAATAAGGAACGTGTGTGCGTTTTAGCGCGTACGCATTCCTTGAATTTTGCACACAAACCACTCTACCAAGTTTGGAAATGATTTGGTTTCCCAAACTTGTGCTCTACACTTGTTAAAACACGAGAAACCTACATGTTTTTTTCTTCCGAAAATGCATAAACTCATCTTTCACCATGATAAATCCTACAAAAATGATTGAAATCTTTCTTAAAAATATGCCTACAACATAAAGAAAACTATCCTCTTTCTAAATATATACTTTTTAAAAAATTACTATTGTAAGGTTTCCATTTATATTTATTTCAAACTATGTCTTTTATACCTCTATTTTTAGTGATTGTAAATGCCTATCTTTTGTTTCACTTCTCCAAATTGAATAAAAATATACAGTCCCAAACTAGGACTAATTCTATACATATTCAAAAATATTATAATTTTTTATATTTTTTTAGGTAGTTAGGTGGGGCATAGCCAACTATCCTTTATTTTTCAAATTTCAAAATCTTTGTACCTGCAAAATCATTAAAAAAATGTTCACTAAAAAAATTAATATTTTTTTAATCTCAAACTAGATTCTTCTATCTATCTTTCTACCAAAGGGTTTTCAAAAATACTAAATAGTGCTCAAAAAATGGGGGCACGACCGACTATCTATTATGTTTTTTACAAAAACAAGAGCACCTATTGACATTTTAACTCTTTAACTCACTTAAACTTAACCATTTTTAAAAAATAGTAGTTTAGAAACTAGACCCGAAATGTTACAATTCATGTTCTTATAATATCTTCAAATTTTGAGTGTAGCTATCTCAAATAACTCGTACAAGTTGAAGTTTTTTATTTTTTCAGAAAAAAAGTGTTCATTTAAGACCCCCTTTTGGCCCCCCATTTCCATGCATTTACCCATAAGGTGATGCCAACAAAATAAAATATGCATTACACGTAAAACATCCAAACCATCCAATGGTTTTTCAAAGGGGAAAATGATGCCACCACTTCCACTTATCCCTCCACTAAGGAATGAAGACTAGCCTTTGGTTCCTCCAAAACAGTCATGCAACCGCACATGAAAACACACTTATCCCTCCACTAAGGCTAGTCTCTCCAACCTTTGTTTCCTCTTAAAAATAAGCAACCCATACACCATAATAACACTTATCCCTCCACTATGGAAATACAAGTCCCCAACATACACACATACATAAACATACCCATGCATGCAAGATACAACCACCATCAAATAAATGAACACGTGCTCCAATGAGAAACCAATAAGCAACAAAAGATTAAGAATAATGAGAGTGTGAAAATGAAATTTCATTAATAATATGAGTCACATTATCAAGCCTTCTTACGAGACTTGCAAAGGGGAGAGATCATCATTGCAAATTACCACTTATCACTCCACTAGGAAATCCTAGCTAGCCTTTGGTTCCTCCCATTAAACATGCAATAAAATATAACAAATATACACTTATCCCTCCACTTGAGACAACACTTATCACCACTAAGGCTAGCCATGAATTCCCTTGGTTCCTCCATATGAACAAACAACTCCTTATTCCTCCCTTCACTAACATCACACTTATCCCTCCATAAACAATGATGTACCCCACCCCCATACTTTCATACATCCACACAAGTAAAATGACAATAAAACAATTTCACATTGGCTGCAAAAGAGTGAAACGAAAAATACTAATTATAACCACAAGGAAGAGGTAGAGTAATTTCTTTAACCACCATATACATATATTTCTCAATTTATATCTTATAAAAACTTTAGTCATTTTGTATCAACATTGGTTAAATGACAAATAATATACACAATCACATACAAACTCGTGAATGAGACAACAATCAACAATGCCACATCTGCTTCACATGAGTGAAAATAATACAATAAAATTGCCTCATGAGGGAAATAAGAAGAAAGGGCTTTGCCCATCATTTCCCTTTGTTCACATTTCCCTTTTGTTAACTTTCTTCATTTAACATTATTGATTAAACAACATTTACATGCATGAAACATATGTTCATGTCTCAAAAATATAATTTTTGTATTTCATTAAATATTTTAGTTGTTTTGATATCATTTAAGGTTCACACGAGTCATGTAATACTCTTTACGAGTGGCAAATTCTTGTTCTTGAGAGATATGTCCAACTATGGGAGTAAGTCATTTCACTATCATCAAACAAATTAAGTTTGACCTCTTGTTAAAGAGATAAGGCAAATTCACTTTACGTTGTGAACCCATCTTATTAGGTGTAGACACTCAAATTCGATAATTTATCCTTTGACATTGTTAATATTGGCATTACACACTTACACGTAAAAACACACTCTCTGCACTCTTGCTTATCTCGCTCTAATAGCTCTTCGATTACTTTATCATCTTTGCACACATCTTTGTCACCACGGTTCATGATGGTTTACAACATAAAATACATCTAAAGACAATTATCCTTCACCTTAAAACTAGACTTTGATTTTTCCTTCGGATCAAAACCACCGGTTGGGTAGATTTGTACAAACCTACAACCTGACCCTATTGTATGGTTTTGGAACGACATGCATTGTGCACAAAAATATCACCACATCATCTTCATATGGCTAATATTCTCTCTTGTTCAACCTTTCACAACATAACAATCATTGAAATCATATATATACAAGTAAATCTTACCTCATTTAGGGTCTTGGACCGTTCAAAACTTCCTCATATAAAAACAATCACAAAAGGAAATCCAAACTCCCAAAATTGTGAAACAACTCATGTGCACCCATTAGGGAAATATTATCTACATTTTTAAGTCACCTACCAGGTTTAAGAGTCTCCATCTTCTCTCCACAAGCAAGCAAAGTGACCCTTCCCAAGTATTTGAGCAAGTGTGAAACTCAAGCAAGGTATTGTCAAAGAATGTTTTGTCAAATTTTGATTACACTATGGTAGATATCACATGTTAGGAGAATGACGTGTGGTTTGATCCCTCTTTGGATTAGTGGCGATGTCGGCGGTGCAAAGGGTACCCACAACCCACCTAACTTTATTTTATAAGAACTATATCTTGCACTATGAGGGTTTGAGGGTTTGATCAAAGTTCTAAAACCATTATGAAGGAGAGCGAAGAATACCAAGAAATATCGACACTCATTTCCAGTGCAAGTGAAGCACACAAAAAGTTACAGAGCTAGAATCTAAGCACGTATAAGACCATATAGAAGGGTCATACCCATATGGACGGTTTTGACCTAGTTGTATGGTTTTGATCGAGTACAATCTCAAGTGCTAGTTCCAAAAATGAAACAAGTTCATTTTGAAATCATCCTATTCCTACATTCAAATCACTTAAAACCTCCCAGATCCACACAAAATCAACTAATTACAATCTCTCCTTTGTGTTTTGATAGTTCCTAGATCAATAGTCACTTTGTAAATCATTATTTTGATTTAGGAAATTAATGTTGGAAGTTAATTAAATTAGAGTAGCCTCCTATTGCATTATTTCATCATTTTTATGTATGATAGTTAGAAACACATCTAAAATCTTAAAAGGGAATGAAATAGGATTAAATCACTTAAAAAGTGAAATCATTAGGTACCTTTGGGTAGTGGAAAAAGGCTATATGTTTTACATTATTGATTATACCACCTTGATGTACACAAACACATGTGTTCTCATTTCAAAATTTGCAAGTGTCTCATTTCATTAAAACATTTACTCATAATTAGTATTCCTTACTTTGTATTTGATTCCTTACCACAATTAATTTTCATAATTCAATTATTAGTTGGGATTATGTTATCATTCACATTTTTTCCACATGAAACATTCATTATACTTTTATTGGTAATAAGGGGTTTAAACATCAAGTTTTAAAAGTACAACCACAAGTTTCCTATTAACTCCATCTACAACACCTTGTCAAACAAAAATCAGAAGTTGGAGTTGATTACAAGGTATTATCTACGCTTAACCTCTCAAGAGGTCTTGGGATTGAGTTTTTTCCAATTACATTGTTTGAACCTCACCATGAGATCAACACCAAGGTTACCACACTATACTCATTCCACAAAAACTTGCACATTATGATTATCTTTTTATTCATTAAAATGAAGGACATGTATATCGATACATGATTATGGGAGATATCATGGTTCCTTACATACTTATTTTAGGGGCATCCCTCCACACAAACTAGGTGTTTTTATTTCATTATAGCACCTTTTCACTTCCTCATTATGTTTGATTACATAAATGGTGTATTTGTTATATTTTGAACTAACAAGACTAACAAATGTATCGTGTGCGTTGTTGACAACTGTTATTTCATATGCTCATATATATCACTTACTATGTCATTTCATCACATTATGATACTCTTGTTTTCTATACATGCTTGCTAGTTGTGTGTGTAGTTACTTGTTTGCTACTCGATTGTGGCATAAGGGCCTTGTTTGTCTTGTGACACCGTGGGTGTCCCACGTTTATGACATCATAACTTCTATGAAATCATTGGATTGTAGGCTCAAGGTCCTTGATTGTCTGCGCGATAACGTGGGTGTCCCATGTTTGTAGGTGTTAAGCCTTTTACGTGACTATTTGCATTGTTATCTTTGCACTTGTTTCTACTTATATATGCATTACTATTGTTGTTGATACTAGTTCTCTTATTGACATTGTTGCTACTATTATTCTTGTTGTTATTGTTTCTCTTGTTGCATGCCATGGTCTCCACCATGTGCATCCCCTTTGCAAGTACACCTTCTTCTTGGTGGATAGATTGGGTTTGTGTTAGGTGGTTGAAGCCCTCTCTATAATAAATGGATACGGGGTCGAGTGCTCAATCGATTATACTATATAGTGATAGATCGAGAGCCCTCTATCCATATATGGACCCCCCATCACTACATGGGCTCTCTCCCTACTAGACAAAGGAAGGGCCTCCACCAAAGGCCTGTGCCTATGCCTACCGATAAGGGAGGGGCCCTCAACCAAATAGATATAGATATTATCCCCTATCTATTATCTATATATGGGTGATGGGTGACCCCCTAGTTAGATATATAGGTCATGGACCTATCTATATATGGCATTCGATCTTTGATCATAAGTCAGCCAATTCTAGATATAGATAAGGGATCACCCCCTCCATATAGATAGGGCCCCCAATTCTATAAATGGCAATGAATGGGTCGGCCATCCTATATAATTAAATATTCGGCACCTATATTATATAGTTGGGGACATCCTATATCTATCTATATCTATTTTCCCCATCCATCTATCTAGTTGGGGTATGAGTCGGTTATCTCTACCAATCGACACATCGGCGTGGATAAATGATGCAACCTCAAAATCGAAAAATAGGAGAAAGGGCCCTATATATATGGTATATGGGAAGGTGATTTTCAGTAGTCACCCCTATCTATAACTATACCTCGCTTCTATAGACATTAAATTATCTATATGGCCCGACCCCTTTCCCTTTAATATATGGGACTATAGGGTAGTTGGCATATAGATCATATCCCCGACTAAAGACTGGGATAAAGACCGTGAGATGAGTGGCCCTATATATCTATCTATCCTTAATTAAAGACTAAAATTGTTGTAAGAGACTTATGCCCCTATATCTATATAGACCGTATCTATATCCACACCCCACCTTGAACTATCTTATAGTTACCAATAGAGGCCATATATTCTCTATAGGGTGCCAACTAGACTAGTGAGTGCCGACTGTATATATAGCCTTACCTAGCCCGGCCGCCTTGAGATGACTGTAATAGGGGGATAGGGGTGATAGAGAGGATGACAAGTGAGTGTATCCCTATCTATATATGGGTCGGGCTGCCCAAAATACCATATAGAGAGAGGGGAGGGACCCGCCTCTTGATTATCTATATCCTATCTGCCACCATATATACATATATATATAGGCCACATATCGAGTATATCTATTCTGTCACCACATATATAGAGAGGAGAGAGGGGTCCGTTTCACGATCATGGCCACAATAATTTTATGCTATGCTTTGAGATGGTTCTCCCAGATGAATAAGTTGCCTCTCTCTCTCTCTCTCTCTATATATATATATATATATGGCCCCATGTCGCTTACATTTATAGGGCTCCAACCCCCATACCCATATAGATCTATAGGGCCCATATAATAGAGAAAGGGGCCCATGCCTAATGTCGCTTAGTTATATAGGGATTAATGCTAGTTATATCTATAAGGCCCCATGCCCATATAAATATAGGGCTTAGACCCAATGTTGATAGGGACACATCCATTCATCCACCCCTCTTGTAATGGGACTATTTAATCGAGGTAATACGATGGGAATATTTATAGTTATATAGTTATGCTTGGCCATACACTCCCTATATATGTGACTTACAACTAAATAGATATAGGGGTTCGAGTGACAACTATAGCTATATATAAGCTAGCTGCCATATATCTATCTCGGTGGGCTCCTCATATATATATATATATATATATATATATATATATATATATATACACACACACACACACACACACCCTACTATTATCTCACCATATAGATGTTGCTTCGTTGGCCTATTATATATTATATACCCCGCATATAAATCTATAGGTTCGGCCATATATCTCATTTCCGAGGGGGAGGGAGCGTGGTATATATAGTTTAATTGGCCTCGTCTTATCACCACGCCATAAAGATAGAGGGGCCAATTCAACGATGAACAACTAGGGAGTGGGTTGGGTTTAGCCGAGGAGACTCTCCCCTCGGCTTCCCAATCTCTATCTAAAGTCTCTCTATCTCTCTCTCTATCTCTATATATATATATATTTTCTCTCTCTTTCTCTCTCTATCTATCTCTCTATCTCTCTCTATATCTCTATCTCACTCTGAAGTTAGATCACTCTGAAAAACTACAAGAAAAGGCCATATCTCTATATATGGGCACTTGACCATCTATATATGAGACACTCCCCCACCCCTCTACTCTATATATTAGAGGCTCTCCTGGGATTTGTATAGAGATGGGGCATGATGGGGATACCATCGCCTATTAATCTTTATAACCCTTTCAAATTTACATAGTAGATTGCCTTACTCGGCCATATATCCCATATATCTCTATCTGGCTGGCCCTCCGGCCGGCCTAGATTTGAGCATAGACCTCGGTGGATGGGCCATAGATCGATCTAGATAGGCCCTCTCCTCGGCCTCCCTATCTCTCTCAGTATATTATAATTGTTTTGAACATATGTAGATGTAGTAGGCCCCACCCCATATAGATATAAGGGAAGGGGCTCAACCCAACCCCGGCGGCCCTAGCCCTATATACCTATCTGGGCGGCCTATGTCGACCTAGCCTTATCTCTTCACACCACCCCGACCACCACATCATCCCTTCTTATGTTTTCTATGCATATGATCAAACTTATCTGGACATATTTATACACATCTATTTTGTTGAGCCACTTACTCAAACACTTTATCATATGCACCTCAAAAGAGGGGGAATTCTTTCAAGTATATTCTACACCTATAACAAACACTCTGGAAATTTTTTTGGACTCTGGACAAAGGAAAACACGTGAAAAAAGTACTTAGAAACAACATCAAACACTTTGAAATACAAAATAAAACACAAGGTCAAAAACGATGGTACGATCAGACCGTATAAATTTTCTTAACCCATTTCTATGGTTTTACCCTGGGGTAGTTACAACAACTTTCTTATCAATTTTAGATTTTCACTTACAAACACAAATTTTTGGCATAGTTTTAGACTCATATGATTCAATTTAGACCAGCTTTTAGCCTTCTTCTCTATTATATTCAATTTCGCTTTTAGTTTCAGTGGATGTTGGGGCATGGGTCTCATTTCTTCACTAAATTTTAACGCATTTAAGCTTTATTCAGGTCCTAATCATTTGTGCAACAAATGGGTCGAGTACGGGGAAATTCATTCTCTTTTATATTGTGTGTCCTAATTTACCAAATTGAGCCTAAATCCGTTTCTAATAATGTGGTTTGTAGGTCATGGAAGGTATTAAAGCAACTAAGGACTTCGTAGGTAGTATCTCATCTCCTATTATACCTAAAGGGAAAGATATCAAAGTTGTTGAATGAATTTGATACACAATCTTCTTCCTTCATGGGGTGCTTCGACTCCTCATTCTTCTTTTATCTCTTTGGCATTTGTGTGTTGGGTTCCATACACCCAATACTTTGGCATCTCCTCAGCACAATTAGGGACTAATCACCCCCAATTCTTTGGAAAAGTTTAGCAATCCAAAACTCCAAGCACAAGCAAAGAATAAGAAACTATTCCCTCCATAAAACAAACATGTGTATTCCTTCCACGTTTTGCATCTCTTTATTTCACTATTTACAGTTTGATTTCATTTACATTGCATCTTTTCATTTGAGTTAAAGTTCAATTTTTTATCATGGACATTGACTACACTTTGTGTTGCAGGTTTCATCATGGAGCATGCCAACACCAATATAATGGGATCTTACAAAACAAACATCGAGTGAAGACAAAGTGTGTCTACACTAAGCATGTAATTTCATTTCATACTTAAAGGGGGAAAATGTAAACACTCAAATTTGGTAATTCTACTATTTGACATTGCTTAGTCTTGACATTGATCTCTTGCTCAAACAAGTGTAGTTCACCCATTCTCATTCAGTACATCTTTAGGTCTCTTGTCTAGCTTGCTTGGTCACACACACACACACACACACACTTATATGTCAATAATTTTTTAGAATTGCACGCATGAAATCCATTTAGAAACTCCACTTGTTAGCTTCCAAACTTCACATTTCAAATTGTCTCCTTAGGGTCAAAGACATATAATAGGGACAAGAATGTCCATACGTTCCTAAACCTAGTGAATGGTTTTGACATTGCTTACTTTGATCTTGAACTTTCAATTGCACATTATTCTTTGGGTAATTTACTCCTCCTCAGTTGACCTTTTTAACTTAAATCACCTTCAGAAGCATATATAAGTAAGTGAAACTCACCTCATTTAGAGCCTAACACTATTTTGGACTCCTATTGCAAAAGCTAGCAAAAAAGGCACACAAACCTCCCTAAAATTTTTAAATACCTCTACACATTTATTAGGGCAACACCATCTACAAGTCTGAAGCTTCCCACTAAGTCTAGGGTCTGCTTCCCACATTTACAAGCACTCAAAGGAACTCAATCAAGTAGATTTGTAAGAAAGAAACTAAAGCCAAGCTTTGTCAAAGGAAGGATGTCAAAATTGATTGCACTACAACTAGAAATCACATGTCGTGTGGAGAAAGATGTGCGGTTTAAGGCCTCTTTGGAGTAGTGCCAACGTTGGTGGTGCACGAGGTGCCCACAACCCAAATAATGTTTATTTTGCAGGAATCTCTATCCATGGTTATGGTTTGAAAGATTGAGTAGAATATTCAAATACCCTCGTAGTGTGACCGATAAGAACCGACATATAGTGATGAAGAGATTCAGATAAGCATCAAGCCCGAGAAGTTGTAGGTCACATTTCGAGTAGGGTCAAGACCATACAAATAGATCAAGGTCATACAAATGTTCTTTCCCCTACTATACAAATTCCCGCCTGTAAGCATTTTCAAGTCATAATTCTAGTTTTGAAGCACTCCCAAAACCAAATACCCATGTTTCATCATTCAAATCACCCATATTTTCCCAAAATCATCTATAATTAGTTAAGTGCACTCAATCCCTTATGTTTATGAACTTGTATTATATTGTGTACATTTGTTGCAAGCATTAATGTGTTATTCTGATATTAAATGGTTAATGTTGGAGTTAATTAATTAGAATAACCCCATATAGCTTTTATTTCATTCCTTTTTGGTCATAGGTATAAATCATAATCTCAAAATTTACAAAGGGTGAAAACAAATATAATGATTTAAAATATATCTATTTGAAAAATGCCAATATGTATCAATCTTTAGACACTTATCTTCGATTTGTCACATAGATTCACCCCATTCAAGGGTTAAACATTTCTTAAGAACTCCATCACTTTCTCAACAATTTTTCCACTAATTGAGGATGAATGATCACCATTGGGCTGGGCTCATAAAAAGGGTACAAACTCCACCAAATCCTTAAGACATCATGATTTTTAGATTGCCTTCTCCAAACAAGAATGAAAATTATCCTATAGGGGAGAGGCACCGGTTGTGGTGCAAGGTCCAATAGTGGAGATAGTATGAGAAAAGACATTGACCTTTTCAAAAAACTATTTAGAATGATATGTGAATTTAATACAACCTGATTGTAATTTATATTATTTAAACATGGAAGTATGTTATGTTGAATAAGACAACTTTAAAATTAGTCAATATTCTCTTATTCATTGATAGAACTTGAAATATACATTAATTTATATATAAGTGTACAAATATCAAGTCTATGAATCCAACTACTCATTAAATAGTATTTACATTTTATGTACACCATATCTATTACAACCACTTCAACAAGTCATTTTAGAAGACTTTGTAAACCAAATCTCAAATATAATGTACTCTTTATTGATATAAGAGTCTTCAATCCCCAGTAACCACCTGCATAACAATAAATGACATTATGGTCAGGCTCACCTTTCATAGTGTTTAAAAACTCAGTACTATATGAACAATAAATTGTGTAACCAACTTAATAAAATAATAGAAATAACCAAATAAAATACTATCCATTGGATTTAATCCCAATAAATCCAAACCATTCGATTGAACTTTCATATTGGATCCATGTCAACTAACATCAACCAATCAAAATTTAGGATCATAGAATAAAAGTTGAATGACCAATTACAATTCCAATGGTTCCAATAGTTTTCATCTCTCACAGTTGAAGAAGTGATGAGCAGTTCAAGTAAGACATTTATGCAATGCAAACTATTTCAGAATTCAAGCCCTTTGTTCATTTTTTCAGTGTTGTATATTCCAACATGCTATAGTCCAACAATGCTGTATACTCTAGTAATGTTGTATAGTCTAGCAGTGTTGCATATTACATTTCAGAATTCACTATATTGTTTATTTTTTCCAGATATCTCATTCTCTTGTGTATAGTCATTACTTAACATAATACAACAATACTTTGGACGTCTCTTTAATATGGACACATTGATGTTTCTTATTTTAAATATCATCATCAAGCTCCCACTCCATATCATCCATTTTCGTAAGTGATTATTTCTTTGATTCATTTTCAACATGAACTTCTTCAACCTTCTTCTCAACCGCCAATTGAATTTCCCCCACCACTCACCATTTCTATCCAAAATTTTCCCCAAATATATGTTCAAATTTTCAATTTAATAGTTGAGTACAATGCAAACCAAAGCTAAGCTAAGAAATTTAAAGAAGATTTTTGGGAAAGAAACTTGGTGTAAAATAAAAAAATTGTTGTTTCATATCTTGTTTGCTACCCATCATTAAGATCATAATTAAGTTAACGATGAGCCTCAAAAGAGACTTGAAGCATCAACATTTTTTTGTATTTTTATATTTTCTTTGCCAAAGCTAAGATGCGAAATTAAAAGAAGATTTTTGGGAAAGAAACTTGGTGTAAAATAAAATAAAATATTGTTGTTTCATATCTTGTTTGCTACCCATCATTAAGATCATAATTAAGTTAACGATGAGCCTCAAAAGAGACCTGAAGCATCAACATTTTTTTGTATTTTTACAATTTCTTTGCCAACAATCATCTTTCTTTCAACAATTAGAATTGAGTTGATAACCATGTGCTTCTATTTTGTATGTCATGTTGTGAATCGTATTTCATTTAAGTCATGACAAGAGGTGGTATTACTAGAAGGTCAAGGAGGCCCAAAGTGAGAGGTGTACAATTATCACATAATGTCATTGATGAAGAGGATAATTCTGCACCAATTGGTAATGAACCAGAATGTAGAAACCCACCCATTGTCTCAGTTCAAAGAACATCTACAACAAAGAAGCTTAGTGTCATCCGAGGTTGGACAAAAGAAGATATGGAAAAGGCAATAGACGATGTTGAGTTTAATGGGTTCTCAGTTAGAGCATCAACAAAGAAGTATTTCATTCCACCCACATCCTTACACTATTGGCTAAATGGTCTCACCCACACTAAGATGAGGGGTCCTCCAACAATTATAACTGAAGAATAAGAAGAGTAAATTGTTGAATGGTGCAAAGAAATGGATGATATGGGTCATGGCTTGGAGTTAATACAACTAAAGAACAATGTTGCTAGGATTTGTGAAACAAGACAAAACCCCTCCAAAGATGGGTTTCCTAGTAAATCATGGTGGGTTGGATTCAAAAGCATCATCCAGACCTTGCAATTCAAACAACTAAGGGACTTGATAGAGATAGAGCTTTAAACTTGCACCCTACAATAGTAACCAAATTTTATGACAATTTGGCCAAATGTTATGGAACCTATGCATACAGTGCTCATAAAATATGGAATTGTGATGAGACTGTTTGCAAGATGGGAGAAATTGTGGAATGCGTGTTATTGCTAAGAGGGGAAGTTGAAATGTCCCAAAGGTAATACCAAAGAGTAGGGAGTGGATCACTATATTGTGTTGTGTCAATGCAGCAGGTTTGTCAATCCCAAGATTTTATTTGTTCAAGGGAAAGAGAATGCTAAAGAATTATATTAAAAATTGTGAACCTAGAGCATGCATGGCTGCACATCCAAATGCATGAATAACAAATGGATTGTTTCTAAATTGGCTATGTCATTTTGCACGTTCAGTACTAGGAGATTTTTCTCCAAATAATAGACACCTATTAATATTTGATGGCCATGACAACCATGTAGCATTACAAATTATGGAGGAGGCCAACAAATTGGGCATTGACTTGATAACACTACCAACACATACTAGTCATAAGTTGCAACCTCTTGACATGAGTGTGTTCAACCCTTTTAAAACATATTTTAGAGCTAAGAGGACCAAACGGATGACAGAGAATAGGTGTGTAAATGTGAAAAGGAATGACATTGTTGAGCTTGCAAGTAGAGCCTTAAAAAGGTACTAACACCATCTAACATAATTGTAGGTTTTAAAAGAACTGGTATTTGGCCATTGAATTATGATGCTCTCATAAATGACATGGCATGCAACCAAGCATTTGACATGCAAGGTGAGGAAGATGTTGATGTTGTCCAAACATTTTGAGCTGATCTTGAGGAATAAATCCATAATCAAATAATAGTGAAGAGGTGGTACCTGAAACTCAATTCATGCAAAATGTTGACTCAAGAGATGATATGGAAGCAGCTGCAACACATGGAGTGGAGCTAAATGGTGCTCTTGGAAACCCAAGTAACATCATTAACAATAATGAAGGGTCTGCAAATTTTCTATGTAACAATGATATGTCCTTACCAAGTCAAGCTAACCCGCCTCAATGGTTAGAGGATGCCATGAAAAATATGGGTTACAAGCTACCTTCCAACACAAAAGATCAAAGCTTGAATCTGCCTTCCTTTCCTGAAGGACTGGAACAACAAGAAATAATTCATTACTATGCAGATGTTGGAGATGAGGATGAACAATATGGAGTTGAATTTGAAGAGGATGCTCAGGAAAATGAAATAAACTTAGAAGTTATGCAACATGAACCTCAAGTCCTTGAAGAGACTCAAATCCAAAATGGACATGGTAAGTTACTTTCTAAATTTTTACGGCTTCCAAGGAGATCATAAAAATAAAGATTCAAAGATTCAGATGGTTATATTAGGTTGAGTAGGCATTCACAAATTTTGACAACATATGAATACATGGAGTTATTGGTTGATACAGAAAGAAATAAAGAGGAACAAGCAAAACTAAAGTTCATGAAAAAGAATTGCACAAGAAAAAAAGGTTCCTAAAATTGCAGCAAAAGAAAAAAAAATTACAAGAGAAACTTGAAAGAGAAAGGGAGAAGTAGGCTCAGGAGCAACAAAAAGAGATTAAGAAGGCACATAAGCAACAAAGGAAAGAGCAAGAGAAGAGGGAGAGGGAATACGAAAAGAGGATGCATGTAAGTTCTTCAACGGATCATGAAAATCGAAGGATTTTTCAAGATATTTTAAATATTCAAATCCTAGGTTATGCTTAAATTGGAACACCTCCATCACTTATGAATAACTCTCGTACAGTTCCATCTTGGTATGTATCACCTCATTTACTTCGTACAAGTTCAAACAGTCCTAGTAGTTCATTTTCATTGCCACCATGGATGCAAGCATCAACAGGGAAACCAAATCCTTTGTCAACAGTGGGGGAAAATCCCTTATCAATTGGACAACCAATTCCTTTTTTCAAAGAGGGGGAACGGATCCCTTATCACTGGGCAACCAAATCCTCTGTCAAAAGGGGTCTAAATCCCTTTTCAGCTGGGCAATTGAACTCTGTAGAAACAGAAAAGAAAATCCAACAACAATATTGAAAGAGGGCAATATTACTTATACTACCTAAGATATTGAGCATGTGCTCATAATCAACGTTTATCACGCCATATGATGATAGTAGTAATTTTGCTAGATAGACCATTTTTCTAGATGTTGTATTTGTTGAGTCTTCCTATGTAGTTTTTAGTTATGTTTGCAATATAAATTTTGCGTATGTAATCAAAATACTTTCCAAATTTTTATGTATTCAATTAAACTTATGCTAATATAACAATATGATGATGCTCTAGGATTTACACCATGTTTTCTATTTTTCAAAGTATTTTAAGTATTGCAAGTTCTTTGAATTAACAATGTTTTATTCAAATTAACATTAGGCTTATATCAAGCAAGCTTCTATAAAAGAATATATTTGCAACGAGCACATTTAAGTTCAATCTCAACTAAAAACAATACAGCAATACTAGAAACGTTCTTGAGAAAAACTAAATACATTCAATTGCAGAGAAAGATGTAACACTATGAAGCTGTAATTATGTAGGTTAATACTACGAAGAACATTTATATTATCATTTTAGAATGCTTTTACATTGATATACAACATGCTGAAACAATTGTAAGACACAAAATTCAAGTCAGAACTAATCTTTCCTCAATTAAGCAATCAATCTACACCTGACATTATGTTGTAATTGTTTAAAGCACTCAACAGAGCAACTCAGATGATACATAGAGCTACCAAAAGGAAAAATGTTATTGTGGTTCTTATAATTTTATTTATGAATTTGCTATTTTATCACGACTCTTATAACTTTGTGTAAGAGAAGATACGAGAAATACTTCATCTAAAAATGTTTTAAGAGATATATAGGGATTGAAATTTTATTTGGAAAATGAAAGGACGAGATTTGGTAAATGATATCACATAACAAGTCCTTAAAAGGTTTCATAATCAATATACTACTTTTTTTTTACTTCCCCAAAAATAAAGAGCAAATATAAAGGCACACTAATTTTTTGCCAAGTTCCCTAAATTTCTTAGAAAATAGGGCAGATATCAAAAAACTCTTGCTAAACAATATTTTTAGAAAACTATCTTCAATCCATTGCAGGGCAAGATAATATTGTCACCTCCACTTTATGTCTTGTGGAGATCTTCTTGGTCCCTGCAATGTCTATCAAATTTTATGATGCATATTTTTTGGAGAAAGAATGCAAACAAAAAAATACAAAGAAAATATGAAAGTGTACCCTCTCGAGATATGCCCTAGATAGTATTATCGGGATTAAAAATGATCCCTTCCATTTGAATAATAAACTTTCTTGCTTGTGCTAATTGCCATCACAAAAATTCACCCATACGGACTGAGATACTTCTAAACACCTCCTTACATTCTTGAAGGAGTGGTTGTAAAATATGCTACTTTTGGGGAGCTCAAGGGTAATAAAGTATTTTAGAGTTTTCCAAATTGAAGAACATTGTGGGTTGTAAAATTGATGGTTTGATAAAGTTATAGTTAGAGATGATAATCAATTAGTTTAATTTAATGGTTGGTAACCCTATCTATATCTGCGAGAGGGCAACAAACAGAGATCAATACTCTAGGAGTTCAATATTATCACATTGTAATCAATGCTCTTCTCGAGCAAAGGTATTTTCTCTTTCCTCCAAAACCCTTATTTAACACTCGTAGTATTGATCTTTCTAAAGAGGTCGGTATTTCTGTGTAACTTTCTAAAGAGGTAAAGACTTCAAGGACCGCAATCTAACTGATAAAAATGGCCAAACGATGTGATAAGAAAATATATTAGTGCAATACTCACATAATAGGAGCAATTCAAAGGGCAATACTCACCCAAGACCTCTACAACACACATATGTACGAGACTTATGAAGATGGACAGAGACTAGCTAAAGCATTCTTGAAAAGATAAGCAAAAGAAAAGTCCTAGATATGCCTATGGCCCTTGGCTTCCTCTCTTTGGCCTTTCATTTCATTTTCTAGAAAAGGCAACAAAGCAAAAATGAAATAGTTTGCATTGCACAAATGTAAAACATGGAAAAGGAACAAATAAATTTCTTCAACAAAGGAAAACATTGAATGGCAAACAACAAACTTCCCATAATAGTGTAGTGTTTAAAAACACTGAAGGATCATTGCTGCGTGAGAAGCTTCTCACCTTCGTGTGTCTCCTTTCAACATCTCTCCACCCTACACGAATGTCACTCTCCCTTACGTAGAACCATTGTCGAGAGGGGTTAGCTACAATTGGGCAAAGACCAAGCCATCACCGAGGAAAATGTAGCGCGAGTTGGAGAAAATACAGAGCCACCGTCAATGAAAAATGTACCAACAAATGGTCATTGTTAATAGTTCCGCGGTCCCTCGGATTCTCGGCATTAAAGATGCTCCGTATCAACCATTAAAACATGTGTTTCAATCTTTGCAAGATACGTTTACAAGATTTGGCGGTGGTGGGTTTAATAATTGGTTCCAACCGCTTTAATTACTAGCCGTAGCATGCACTCTATGTGGCGTTGGAAATAGTCACCAATTAGTCCCAACCAAAATATCCTCACATTTTGACAACTTAAAAAAAAACCTACTTAGACACGGGTCAAAATTAACAAACTAACATTCCAAATGAATTTTAGAAGTCAGAAAAATGCAGAGAAATATTGTAGAGATGGTCCACATGGGAGTGACTGGCCCAATGACCCTGCAAAAATAGGGTGCACCACAAGCGGTGCCTCTTCCCTAATGATCAAATAAACTTGAACTTTTTAGCGTTGACATCTCACACTATTATAAAAGTCTTCCTTCCTTCCCAAAACTCATCTCGATTTTCCCACACAATAAACTAGTAAAATGTTTGCTAGGCAATAAGCTAGTTAAACATAATTTCAGAGGAGAACTTAGGTTTAGGGTTTTGACAGCTCTAGGTGAAATTGAGTAAATGTTTCAAATCCAGCAAGGGATTGTGAATTAGGGCATAAACATCGCAAGAAAATAGTTGTCACTCTAGGTAGGAGGCGAATAGCAAAGGAACAAGAAGAACACGGAGGCAATCGACTGCAATGGCTCCTCCCAAAGGTATGATTCACTGAATAACCTTCCAAATCTATTCCAGTTTGCTGCTTGTATTATGTCAGCAATGGACTCCAATACATAACCTTGCGGGCGCTCTAATTACAAAACAGAAAAAATGGCCAGCCTAAACCCTTTCAAACACAAACCCGAGATGTTATGCAATGGCTGTTTTTCTGTGTATGATTGTCATCTTCCGTGAGCCCTCCAGTGTTTTTCTTAATTGTATTTGTCTCTCAGCTCAAAATCTAAGGATTGCCTCCTATTGGGGCTGTGATCCTGTCAAGATAATGAGTGAATATCCTTTATTGTTTATGGATCATGGAAGTACATTCTTGTATAAAGGTTTCCATATGATTATTCTCAATATCGTTTTCCGATAGTATATTATTGGTAAAGCTTGAGAGAGGCTATAGGTAGCCTTGATTCCGAGGTAAAGGGAAGTGTGGTTCACATTCTTGAGATTTTAAATCTGGTCCATAACCCATATGCATTACATCATTGTTGGACTAATGGGAAGCTTCGCTGAGCGTACCAGATCTTGAATATGGGTGACTCATGTATCAGCGTTATAAATATTGCACAATACTCTTTTATTTCCGATTTCTATTGATTAGGAATTAATGAATGGTGGCATCGTTCCACTCACCTTGAGCTCTCTGTGTTCAACTGAATAAGTCGAGACTCAGTGATGTTGAGTTCCAGTTTCTACCATGGCTGCGAGGGAATCACCCATATAGTAAATAAATCATAGAGAATTTATGGACTGGTGTAAAACCTACTTATTTCGAGATAGCAGGATCTGATACCTTCATCCATCTTTTACTAGTCGTGCTTCAGGATGAAGGCAACCACAATTTTGAGGGTGAAAGCTTAATATGGCCATTTATGAGTAACCCTTACAATCTAGGTATGCGATATACATAGTAGTTTTTACTAGAGGTTAAGTTTGTTGAGATCTGTGGATTTTTGAATGACTTAGCTTAATTGAACGAGAGGTTAAGCATGTTGAGGTATGTGAACTTCTGAATAACTCCTAACTTAGTTTTGGAGTCAACAATTTTTTATCTATTTACAGTTACAGTGGAAGCTATGGAGCTTTAACTACATCTCGTTAACCACAGGAGAAATGATCCCACGAAATAATTTATTGGCTATATGCACTGTTCTCATTGATGCACTTGAGAGGTGTCCTTCATTGGCATCTAGGGGTGGTGGTGGACTGTAATGTCTGTGAGTTAACAATTAATGACAGACCTTAAATCTGATGTCCATTTAACCATCACAGTATAATTTCAACCTCATATTTGACATCCATTTACTGTCACCTTAAAGTTTTTTCGACTTGATCAGAGAAGTTACTGGTAGCATCTTGACCATATGGTAGAAGTTGGAGTCCATTGTTTTTACTAGAAGATTTCTTCAATCCCAACACAATGTTGCAGCTAGATTGGGGCCATTTTGCACCAGTCACTGGAAATTTGCAGAGAAGGTAATGGGATTATTAATCAATGTGGGAAACGCCTTAAGATTGAAATCTCTTGGCTTTTTTCAGATACTTTTTTTTTTTTTATATTGAACTAGCGCAAACAAAACAATATAAGACACGCAGGACCAGTTCAAGTAAGACTGATACGACGTAACTCTCATACGAAAAGTATCACAACATAGCAGCTCTCATGAGCACCCTAGGCAGTTTACAGTGTATAACATCAATTTGAGTAATTAAGACCATAATGGGACAAGTCCACAGTTGCCAACATATTTTTGAAAGGTACACTAAAAAGGATCATTGTCCACCTACAGCAGTCATTTCCATACTAGTAGTCATTTCTTTTTAAATGATGTATGCATCATCCTCGTCAAGTCCCAAATGAAACACAGGTCCCTCATCATTACCAGATCCTTCATCAATTACAGGTCACGCGGTAGAAACAGGTCCTTTGGTGGCACCAATAAGAACTTTGCCATTCTGAACCCCATTATTACCAATGCTGTTATTGGGTATTCCTGCATGCTGATCAAGCCGCTCATCATTCTTCACATGCACCTGGTTATTGATCATACATCCTTTCAAGGATGTTCACCAAGTTGCGAGTAGTGTTTCTGACATGCTTTTCAATCAAGTCCTCCATCCAGTTCGGTAGTATGCCACCATAGCCTTTAGCATGAAGAGTTATGTTAGATGGTGCCATGGAGGATGCAGAAGGAAGGGTGCAAGAGGAGGTTTTGTCTGCATCCATAACAACATGCAGACCAGATGATCCCTCCCCAGCACCTAAAATCTCAAGGTCAATGGTAGCCTCATTTATTTCAATCCTGTCAAGTGCACTGAGAATAGCTTCCTGACTACATCCATTATCAGCCTGTGTTATATAGCTTGCTTTTGTGGCATCCCTGAGCCTTCTTTATATTCCATACAGTTCTCCATCTGCTGGGTTTATTCTTGGAAAGTTCCTTGTGCCAACCAGATATCTGGGACATATCTTGATATATCCTCGCTCCAAAAATTTCTAAAGTTCTTCAGGGATCCTCAAATGGACATTCACCTGCTCATAACCATGATTTTACAGTTGAAGCCAGTAAGAGATTTACCCCGTCTCTGAAAACATCATCATTCATAGCTTTCCAATTAAACCAAAGAATCTCAGTCCAAATGTTGTAGAAAAAGTGAGATTTTCTTCTCTAAACCTAATGAATCCAAAAGCAATATATAGCCAAGAAACAGTGTTCTTAATACATTTAGACCAAGAATTAAGGTAGTGCAGACAGCTTTAGCACAAGGGCTTAAAACAAAGAGATGAACAATAGACTCTCCTTGACCATATACAAGGCAAAAATGTCACCTATACCATTTTAAGACTGTATAGATCCAACAAAAATCCTTGGATGCAATATCAGCCATCTAAAGCAAGCTTTTTTGGCGTCAATTTAAGAGGAGCATAACACAGCAAACTTATCTTTCCATCTTGCAGGCGGATCACAAAGAGCCCATTTTTTATTTAGACCTGAAGAGATCTCATGGGAAAAAGAAAGCCTCTCATAAAGTTCCTTAACCTTATTTACAGGAGAGGAGGGTCTCTATTCCACTTAGCAAGTTTCCAGAAGTACTCATCAGAGTCCTTTATGAGCCCAAAGGGGTCAGTTTCAAGCCCTTAACAACATTGAGCAAGCTCTCAAATGGGTTGAGATAGATGTGTTCAAGATATCTGAACTAGTTATATCAATATGTCAATGTTACACTGAAGTTTGAATCTTTAACGTCCCTTTGTGCTGGAGTATGCTTACATGTACATTATATCTATGTCAAAAGTCTAATCTTCTCTCATTCTCCAGACTCTCCGTGTTGGGATATCTGCAGTTTTACTGATGTTTTATTTTTAATTTTTATGATACTCTTGCTTCAGGTGTTGCAAAGAAGGCTGATCCAAAGGGTCAGGCACAAAAGGCTGCCAAAGCCGTGAAAGCTGGGGCAAGTACTTTAAAGAAAAGAACCAAAAAGATTCGAACATCAGTAACTTTTCACCGCCCAAAGACACTCTCGACACCCCGTAATCCTAAATACCCCGTCTCAGTGCACCTCGCAGGAACAAGCTTGATCAGTATGAGATTCTTAAGTACCCTTTGACAACGGAATATGCAATGAAAAAGATAGAAGACAATAATACACTTGTCTTCATTGTTGACGTCCGGGCAGATAAGAAGAAGATTAAGGATGCAGTGAAAAAAATGTATGACATACAGACTAAGAAAGTTAACACCTTAATTAGGTGAGTTATGATCTGGATTCTAATTATTTATCTTCTTAATTTGTTTTTCTGTATTAAGTGCTTGTATGATTTGCTGGGCTTATTTTTATGAGTTTTATTTTTAGGTTAAATCAGTTGCCTGCTTAATGTATAGAGGAAATAGAGACCATATATTTGTCATAGCTTTTTTGATATGGATAATTGATTTTGTGTTTGCTGTGTTTAGGCCTGATGGATTGAAGAAGGCATATGTAAGGTTGACACCAGATTATGATGCTTTGGATGTAGCTAACAAGATTGGCATTATCTAGATCTATAGGCCTCCACGGTTTAGGTTGGTTTTGTATTTCCTAGTATGGTAAAGACTGAAAATAGAACACTGCTGGTTCATACCACCTTGTGCAGATGGAGCATTATTTTTGAATTTTGTTATGAAGGTCTTCAAAATTTTAAATTTTTGACACATTTAGCGAGAAGCGTATTAAACAAGTTAGCGATATACCTTTTTTTTCATCGTTTTCTCTTCCACATTTTAAAGCCTGCAATTGTCCATACTACGTAGTCTTGTCCTGCATCTATTTTTCTCAAAATATATTTTGTTACAGAATGTTATTCAAATTTTTTTACAAAATGATATTTCAATGTTCAGTAGATCTTTCCATAATTTCTAAGCGATGCACAATTTCTACATAACTTTCGTTGGGAGATGATTAGGTGCGACTAGTTAAAACAACATAGCAGCAGCTTTAGTTTCGTTGGAGTGTCTTTGGGCATGTTTTTTATTAGGGATATGTGTCTGTCACTGGTCATCTATTAAAAATTATCATTTTTTAACAGTTGCTTTGTTTCTATAAATTGGAATGCACAATGGCATCTTATTTTGAAAAATCTTCTTGTGAAGAATGACTGGTAGTATTTTAGCATTGTTGGTATCATGTTATCTTGTAAAAGGCATCATATTGACGTGTGAGTAGTGATGTGTTGTGTTGGTTGATTTTCTTTTTTGAATATGCAAATTTGTGAAGAAAGGATGAGATGGGTTATTGGTATCAATTGTTAATCTCATTGATGTGCTTAGGGTACTATTTTTTTGTAAAATATTGCAAACTTATGCTTCTATGTTGTACTTTAAAAACTAGAAAAGGTGTCAATCTTCTATCTTGGATTGCAGGCAATATGACACTGTCAAATGCTTGTGGCTAAACCCTGCTTGAAGCTTGCTTTTTGACTTTTTGTATAATTGAACATGGTAGTTCAGTGAGTTCTGTCAGCATAGTCTCGTAAGGGCTCATACTTCGAGCTAAGGTTGAGAAAATGCTATATATCTGGCTATGGTGTATAGCACTGTCAATCATCTTTGCTTATGAAGGAGATGCAATAAGATGGAGAACTAACTAACGCCTCCTGGCTATTTTCCACATAATTAGGGGTCACAAAAAAGCTCTCCAATCTCCAATGAATGGGTCTAATAAAGAAAATCCTGACATATCTACTTGATCTGCAGCCCACACTTCCCAAGTA
This sequence comes from Taxus wallichiana var. yunnanensis, assembly GCA_018340775.1. Lineage (NCBI taxonomy): Eukaryota > Viridiplantae > Streptophyta > Pinopsida > Cupressales > Taxaceae > Taxus > Taxus wallichiana. The sequence continues at coordinate 134,032,486 of CM031235.1, forward strand.
AATTTGTAATTTGAGCAAATATGCTTGACAGCCTCTCCATAGTGATTGTGAAGTACTTTAGTAGAGTTCTAGCAAAGCCAAGCAATCTTTAAGCCTAAAGGAACAGGGAGAAAGACCAAATCAATGCTCCACAATCCGCTTTCCATGCTTTGTTCAAGCACCATAAAGCATTGATTTTCTAAAAAAAATGAAAGCAAGGCCTTGACCATATCAAACAGAATAAAATTATAATTGAGAATGACAATCATAATTGACCTCCTTAAATTGCTTTCCACTGCAATTAGTGGAGCAAATCATTTTGTCAACTCAGTGTTGTGTTCTTATTTTCCAGGTCATCCACAGACTAATATAACAATGACTGCAAGCAGGTACCTGCACACGTTTCTCTTAAAAGTGTAGTCCTTTCATATCATTATACTAGAAGCATCAGATGTCTCAACCTTACCAAGTGTTTTGGTCATTTTGTGTGCCATAATTGATGTAGTTGCAGCAGGTTGCAACCCTATGGCATTGATCAACTGCTGTACCATACCAAATTTCAGACATGACTAATTAACTGGTCATTCAACATCTTCACCAGTTTATGTGCTTATCAATAATCCTTATCCTCAAATGAAATTTCTGCAATAGCTGCTTATGATTACAATGGTAAACAGAATAGGCCTCTGGTTTTAGTTCTTTTCAATAATTTGTTTTTCAAAATAATCATTTTGCAATAGATACAGATTGATAATATTCTGCAGTCGCCTTTTACTCCCTTATCTTGTGTTTAGATGGTTTTTTGTGTGAGGACTGTTGTAGCGGTCATACAGACTGCATAAATTGATCTGCTAATACTACTCTTAGCTACCTATACTATTCAGCATATGCAACCATCATGTCCTACCTTAGATGTGGAGACCCCTTTGGCAACTGTTCTCATCATTATCATTCTCTTTTTGGCTTTGACCAAGTTTTGACCTCAGAGTTATTCTCTTGAATACAATCTGATAGCTTTTAAACTTGATTTGTGTTCACATGGGAGGAATTATTTTTGCATTTGATAGTGAGTTTTTTTGAAGAATTTTCCAGTTCAGTCTGGTGCAGAATTTCCAAGCAAGCAGCTCCACTATTATTGTTAATATAGCCAAATTTGAGATTTGTCAAAATGTGGAAAAACTCGCAATCAAAATATGACTAGTATGAAGTCTGAATTTTTGGAATAGGAATTTAAAAACTGTCAAAATATGATTAATATAAAGTCAGAAATTTTGGAAAAGAAGTTTAAACTTGCAAACTGAAATTAAATTGACAAGCTTGGATACAGTTAATAAGATCCACTCAAAATCTGCTATCAGAAACTAGACTAAATATCTTAACTTTGAACTAAATATGCAAAATCTATTGATTATTTTCTGCATATAGCTTCTAAAAATAGCGTTAAAATTAGATATTGGCATCAACTTTTTCAAGAGGGCCTCTATAGCTTCTAAAAATAGCCATTTAAATAAGATATTGGCATCAACTTTTTCAGAAGGGCCTCCAACTATAGGGGAGCTACACATCCATTCCCCAAGAGCAACTCTTCTTTAAACCTTAGTTACCTTTTTTCAGCTATTCGTTTTCTTTTCCTTTATACAATTTATGTATGAATATGAAGTTCCTTTACTTGTCTTTGGAGTAAATATCATATAACTTAAAAAGTTAAAACTGAAGTAAAAAAGTAAGTTTTGACTCTTAAGGTATAAAATCATATCTTCACATATGGGCATTTTCTATGATTTGTTTCAGTAATTTTTATTTCCAGTACTTTTTCATGCAGGTCTTAGATTAACATGGTGGCATTGAAATGTAACTGACAGGGTCTCATAACATTTTTACTAAAAATGTGCTTATATGTCATTCATAATGTCTTCATGGTTCCTATGTTGTATTAATCAAATATTTGCCCACATTGTTTTTGGTTGGGAAAAAGTGCATCACGTTGAAGGAAAACTGACTAGTAAAATCAGAGGGACTTTTCAATAGACAGTAAAGTCATAAGAGTCTGCATAACAAAGCACAGAGTTGGTTCAGATGGTTGATGTAGGTGCATCCCCGGTTGGTGAAGTTATCTGCATGACTGACAATTAGGCCCTGTAAAAAGATGAAAATTAAAAAATTATACCAAATTGGGGAAGGGGAGGGGACATCATGGACGTCCTTTCTCTCTGCATATGCAAGGTGGCTCAAAACTCTCCTCCAGTAAATAGTTCTTGTTATATCAAGATCAAAGCAAAGAGAAAATGGCAGTCTTTGGTCTTATCAAGATCAAAGCAAAGGGAGGTGTGATTTTGTCCTCTCCAATCATTCCAAAAGTGAATCAAGGGGGAGGAGTGGACACATGTTCTGCGGTCAACTTGCCAAAGTATAGGCAAGGGAAGAAAGCATAACTACATCCCTCTCCCACCATCATGAAATCAACAAAGAATATCCGAACTTTGACGATCAAGTTTTGGAGGCAATTGTTAGACCCTAACCCTAAAAAGGTGCCAAAATGAAAATCACAACATGCATCGCGTCTGATGAAGATAAAATTGTTTCTTCTTATTGTCCCTAGCATCTCCTGCTCAAAAAAATTGAATTGGGACGAATCCTTGCAACAATGGTTTGGAAAGATAAGTAAATAACTAGAGGGGTTGGGAAGATTGAAGACTACAAGTAATTGTAGTAATGGTTTGACGGTTTTTCTTTTAGCTAGATGTCTTTGTAATATGTTTTACAAAATCAATATAGGAAATTTTTTTGGTATGAATTACGGCTTCCATTTGCATCTGGGCACTTTGAATGAAAAATGTAAATTATCATGAGCACATAATTAAACCCAAGCATCATTAATCCTGAAGTAGAAAATGAAAATTGATGACATAATTATTGATTGAGGCAATCCGTAACCAAAACAAAAATAGATAACTAAATAAAAGACAAGCCTTTAATCAAAAATAAAATATTGCTCAAATTATGTGTATCTAAAGATATAAAAGGTTATATTATAAGTCTAACCTCTATCATTAGAAAAAAACTTGTTTCCAATGTTTGATAAATATTATTGTTAGTCTTCAAAAATACGTCTAAGCTGCCACAAGGGAGGAGGCAACCATATGCAAAATTGACGTCTTGCTTGGCCATAATTACGTCGAAGGCGTTCTTGTAGTGGAGTTGAACCTGTTGATTCTGACAGAAGTCAGAAATCAAACGGAGGACATTCTTCCTTGGAGTTTCGTTGAAATCCAACGGAGGCAAGAGTTAATGGATGGTTGGATGACACGTCACTCCTCTCATGCAACTGTTTGTAAGGGTGCAGGTTTGGCCACCTGTATACATTGCATGCACTAAAATCGCAGTTAAACAGATTTGTGGAACACAACCATTGGACAACTACTCTTGCAAATCCCATGAGCGATTGTCTCTAGGCTAGAATCTTTCAAACAGCTTGTAGATATGAAGGTTGTTCGATTTGAACGCTCCAAAGAAACCGCAGAGGTCATATACGTTACATTCATCGATACAAATTTTATGTGAAGGGTCGAAATGATACCATAATATGTTCCAATAATTGTGTTGAAACATACTAACTCAAATTATTCCAAATTTGTCTAGCACAAAACAAGAGAGCACACCGATTGTGGGCATGAATGGCATAACAAGAGCTCTCGTTAAATCCGTCCTAAAATCAGTACCCATTATCTCCATGTGTATGGCTGGTTTAGCCCTTAATACAAATTGACTCAATTTACAGATACCCACTGTACCAAATTACCGATTGATTTGATGCATTTCTCCCGCTCACATTTGGCTTCATGTTAGATGTTTGAACATGATTATAGCGATTTTAAAGTTGATTTTATTTTGAGGTTTGTTAGAATAGATTGGATGTGATTTGTATATTACAGATTTATTTTTTATGTTGTTTTAAAAGCTGACTTTGTGTGTTGATTGATGTTGTTATCTTAAGTTATTAATATTTGGGATTCAGATATCAGCTTTTAAGTTGTCACTTTTGTTCCAAAATGTTTTGATAGACAGTTGTTTTTTGTCTTGAGACTAAATCTTGGTCCTTCACATAAATTGTTTGTGTTATCATGGTTCAAGAACCCGATAGGTCATTGCAGATTTTATTCTCTGCTTCCAAGTTTAAATGCTTTGGTGCGTAATTTCAATTTCTTTATAGAGGGATTTGTAGAGTATTTTTCGGTGAAAGGTGTACAAGCAAGGCTTTGGCAGGTATCTCTTGTCAATGATGCAGGAGTAGATGTAAAGAAAGACACTGAATAAGGACCATCAACTTCAAATGCAGTAGCAAATGTGTTAGGTTTAGAAGTGGGTAGTGATGCCAAGACGCTTCAGCTTTTAGATATGTCAATCTAGTGTCTATGAGGAATGGGCCTGCATCTAGTTGGGGCATTGATCCTGAGTTTCTTTCTGTTATACAAACAAGAGAAGGGTTGCATCGTCATAGTCAAAGGGACCATGGTGTTGATGGGATTTCAAGAATGCATCATGGTCGACTTGGACGCCAAGAAGATGTGTCAGATCTTGACATTAGTGGCTCTGTAAATGCAGCTGAAACATCACAATCCCAGGAGTCTAAAAGGAAGTCACCTGATTTACTTGACTTTGAGACTATGAATAAAGTTGCTACAGCCATGCAATCTTTCTATGTTAGTCTTGTTAAAGTATTGGTGGTTCCAAATCGTCGCCGAGATGATACATGATCACTTAGTGGGGTAGCAAAGAGCGTGGCGGTTTCTCTTGCAAAAGTTTTCAACGAGAGTCTTGATGTGGATGAAAAATGTACCTTTTCTGAGTTTGAGTTAGCACTCTCTGCAATTTTGGTACTTAGGAGGGTTGTGGATGACATAACAATAGTTATTTATGACAACCGGTAGTCAATTACTTATATTCACATGGTACAATTCAAAAACTTTTGACTACTTTTGAAGTAGCAGGGGTTTTACTCTGGACTGTACCAGTCCACTTATGTCACATCCATGAAAAGGAACTAAAAAGAAAAAGACAACGAGAATGAAGATAGAGCACACACCTTGGTTATTAGAGACATTGCGAAGCTATTGTAAACTCTTGGAGTACCTTGTTACTTCTTCTTTGCTCTTCACTACAAATTCTGCTTTAGAGCTATTATTTCAATATAATATGCCACACTACTGGACTTGAATGTTTTGTAAATTAATAATTCCAATTTTAATAGTTTATTACAAGAAAATTATAGATTTTCTTTGGTTCTTTATGGGAAAAACTTGTATAAGCACTTTTTCCTTGAGACTCAATTTCATGAATATGTCAGTTTGGTGTGGTGCCTCTTGTGTAGAACTATTTATATTACCATTTATTTACACTATAGTCACCAAAAATTGGGTTCAATGGACATGAGTCATAGCCACATCCCCTAGTTTTACTTTGTATAGTTAATGTTCTGCAAAGACCCCTTTTGGAGGGGATGGGGAATGTGAAATATGGATGCATAATATAGCGTGTGGATGGGAGCCAAAGTGGTGAGGATGTTACCTTCATGGACTATATATTTAAATGTAATATGATGTGCCCTATTCCAGAATGACATGCTCATTTATTTACCCATATCCCATGTCTCTTGGTGACTGATTTCTACGTAAGTGGGATGCATGAAATTTTTCTGCTCACAAATTAGTGTGGATAATGTTATGATTTTTTTATATTTATTTATGTTCTTTTATAATTTATTGTACATATGTTTCTGTGTTGTTTTGTTTGCAAGGTTTTTGGGAAATTGTCATTTTCATTTCTATCTTGGATCCATTTCCATTTCGGTTTCTATTTTCGTGCAACTTAGCTGCCCACTCAATCTATCTTTAGAGGTGGGAGCTTAACTTGTCGAGGTGCTCAAGTTTTCTTTCTCTAATGCCTTAGAAATTATGTGGCTGAGTTTTCATGTTCTGATGGCTCGCAAATTAGTGTGGAACTATTGTTCAAAGGAGGCTAACAATGCATTATCTTTCTTTTTCAATTGTTCATCTTGAAAAACATGACTTCATTTGTACCATGAATTTTCAATTTGATAATGAGAGTATGATGACATTAGTTGACCAGACATGTTGACATTGAATTTCAAGGAATGCACTTGGTAGAAGGTGGGAATTGATTTTTCTAGCTTTATGTTTTCTAAAGACTAAAGTACGCTTAAAGATGTGATACACATTATTGTGGTCCATCAGAGGTGCAGACACAAAGTTGGATGCGATAAATGAGATAAATCCATTGCCATTGTAATGACATCCATATTATGCATTACAACCACAATGTTCAAAATACATGAAGTCTTTTCTTCGTGTTCATTCAATTTCATGTGTGGTGTTGCATATAGCCAGTGTAAACATCGTTGGTTTGAATAGAACAACTCACATATTGGAAGCTTGTTCAAATCTTACTATTGGTACTTTCTATTAGTGGTTGCTAACAAAAAATGGAAAACCCGACTGGGTGGTCACTAGATATCAACACTATCTAAGGTTATAATATATCCTACCAAAGGATAACCCACATATAGCACATTTTATGTAAGGAGGCTATGGAGCGTTCTTATCTATGTGTATGTCGTGTTGCCGATAGACTAGAATTGCTAAGGAGGGTGTCAATGGTCATGCGGTTCAATTTAATCTCTAGGCAATAATGCAAGCATTGCGAATGTTAGGTGGATGGAAGGTGGTGCATCAATGATTTTTTTCAAACTTTGGTGTTTTCGTCACATTGGATGTCATGCAACACCAAGACAGTTTTCCTATTCCAACAAAAGAGAATATCCTCCATCCCTTGGCAAGAAAGGACATAAATTTGGGGCAAATGTAGATAAAACGATAGGTGGAGAATGAAGTTTTTCTTATTTTGACCACTTCATCCTCAAATTCTAATCACATAAATAATCAATCCTCAATCTATAACATTTTTCCAACATTTACGATTTTCCTCAATTTTTCATTTCGTTCCCTTTGAACATATATTTCACTCAAACAAATTATGTGACCAAGATAGAGAAAATTCAGTGGAACACAATGCACTGCTCCTCCCTCATACCCCATCTTCTTTTCCCCATCCTCTCCCTCTTATTCGCTTAAATTTTAATTCTTTGCTCTATCCCTTCGGCGTTCTCATCGTACATTTCATGTACGATTGCTAGTCTAAAAGAACCTTTTACCTTTTATAGGTAAAAGTTATTGATGCCTAAAATAGAAAATGCTTACATGTGAGTAAATAAGTCCTCGAAGAAACCCCCTCTTAAATTGATCAAATAGCTCACAATCACATGGGAACTACAAGCATAATATTAAGAAATGTTTATTTCATGGAAAGGGACCAAAATAAATAAAAGCTTTAATCGATGAGCATGGTGGGTATCAATAAAGTTAGCCAATTATAAATAAATTGGTAAATATACCAATATATTTTATAAGAGTACATAATACTTTTAAGAAAAAAATCTGAACATTTCCATCAAAGAGAAAATAACAATTTAAAGTCACCGAGTAAAATCTGAATATTTCTACTAAAAAGATTATATTTTTGTATAATGTATTTTTATAGAGTAACTTAAAGACAAGAAATAATACAAGTATCTCTAAAACCATTGGATTTGTTAACTTGATATGAACAAATTGCGAAAAGTTCATGAATCACAACATCTTAGAGTTAATTTTATTATGAATAAAGTTTGGTGAAGCTAAGCAAAATTGTAAACAATGGCTGAATCAAATTGTTTGCAAGTCTATAATTTTGTGGAGTAAGTGATAGAGTTTGACCATAACATAGGCAAAAAAAGCTACAAATGATACAATTCACAAATTCTTACAAATTGAAAAAACCAACAGATGAAGTTGATATCTAGTATATGAAATCATCCTTAAACAATTTCTCAAATGGTTATATAGCAAATTTTAGGGGCCAAATAATCCATTGACCATTCGGTTAGAGGTGCCTACATGATGTGGACCAAATCATGTTGGTTCTTCCCCTCTATAGAGTCTCCATACATTAATGTCACATGCTTTGTTTGCACAACTCTCATCCGTTGCGCTTCCCTCTCTATAGAGTCTCCATACATTAATGTCACATGCTTTGTTTGGGCAACTCCCATCCATTGTGCTTCCCTCTCTATAGAGTCTCCATACATTAATGTCACATGCTTTGTTTGAGCAACTCCCAGCCATTGGGTCTTTACAATTTGTTGTTGACACTCAACTCACTATAATGATTATTGATGACTATGTTGCTTCAACCCCATTCAAAAAATTCACTCATGACATAACAAAGATTCATCTCTTTTCCCAAACCCCCTCTCTAGATAATATTCACTTCTATTTTTTACAAACCCCTCTTTGTTCTTTGCATCATTCATTTCTCTTTTTTCTAAACCCCTTGTCTCTACAAACAATTATCGAAAACTCACTACAACTTTTCTTAGAGGTCGATATCTACGAGATAACTTCATATGAGCAAAGAAGACAATATGAATCCGTTGGATTGAACTCGCATTGTTATTTTTAATTACCTATAAAATTGCAAAATTTATTTTTGGACCGCTCGTTTGAGGTAACAATCTTGTTTAAGATAAAAATTTTGTGTGATACAATAGTTACCTCAAGAAAACTATCTTGTGTGATATAACAATGATATTTTCTAAATTTAGGTGAGGAAAAATATATTATCCCTTAAATTATAACTTGTTTTACCAATTTCCCTATGTTTTCTCAAATACATGTGGATAGAATAATAGATATTTTATAATCCATATATTTCCTTAAAAGCTACCTTTCAAAAATGCAACATTATTTGTATATTTGCTTTTGAGCTTTACAAGATTAATTTCAATAATGTTCTCCAAGAGATTAAAGAGTTCAATAACTTCTTTTAACACAATTCATTTACATTTTGTTTCAAGCTTAAGTGTGCCCATTTCAAATTTTATCCAACTATACTAGTTTGTTTAGCATGGATATCAAAATCTTTAAAGAATATTTATTTATGTACATCGAGATTGAATGATAATTTGACATTCTTAGCGGAGGGTGATGAGGCCCAGAGCACTTGTTTCCAGCTTTACATTATGTGTTTTCATTTATGTTTAATGCATGTTGGGCATATTGATTGGTTTGTTGTCATATGCATACTCCATTGAAATAATTATGATTGATGAAAGGAAAATTTGCAATATATAATTATATTGTATTTATCCTAGTATGCCTATAACAAATAAGGGTAGGAAACCATTGATATATTGGGTTTATCCTTCCCTTACAATGTCCTTTACTTGAGATTCAATATTTTTGTGTGTGAACACCGTGATTACTCACCACCATTACCTTGCAATTGTTTATATGAGCCAATTTTTTTTCCAAGTTATGAGCCAATATATTGTAAAATTCTAGGGGCACTTTGCTTTGATTTATAAACCAATTTATTGTGTGACTGTGAGCTATTATGTTTTTGGTTTTGAGGATGGTCATTTATTTCTATAACTTTTTACGAATTGGGTATATTAGAGGATGATCCTTGGGTTGTTACAATAAGATCTTATATTTTATGAGGATTTTATTTGTGGGCCATTAATTTCTTTTTGTTTGTGGAAACTAAACATAAGACTAATTTAGAATGTTGATTTGGTGTATTTCATATATTCGGATCTATTTTATAGTTTATGGAGAATGAACCCTTGTACCTTAGACAATTTTGAGGCTATGAGACTCACAAAAACGTGTGAGTATTGAAATTTAATGTTGTGAGATATTAGTATGTAATATTGGGAGCACGTCATCTCTATTGTTTCCCGCTAGCTATTTTTTTGAATTCGATTCGCCCTTCCTGCGTCCATGTCGGACCTCTCCGGTCCGGCCCCTAATTGCCCACATGATTCGTGGTTTGTCTTCGCATCCTCATCTCGAGGCTTAGAAAATGTCATTTTGGGTCCCCTCCTGTCCCATTCTCGTCAAGCTGAAACCTACTCTCCTTGATGGGACCCTGTCTCTGCAGATTCCATCTCAAATCACTGCTACTACTACGGCCTCGAGGGATTCGTCTTTGATTGGCAAGCTGATGGGTCCTAGACCCCCTGGAGGACATAAAAAAATGGGCGCACTTGAAGTGGACTCCCTGTGGCTCCCTTGAGATTGCAGCCATGCCAAATGGCTTCATCCTGTTCACCTTCAATCTAAAGGAGGATTTTGCTCATGCTCTCCTTGAGGTCTGTGGTTCTTTAGAAGAAGAGGCTTCTATCTTCACAAATGGTCCCCGGCTTCAATCAACATACCAAACCATGACTCATGCTTTGGTTTGGGTTCGTCTTCCGGGCTCCCTCTAGAATTTTGGGATCATGTTGTTATTGAAGGTATCACTCTTTCTCTGGGTACACTCATAGCCATTGATCAAGCTACTAAAGCTAAAACAAGATTTATTCATGCACAGTTTTGTGTCAATGTTAATGTTAGTGTCCTCTACCCAAATCCATAGACTCCTCGATCGGATTTTGGATTATGGTATCAACCTATAGAATATGAATATATTCCCTAAGCTTGCTCAATTTGTAAGAGTATTGGTCATGGGGCTACAACTTGCCCATCAAAACCACCCCCAAGCAAAAAAACTCTATCGTCTCTCCAAAGCGAAAGACAAGTTCATCCCTAAAGTCGTCCCCGATGTTGGCACCTCCAATCCCTTTGTTGCTCTTGAAGAGGGTGAAATGCCCCCTCTCTCCCATGTCCTCTCCTCCTCCCTCGCCCCCTCGGAGTCTCTCTCTCGCTCTCGACCATCTTTCCCTTTTGTTGAAGATTTTGCCTCTCTCCCCCTTTTCTCCATCCCCTTTCCTCTGTCTGGAGGAGCAATCTTCCTTTCCCTCTCCTATTTCTATGGTTTTGGGGGATCTCAATCAGCCTAGAGTCACTAGAATCACTTGCAAGAAAAATGTTGATGTGGGAATCAATAAAAAAATAGGTAGACCTACTAATCAAGCTAAGATTCAACAAGTATCGGACAAGATATCGCACAAGACACACAAGGTACTCTCAATTTAGATGGCAGGAGAAAAACCAGATTTAAAAATGAAAATCATCTCTTGGAATATTCTCCTGGACATCATCATGTTGCAAGAAACAAAGCTTAAGGAGGACTGCAACCTTTCTAGGTTGTGGCCTTCTACCTCTTTCGCCTCTCGGAATCATCCGGAAACTTTGGGGGCTTTACGTTCTTTGGAATCCACAAGTCCTTTATGGGGACTAGTATTATCAAAACTCCCCATTTTATGGGCATGTTCTTTCAAGAGATAGGGGTTGATACTGGTTGGATTGCTATCAATCTCTATGCGCATAACCTTGAAGTGCAAAGAGAAATCATCTGGAGAGACATTCTGAATTCAAAAATAGTTGTAAGCAATTCCCTTGGCTTGTAGCAGGTGACTTCAACACCACCCTCTACCCTTCTGAGAAGCATGGAGGTTCCCCAGTTAATTTCAGCAGTATGGATTCTCTAGTTGAATTCATTAGAAAAGGTGAATTCTTCGATTTTGACCTGCATGGTGTTGCTTTCACTTGGTCAAATCGTAGACTTGGCCATCACCATATTCAAAGTCATTTGGACAAAGTTCTTGGCTCTATGGACTGGATCCTGCACTTCTCTGACTTCTATCTAAGTGCTCTCCCCAAAGCTGCATCCGATCACAGCCCGTTATTATTAAGTGCAACAAATTCTCATAAAAACAAAAATCCTCCCTTCAGGTTTGAGTTGGCTTTTTTAGAATCATAATCCAGACAATCTTATTGAAAGTTGGTGGAAGGTGGGTATATAGGGCACGACCATGTATAGATTTGCTAAGAAGTTGAGTGCGGTAAAGAAGTAGTTAAAAGTCCGGAAGGCCAAAACCTTTGGGGATATTCGGGATAGAAAGCAACTACTCTCTTAAGATCATGGAAGTTCACACGACATAGAGAAATTTGGTAGAACTCCTATACTTGCACTAGCAAGAATCCTCTTTATTGAGCGATTAACACAATACATTGGTGGAAGAGGAGGTTTAGTGGAGACAAAGATCTCGGGATCTTTGGCTTCAGCAGGGGGATCGGAATACAAAGTTTTTCCATGCTATTGCTTACAAACATAAAAGTAGGGATAAAATAAAAGAACAACTCTTTATAGATGGTAAGCTTTTAAAGGATGAAAAGGATATCTCTTAGGAGTTAGTAAATTTTTATTTCAATCTTCTCCGGATGAAGGCCCCCTAGTGGAGAATGTGGTGTTTGAAATGCTGTAACACATTCACAAGCTGATTTTGGATGAAATAAATGGAAAGCTTACACAACTGTTCTCCATGGAGGAAATCCATAAATCCATTTTCAATATGAAAGGAGATAAGTCCCTTGATCTTGATGGTTTCCCTACTACTTTCTTTCAAACTTGTTGGGAAATCATTAAGGGAGATATTTTGAGGTTGTTAATGAATTCCAAAGGAACGATTCTCTTATGAAGGAATGGAATAATACATTCATTGCTTTGGCCCCTAAATCTCTTGGCTCCAAATATGTTTCCAAATTTAGGTCAATCAGCCTTTGAACACTTCCTATAAAATAATTACCAAAATGATGGTTGCTAAGCTTAAGCCTTTTAGAATTTGTTTATCTCCGAACAACAAAACAATTTTATTGGAGGTAGATTGATCCAAGGTGGTGTCATTAATGTACATGAAGCCATCCACTCGGTTCACCACTCCAAAACAGTTGGGATGATCCTAAAATTGGACATGCAAAAGCGTTTGATCGTGTCAGCTGGCCTTTCCTCCTTAGAGTGCTTAAAAGTTTGGGTTATGTGACAAATGATGCAACTAGATTTTTAGTTGTGTCTCTTCTCCCCATTTCTCGATTATGGTCAATGGTATTCCGACAAGTTACTTTAATAACAATGCGATATTAGGCAAGTTTATCCTTTATCCCTTTTTCTTTTCAATCTTATGGTTGATATTGTAAGTCGTGTTTTATAAGCTTCTAAGCAAACTACTATAATTTCGGTATCAAGATCATGACCAAAAATCCTTCACTACCCACGCCAAATTTCTTGATGACACGTTGCTCTTGGGTGCTTCCTTGGTTGTGGAAGCCAAGGCTTTGAAAAGGATTCTAGATGTCTACTAATTGGCCTCACAACATATCATCAATTTCACCAAAATTTTTGTTCCCTTTCTTATTACTCCTCCCAAAGAGACAGAGAAAAGATTGCGGGTATTTTTGGTTGCAGCATTGTGGACATTCCGTCCACCTACTTAGGTCTCCCCTCTTTAAGGGAAGATAACTAAATAACCTTTGGATGTCACATTGAATGATATCATAATAATTGGCTGGTTGGAAGGGCTCTCTTCTCTAAAGCGGGTAAACTACAACTAGTAAAAATACTCTCCAAAGCCTTCCTATCTATTTTATGTCTTTGCTTAAAATGCCTTCTTCGGTTGTTACTCACATTGAGAAAATTCAAAAACACTTTCTTTGGTCTGGCTCTGAAGAGAGAAAAAGAGTTCACCTTGTCTCTTGGAATATTACTTGTAAACCTACTCACATTAGAGACCCGGGGCTTCAAGAGTGGCTGATATGAACGAGGCCATGCTCACCAAACCGGGTTGGATTGTTGCTTCAAAGGATAAGGCTCCTTAGGTTCAAATCCTTATATCTAAATACCTTTATGCATCAGAATATTTTCTCCATAAAGAGACACCAAAGGGTTCTACAATATGGAACTCTATTGTGAGCTCCCGCCAATGCCGAGAGCTAGAATCAAATGGCACTTAGGTAATGGAATGCAAATTGATTTATGGGATGATTGGTGGTTTGGTGATAAGCCACTTGCTCATGACCCATTCTAGGGCCCAATCAAAACTCAAATCTCCTTAATCTATGGTAAAAAGCTTAATGGATATATTAGCAATATTAATAATAAACATTGCTGGTATATCCTTGTTTCGATAGATTGCAACAATAATCGCCGCAACGCCTCAAATGTATCGAACCGCTCTCTCCTCCCAGCTTTCTTTATAAGACTCTTTATTAGCTTCATCTTCACTGATAAAGCTGATATCGTATATAACAAGATTTGGGATCACTCCCCTACCTTTGTGGCAACGGGAGTACTAATTATATCCCAAGGGAAATCAATGTGATTTATAATTCTCGGTCTTTGACACACGTGTGAGAATGAGGCTTATCTAATCATGGTGCTATGGTGCATATTCCTATTAATTAACAACAATCAATCACCTTTTATGTGGACATTATTCAAGTTACTTTACAGAAATGGGTGGGGGAGATTAAAAGAATGGAGCATGTTTCCCGTGAAAAAAATAGGAGTGAAAATTACGTCTAGGATATTTTGCAGGAAGTCGGTATAACAACCTTCATGGAGAGACTCTCAGGGCACTCGATAAGAGTCTCCAACAATATTTTAGCTTCTTGGAAAAAAGGAAAAGTGAAAGTCGGAAAACCAAATTTACAATTTCAACAAATTCCATTGCACATGACCACTGGTCTCCCTATCTACACGGCAACATCTATTTCAAGAGATATCTCAAAGCGTATGGCAGAGTTTCTCACTCGTGGGAGAAATTAAGGAAGTACCAGTCTAGTTATGAGTGCACCTCCATTGTTCCACCCTGGGACAGAGTTACAAAGGTCCTTATGCGTTATTTCACTTTGTATGGTTGCTACAAGTTGGTCTTCGGTCTTCAAATCTTTCTTCTCTCTCATCTGCGCCATGGGAAAAAGGTAAATTTGGTTTCTTTCCTCTTTCAATCTCTCGAGTTGTCTATTAATTTGGCGAGAGGGAGAGGGCCCTCTACTCCATCACGACCTTCAAGATTGTTGTTCCAATATGTGGCTTTCCCGTAACTCTTACGTTTCATTCCCAAATTGGGCAAATGTTGTTACCCCGCTTCCACTCCGTTGCCCTCCACCCACTCTCCCCTTCTCGTCCTCTTTCCTCCTCGCAGCCACCACCGTTAGAATCAAATCTCCTATGACTCGATTCGACATCTAGATCATTGTTCCACTACTTTTTTGCTTCCCCTTCTCCTACTCAAGATGTTGAATTTTCCCCTCGGGATTTTTGTTGCGTCCCTGCTAACACCTCTTCCCCGATCATCCCGTCTCGAGGTGCCTATAGAAACCATGGTTGAGAAGGATATCCCGTGTTCTCTTAGGTTTATCCAGACTCTCCTAACCCCGTGGCTGAAAATTATCCAAATGTCGCTATGGAAGATGTCAATATGACAGAGGAGGATGAGCAATTTTGGATGAAGCTACCAATGCTACAAGTGATAATGAAATTGTGGATAAAATCCTCGAGAAACTCCAGAGAGCCTTATTTATCATCAAAGCTTGGAAATACTATACTGATAATACTTGGGACAACACAAACAAATACTACCTTGAACTTCTTAGACTCGACAGCATACCTTGGCATATAGAAGTGCTTCAGTTACAACGAAGAAAGTTGTTGAAGATCTCAAAAATCTCTATGCTATGTAATATTTTCACTACTTCTAGTTACTTATTTTTTCTTTTCCTTTGGGATTTTTTGATGTTAGCTTCAATGCTTTATCTTGCCAGATGGAATTTTTGTAATCAAGGATGAGAGTCCTTTCAAAACCCTCGATTTACCCTAATTCCAAAAAAATATTATGATCACGTCTCTTGTGCTTTTCTTGTGAGTAGTATTATGATTGTATTTTCTCGTCAAGATAAAGAGAAAGAGAATTTATAGTAATGCTCATGAATGGACATAGTAGGTCAAAGAAACTCAAGTAAATGAAGACATAATATCTATACGGAGAGTTAAAAGAGCTCGAAGAAGTGAAAACACAATTAAATCTAACTATAGGGGTGAACACAAAGCAATTAAACCCTAAACATGTCAAAAATAGAAATGATACAAGCAAAAATAGTGATGTAATGTAAGGTATCTTATTAAAACTAAGCCCACATTAAATGACCTCTCTTGTATGAATTCTCATTGTCCAAAATTTATTGTGGCTTACGTTGCTAGTTTGTGTTAGTATTTTTCGTTGCTTTTATTTTCTTGGAAGTCTTATTAACAAACTGCAATGACAACACCAAAAGATGTTTTAAATAAGAGTAACAAAAATTGTATGATTTTCTATTGTGTAAGCACATTATGTAATAGCTCAGGTTGATACAAAACTTATTTAAAACATGTAAATAATGATAACCTTGTTATCATGCATGTGCTTTAAGCATCAATTTAATGTAGATGGGAAAACTTACACCTTATGTATCTAAGGATTCCCAAACAACATGCCATATTCTCTATTGTTGTAAAACATTAGGAAACATGTAGCTATTATCTTATGTCCTACCATAAGCGATATTGTAATGTCCCCAATAAGGTTTCAATATTGACCATCAAATCTTTTGACCATAATCAATATACCCACAAAGTTGGTGGTTGTGTACCTAAGGATAATGAGTAATGCATAGTGATTTTTTTAACCGATCCATTTTCTATCATAACGTTATTTATTACATGTGAATAAATGAGAGAAATATTGTTGGATGAAAAAAGGGGCCAAGTGTTGGGCGCGGAATGTAGGGTGCGGGACAAACATGTGGCGTGATGCTACGGTAATGTTGACGCACCCAGATCAAGATTTAGTCGCTTCGCTTGTGAAGGCTATTTTTGGAGTTAGCGTGTTGGGCACACAAAGACATGAAGACTTGCGGTCCATGCAAGGGTATTTTGGGAGCAAGCATCAATTCGAGTGCCATGTATAGTTTAGTCTAATAATAGGATTTCTACTGAGTTATCTATAAAAAGTCTATTGTTAGAATACTTGCATGTTTTGCATCCTTTTGTAAAGGTGCATGGTTATTATTAGCATGTGGCCTATTTTGGGGAAATTGCATGGGCGGTGAAGGGAAAGTCCCCACCCCTATATATATGTATTGATTTGCACGGTTAAGTGGGTGAATTATTGTAGAGTTATGCTACTAGTTTTGTCGTGCGCATGACTCATGGAGATACTTATGTAATGTAAAAAGCTTCTGCGTTTTAGAGTATTTAATACAATGGTTCATATTGGTTGGATAATGGTGTTGAACATGAATGAATCTAGTTCTTGCATGGTAAATATTTTTATAATCATTATTTAGTTCATCTTACATATATTCTAAGATCTAGATCTGGTTTATGCACTATTTGTAGTTTACTATTGGTTATGAATCTGAATACCTATAAGCACCATCATGCTAACATTCTAATAAACAACCATAAAGAGGGACTTGGTGCCTTTGCGTGCTTCGGGTGAGTGCTCATCTTAGGATGAGTGATGTGCCATCGCGCTTGGGTTATTCATAGTGAATTCTAGGTTGCATCATCGGTTCCATTGTCGGGACCTCCTTTTCACCTGTTTTCAAGATGTTGCATGATGAAGACGTATCGGTTGACCTTAGCAAGTGTTAAGGAGTGGATAGTAGATCTGGAAGAAGAGTACGCTCGAAGATTCAACACTGAATCTGAGTTTGACGCACACACGTGGGTTGAGCAGAATTTTTATGGCTGCTTATATGAAAGCTTCTTTGTTATCTTCCCCATAGAGCTATACGAGTGGTGGATGCATACACATCTAAAAATAATTAGAGGTTTCGTACACTTATCTAGACGCAAGAAGAATTTCAGGCTCTCTATGATGGTGATCTAATTTGGACACGTGCTGTGGATACTTGGTTTCGTGGTGTTCTGAAAAGCTATATTTTTGGAGTACTTAATTTCCACTTACTCTTGTCCGGAGGTAGCTGAGTTTCAATTTTTACGTTATCCTAGGGGATCATATCTACACGGAATTCCGTTGGCGATCAAGATCTTAATGGTAACCCTAAATTTGGAAGAGAAACCGATGGCTAGCTAAATCCCACCATGCGTTGGGGCAAGAGCAGTGTGGTGAAGGATGGCTGACCTAGTATCGAGAGGCAAAGACTAGAAAGACGACTTACTTTTAATGAGGCATGCGAGAAGGATTTAGAGAAGTGGCGTGAGGTTGCAAATGGATGACATTGTGGAGAGAGATGACTCTTGAAGGATTTGGATCTAACACGAGGACGTGGAGCAAGAGCATCCGAACTCCCCGCTTGGGCAAGCATGACAGGAACCCTCATCGCCTCTTATGAGAGCACGCCAATAGAGACAACATGGGCCATGGGCGCGCATCTAAATCTACCTCAAGCTAGACCTTACGCTTGGTTTTCTAGTTTCTAGTACAACAACCAACAACAAACCGTTAGGAAATAAGTGATAAAATATGTGGAATAATCCCTAACAAAATTGGAACAAGAGAAACTAATATGCGTAAAATATCATAGATCTCAAATAAAAGTGTAGAATAAATAACACAACACAAAAAGACAATATTTAACGTGGTTTACCCAATTTGGGCTACGTCCACCAAGAATCACTTGCTCGATTTTATTACAAGCCTCCACTCTCTTAATACAATACCTAGATCCGTTTGGAGCTATGCTCAACAAACTCTACATAATTCACACCGAATTCAAAGCACATCTGCAATCGTTGCTTGTCTATGTATCGTATGCATAAGACCATATAAATAGACAATTGCTTACACAGCTTTGATACAAAACCGTGGGTATCAAAACCATGGGCAAAAACGTGGGTATCAAAACCATGGGCAAAAAACCATGGGTATCAAAACAATGGGTACCGAAAAAACGTGGGCCCAAAAACAGCCCATAACATGAAAATAGGCTCCACAAACATAACACAAACTAGTTTGGGCAATAGAGTAGCAAGAGGTAAAGTTGACTTATCAAAGAAGATCGAAGTAAATCAAACAATAAGTACATTTATGGCTAGGCAGATGTGTTCCTTGTTATTTGGAGGTCCGGTTGGAGGTACCTTTTCGTGCGCATCATCGGTACAAAACATAAGCACGCAGAAACTTTGGAATCACCTTTGGGATTAGTGCAACTTCGCAGACTATGGGAGTTTAGTTTAACACCACTGTTGGGACATAAGGCAGTGCATCCTTTGGTTCAATTCTTGTTACAAGGGGAGGATCAGGAATCACAAGTGGCTTGGGATCTAGCGGATCTGGTGGATTTGGAGGTGGAGGTAACACAAGAGGTTATGGATCTGGTGGGCATGGTCCTCATCAACCCCATAATATTTACATGGAGATGTCACTTCGTCTCCCAAATTATAGGGGAATAGAAGATGTTGTTGAGCATGTCCATATGTGTGAGATATTGTGCACATGAAAGGAATTACAACTTCATAGTGCAAGGCCGGTCCATTTTACAACTACGTTATAGGGACGTGCGCACAACTAGTATAGGAAGTTTGACCCTAATAAGACTTGTGTGGATTATACGACGTTATATGATGCTTTCCTTAAAGAATTTTATATCCCTAAGTTCGAGCAAAAAATTATAAGCGCGCTCAAGGATATCTAGCAGGCACTACCGAGAGTTTCGAGAATATGATGCCCATTTCAAAACACTCTTGTCTAACCTATATTATAATATCCATGCAAGTCAAAGATGCACAATGGTTTTTCGAGGCCTCGATCACACCTTTTAGGAGGGTGCTCTCACATAATACTTAAATGCAGACCACACGAGGAGGCACTTGAAGTAGCTTTGCACGCCGAGGCAATGGGAGCATATACACTAGAGTGAGCCCATTCTCGAGGCTCAAATTGCAGTAATGGAAAAAAAGTTGGAGAAACTATCAGCCAATACATCACATAAGACACGCACTTGAATTTGGTGCACAGATTGTGAAGTATAAGGGCATACTAAGGATAGTTGTAATCACGCATCAATGTGCTCCTTATTCTTTCGAATGTGAGATATGTCATTTAGACCATGATGTAAGCCGTTACCCATTGTTGCAACGCGCGATAATGAAGAACGTGTCCTCACATCGTAATATTTTCCACCCAAAACTCACAATACTCGAATATTTCAATAATTGATCGATCAATGATGCCATTGATATTAGTGTACGAAAGACCAGATTTGCAAATAGATCTAAGGATAAAAGTGAGCAACGTGATCATGATCACACTCAAGGGTGCTATGCTCACAATAAAGGGTGCTTTAAGGGAGGCCATGGTAAAGGTTGAGGATACCGTGGTGGATTCAGATGATCGAGGCCTTGGTGATGGACGAGGTGAGTTCCTCATGGAACATGTTATATGTGTGAATCTCTTAACCATTACAGTAATAAGTGTCCTTAGAATGTTACTTGTTCTTTTTGCAGAAAGAATCATAACTATGAAGAGTGCCCAGACTTATATGAACATATGAGCAAGAAGCACAAACAGGAGAACAAGGGTGCATGGATGGTTAGAATACAACGTGATGTGGAAAACCAATGGATTCCGGTTACCACCGGATCCCGAGGTAGTACTATGAATATTACTACACGCGATGAGGTCAGTGTGTGCCGAGAAACATTGCAACAAAATCCTACCATTACTAAGGAGGAGGTTTCACATGCAAAATATCCATACCCTACATGTCGAAGGAGGTTTATCAGAAACCATGGAGGTACTCAAAAATATACAAGGTGAAATACACTATTTAAAGGAACAATGGTGGAAGTTGGAACAAACGAAGGTATCTCGAGACTTTCCAGTCAGATGTTGATGATATGAAGGAAGTATGCAAGATTATGTGTTAGGAGAACATTATTCCATTACTAGGGAGTTGATTAAAGGGAAATACTCTGCACACTGGTATTGAGAATGGACTAAAAATTTTACATGCTAATCTCCCTCCTCGTAGCTTGGATTATGATAAGGAGATCACTCTGAATGCTATTGTGGATGGATGAATTTTGAGCAATATTTTGATTGACACAAACACGAAAGTGAATGTGCGTACCTTAGATGTATGGGTACAGATGGGCAAACCTTAATGGTAGCCATCTTCCAATGTAATGTATAAGGAAAATCAAACTAAGGCCATGCCAATTAGAGTCTTGAAGGATTCATCCATTACTATATAGGGGCCAAGTTCACTAGGGAATTTGAGGTCTTAGTGCTTGTAGAAGTGGAAAAATTCCTAGCTCTACTTGGGCGCCCTTGGTTCTATGCAAATAATGTTGATCTATGGTTCAATAAGGGATATATCAGTTTTGAGAACAAGATAGAACGATTTATTATCCCTTTAACAGATAGAAAATCTGCACCTTACGTTGAGCCTTTAAGTGAAGCATACCTTAAAATAATTTATGTGCGCACCATTCGAGATCCGGAAGCACTTGAGCCATCTCGAAGAAGGATTTCTCCAGTGGGATGATGCACAATCCATTGGTGATACTACAAGTATTGTCTATGAGAATTGGGCACATGAAACTTACAAGATGGTTGGGCGTGAGGTAAGAAGCGTAGGTGTGTACGTAAGTAGGTCGCATTGTGTTAGCGGTTAGGCAACAACCCTGTACCCCGATACATTGGCAAAGGAAACCTTGAGGTGTTCCTGCAAGCCATAGAAGTCCAATGGAAGGATCGGGTGGACAAAAGGAATATGTTAGTTTATACCCTGCGTGGAATAACATCGCACTGGTGGATGGTTCATAGGGATAATCTCATAGAATGGGGAGAAGTGAGAGTTGCCCTCTTAGCAAGGTTTCTTAGAACTAATGCACCTACTCAAATATGTGAATATCATGGTAATACTATTGTTCAACACCACGTTAAAAAGTGTGAGAGACTCTGGATAGAGGTGAAAAAATCTTTACTACCTTTGTTATGGGTGCACAAATTTTATTTCACCTTGCAAGGCTGCACACATGCTTGGTATGTTTATGTGGAGTTACACAAAGAGACTAGAAATTGACAAGGCTTGATCATAGAATGATCTAGACTTTTGACTACTTCTCCACTAAACCTCTCGGTGAAAAATTCATTACAGGTTATGAACCACTTTACTATGGGAGATAGTGTAAAGGTTGAAGAACTCATTCAGGAGTTGCTTGGTGAATCGGACATAGAAGCACATTTTGAAGAAGTAGATGAGGCGGATGCGTAACTACTTGAGAGCGCTTTCCTAGAGAAGGAGAAAGGAAAGATGATCTACATGGTGGATGATGAAGAAGTGGAAATTTTTGACATAGATCATTTAGATTGTACTCGTGAGGTCTTAGACAGTGCGGATGAGAAGGCACACACCTACCATTAACCTATGAAGATGAAGAAAGTCAACATTAAAATGGATGCTGAAGCAAAGGAGGCCATAATTGGAGATTACTGGTCAGAATCTGAAATGGCTAAGATAATTGAGTTGCTACGCGATTTCCAAGACTTGTTTCCTAGGGGCTACCATGAGTTGAAAGGAGTGCATGAATCTTTGGTCGAGATGAAAATTAAGTTAAAGGAAGGTACGTGCACGGTTAGGAAGAGACCTTACAGGATGAACCCTAGCATACTAATAAAAGTTAAAGAAGAAATTGAAAAGATGTTGAACTTTGGCATCATTGAGCCCATAGAGGAATTAAAGTGGGTTAGCCCTATGGTAATCAACATAAAGAAATATGGAAGAATCGTGATTTGTGTGGACTACAGGGAGTTGAATGTTACATGTGTGATTGATCCTTTCCCTACACCATTCACTGAAGAAATATTAAAGTTTTGCATACACAAAGTGATGCCCTTTGGATTGAAGAACGCGCCTGCAGTATTTTCATGCATTGTCATTCAAGAATTCTAGGATTTTATTCACAAATTATTGCAAGTTTAATTAGATGATTGGATTGTGTATGGGATTATCAAGGATCATTGTGACAATTTGAGGTTAATGTTTGAGAGGTGCATATAGTTAATAATCTCCTTAAATATCGGGAAGTGCATATTTACTACACCATTTGGAACTATGTTAGGGCATATCATTTACAAGGAGGGTTTGTTCGTAGATCCACTAAGGTTACGGTCATCTTAGGATTAGAGGAGCCTACTAGTCGAGTGAGGTGCGCGGATTCTTGGGCCACATAGGGTATTACAAGAAGTTTATCAAAGGGTATTACAAGAATTTTATCAAAGGATATGCTAAGATTTCCAATCCCTTTGAGGATTTATTAAAGGGTAAAGGAAATTTATGTTGGTGAGAACTGCATACAATGCACATTCGAAGCGCTAAAGGAAACACTTACTACTGTTCCTATTCTACGTTTTCCTTCATGGAATATACCTTTTCACGTACATGTGGATGACTCTGGCATGTCCATTGGCACAATTCTAGCTCATCATGGAGAAGGTATTGTAGATCATTTTATTTTATTTGCTTTGGCACGCGTAAAGTTGACTCCTACATAACAAAATTATACAACTATGGAGCGTGAGGCTTTGTCAATGATCTACGTGCTACATAAGTTTAGACAATACTTGCTGGAAACTCCCTTCATTTTCTATACAGATCACATGGCATTGAAATACTTGGTGATCAATCTTGTTTTACAGGGGCGCATATGCCGATGGGTTCTATTGTTCTAAGAGTTTGACTTTACAGTGGTGGTAAAGCCAGGTAAAAGCAATTATAGTCCATATCATTTGTCAAGGATTTAATTAGGAGAGGATGCAGAGTATTGAAGATACAATGACATATCGCAGTAACTATATAGGTTAAACCGTGCACCCTCAAAATTAGAGGATATTGCTATATTTTTACGAACAGATATGGCGCCCGAAGGAATGAAAGCCTTGGAAAATAAACAACTTGTAATTCATTTGCACCTTTCATGTTGATCAATGGTGACTTATACAAACTAGGTTGAGATGAAGTATTGTGTCGGTGTGTACTAAAGCATGAGTGAACGGAAATCATGGAGGAGGCTCATGGCAATATTGCAGGTGGACACTATGCAGGTGACGCCACCGCGCGCAAGATTCTACTAGCTGGCTTATGGTGGGAGACCTTGTACAAGGATTGCAAAGAGCATTGTAAGGCATGTGACCACTGTCAACCCCTTAGTAAACATGGGCAGAGAGATGAAATGCCTTTGAGGCCTATTACTAGTGCAGAACCTTTGGAGAAATGGGAAATTGACTTTCATGGGGTACTATTTCCCTAGCCGTACCTGTAACCGAGATCACACTACATCATCATCACTTGTACAAATGATCTTAAAAGATGGATGAAAGTGACACCTACAAGGGATTGTACAACAACTACAACAATAAGGTTCTTGTGGGAAAATATTCTTACCATGTATGGATATCCTTTAAGTTTGAAAAGTGATAGAGGCACTCATTTCTTTAATGAGACCATCGTGGATTTTATTGGATGAATTTATGGTTGCACACCATAAGATAACACCCTACCACCCTCAAGAAAATGGTACTCTTGTTGAGGCTTTCAATAGGATATTGATCCAAATGTTGACAAAAATTGTGATGTTGGAAGGAAAGACTAGGATGATAAAGTTTTGTTGTGCTTTGGGCATATAAAACAACCTACAAATGGTTGAATAAGGCAACACCCTTTCAGTTAGTGTTTGGCGCAGAAGTAGTTCTACCCATGGAATTCATATTACCTTCTTTGCGTATTATGCGCGCATGAGGAATGGCTGATGAACAAGCATTGGAAGAACAAATTGAAAAGTTGATATAACTAGATGAGAGGCGCGCATAGCACGATGGAGTTAGAAGCAAGAAAAAGATAGGAAAAAGGCATGGCACAACAGCACATCAAAGACAAGAAGCTTGAGGTTGGGAAGATGGTACTTATTTATGATTTGAAGTTTCTGCGCCACCCAGAAAGCTTAAGGTGCATTGGTTGGGACCGTATGTTATCACTCATATACTTGACTCAGGCACTTTCCAGCTAGAGGCGCTTGATGGAACACGGTTTCTCGGTTACTTCAACGGGAGTAGGCTGAAGCCCTACTATAAATAAGTCTTCTTGGTGTTTGTAATAAGGTAGTATTTCCATTTAGATTAGATTTCCCTTAATGTATTTCCTTTAGATGTGTTTCCTTCATCGTCATTATGCTTTGTCAATTTAGTTCAGTGTTATGTGTAATAAGTGCGCTTGCGCATGAAGTTTGTTGCAATCTAAAGTATTTTTATGCACAGAGGACTGCACATACCCTTAGTGTGGGGTGGATAAAGAAGGTTAGTCCGTACAGAGAAAAAAAAAAACTCACGGGTGACCATAAAGGGAACATGCTTTGAAAAGTGATGAAAACTTCAAGAGGATTGCTCAAAGTTAAAGACCACGCGCAAGGTGGTGAGCACTCAGTATAACTCAAGGAGGCTGCAACATTTGAGACTACGTATATTTGGGTCACATTGGATAAATAATTTAGCGTAAGAAGGGGTGGTGAGAGGAGATCTGTGACGGAGAAGTACTTGGTGCGCCATAAAGTTATGACCGAGGCACAAGAGATCGGGGCACGGACAAAGAAGCGCAAAACATGCTCAAAGGGAAATTTTGAAACTTGTAATAAAGCTGACGATTGCAACAACATTTGTTACCTTATGAGTTCAAAGAAGATTGCGAAGCGTGAAGAAGAGCTGAAGACGAGGAGCATTCTGTAGATTGATTGTACCTAACAAGATTTGAAGCACGTTGATTGAGCATATAGGCACAAAAGGACTCAAGTGGTGGTACGGGTGCACGATGAAGGGGTTTAGGCATGATTTGGGTCTACAGTAGCTAGGGTTTCACCACACTTGTGGATTGGAAGGAACAATGGCACCGCAAAGGCTCTAGTTATGGAGAAGGAAGTTGATGACCCAACAAAGGAATGGCTGGTAGAAATGCTTTACCTAGAAGAGGTGATCGAGGGGCAGCCATGGGAGACAAAAATAATGCAGTGTAGGGTTTCCGACATTAACCACCGAACCAAGAAGTGCCTAAAGGATGTTTCCACAAAGGTTTACAGGAAAACTAATCGACGTTTAGTAGACGACACTAGAGTTTTGGACACCTCCGTGAAGAGGTTACTCAAAGCGTGGGGGTCATGCAAATCCTGGAGTTTCCCTATTTTGGGAAGCTCGAGAAATTGTACCAGTGGCTCATGTCGCACATGCATGAGGAATTTTTCTACTTCACGGGAAGGAGAATGAGGATCACCACCAAGCTAATTGGGAAGGTGACAGGGTTGCGTGACTTGGGCTTAGAGATCGCTGGAGATTCATTTGATGATGAAGATATTGATGCAATGGGCATCATACATTAGTATAAGAAGGGGGACATCACGCTTGATAGGAAGCAAGTTAGGTGTCACTGAATGGTGGAATGAGGTGAATATGTGCTGGTTACATATAACACATAAGATGGTAAACAAGACATACTACAACATTACGAGGTACATTACAAAAAGCTTGGTAAATGAGGCATGCGTCCAGGTAGATAAAGGTGAGAAAATAACTTGGGGCACCATCCTGTTGTTGATTGTATTTAGTGAAATTGGCATACCCGACGGACCAAGGGAGAACATCTGGGAGTTTTCATTGGAGAATAAATCTCCAAAGAAAGAAATTTTCCAAATACACTCTACGCGAAACTATTTCTAACGCGTATAAGGAGTGCCTGGGAAGTGGTTCAAGAGGAATGCATTGCATGCGTTTGAAGGAGAATGGCGTATTCCGCATGAGTTGCCCAAAGTACTTGAATGGAGAAGTTGAGTTTATAGTCTACCAACACTTCAGCTTGGGGCACTTCCATATGCAGTTGGGCGGTAAGAGCCCATGGTGTAAGTTTCCCTTTGCTTTTACTACCAGATATTTCAAGGAGTCAGTGAACAGGTTCCATGACACACGCAAGCTCCAGTTTGACACGATATCCACATTCTGCACAAGACTTATGTATGGCCAGGAAAGAGGCCTATGTGGAAACCATGGAATCAGAAATGTGGACATCATGCCGAAGATTCTGGCCAGTAGGAAAAATTGAACTAGTGTGCGTGTACATTTATCTAAGGCCAAGGTTCAAGGATGGAAAGGTGGTAAAGGATGCGAGATATGATACTTCCAAGACCTCCAAAAAGGGGTAGACCGTGGGAACATCAAGGAAAGTTACCTTTACACTATCAACTCAGGAAGATCCAATGGCTATAGAGTTGGAAAACATCTTGGAGTAGGAGGAACTAGAAGATAGCGTCAGACTAGTTCATACAAGGAGATTTCTATGGAAAAGGTGCACATCCATGAGACACGGGCATAGGGACTTCGCATCCGATAAGAAGATCACTATGCATAACTCCTATGAAGAATGAGGAAGAAGAAAGGAGAAAGTGCAAAAAATATGTTCTTGTAAAGGATAGTGAGGAGGAAGAGTCCCCTCAACAAAGCACGCAGGAGAAGGAGGACACCCCTAGCATTGAGATGTAAGAGGATGAAGATATTGGGGACCTAGTCATATATGAAACTATTGACGACAATATGAGTACCCATGAGCAACACTCAGGTGAAGGGGAAAGCAGCGCCGGTGGGGATACAAAATTCCTAGAATGCCTCACGCCTAAAGGAGAAGAGAAAGAGGGGGAAGTAAGCCAAAATGCAGGAGGAGAAGAACAACAAGATGCAGGAGATGAAGAACCACAAGGGGAAGGCACACATGTTCAAGAAGACATGGGGAACAAAAATTTAGTATGGAGGCGAAGAGGCATTGGGAACTCAAAAGTTGGGCTACTTGGATGACCAAGCAAAAATCATTCATGCCCACTTCTAGAGCACCCTGCCCAATATACAATTATATGGCTGGGATTGGATGGACCAAGAGATGGCCAATATTTGCACTCACAAGCAATTATCATGGAGCATGTAGACTCACATGGATGAGCCTAAATTTTATGTTTGTGAGGAGGCATGCAACTCAAAGAATATGAGGAAGGTGCCACATACGCGCCATATGACCATCAAACCCACACAATTTTCTGATGAACAGTGAGTAACGCATTGGTTAAAGTGTCCATTGAAGTAGCACACCGGAACATTAATAAGGAAACTATAGTACGGGCCCTCCTAGAAGATAAGAAGGATAAGACCAGAGAAATCAAACGACTCATCTAGGAGCGGGATAATGCAGTGGCCAAGGCATATAATGTCAAAAAGATGGTCGAGTAGGTTGTTGATGAAATATTGCAGAAAAGGTCTGATTTTCAGGAGAAGGTGCCTAAGGAGTTCAATTTGGAACTACATTACTTCTATACAACAATTCGTTTTCTTTTAGAGGATGAACCAATACACCTCCCTAAACCAAAGGATGCTACAGAAGAAGCATCCAAGGTCAAGGCTTTAATTACAAGGAAGATATCTAGCTATGAGACTATTTTGCAAGTCTTAAGGGATGAAATGAAGAAGACAGATTCGATGTTGGCCATGTGTACATCGCCTGATAACTTAATTAAGGAAAGAATGAAAGCAAAGGAAAATGAAGTTCTGCAAGCAGCAAAGGATGAAACACTCGGGCACACATATCCAGTTACCCCGGTAGAAATGAAGCACGACACATTGGATGTTCCCAGAGAAACAACACATGGATCAAATCAAGAGCATTGGGAAGCTCATTGCCATAATGATGGATGTCATGGAAGGAATAGTCTCAGGTATGGATAACATCCTTAGAATTTTGAAGAGTGAGGGTGAAAACATGATTCTAGATGAGTTCGATGGCATCATTTTGGACATCCTTGATAAGGAAAATGCAACGCTTAAGGACTAGTATGAATTTGAGGGGAAAATTAAAATTGAATATCCAGATTTCATTCTACTAGAGGAGGAAAAGGGTACAAAATAAGATGACTCAACGTATTCTTTATTCTTTCATTCATTATCCTATATTCTTTGGAATGACAAGGTGATTACCCATTATTAGGGCGATAATCCATTTTAGTGTGGGGTAATGTTAGATGGACAAAAAGGGGCTAGGTTTTGGGTGCGTGAATGTAGGATGTGAGACGAACATGCGGCGTGACGCTACAATAAGGTTGACATGCCCAGGATCAAGATTTAGCCGCTTCATTGTGAAGGCTATTTTTGGAGTTAGCATGTTGGGAACACAAAGACATGAAGACTTATGGTCCACGCAAGGGTATTTTTGGAGAAAGCATCAGTTCAAGCATCATGCATGGTTTAGTCTAATAATAGGATTTCTTCTCTGAGTTATCTATAGGAAGTATATTGTTAGAATACTTGCATGTTTTGTAAAGATGCATGGCTATTATTAGCATGTGGCCTATTTTTGGGAAAGTGCATGGGCGGTGAAGGGAAATTCCCCACCCCTATATATATGTATTGATTTGCATAGTTAAGTGTGTGAATTATTGTAGAGTTATGTTACTGGTTTTGTCGCGTGCATGACTCATGGAGATACTTATGTAATGTAATAAGCTTATGCATTTTATAATATTTAATACAATGGTTCATATTGGCTAGATAATGGTGTTGAACATGACTAAATCTAGTTCTTGCATGGTAAATCTTGTTATAGTCATTGTTTAGTTCATCTTACATATATTCTAAGATCTAGATTTGGTTTATGCACCGTGTGTTGTTTACTATTGGCTATGAATTTGAATACCTATATGCACCATCATGTTAACATTTTGAATAAACAACCATAAAGAGGAACTGGTGTCTTTGCGTGCTTTAGGTGAGCACTCAAATTAGGCTGAGTGATGTGCCAAAGACACCTAGGTTATTCACCGTGAATTCTAGGTTGCATCAAATATGAATAAAGGCTCATAAATTGAATCATTGCTAGGGTCTCATGGTCGTAAAATGTAATAGTAAGTATTAGTTCACTCTTAAATATGACAATGAATCCATCCATGGAATGATAAATGTCAACCCAAGGATAATATGAAGTAGGACGAGGTTGTGCATGATATGTCATATGAACTTCATAATTTTCCTAGTTTTTGCATATCATGATTTAGAAAAGGGTCTATGAACATTTTAAAGCATTTATAAATTTTTGCAACTAGTTCATTCATTGGTGTATTGTTACCATCTATTTGAATAATTTTTCTATCAATAAGATCTTGAATCTTATGTCTCAATTTGAAACACCTATTCGTTTAATGTCCTCAATATTTATGAGAATCCCAATATGTATTCACATCAAAGATCTTAGATTTTTGTTTGGATGCATCAATATTTACTCATGGAGGTAAAGAAATTATTGGATAAATTTGTGAGGGGGTTGAGATAAACATGTAAATTGCCTTCATTGAGAAGAAAAAATGAAAATCTTGTTATTTGATTTTAATACCATATTTATTGATGTTTTAGCCTCTTTCTTAACTTGAAATGTTGTAGCATTAGATTTATCCTCGAAGATTGTTTTTAATTTTAAATTTAGATTTGATGGATGTGGAAGTATTATTCCCATATTTTTTAAAGATGATAAACTCTTTTGATTGGAGCTATGAAATGGAGTACATTCAACCAAGATATAACATTTAAGCTCAACAATTATTGAACCGATCCACCACACTTAAACACACTTCTAGCGTAGGCAATCTCAAACCAGAATCCACCTTTGTTAAATTATCTTGTCACCGCGCCACCTTGGACATTACCACCCCGATCGGGATCATACCTGTAGACAATACACAGGTTGAACACACAAATATTTTATATATTATTCACCATCTGTGATTCATACGGGCCATTACATTTATATAGGCTAATGTTGCTCCTATAATCAAGGAAGCTAAACATAACCTCTCACTAATTCTATACGAGATGTTATAACAATACACTCCCTAAATAAGTGGGTTGTTGTAACTCACAACCAACCGCACCAACAATGCAATATTATATTATCCTAGATAATATAATTACTCACACTAACATATTAGTGAGCACTAATAGTTAGGATATTCCTAACATTCCCCCCCTTAGTGCGAACATGGGGAAACAACAATTGCACTTCCTTCTGCAGCGTGCCGCCCGTGCGTGCTCATGATCTAGATGGTTTTACAGGACAGCCAACAACCTCAATATGGATGGTTTTATAGGACAACCAATAACCTCAACATGGATGGTTTTATAGGACAACCAACAACCTCAACAGGATGGTTTTACAGGACAACCAACAACCTCAATATCATGATGTTGCTCTTCCTTGTGCTTTCATCTGTCCACAATGTTTTTCCTTCAGGGAATTATGTAGGAAATATCACTCACTGATTACAAATATGAAAAGAGAAAATGGAACATTGAGACCATGTTCCCCCCCTCAATGTGAACATTTCACTTATTCAAGCCATAATAGGAACACTGAAAAGAATCATGCTGCACACAACTGAAATCAACTGCAACTCTGAAAAGAAAGCAAACTCACACACACACTATCACCACAGCTTCGTGCGGCCCCGTCGTTGGTGACTGACGAGAGGTCGCTGAATGACCTCCAGCCTCCTGTGCCTCCATCCTCCATTGAATATGCTACTTAACTTAGCTGGATCTGAACATGAGACTACATGGTTTCCACATTGTATTTATTTAAGCTTCTCCCCTCAATGTGAAACCTTTTATTTCAGGACGTCGGGTACAACCGATAATGCGTCCACAAGATGACCAAAATAGAGGGTAATTTTCAAAAAAATTATTTTCTCCCAAACTTAGAACCAACAGGACGGGAATAAAAAAATATGCACTTTTGAAAAAACGGCGCTCGATTTCGAGTTACCGTGCAAAAGTTATTGAAGTTACAATTTCCCGTAAAATGGCCCAATTTGAATTAAAATTGGATCAACGATTAAAAAATTACTCTGGATGGAGAGCAAATTTATCGTGTGACCACTCATTGGAACTGGGAGGAAATGAGGATTCCAAAAATGTGAAAGGCCCAGAAAAATGGTGTCGGAAAAATATTAATTTGGCTAAAAACGTAATAATTGCCCTTAAAATGCAATTATTAAACAAAAACTATAGTAAAATTAAAATTTTCAAACTATAGTCTTTGCTAAAAATTAAAAAATTAGCCAATCACAAATGGCTGCAAAAAACTGAGTGACAGAATGATTTGTTGATAATTCGACAACCAGAGCTCCGTTTTATAAACCAAAAAATGCGTTGGAAAGGTGCTTTCAATATCTCTGCAATGGTACCAACAAAATTTGATTTCATTACCTGAACAAAAATCTGTTCATGATTGAGTTTTACTTGAATTTGGAATTGTTCTTCATGCCTGAACTGCAAAAGGTCACGGTCTGCACGTTTCTTAATTCTTTGTGATTTCTATTCACCACTCCTTGCAAGACTTAGCCTTTCAACTTCGCCTCGGCTTACTATAACACGTTCTCTCTTCAGTATTTTCTTCTAGCCCGTGATCAACTGTCAGTAATGAGATTAATCCACCTTGAGAATCCAGTATACAGCGTGAATCCCAAACAGAGGCATATGATTTTGCAAATGCAACACGACTGCTATGAACTTGCAGACAGTAACAGATATATGATTTTATGCAGACACTCATGGAAGAGGAAAGAATAGCCTGAAATATATCTGAAAAATTTGCAATACAACACACGTTCTGGTATAAAACAATTCCTAACAAATCTGGAAATGGTTGAACATTAATCTCTGAATACTATATAACAATAGCAACTATAACCAAATGAACAATTTAATCATGGATCGGGCAATCAACAATGGTGGAAGTGCCCATGATCATCCATCAAAATCTCACGTTTTCCATCTCAAACAAATACCATGCTCCGATACCAAATGTAGACAATGCAATATTATATTATCCTAGATAATATAATTACTCACACTAACATATTAGTGAGCACTAATAGTTAGGATATTCCTAACAATACCTTAGTGGGATTTGAACTGGGTGGAACCAGATACAACCATCTATCTTAACCATTCGAACCGAATCCACCTTTGTTAAATTATCTTGTTAAATAGCCGCACCACCTTGGACATTACCACCCCCGATCGGGATCGACCTTAGTGGGATTTCAACCTCGGTGGAACCGGATACAACCATCCGTCTTAACCGTTCCACCCATACCCCATCGCATCAGCAATAATTATTCCCATATTTTAGCATATTTTCTACAAGGAGATTAATCTCATAATAATTACTTGTATTGAAATGTTAATCAAAATATTGATAAGTTTAAAACACTCTTTTATCTCTAATTGATTGGAGAAATTTATAGATGAAAAATATTGTATCTCACCATATTCATTGTGATGTGACATTTGGGAAAGCACATGCTTGAATTTTGGCCCATAATCGCCAACAAGCTCATTGGGTCCATTTCTAGGTTGGGACATTGGATCAAAAGAAGCCTTTTGACTATGTTGATTTTAGAATGGTAAGTTTGAAACACTAATTTATCTCCAATTGGTTGAAGCAAGTTATCAATAAATATTTATTGTAATTCACCATCTTCAATGTCGCATGACCTTTGCGAAGTCATAGTCTTGTATTTAAGCACATAATCACTAATAAGCTTATTAAGTCCATTTCTAAGTTGTGCAATGGAGTAAACTATTGCAAAGGGTTGAAAGCATATAAGGTACTCATTGGTAGGATGTAAAACCAGTTGAAGGAATACTCCTTAAGGCTTCTTAGAAGTATATTGGCTATAAATTTATCTTTGCCCACATAATCTATAGACAAAACTTATAAATCCTCGATGTGTTGTTTGGGCCACCCTTATTACTATATATTGTGATCTTAGGTGCAAAAAATACTATAGGTAAATTGTAAATAAGGATTTTAGGATCCAATGGATTGTGTAATATGTTAAGAGATCTCATCATAAAAAAATTTCTTCTTAGATCCTTACGACAATTATGTGAGTTTGGACTTGAATATGGTTTGTTGAGAGAACATGTCTTGAGAAGCATTTATAACAACATGCACAATAGTATGCATTCCATTGTTTTAGAGAATGCCATGCAAGTAAAGATGTAGTATTATGAGTGGGCTTTGGAAAAACAACCATATTTGAGTGATGTGTTGGAGTTCCCATAATAATACTAAGAGTAGTGTGTGGTGCCATTGTAGTGGGTATACTATGTATATGCATCACTTGAGAGACCATAGGTGGAAACATATGAATATAATCAATAGTATCATTAGTTTTAATAACTATTGTGGAATGTGAGCGTCTAGAAGGTGAGATAGTAGTAATCAAAGGTTCATTATGTACTCCCTCATGTATAAATTCCTTATTTGGATTTTCTCTACATGATTCTAATAACCTACCTAATATAACATCAATATCCTTAGGGGATCGTTTGATCTCTTTCTAAAAAAATAGCATGTATATCTAAACATACTTCATTTACATATTTGAGGTCACTACATTCTATTCTATCCTCGTCATAATATTCATCATTATTTAAAGCATGATCATAAAAAAATAGCATTAAGGACATATTCAATGATAACAATGTTTTCATTCATATTTGCATCAATAGAAGAAGTATGAATATCATTCAAACCACCATTTTATTTTGTAAAATAACAAAATATTGAATCGAGTATGGCTATGATAAAAAAATAACACCACTCAATATAACATTTTGCAAATAGATGTGATTGACCTAACTTTCTTAGATGACAAAATATGTTAACAAGAAAACCTCAAGAAAGATAGATCTAATGATACAAGTAACTTATATTTGTAAATGTAATTTGGAAATAAAAATCAAACCTAAAAGGGAAATAAACTCTAAAATTAGAAATGAAACCCTGAGCTTGATGTTTTCAAGAAAAAAATAGATGACTAATTTTTTATAACTATTTTACACTTAAAGGTCTAAAATGAATTAAAACTAAACAAAATCAAAATCTAGATATAAATAATGTATAAGCTAAATTTTGTTGAATCTAGCTAAGTAGATGTAGTTTAATAAATTTTACTAGGAGGAGAAATTTAAAGAGGATGAGTAAGGAAACACTCAAATTTATTCTTATGATAAATGACCGTGTTGAAAACTCAAGATTTGGGAACAAGTTCAAAAGTAAATTAAAGAAGCAGATCCTAAAAAAATTGACCGCCTAGAATGTTGTTTGTGATAGGTTCAACCAAGGGGGATATGTTTCACCATGAAATTATATTACACCATTGAACTTGAATACTACAAACTATAAAAACTCATAATATTTCATGTGCATTCATCTATCTATGTTTTTTAAGAATCTCACGCAGAACATTTGCAATATTATGCGACACTCAATAATTTTCTTCTCCTTGACTCAAACCATAGAAAAAAATCAAATAATGTTAGAGGGATAAGTCCTAGACTAATATTGACCAACCTTCTACTACAAACCGGGTAAAAGTGCTAAACTACACATCCAAAGAATCAAGTCTCATGTAGTTCTCCCCAAAAAAATGGTGAGTATAGGTTTCACTTTTAAATGCTCAATCAACGTGACTATGATTAAGAAAATATAGATAAGACGATCCTGATATTGACACAAGATACTTGGAAACATGCAATCAAACTTATGTGTATATATTAAAATTTAGTTCATGAACTACTTTTGGAAGATTTAGGATGTGTATAGATTTTGCGAATACCGATCTCCAAGGTGAGCCTTATGTGTAATGTGAAAAGAACCTCTACGGATATTGTTTATATGTGACACTCTTTGTTGAATTTATCATCAAATTCAATTATAAAGTAATTCCTAGGACAACCTACTAAAAGTTCCTAATTTGATAAACTTATAGTTTTAAAGGAGAAGGACATGTTCGTTTAAGGAGGACATGTTCGCTTAAAAACTTATCTAATGTTGCTAAACCTATCTAGAGGTAAAAACAATTCATGCGAAAATGGAATGATGTCTACACAGAGGTGTACTATGAGTTCTAAACAAACTAGAAGTGATATTTATAATGTGAACATGCTAGATAGAAGTGACTAAGGTGATCCTAGGTAATCGAAAGGTAGAACCGCATGTTAAAAGAGTCAAATATGTGTTACCGATCCAAATGTCATAAAAGGTGTCAAAATTAGGTTACTGCATAGGGTTATAACTCTATTCTATATTTTTATATCCTTAGAAGGTATGAAAAACATATGGGACTTTTGTTGCATATTAAGGAAAAAGTATATATTTTGATAATTATTAATTTCATATTCAACATTTATCAAGCTTCTCCATTTACCCATGTTTGTGCAATAAATAAAACATGCTTCTTGTAGTACCCAAAATTTTGTCCTGGGCACTTGCGCAATAAAATTTTAACATTTATCCTAACATTATCCCATTTACCTATATATTGACTAGACTAAAGTCTTCCTACTCTATCTTATGTGTCACGTCCACTAAGTCATGACTTGATCTTCAACTTAACACGTCGGAATCAATGTACCATATATAGAACACATATTTGGAATCTTAGAAAAACATCTCTTGTCTCGATATGGTTCCATCTTAAGCTTAGATAGTTTTGGGCCTAGGACACATTTGACAGGTGAACCTATCCCCAAATACATGTTCTTATCTTGTGCTCGGTTTCGAGGCTCCCAAGTTTCACAAGTAGATTTATGACGCCGTGCACAACATCCTCATCCAATTTTAAATCATTTTTAGACAATCTAAGCATGAAGTGGGGAGATTATGTTCTAAATTCCAACCCTAATCATAATTTTTTTAATCTATTTTCTAGATGTGTGTTGAGAAAAATATCACCCATACATAATGATAATGTAAAAATGTCTTTTTATTATATTACTATTTTGGATTATGATTACACATTTTAGAAATATCTTAATGAGATTAAACCTAGTTTTGATATCACATGTTGGTGAACCCATTTTATTTATCGATTTTTGCCAACTTACAACTTCATTCCTTGCCTATAGGGTTTTACATTTTTAAATTTGATTTTAAACATCATAGCTACTCATAAGATTTTTCTAAAAAACCTTCTTTGTTGATGTGCATTTATCTTTTGTACAATGGTCAATATTAATGCATCTACTTCCATAGACCCCCAATCATACCTCTTATGATGATGAAGAGATGATAAGTGATCTATAACAATGTATATTACAAAATCCTAATTAGATCCATGTATTATTTTATGCGGCTAAAAACAACAAACACTTAGAGACAAAGCCAAGTGAGGAAATCTAAAATTAATTTTTTAAATGAAACATATAAACTTTCTAGAGGCCCTCCTTACACTTTAGACGATTATACATCGTGGTTACCCAAGCTTTTCCTATATCTAGTGTAAACAACCCAAATTAACCACATTAAATTTAATCTAAAGCTAGTTAAATCACACTAATTATACCCTTCATTTGTTAATTAATGACCATCTATTAATGAATTAAATTCCTCTTCTAGATGTTAATTAATGATCCATTATTAATTAACTGAAACCTCCTTCTTCTACATATTAATAACCCTCCATTAATCAAAATATTGCTCCAAATTATCACTAAATTCCTCTAAAAACATAATTTAATCTCATATATTTCTTCTAAATCCTCCTCAAATAGCTTCTAAAAGATATCATATGCACATTGGTCAAGTGCATGATGCTTAATTAAACACACTTTCCTTTTGTTTGACCATAAATACCCATATTTAATCTAAACACCTCTAAATCCTACCTAATTAGGATCAAGTGTACATCTCCACTGTCCCACATGCATAAGAATGGCTCTCTTCATAGGAAGAGAAGGATATAAAAGAGGCCCTCTACCCCCA
This sequence comes from Taxus wallichiana var. yunnanensis, assembly GCA_018340775.1. Classification (NCBI taxonomy): domain Eukaryota; kingdom Viridiplantae; phylum Streptophyta; class Pinopsida; order Cupressales; family Taxaceae; genus Taxus; species Taxus wallichiana. The sequence goes on from CM031235.1 coordinate 134,070,210, forward strand.
TTCCAAAAATACACCAAGTATTCTAAAGAGACTTATTTACAAATGTTCAACACTCTTTTCATTTCCTTCCTTCACTTGTCCCTCATATGCTAATATCCTACTCTTATAAAGCTCAAGGAAAAACTAAGAAGACAACCCCATGATTTGTTTAAGAAAAAGAGGAGATTTGATCATAGTGCAAGACAATTTGAATGGAACTCTTGCTTCACCAAGATCACCTATCTTAAGAAATCATCCTTTCCAATTGATTGGACTCGGTTTGACAAGATATCCACAAAGTAAGAACAAATCTACAAGTCAAAAGAAAGGTTTATGTTCTCATGTCGATTATGCAATTTCTATTATTTATTTTATTTTTAAAGCGCAATCTTGACGTATTTGTTTTGAATTTATATTAAGCATTTATTTAGTGTTGAATCCTTGTTTTAGTTCTTAAATTATTTGTATGCATATATTTGGCACACCTAGTGGAACTAACTCCATTGTCTTATACACATTTTTAATTTTATTTTGTTCAAGTTTTATGCATAAGGTTTTGTTAAAATTTGCTTCAATGTTGTATTTTACTTAAATTTTTGTATTACCAAGGGGTGTTGAGTGTTCATTAGGGACCGTAGACACAAAATCACGCACTTTGAGTAAGTTAGTCCCGATATCATACTACTATTCATATTCTCAAGTGAAAAGAGTAATAATTAACCCATGTCTCGGTCATTTTTACAGTGCTTGTTGTCGTATTTTTGATCTTACACTTGCACTTGCCCAGTTTGTATATTGTCATTCCACATTTTTCCTATTTCTCGAATGGGGCACCAAGCCGACTAGGGCACCATGGTCCCCTCCGGGGCGCTATGATCCTCTTTGCACTTTACTCTCACCTTTTGGGAACTTTCTAGTTGTTTGAGATTTCCATCTTTTTGGACGTCGACATTTTCAAGGTTAATTACAAAATTAGAACAAGAAAAATATATAAATATAAAGTTATCTCGACCATAATAAGGGACCAAGCACTAAGCATCTACTATCGCCATCTAGAGTCGCATCCATCTATCTCCATCACAAGGAACACAAGGATGGTTCATCTCGCATCACACTTCATAGAGAGGTGAGTTTATTGTTTCCATGCACACATTTACTACATTATACTTCTAGTTATTTTCTTGTTACTTCAAAAATTATGACTAACACAAGAGCAACCTAGAGCACACCTACACACACACACACACACACACACACACACACACACACATAACTACATTGGAGTCCGAGATGTAGTACATTGATCAATGACAATTCCATCAATTTAGTAGTTGAGGATAGTCTGACCCCTTCATATGCATCTTTATTTTTAAGGATTTTGATGCTTTGTTCGGAGTTTTACAAGTGATTCTTCCATCTCCTATTCACAATGACATCTGACGCAGTCCAACAACATTAGTGTAACATGAAGCAAACACAAGAAAACATCCAACGACACCTCAGAAGAGGTCTTATGGCCATTTCCACTGGAGACAAGACACCTAGATCTCATAGACTAGGGTGCCCATGAACGACCCTATCCCTTTACAGTGCCCCGGTCTAGTAAGATAGCTCAGATCTATGCTTTCTTAGGCTTCTATGTGGTTGTTTCCTCCTCATGTTCACATGGTCTTCACCGCAATACACCTCCCCCACCATTGCCGAATCAGCTAAGGACTTATTAACCCTCTTTGCACATTAGGGTTTCACATTTCATTACTTAGATTGCTTGGGTATATTTTCTATATTGTATCGTCATTTATTTACTGCTCCTATATCATTAGATTACACTAGAATAAAATTCTATTTTAGTTAATCATTTTGGTGAACCTGAATCGTGATCGGTCATTCGGATCCTCGTTTGGCACATCATCTTTTCTATCATGGCTCCTAAATTTCTTCAAATATCTTTGTCTGATTTACTTAAGATCCATCCCAATTATCAAGTTGTTTTACAAAAATCCTTAAACACCATGTATCTTCCTAAGGATACACCACCACAAAAAGTAAGTCCTATTTTGATCACTTATTTGACGACCCTAGTCTTCATGATCCTCAATCCAATCAATCCATGTTGGATTCAATTCAATATTTTCATTCTTTATTTCAAGACAAATTTAAGGCTATGGAATCCATGATTACATCTCTCAAATATGAAATCCAACATCTTAAGGACACTTCTCAAGCTCATGTTTGTTCTCCTTCTACATCTCATTCTCATTCTATGTCTACTACATGTGCTCATATCAGTGAGCCTTAAGTCATACCATTACTAGATCCTATCGCATTTGATCACAATACTAAGCAACATGACATTCTTACTGAGCTCCATAGTCATCAATGGATCAATTTACCACCTACTCATTACTATCCTCCTTATCGATATCAAAATATCAAGGTCGTCCATATTACAATTATCATCAAATCAATGGACATAATGACAATGATTACTACACTTTACAACGAAGAATCAAACATCTTGGGTGTCAAGGCTTTATCTCATTTACAACACAACATTATGTTGCATTCCCATCTACAAATACTACATCCGAATGGGCTCCTAAATCTTCTCTTTCTATGACTAGAGCATCATGCTTCCACTTATCATGTTCCTTCTTCTCTCACTCAAGTGCTACCTATGCAATCTACTCAAACCAAGAAACCTCCTCTAAAAATCAATTCAACATCACCTCCTATTGATTCGTCTACAATATCACCACGTCAAACCACACAACCACCTCTCAAAATCAATCAACCTTATTCTCCTATCAAGTCTTCTACAATGTCGCCAATACCACCAAAGCTACCACCATTCAAGATCTCTCCCCATCCTACTCCAATTTTGTTTCCAATTCATTTTGTCAAAGCAAATACTCCTACTAATGATCAAGACACATCTAAAATTCCACCACCATCGCATGGTCCCATCACATTACTTCGCCTACCATTGTGTTGGTCCTCTCTCTTATCATGACACAAATAAATATCTCCCATAATGGCATGACACCTCTCGTGTCGCTACATATATCTCCATTGTCATAGTACACTTAGGGGGCATCACACTTATATCCCCTAACATTGAAATTCATCTTAGACTCACATTATTACACACCGACCTTCTAACACATACATCTTAGCATACGCATCTACATCATCATATCCCCGATGGCACACTCTGTGCTTCTGTTCACACTTGAATGTTGAGGGCAATCTATATACAGAACCCCCACACTACACATTAGTCACTACACATTAGGCACCACATATCATCACATGATCCTACATCATCTACACATTTTACACCACATTACAAACTATAGACATTGCACGACTTCATACATTCTACATTTTGCATCCTATATCTCGTCCTACATACATCACCCCATAGCTATCACATATTATGTATTTTTACACCTCATACATGACATATACAAATCTTAGGTCATCTACACATCTTGCATTACACACCATATATCCTACCACACATAGTAAGCCTTTTGCTTAATCACTTCTACGTGTTACACTCACTACTCGATGACGCACTCTAGTCTTGCATGTCTATACTTTGACTATTGAGGGTATACGTCACAAATGGAACTCATCACCCTTACATGTTCATCATGTAATCTCTCTCTCATGTGACATTCTTAGGATTAGTGATATACGCTTTAGGCTATAGGTCACTTCTTCTAACATCATCTCGTGATAAGCTACATTATCACTTTCACTTACATTATTTAGTGGTGTATGCTTTAGGATAAATCACCACTCCTTTATACTCATCTTGTCATGATATACACTTAGGATAAAACCTCACGCACACGTCATCTCTCGCTTCACACATCAAAGCACCACGTAATCATCACAACTCACTACACACAACACATAGTTCGACTATTTCCGATGATGTACTCTCGCTTGTGGTTCATTCTTGATCACCGAGGGGGCATACTAAAATGAACCTCTCTGCATACAACTCCATTCACTCGGGGCATGCGGCTCCTATCATCCACACTCGCATTTCCATTCCAACCATCCATAACGTCGCATTTTATGGTTGCATTTACTCTTGCTTGCACTTGCTCTCACATGTTCACTTTACTACACATGTTAGATAGATCTCTTTTATGTTATTATCTATACCATACACACATGTCCTGCTCATGTCCCTTTTTACTTGTGATCGTAAATATAGGTCTCTCACACACACCATGGATGTTTGGCTATTACACCCCACAACAACTACTGGGATAATCCACATTCGTATACTATAGGTGCTATTGTTTCATTTTATACTTAGCACTTTACATTCTTCAGTTATACACACCTTTGACATATGAGTTATCTTTCTAACATGCTAATGGGTGCTTCATGTGCAACATTTGTTTTGCAAGATTACTTGTTACCATGGCTATCTAGTTGTTTATACTTGCTTGTCATTTTTTGCTATTATATGTGGGCTTTGCCATTTGTTTGGTGTGCACACTTGTTTGTTTGTATGTATGCGGCCACTATGGCCTTGAGTGTCTTACAACATCATGAGTGGTGTCCCATGTTTGCAACCCACTTTCACGGTCTATGATTGGCTTCTTGCATGTTTACTTGCATTCTAGCTTACACATTGTTTTGATAGCTTACACTTTTTTCTACATGCATGCTTGTTCGTACTAACACTTGTTTCCTAGCCACGTTTTTTGTGTTCCTTGGTATTTTCCAAGAACATTCCCTTCCCCTATAGGGAAGAGTTTAAATTTACACGGCCGGTCCTCTTTGGGGCCGCATTATCCCATCTCATGCGGCGCCGCATGCGCCCCCAAAGAGGGGGCATCATTTGGGTTTACACACTACACAACACAATACCAATACATTCCAGTTTTCAATTTTTTTCCATGACATAGTGGGTTATACAAAGAGTGAGTTCAGACCAATCTATAAAATCTGTACACAACAGATTTTACAGGGATGACTATCCATAGCATTCTCGGGGCAGCAGCTACATGTTAGAGGAACAATGGACTTTCCTTCCTACACTTCTTCTCGGCCGCTGATGTCGGATCTCCCAAAAAAATAGACAATACAGATATCTCTTCATACATTCTCAGGGAAGAAGTTACAGGTTGGAGAATAACACAACTTTCTCCCTACACTTCTTTGACCACAATGGTGTGAGATCGCCCAAAAAAATTCACACTTCACCAACATTTACAAGATATCCTTTCTACACCCTTTTGTCTCATCACGGATCAAGTGCACATGTTCCTTTTTCATTTTCATACTTTCATTTACATTTTTTTACTATATACATGTGTTTTTACACATATACATGTGTATTTGACTACTTGATCATCTTCTCTTTTACAAGTTTGTTTGTATGGGAAGCAAGTAGTCAACAACAACAACACACACATGACGGGTACATCACACACATAGTACTAACCATGCAAGTACACTACACACATTAACATCTACATACGCGCTTTTTCCCTAGGTTCACTTTTTTTTTACACTTTTGCATCTTTAGTCTCCATGCTCCATCTTTTTGTCACTCCACGCTTTGTCTAGTCCTTCTAACGCTTGCTACATCACTCTACATGGATTATCAAGTACACATCTCTATCTACTTTATGTTACCGAGATTTTTGCTCACCAACATAAAGTGGGGAAAATATAGACAAAAATCACGCACTTTGAGTCATTATTTAGTCCTGGTCTCATACTATTATTCATATGGTTCTTAAGTGAAAAGAGTAATAATTAACCCATATCTTTGGCCATTTTTACATTACTTACTGTCGTATTTTTTATCTTACACCTGCACTTTCCTAGTCTATATTGTCATTCTACATTTTTCCTATTCCCGATTGGGCGCCCCCAAGCGCCTTGTCCCCTCTCCGGGGCGCCCTGATCCTCTTTACACTTTACTCTCACCTTTTGGGCACTTTCTAGCCATTTGAGCTTTATATATTTTTGGTGGTCAGCCTTTTCGGAGTTAATTACAAAATTGAAACAAGAGAACCATATAAATATAAAGTTATGTGACCATAACGAGGGACCAAACACTAAGCATATACTATCACCATCTAGAGTGGCATCCATCAAAAGCATCTAAAACTACATTTGCATCCATCTAGCTCCATCACAAGGCACACAATGCTAGTTCATTTGCATCACACTTCATAGAGGGGATTCTATTGTTTCCATGCACACATTTACTACATTCTACATCTATTTATTTACTCGTTACTTCACAAAGTGCGACTAACATAAGAGAAACCTAGGGCACAATTACACACACACACACACCTAGAACTACATTGGGTCTAAGATGTAGTGCAATGCTCAATGATAAGTCCATCAATTTGGTAGTGAGGACAATCTGACCCCTTAATATGCATCTTTATTTTGTAGGGTTTTGATGTTTTGTTTGGGGTTTTGCAAGTTCTTCTTCCATATCCTATTCACAAAGTGACATTTGACGCAGCTTCAACAACATTAGTGTGATAGGAAGCAAACACAGGGGAGCATCCAATTACACTTGAGAGGTGGTATTCTAGCCATTTTCGCAGACTAGGACTCCCGAGATCTCATACCAGGGCATCCATGGGCGCCCCTATGCATTTCCAGGTGCCCTAGTCCCATTGGATAGCTCAAATTTGTGATTTCTCAGGCTAATGTACACTGCTTTCCTCCTCATGTTCACCTAGTCTTGATTGTGACACAACCCCCCACAATCACCAAATCAACTAAGGACTACTTAACCCTCTTTTCACATTAGGGTTTCACATTTCATTGCTTAAATTGCTTGGGAATATTTGTTATATTTTACTATCATTTATTTACCGTTCCTATAACATTAGATTACACTAGAATAAAATTTCTATTTTAGTTAATCAGGTACAAAAAGGAGGTGAGGTGGTGCAAAAATCAACATTCAGTCAAAAAAATTTGTTAAATCCAAGATTCTACTATATTTTTTATGTTATCTCTATAACAGTGGTCTTGCTTTATAAACAACGATCTCGCTCTAGTTCATGTCCCAAGTCTGATTTTTTACGAACAACAGTCTTGTTACTCTGCGTGGTAGTCTAACTTTTGTGGCAATCTCAAGTGTAGTAGCGATCTGAAGGATTTTCATGGTGGTCTCGATTATGTAGCAGTGGTCTTGAGGGTTCGCATGGTGATCTCGTGTCTAGTAGTAGTCTGGAAACTTGGCATGCCTGTCTCACTCGTGTAAAAATCAGTCTTGTGGTTTTACTTGTAACACTTCGGTCTTGCCACTCTGCATTGTAGTTTCATACATAACAACGATATAACGAATCTGTGTGGTGATCTTGCGAAAATTATTGGTCTCAGCAATTTCACTGCTCTGTGTGGCATATTCACTCTGTTTTACCTTATGGGCTGTTTAGAGACTCTTTCTTGAAATTTTTAAAATGTGCTAGATGTATTTATGCTTCCCTTATGTTGATATGTAGTGATTTGCTTTTCTATTTTGGGGTAACATGATTCTTACTTTGTTAGTTTTTCTTTGAAGGTACATTTAGAGTAAAGCTTAGTGGGAAAAGAAACATTTCAAGTCATAAAGAATTGAATCTACTGGAAAACGAATGTAGGTAAATAATATTGACAAAATCGTTGCGACTCAAAGTGAGATTATTTTAGAAAATAGGTCACTAGCTAGGATCTTTAGCATAGAAGTAAATATTGTTTTGAAAAACAATAAACACTATATACGTAGGTTGCCAAAAATCATTAGTTGAAGACAAAGAAAAAGATCACAATTACATTCTCTCAAGAGCTAAAATTTTGTGTGGAGGTTCTCTTAGTAGGGAAAAAGTATCTTGAAATTTCTAGCCAATTTGGTCAATTGAGATTTTTAAAAAGGATTGCCCTAGTTCGAGCTTGCATGCATACTTTTAGCTATAAAATCCTTGAATATAACTCACAAGAGATAAATTAAATTTTAATGTATTTGTAATAACAATCCTCGCATGTTCAATATGACAAAGGAGGGAAACATGCATTCTAAATTCGACAAAGGAACTTACTCCTCGCTTCTCTGTCATAAACCTTCTTACACTCATTCAAACATGTAAATTACGAGACAAAGATAATAATTTTCATTTCCAAATTTCACATACTATTCATTATTACTCGGAATACACCTTACAAAACATTATTCATTGAATACTTTATCCAAAATTGGATCTTTTACTAACCAACCTCCTAAACTCACTCCTAAAATGACTTTTCCAAACTACAAACCCTCAACAACATTCTTAGCATAGAAATTAGGATAAATCTCATCTTAACTACCTCTCCAGCTCATGGATGACAAATTGCCACTATTTACATGATCCAAATAATCCTTATTTAGCATAAAGCTCACTTACTCTACCTAAATCACCCAAGTAATCTCTCTAATAGCCTATTTACATTTTCCATGCAACTTTACATACAAATTGAATATGAACAAGAAAAAATGGAGGGAAAACCATTATAATATGACTTTACTGACCACTAAGCCACCTATCAACTATCCCTACACTTACTAAATGATGCTCCTACATTAGTATCTAAATAATCAACCCCAATAACTTGGGAGAAACCCTTAGCTACAAGTCACAATTTATACTTTTGAATTTCCCATCGGAACCATATATTGTTTGGTACACCTAATTATACTCGAACCATTTTTATTCCTTTCAGAAGAGGGGTGAGATCCCAAGTATCGTTATTCATGAGAGAAAATACTCCTCATCTATGGTATAATCCCACTCAATAATTCCAATAGATTCTTGGAAAGATTGAGGGTTATAAGTGGAGGAAAAAATGTGTGGCTTATAACAAACTCGAACGTGTCTTCCTCTCATCTCAAGGATTCCCTATCCATTCTCTAGCACCTTGAAAAAAATTTCTATCCTAGAGAGGACCAGAAGAGAGTTGGGTTCATAATATGTTGATTCTTCACTCGAGTGAGAGGGGACATAGTCATCATCACCACTATTGTCAAAATCAAAAGATTCTAAAGCACGAGGAATGACAGGAGTAAGAGGAGTAGGAGGATCATGAGTAGGAGGCTTACTACAATCATTAAGGCTTAGTGTCAAATGGATAATTCAAAGACTTGAAGGATCTCAAGCATGAAAAAATTCTTAGACATCGCATAACTCAAGATACCCCTATGGATCGATATGCTTGGTATGGCCTCGAGATTCTAGAGTATTCTTCTTCTCTCACCTATGCCATTGAAGATTTGTGCCATTTTTTTGCTAAAATATATGTAAAGCTTAGTAATTGCTCAAACTTAATCTCGTATAGGTTGGGGATATATTATATCGTGGATCTCGATAAACTCTCTCTTTATGGTGGTCTCGCATTCTCAATTTTCATAACATCCCATTTACAATGGTGCCCTGGATTAAAATTATTCATATTTAAAAAAGGGAATTGTGATAATGAACCATGAGGATCAACAGAGCCCGTGAACATCAAGGTTGTTACACTCCAATAGAGATGAGAAAATGCTCTAAGTAATTTAGCGAGAAAATCAATCCACAAACAATTGTTCATGTAAAAAGAATAGGTATATTCATGCCCATAAATCAAAAGAGAAGTACATAAAGGAGTGATGTGTAACTCCCACGCTTGGACATGTCATACTCCCATGATGGAGCAAGGAGTTATAATGCTAGGAATAATATGTAACTCCCATATGACAAAGGACACATATGACAAATATGACAGATTCTATGATGAAATTTGTCATATGTCATATAACTCCATAAAAGACCTATGACTCACCTAAGTGAGATGACTCACCATGTGTGAGGTGGAAAAAACTAATAACTAAATAAAAGGTGAAAAATATACCTCACACCAACACCCCCTTCATCAAATCTTAGGTAGAGGCATGACAAGCCAAAAAGAGAAATATGACTCCCCTAGAAAACTAAGAAAGATGCGTCATATGGGTCCCGATAACTAAAGAATTGATAAGGTATCCATGTACAAATGAAAATGTTTCTAGAAGAAGAGGAAGAGGATAATAGGACTAGAAATATTGAAAAGATGAACGGCAGTAGTGGACCTCACCCCAAGAAGAGAGTGCAAGTGAAGGAACTTGGCTTCAGTGAAGGGTTTGGTAAAGATGTCTACAACCTAATCTAAAGTATGACAGTACTACAAATCAATGATGTCTCCATAGATCAACTCCTGAATGAAGTGCATGTGGATCGCAACGTGTTTCATCCATTGATGTTGAACCCGATTTTGGTAAATCGAGATAGTGATCATGTTTTCCCAATAGATGATGGTAGGTTGCCAAAAGTCAATTCCAAACTCTATCATAATCCCAAGTAACCAAAAAAATGATGTGGCAGCATTGAATGCTCCCCTATATTCTACCTTTGTAAAATATATCGAAATTGCATTATACTTCTTGCTCAATCAAATGACATGACTTGAACCAAGAGAAAAGATCTAGCTAGAGCTAGACTTTCGATGATCGAGATCACCACCCCAATCGAATGTATGAATCCAAATAAATGAATCTTTTTCCTCCTAAGTATTGTATTCCATCGCATGAGTGCCACAAACACAATGAAGGATCTAATTTACTAATTTCCAATACAACTCATGAGGCTCCTCTATAAATTTGGACATGATGCCAAAAATGAATGAAATATTTGACCAAGTGTGAGTTAGGTAGATCAAGTTCCCCACCAACTGGCGATAAAGGGTACCATCGACCGAGGGAGAGGAACAATAAATTATTCATATCACATCCCTCCTATTTTTATTTAAAAATTCAATACATGTTTAATCACGATGATTAAAATGACATGCTTAAACTAGATAATTACTTGTTATGATCATTTTCAAATGTGGAAATTAGCATGCTTATTATCATTATGTTGAATTTTAATGATTTGGACTAACTACCATTTTGGTGACATGAGGTGGATGCAGGAGTAGGTACACCCTCATTGAGATAGCGAGGAGTACATCATCGAGAGAGGGTTGTTAGATCGAGATGTTGAACTTAAAATAACGAAGATAATGAGAACTGACACACACCACGGATCGTGTTTTCATCAAATCGGTTGACATCGATAGATGATGATCGAATTATGCCAATGTGGCTAAAGCCATTGACATAACTTGACCATTGTACATTGTAATCAATGTGATGTCAGCAAGTGAAGGTTTATTCCTTTTATAGGTAGTTTATTAGACTTATGGATAAGTCGGAAAATGTAACAGGATAAATGGACCATGTTTGTGTGTTATATTCTCTTATGTGTGGATGATGGTTGATTGGCATTATAAATATTTGTTATGAATCCCATTAACTTTGTCATTATCATGGAATGGTCTACGTATAAGGTGATCTTGGCATGATTATTGAAAAAATATAATATGATATTGATTATATTTAAAATGTTGTTTATGGTTGTCATGCACATATACTTGGCCACATTGCATGGAGCTTTAGCTCAGTGGTTAGATAAGTAAGAGGGGAGATAAATGTTGTTTTTGAATTTTAATTTTTTTAAATATAAAACTTTCACTAAGTGACTACGTAGCAAAGTGGGGAATAAAAGGATTTTTTTGTTTTAATTAAAAAAATGCACCCATTTGGAAAATGCATTGAAGAGAGAGATAATGAGAAGTGTATACACCTAATTTTTTACTTTTCATCTTTCATATGAGGGTCACTCGTGCATCTATTTCTTGAGTGGGTTCCTTAAGGGGCCTTCCAGAATGGGGTATGACTATTCACATGGTCATTATGGGTTAGAGATAGTACACAGAGAGAGTATCATTATGTGGTCCTAGCTTTAGTTATCCTTGTTCCCTAATGTCTCATACACATTGTAATCCCGATAACTTGCTTACATCTCACCATTTGGAACTTTTTAAATCCATTTGCTTGATCTATGGCACCTCTTTTTCACTTTGCATGACATTTAACATTCTTTGTCGACGCCATCACACGTGGGTGATGGTGTCGGTGTTAGGTTTTTCCTAGTCAATGCCATTACCCACGGGTGATGGTGTTGTATATCCACACTTTGAAATTCATGAAGGAAGGAAAATCATAGGAAATACCATATTTTTGGCTCTTTTGTACCAACTTCACAAACTACTTGCTCAACCCTTGGTTCATCTTACACTTGACTTGGATTGGATTGAACACTATTCTTCTTGGTTGGATTGCTTGCACTATTGGGTCACCTATAATGAGTCTAAGACATGAACAATGTTCCCTTCTCTACCCAATAATGATTATCTCTCGATGTAATACTTCTCCGGAGAGATAGATGCACCAAAGGATCACTTTATAGGTAAGTTCTCTAACTCTCTTTTTCATTTTGTATATATTAGTTCATTTCCCTTCCCATTTCTCTATGTTAGCTTAATGTTATATGTACATTGATGTTAGTTAGCATAGTGCTCTTATTTGATCATCTCCTTAGCTTTCCTTTACTTACATTTCAATTATATTGTGCATGTTTGTCTTATCCATTATCAATTTATACCTCTTCTCACCCATTTACCGATATCCTAGAAAGGTATTCTCCTCTATCTTGACTGTGGGCCTTGAAACCCTAGGTTGACCTAGTGTAGATATTACTACCCTCTGGATATGAAATCTTAGCACTCATTGTAGCCCCTTTAAATCTATCCACTGTAAGTTAGTTCATGTGTGTCTACTATTTGTTGTCTTAATACCCTTGTAGAACATAAGACTTATGAGTGCAAGCTATTGAGATACATTCTTATCCCGCCATACATTTCTGTGAACTCCGACATGAATACTACATGCCTCTTGATTGGAGAAAAACTCGTTAAAATCATTCATCTTCAATATTTATCTCATTCCAAAACAACAAAATCTAGAAAACCCTAAGAATCTATCTACACAAACACCATCGCCTAGGGGCGATCTTATATTTTTCAATCACATTTTCTTTCAGAACCTTTAGTACCTATGCAAACTCTCTTGCACGGTAAATTTTGTATGTGTTTGTTCTTGCATTTCTCATATGCCTTTGACCTTGTTCAAGCTTTTGGTAGGGCTAATTTTGTCTTTTCCTATGAGCTCTGTCCCTCAAATGCCATCAACCCCTATGTGAACATTTGACAGGGTTGATTGTGTCATAAAAACATATTTCAAGAGCCTTATTTTCAGCTTCCAAATTACAAAATATCACCTCTGATGATATTTTTGGCAGAATTGAACCAATTGAATTTCTCTATGGGATATTCCTTTATGGATACATATTCTCTTCATGCTTCTAATGAGCTAGTTCTTATCCTAAAATCACTAGCTTTCCTAGTCACCCCAATCTCACTCGTGAGATTATGTTGCCCAATCTTATCCTCCGATTAGTAAGAGCAGGGTCACTTAGTAAAATGTAATGTGGTTAAGGTTGAGAAAATATATCCCATATCCATTATTAAGAATCTAAAAATAATGAGTATTTTACTCCTGACAAGGATGGAGGTTTTTAAGGATATCCACCGATGCCATGGAAATGACCATGCCACATCGTAACTAGGGAATCCTTATCATAATTAGACTCTTCCCTACATGAATGATCAAGATGAATCCTCCAAAACCCCCATTCATGAACATGATAATCATGAATAATCACCCAAAAACAAAGGTCACTCTTCTTCTATGGATCCTAACATGGTAATAGTCAAACTCCTAGATTAGATGACCTTATCCCAAGCTACCACCACAACTAACATGATCCAAATGAAAATTAAATGTTGCAGATAACATCTCAAAATGTGGTTCCTAACATGCCTTCTTACGCACCTCCCCCATTGGTGGATGCACATGGGAATCCTATTCCTCCTCCGCCAATCTAGAACAAGATGTTACAAACTGTCCAAAATGAACCTTTAGCTCCATACATTACTACCATGGACTTGGGAGAGACTGTCCCTACCATCTTTACAATGGCTCCATGGATCCATCCCTCTATCTTAATACCTTTAACAACCTCTACAAAGAATGGATTCAAACAAACACCTACACAACCACTAAGCTTCTAGCAAAAAATTTTGTAGGCAAGGCATTAGAATGGTATAACTAGCTTCCTCCCAACTCAATAGTTGATTTAGAAGGTTTAGTAAAAACTCTCATCTCTGAGTTTTAGCAATAATATCTGCCCAAAAACACTTTACAAAGATTCATAAACCTTAAGCAAGGAATGCACGAATCTGCCCAAGAATTTATTAAGAAATGGAAAACACTTTCCATACAAGCTAATCATAATCTTGATAATCAAATCCTATGTCAAATATTTCTTAAGGCCCTTACACCTACTCTCCAATATAAGTTTAGGTCTTTCTCTCCCAACACATTGGAGGAATCCCTCGAACAAGCAAAAAGACAAGATCATCTCATGTGTGAATTTGGATGCACTTCTAATTCATCACCTAAACTTAAAAGCACAATGCATGTAATCGTACTTGAATCCTCTAAGAGAAAAAGGAGTGGGAGAATGTCAAGAATCCCCTTGCCCCTCCCCTCATACTCCTTTATCTCATGTTGAACTTCTCCAAATGCTTCCCACTCCATGAATTTTCCCCCTTCAAAACAAGCCTTACCTAACTTTAGAGGTGATCTATTTTGTTGGTGGCATACCACTATAAGACACTCTCACAATGATTGTAAAGACCTTAAGAAAGTAGCTCTCAATTCATTCCTTGCATATTATTTCAATTACTTTGCCATTATATAAGAGTGTTATGAGAAATATCAATCTTTAGAGAGATCTCACTCCAACCGAAGTAAAAGTCATAAAATCCCCATGAACAATATTGTGGGCACCATAGAGCCTTCATACAATCATAATCTCTTATATTCCCAATATATCAATGCAGATAAGGTAAACTATAGACGTAAACCTACCCATAAGGATCCCATTATTAAACTAAATAAATCATTTGATAATCCACCATTGTTTGATACTTCACAAGATCCACCAACGACAAAACCTTCTCCCACAAAGTGGAGCTTCCACTCATGGTGTCACAAAAAGTACCAAGTAAAGATCCTATCCCACCTTCCTCTGATAAGATAACTCTAACGAAACCATCAACAAATCTAGATACATCTTCCATTATACCACTACTATCAGTATCACTATGGAAGCTACTCCAAGCCTCATTGTAACTTTCTAAATGAGTTGAACTCCCTTACATGCAAGATACCCTTTATGGAACTCGTGCACACCTTGAATTCACCTTGAAAATTCATTCTTCAACAAATACAACGCTTTGAATATCCTCCTAGTGAAGCCCCCAAAATTCCTACCATGTCCCCAAATCCATAAATCCATCACATAGAGACTACAAGATCATCCTTACAAAATCCATGCATGGGTTGCTTAGCCTTAGATTTTTTGGAGGATGACATGATTACCGATGAGATCCTATTTCACGTGGATGGCCCACTCCTACTCTATAACATTATCATTCATGATGCACAAGTTCATAGGGTCCTCGTGGACGAAGGATCGAGAATTAACTTAGCTTCTTTTTCCCTCATCCAGAATCTCAACTATTTTATCAATGACCTTAAGCCCACCCACTTGAATCATTGTAGTTTTGAAAAAACTAAACAAAAAACCATATGATGCATATTGTTACCCATCATAGTTGAACCCAAAAAGAAGCGCACTAAGATCACAGTTCTAGATTGTACTCTCTCTTATAATATCCTATTAGGCCGACCGTGGACACATTGCATGCATGCACGTAGTTGCATCATCTAGGTACCAATGTATTAAATTCATCCATAACAACCAACACTTTAGGCATGATGTTGATCCCAATCCTTGGGATATTCTTGTACTATTTCCCAATGAGATTTTCCTAATTCCAACTACTCCCGAGATCCAAAGTATTCCATACCCAAAGTTCTTTAATCTTAGGTCTGAAATAAAAATTATATTAAAATATTAAGATGATGACGAACCTACTGATATTCAAAACACAATCAACAAAAATAGGTTATGTAATGATATCCCGCATCGATACCTTTGGTTCTTCTACCTCGAGATCGATTTCCACCTCAAACTGATACGGATGAGCCAATTAGTGACACCTCGACCTCTAATCACTTAGAATGTAACAAGTTAGGAATTACATAAAAAAATTGATCACCCTCTCCTCTCACCTAGGTCATTTAACAAGATTGGTATCACAACTAAGGAGGAGGTTCTTGATATTAAACGAAAAGGGATTTCCTTTGACGAAGATTACATCACTTCGCAAGTTGAGTCAAGGAACTTGGTATTGTACTACCAATGTTCCTTGGCCCAATTATGGTCTTCTTGACTTGATACTAATACCATCGACACATCTTATGAATTCCCTATCTATGATACTAGCAGAACAATAAGGATGAGGAATATGTATACACCTAAATTTTTACGCTTTCTATTTTCATACTTGTTACTAACAATTTCTCTTTTCAGTTAGAGGTTGCTAATGCATCTATCTCTGGAATGGGTGCCTTAAAGGGCTCGTTTCTAGGATAAGGGTATGGTTATTCATGTAACCATTGGGTTAGGGATGATACATGGAGAGAGAACAACTTTTGGTCCCATTTATGTGTTTCTTTTGCTCATATTCCTCTTATTTTTCTTCACATTCTCCTCGACATCTTGCTTGCTCATGACCCTACTTCTTTCATTTTGCATCATTCTTATCCTTCATGACTCTTTGAAAATCTTCCCTTTCTTTTTTCTCCCTTTCGATGCCATCTCCCGTGGGTGATTGCGTCATTGAAAATTCAAATTCCCTACCGATGCCTTTGCCCATGGGCGAGGGCACCGGTATAAATACTCAAACTCTCATTTTAACATCATAATATCTTTTAATTACACAAAGGAACTCACCATTATATTTTATCTTCTACGCCAACTTGCACCTGCTCGCTCAACTTCTAGATTTATTACATCTTGAATCTTGGCTTAGAGATTTCTCTTGCTTGAATTGGTTTATTTACACTTTGGGTAATCTATAGTGAGCTAGGACTAGACTACTTCCCCTTCTCAACTTGAAAGTTGTTCTCTCTTAGTGTATGGTCCTTTGGGAGATAGATGCATCAACCTGCCCCCAATGGGTAAGTTCTCTAAATCACTTTGTCATTTTGTGTAGAGTAGTTCCTTACATTCAATACATACTCTATGTTAGCTTAGTATTTTATGGACATGTTAGGTTAGCATATTTTATTTCGGTTCCTTTCATGTCACACACTTTTCATAGGTTAACATAATGTTTGCATGCTTCTTTTATTTATCATTACCCCCCATAATGTCGATACCTCCATAGGGTTCCTTCCTCTTCTTCAACCTAAGGCCTTGGAAACCTTAATTTGTCTTAGTGTAAGGGTTACTTCCCTTGGGGTATGCAATCATAACAGTCCATGTACCCCATTTAATTCTATCTGTTTGTGTGTTGCTATTGGTGTGTCCCTTGCTTATTACCTTGAATACCCTGGTTGAATAGATGATAATAATGCACGATGCCTAGACACATTTTTGTTTTCCATACAAAAGAGACACTTCCCTATGTTCCTTATGCTAATATGCCACTCCTCGATACTCCTTAGGTCATAGAAAAAATCTCTATGCTTTCGTCACATTACCACAACAACTCCACCACCCGTACCAACTTCTAATCTAGCCTCTTGCACTCATCACTACTCCCAATTCTCCTAACATGGCCATTATTGATTCTGCACCCAAATAGGTCACCTTAGTTGCTAGGGTATTATACGTATAACAAATCAACTCTATGCAACATAGAGACAATAGCGATACGCAGGACTAGAAATCGACATGGAATACCATGGGCCTCTCCCTACCCTATAAAATGATGAGGATATTCTAGAACTCCTATATTCCTAAGAAAATAAAATCCCTCGACATCACCATAAGTTGGGAAAATTCTCCAAGACACCTATACATTTTGACGATTATGTCTCTACTATCGATCCTATCCAAGACGAATTAACCAAATTACCTGAGGCCCCATATCATTTCCAAGAAGACAATGCTATGTTTGCTGAATAAACCATTATTGTACAACTAGATGATGATCCCATGCACGTAGTCATGCTTGGTGATTGTTTTCCTCATCTACGCGAAAGCGCCACATAAAAACATTACAAAAACATAAGGAGGCATTTACATGGGGATACACAGATATGCTTGAATTTGATCCTGAAATTTTCTCCCATAACATCATTGCCTATCCCTATGTCACTCCCATTTAGAAAAAGATAAGGAATTTCCCTCCCAAGATCAATGATTTATGTCACAAATAAATCATCAAAATCTTATACGTAAAATTCATTCGTACAGTGGACTATTATGAGTGGGTGTACAACATCATCCCAATTCATAAAAAGGTCACCTTGGCCATTCGTATTTATATTGACTTTCGAAACCTTAACCTCAATTTTCCTAAGGATAAATTTCCCCTACCCTCCATCGGCGCCATCGTCAACCCACAACAAGGTACAAAATTCTATCTCTTATGGATGGGTTCTCGGGATACAACCAAATTCAAATTTCCATCGAATATCAACACAAGACTACCTTTAGTATAGAATGGGGTGCCTACTGTTATGTAAAAATTCCCTTTAGAATCAACAATGCCAAGACAACATATCAATGCACCATGACACACATCTTTCATGACCTCATACATTAAATAATTGAATTCTACGTCGATAATCTACTTGTTAAATCTCGATGCACCGATGATCATGCTCATGACTTAGACATTGCCTTAGGACACCTTTATAAATACAAGGTTCACCTTAATCCCGTAAAATGCATATTTGAGGTGACACGAGGAAAACTCTTAGGTTTCTTAGTATCTAAATGTGGTATTGATGTCAATCCAAAGCTATTCTCAATATTCCACATCCATCCTCCATAGTAGACCTGCATACACTTTTCTCAAAAAAAAATTTGGGATATCCGACAATTTTTCCCGAGTTTACCTATCACACTCATGCCATAAATAGTCTCCTTAAAAATCCACCAAGCTAGAATGGACCAAATACGCCAACAAGCATTCAGCAATATGAAACTCTCTTTGTCCTCGTTACCAACCTTACAACCTACTTTACCATATTAACATTTACTATTATACACCTCTTCCACCTTAGCCTTTATAGGGGTAATGTTAGCATAGCAAGACAAAAAAGGAAAGGAGCATGTTGTCTATTATGTTAGTCAAGCCTTACTAGACTATGAAGAACGATACACATCCATTGAGCTGATTTTTTAGCCGTATATTACACAAGTATGAAGTTACAACACTACATGCTATATCAAACTACTTGCATCATTATCCATATAAATCCCTTATGAAAATTCTTCTCACATGTTATCCTTCTGAAAAATTGCATCGTAGAAAGTTGATGGCCCTCCTAATGGAGTTTGGCCTCTATATCATCACATGAAAGGTAGTAAAAGGACATGTCATAATAGACCAGTTGGGTATTGCCCCATCTTTGTTCCTCATCCTATTCATGATGCACTACCTAATGAGGAAATTCTCCTCATTGAGGGCATGAACAATACCATTTCCATCAAAGACTACTACTATAGCTTCACGATCAATCTTGAGATGAAGTCCTCTCGATTCCAATAATGAAGCACCCTCCCCACCTAAAACCAAACCAATGGCCAAAATCATTAAGGAGGAGGTCACCATTGATCTCGATAATTACAAATGTATATTAAACTTTGATGGGTAAAATACATCCAAGGATTTGGGGAAGGATGTGTAATCACCAACCCCACTAGTTAGACTTTCCTCTCTTCTTATCGACTTGAATTTGAAGTCACCAATAACATGACAAAATATGAGGCTCTTATCTTAGGTATAAAGGCTGATTTGGCTAAGAACATATCTTATCTCCATGTCATTGGGGATTCTCATTTGGTGTTTCAACATGTTAGTGGTGCATATTAATGTCGCAGTTGAGAACCTTAAGGCTTATTACGACTTAGTTCAGAGTTAACGCCACACTTCATTTCATTTACCATAGAATTAATTCAACATGAACATAATGCCTTGGCTAATTCTTTGGCTACATCTGCCACTCGCCAGCCACACATTCTTATTTTCATGGTGAGACTCTTATAATAAAAATCCGTCAAAACCCAACCACTTTACCACCTCGAGATATTCAGGATGTCTATCAGATCGAACCACACGGCCCTACACATGACCCTTGGTATGTTGACATTTGCCAACTCGCACAACACCAAGCCTACTCAGAAGTACCGACCCCAAACAAAAATTTGCATACACAAAAAGTCTCTCAAATACATATTTAAGAACAACATCTTATACTATCATAAATTCCAAGGCACCCTAGTTCTATGAATTAAAAAATATGAGGTTTCCCTTGTCTTAGAGGAAAAACATCGTGGTACTTGCGCAAAGGACCATTGTCTCTGTCGTGCTACTACACACAAGTGCCTACGTATGGGTTACTATTGGCCTACAATAGAATCGACGCTCACACATTTTCCAAAAAGTTTCAAACTTTTCAATATCATAGTGACTTGATTCATTTCTCTCCGGTTAAGCTGCAATCCATCACATCTATGTGTCCCTTCAATATATTGCCTCGGTCTCAAGATGGTCATGTCTTCATCATTACAACCAAAAAATAATTTACTAAGTGGGTTGAAGTCATGCCTCTCACCAACATGTCCAACCTTAATACATCTAAATTCATCCTTAACTAAATAATTTTCCACTTTGAATTCCCCACTCCATCATATTTGACAATGGCATGAGTTTCAAATTTAAAGAAATGAAGTAACTTTGTGCTAAGTTCAAAATTAAACATCGATTCTCAACACCATATCATTCACAATGCAATGGAAAACCGAGTATAGAAATAAAATTCTCAATAATATCTTAGAGAAGATGATCCGTGAATCACGCATAGATTGGCATACAAATATCTACCCTACATTATGGGCATACCACACAGTGTCCGTATGGCCATTGTGGCAAACCCCATTTTCACTCACTTATGGAGCTAAGGAAGTCCTTCCACTCAAGGTGGAACTCCCTTCACTCCGCATCTCCCTTCACGGTATCATTCCAGATGAGGAACTTTATGAAGCATGCCTCCATGATCTTGACCTATTAGAATAATGATATGATAGAGCATACACTCGTTATCAAAAGCATGAAAAACACCTTGCCAAACAACATAACAAACTTGTTCGTCTCGTGTACTTTTGACATGAGTGACCTTTTCCTAAACTTGATTATACACATGAAAAATAAGGAAAATACACTTAGAAATGGTGGGGTCCCTACCTCTAAAGATATCATAGGCCCTAATACATATCATCTTCAAAACAATGAAGGTTATATCTTCAAAGAACCAACACATTGTAAATTTCTCAAAAAACATCATGCGTAAAGGAAATTGAGAGTTTTGGTACTTAGCTATCATCATATTTCATCCTTTCTTATCAAATTCACTACTTCATCAAGCAACTCGACAAAATTATCGACATTTTGGCTTTGTACACCCCGGTCTTTCCCATTGGAATTCGCCATGGTATGATGCACATCCTCACTTAGGCTCACGGTCTTGCTTGGATTTATATACCTATTTGAAAACCATATTCTTATACCATCTACCTCAAGGTTTTTGTTCACTTTTTAGTGTTTTTATCCACCCTTTGGGATAATCATCCATCTTCTCTTTATTAGCACCTTTGGGTTTATGACAGTTTCTCTCTGTAGCTTCTACCATACGTTTTTTTTGTGCTTTTCAACATTGTTACTCATTACTTAGCTATGACACTATGACACCATGCCACTATGACATTACAACATCTCGAAATTATGACATGACCTATATCCCATGGACCCCTAGCTAGGTGATTTATGTCTTATTTTATTGATGATTTTATAGTGTTTTCTTTCAATTTTACTTCTCCATGGTTCTTGTAGCATTGTTTGCACCCGCACATGACAGATGAGCGACACCATCAGTATAAATTAGTCGGTATATTTAAATTTAGTTATTCCTTTATGTTCTTACTTTCAATAGCTACTTTCGATTTCAGTGTTATGGGTTGTTTCTTTCCATTGACCACCTCATGTTTCACTATTGCGACATGCGGTGATCAACGGTTGGGCATATATATACACCTAATTTTTCACTTTTTATCTTTCATACATGTTACAAAAAATTTCCCTTGTGCAGATAAGGGTCATTGATGCATATATTTCTTAAGAGGGTGCCTTAAAGGGCCTACCAGAATGGGGTATGGCTATTCACATGGTCATTATGGGTTAGAGACAATACATAGAGATAATATTGTTATGCGGTCCCGACCTTAGTTATTTTTGTTCCCTTATGTCTCATACATATTGTACTCCCGACAATTTGCTTGCATCTCACCATTTGGCACTTTGTTCATCCATTTTCTTTATCTATGACACCTCTTTTAAAGTTTAAATGACATTTATCATTCTTGGTCGATGCTATCTCCCGTGGGCGATGGTGTCAATGTTAGATATTTCCTAGTTGAGGCCATCAACCACGAGTGATGTTTTCGTATATATACACACCGCACCGTGAAATTCATAAAGGAAGAAATCTAAAATCATAAGAACTTCCAATTGCTTTTCTCTTTTGCACCAACTTTACATCTACTCGATCACCAATCGGTTCATCTTGCACTTGAATTGGATTAGATTGGACACTCTTCTAGGGAAATTTTTAAGAGGCCCATAAAAACCCGTAGATATTACTTGGTGAATCTATGAAAGAGGATTTTAAAATCGTGGTGAATTAGAACAAAATGAGTTTCAAAAATTGGTGAATTATTACATAATGTTGAGGCCGATAGCATTTTTAAATGCTACCAACCGTAGCATTCTTAAAATGGTAACAATCGGTAGCATGTTGTTTGCCATCGGTTGATAGTATACAACATACCATTGGCTGGTAGCATGAAGCACGCTACCGCTAGTTCGGTGGCATACAACATGCTACTCGGCCGTGACATTTCGAATACTACCGGTCAAGAAGATGCTACGTGTTACCGACCAAGAGAATTTTCTAAATGTTATAGGCTAGTAGCATTTTTGAATGCTACCGATCGGTAACATCCAACTTATTACTTGATCGGTAGTATGCAACATGCTACTGGCTGGTATTATGATGCATGATACCGACTGATAGCATGTATATGTTATCGTACCAACCAATGTGTACCACATGGTCCCCTCCTCTATAAATACACCAATTGCATTATTTTTCTCAATTTTAACAATCCCTCTCACCGAAAAATCACAAGAAAACAATCCATCTTGTTCAAATCCATATATAGAGTCAAATCCACCACGATGGGTCAACCTAAGAAGCACAAAACAAAAAAATAGGAACCACTTGTTACAAAATTATTTTAGAATGAGTGGTTCCTTTTTTTTGTTCCGACCATATGCCACTAAAACTTGAAAACATTTTCCTTGTCCATTGAAAAGTTAGAGGTGAGACGAGTTTAAACTTTACCTTTATTTAACTCAAAATATTTTTTTAACTTAAGGATTCTCCTAAGTTCTTATAATGTTATATTAAATATTAAAATTATGTTTATTTTTAACAAATCACTAAGGTTGTTGTTGTCGCTCAAGAAACATGGTCAGTAAGAGGACTTTACCACATGAGGGCGTCGAGATAGTATTGGGAATATTTTGACAAACGAATTCACCAAAGACCTCGTCGAGAAGATTTAACAAATGCATGAGGAGTTCTTTAACACCTCAACAACTTGAGACATTTGTAGGTTTTTTACATTTCAATTTGTAGTAATGTTAAATATTTTTAGAATATTAGTATTTTACATTCTTTTTAACATACTCATTCAATTTTGCAGCCTTTTTAGCCAGGTGTAGACCGCCATCAACCTCCTTTAGTTTCCCAAAGATATGAATATGAATTTGAAGAAGTGTAGTCTCCAAAAATGTGTCTCCTTGTCAAGCCCAAGGTATGTTTCCAATTACCTTTTACATTTCAATATATTTTAGTTTCATTTATTTTTAAATCAAGTTACTGATTAATTTTATGGTTAATCAGGAGTTGGTCATCATGGTGTTACTTCTAATGTTGTTCAACAAGGGAAGTAACTTGATCCAACTACAACAATACAACAATAGACTACACAACTAAGTAATGTTTCTTGCAAAAATAATTATTTAACCTTCAATTATTCAATCATTCTATTATTTATATGTTCTTCATTTTTTATTTGATTTCCTATTAGTAGTGCCTCCACCATCTCATACTCATAGTGTTACTATTAGACCACATTTTCCACCACTCCCGCGACCGCCTCCCCATAATGTTCGCACAAGGGGTAAAAATATTAGATTTCCAACTGCTAGTGTGGGAACTGTCCATTTGTCTACCTCTGAGTTCCCCACTTTTTTTTATGGTTTACAAAGCATGGGTGGAATTTCAGTTCTAAATAAAATTGATTTGGATGAGGAATATCTTAGTTTTGGAAGCGGGACTAGGCCCCTACAAATTTCAATCCTCAACATCTAATTCAGGGTCCAACACAAGATTCCCCAAAAGAGAACAAATGTCCAATACACCATCTTTAACTCCAAGGGAAACACCATTAATTGATGATGAGATCACAAAAGTTTTCATTGGGAAGTCTTTTGGATGATAATTGTTCAACCATTGTTAAATAAATTATTTTGAAAGATATTGAATCATTAAAAATTTGGGAGTTCAGGGAAAAAGCATTGATTAAAGAAATTAATGCTCATTTTCACAACCACTCCCAAAGACATTCTTTATTTTCTTTAGTTCAAAATGAACCAACAAAGATTGATATATTATTGAATCAAGTTGTATCTGGTTCCATTACTATTTCTAATCCTTATCATGATAATGTGTTAGATATAATGTTAAACAAAATAGAAAATTTAAATGTAGAAGCCCATGCCTACTATAATCAATGGTCCAGAGACAAGAGCCTTGTTGTGATTGTGAATGCAAAGAAAGAAAAGGTTGTGGTAAGTTATAATAATATTTAGAAAGTTAATAATAATTAATTATGGTTATTTTTATTTTTTTCTTACTATTGTTTATTTTCTAAATGCAGTCCAAGTATCAAAATCTAAAGAATGAGGTACATGTGCTTAATGTGCACTGAAAAATGTGAAGAAAAGTTTGAATGGATTCATTGGGTTGAAAGAAAAGGTTGTTCTTTTGAACAACAAAATAATTCTCTATGAAGAATTATCAAGGAGCATGGAATGGATCCAAATATTTTATTGAAGAAGAAAATGATAAAAACTTCACAATAAGAAATAAACGCTGAATATTATAATATGTAAATTAAATTCATCCGGATGATTATTGATATTGATAGAGGTTACATATATAGTGTTTGATCTCCTACAATGGTGGAGTCAACACTCATCTTCAATCCCTCATATCTCTCTCCATGAATCTCTCAAACTTATCTCAAACATCCCTAGGATCACTCACACTACAAAATAGCTACGTGAATTGTTCTCACAACTCACTCAATTAATTAAACTATTACAACTATATTATTAATATGAGTTCTATAAACTCATTATTAATAATATTACAATTTATTTAATAATGTTACACAATATTTTGGTAACATTCACTCCCCTATTGTTAACATTATTAATTCCCAATATACACTCCCCTAATGTTGACAAGGTAGAAAAAATAATCACACTTCCTTTTGCAGCTTTCCGCCCATGCATGCTCATGATCTGGATGGTTTTGTAGGACAGCCAACAACCTCAACAAGGATGGTTTTATAGGACAACCAACAACCTGAAACAAAGGATGGTTTTATAGGACAACCAACAACCTAAAATAAAGGATGGTTTTACAAGACAACCAACAACCTAAAACAAAGGATGGTTTTACAGGACAACCAACAACCCAAATATCATGCTGCTTTTTTTCCTTTGTGCTTTCATCTGTCCACTATGTCTTTCCTTCAGGGAATATGTAGGAACCACTACTCACTGAATACAAACTGAATAGAGGGAAAATTGAACATTGAGACCATGTTCCAGTTCCCCCCCTCAATGTGAACATTTCACTTATTCAAACAGAACACTGAAATCATACTCCACACAACTAAAATAAACTACAAATCTGAAATAAAACACACATACACACACACACACTGCCACCACAACTTCATGCGACCACTGCTGCTGGTGACTAACAAGAGGTTGTTGATTGACCTCCAGCCTCCGTTTCCTTCGTCCTCCAATGAGTCACTACTTACTTAGCAAATTGGACCATGGAGCTCAAATTTGCACCACCTTTTTTCGATGCATCTTCCCCACAAATCTTCACTTTGGTTCTGAAATTCCAAAGCGGGGTCATGGGCGCAGCCTCACGGGTCAAGGGCGGCGCCCTCGCAGGTCCCGAGGCGGGCTCGGGCGCGCTCCTATCGCGATACGGGCGGGGTCGAGGGGCGGAGCCTCTAACTCCAAGCATATTTTCCTTCTTTAAAGCCATCAAAAATATCATTAGAACTGCAATATTATTAATCTTATTCTCCCAAAAATTGGACATCGGGTAACACCGAAAATGCGTCCGTGAGGCAAATTTTTATATTTTTCGACTTTTACGATGACCCTTTTTTCTATATATTTTTTTCAACTCTTTTGATAACACTTTTAATGACTCACTATAAAACTAGACACAAATTTTGATAATAACGATAGGAGATAACAACTCTATCGATAAATGACCCCTTTTAAAAAAAATACATTGACCATAGAACATGTATAAATAATATAATGACACTATATAAAATTTATTTAACTCAAATAATTTGAATAGTCATAACACATTTGACTACGACCGCTAAAACTAAAACTAATCAACCCAAACAAGATATGAAGGAATATACACAAAACTATAAACTACTACTTCGACCAAGTGTCATCTATTCTGAGTTAGATATAGATGGGACTGCATGTCAATGGTTTGGGCTTATATTTTGTGGAAATACCCAAGGAATCTCTAAAGACAGAGCATACACGTGGGTCTTTGGAGAAGAATCTCTGATATAAAATAACATACTGGGGGTCTGATCCACGAGCAGGATGTGTGTAGAGGAATGAGTCAAGGGGGAACTCACCGTGTTGTGGTGTCCAAGCATTGTAGGAGAACCTTGAAGAAATCACGTTCGAGATAGTAGATGGGAGATCACCAAGATCAAAGAATAAACCACCGGTGACCAGCTCAAAACTAGGAAATAGTATATTCCTTGAACGTAGGAACTTTCCCACTCTCAAATTGATCACTGTCTTATAGATCTGGTTTTTATTTCCAACCGATTATGTGTAAGGGCTTGGTATGTGACTTGTATTCAATTGCAGGCATGTGCAACTAGAAGTGGACGCATGAGGGAATAGAAACTCCACCGATCATGCAACGGATATACAAATACATGTCCAACTTGATTTTTGCAATCAAAATGAAGAATACACAGATACCCCTCCACTTTGCACCAGTGTTAACTCTAAACATCCACCTTCTTCACAAATCAGTGCCTCTTCCTTGTTCCTGATGTTTCAGCATACAAATCTACATAGAATAAAATCTTGGCCACTTCAAGATAGACGAAATTCAATGTAGTATCCAATTAGATCTGTGCACAAACAATACCAAGAAAAACCACTCTGATCTCGCACAAATCCTCCAACTGAAATGTTAAACTGTAGATCTTACAAGGCACTTTACACATTCTCAATGCAATGGAGAATTCATTTACACTGAATGCTTTGTAAACATTAGAAAATCCATAGATATTAAGCCAAAAATACGTTATGACTACAAATCAGATAAGAAATCAAAGATAAAATTCTCCAATTTAAATTTAACAGAGATATCTCTGTTTTCCACAGTTGAAGGTATGCAGGTCTGCAGATGCACAAAACTCAACTATGATAATACTTCCTACACAATGCTCTCTAAATAAATTTATGCCTCACAAAGAAAATATCATATACTAGGGCAACAAATATCAGCTGCCCTTTCACCATTTTTAAAAATTCATAGCCTTCACGCAACCAGCTCTGATACCACTGATAAAAACTGCACAATAAGAAATAAACACCGAATATTATAATATGCAAATTGAATTCATCCGGGATGATTATTGATATTGATAGAGGTTACATATATAGTGTTTGATCTCCTACAATGGTGGAGTCAACACTCATCTTCAATCCCTCATATCTCTCTCCATGAATCTCTCAAACTTATCTCCTAATATCTCTCAAACATCCCTAGGATCACTCACACTACAAAATAGCTACGTGAATTGTTCTCACAACTCACTCAATTAATTAAAATATTACAACTATATTATTAATAATATTATAATTTATTTAATAATGTTACATAATATTTTGCAAACGGAAAAATGATTCGAATCCTAGTTTAGCTTCACCAGGGGATGCAAAAAATGCATAACGTGAAATAATTTTCAATATAAATATTGCTTTGTGAATAATCTAATTCAATCAGAATATTAAGTGAATATTCTAGTCAAGCCCAAGGAAAGGAGGTAGCTTCAGAGAAGAGAAAGGAGCAGAAACTAATACTATTGATATAAATTGAGAAAAATGATTTCTTTTGTAACTGGAAAACTGTTGGAGAAACTCTTTTTTTGTAAGAAATGAAATCAAGAAAATGATTTCTTTTGTATGTGGAGAAATTATTATTTTTATTTTCTTTGATTCGATTGTATAAATAAATTGGCAGTTTCTACAAATATTATGTGTCTTATTCTTTCCATGCTTAAGATTTATGGAAAAACTATTTTTGTGATCGTTATGATTTAGTTCTTTATGTAGTGGCATTTTAATATTTCTTGTGTCCACCAATGAGTGCTATGATGGGTTACTATTTTTAACACACCTCAAGAGTCAAAACAATCATATAGTAAGTTGTAACAATCAAAACTTAAATAGGAAAGACAATGGAAAAAATTAAATAATTCATAGATTTGTAAATAAAAATTAGTAAACAACGATATTGAAACTATATTTCAATAAAGAACATAACATGTCAACTACATAACAATGTTATATGAAATTTTAGTTCTAGAAATACAATGTTCTTAAATCATTAGTTAAAATCAAGTAACTGAAACATTCTTGACCTTCACTAACTTGTTCTTCATAACTCACACTTGTATCTAATGTCCCATATGAATATTCAATGTGAATGTGCATATATTATCTTCTAGTGGTCAGATTAAAGATACTTCTCCTATCTGTAAGATAACTCCATATTCCCAATGCTCTTTCATATGGGAATGTGTCCACAAAATATTGTGAAACATACAATCTCAAAAAAGTCTCTAAATTTTTTCCAATCTGTTTTGGATTTTTTAATCAACAAATTTTAATGCACCAAAACCATTTCATCTTCCACTAAGCCCAATATCATTATTTGACACAATTCATATAATCGAAATATTCACTAATACTTTCCTGTAGGATGCTACTAGGATACAACTTTTTCCATAGTCGTGTAATAACACCTTTTTTTGTTGGTTCAATTAGACAATTATATTGATCAATCATTGTGAGTGTAAAATGAGATGACTGATATGTCAGTAATTCCTTCTACAAAAGATTGGAACTCTACAAATTTATTGAAATACTTAATGAGAGTTTCTATAAATTTTTAAAACAAATTTCTTATGCCTTCTTTACCTCTATCAGGATTCAAAAAATTAGGATACACCATTGCCATGGCCTCAAGCATGTCATCAAATTTAAAAAGTTATATGATCTCACAATATAAGCATTATGAAAATTTTCTTAATTTTATTCGTGTGTCATATATAACTTTTTTGTATAAATTACATGTTATAGGTACTTCTTCAAGATCTAGCTACTGTGATATCTCTACTTTTTTGAAAGTGTGCATTGAAATCTCCATCCCATTAACAATGATACAAATATGGTCATTGATATTGAATTTCAAATAGCTTTTTGGATCCTTTATATCTATTAAAGTTTTCCAACTATTGAAAATTGGTCCTTTAAAACTTTCTTCGAGTTGTATAACATATCAAGAGATAGACATACATGTTTTCTCAACCTTATGAAGTTAGAAATATATATGGATATTTCTTGAGCATGTTTAATTAAGCAATTGATTTCCTTCAACATAGGGAGAATACCGCATAGTGTCAATAATGTTTCCAAATCTTTTAAATAGTAAAACAAATCTTTTGCTTTGTCAACTTCCCTATGGTATTTAAACATGAAACCTGCTAAAGATGGATATTCTTCAAAATTCTCAGTATGCAAGCTCATACATGGAAATCCATCTTGTATCAACATATTTAAGGAGCTTTTACCATCAATAACTCCAATTGCAAATTTCTGAAACTCTAAAAATCTTTTTGGACTACTCACCATGTAAGCATGCAAGTCACGGATGAGCTCTTCCACTTTAGTTTGTAGGCAAAAAAAAAAGTCCACTTCTATGACCCTGCATTACTGATGCACCATCAATACCAACACACACCAACTTAGTAGCAATTACATAGTCATCCATCCCAGCTAAATTCCTCAAATTAGAAATAACCAATTCGCAAAGGTTTTCAACATTACAATTTTCAACAATTTTATTAATAACTAACAAATGAGTTTGCCTTGAATGATTCTCAAAAGTGTAGATGTGCATGTAAACCCATGATGTGTTGTCAATTGTTATGACCTCATCAATATACAATGAGATAAAGATTTTTAAAAAAATCTTTCAAATTTTTCGCTTCAATTATTACTAGAGACCTTGTCATTTCCCAAGCACTACTCTCCACCAATGTGATTGTGGAATGTTGAGAAACCCATTATATTGAAACAAAACCTTATAATCTAAAAAATATGAAATTTGTCTGCCATTTTTAAGAATGTGGAATATAGTAGAGAACTATACATTTTTGCTGTAGATTGGTATTCATAACTTTTCAAAATTGTGCATTAATTGTTCCCCCTTTCTCAACAAGTTATTGTTGACATTTCTTCATTTTCATACTTAGCTGCATGTCTTACATGCAAGCAATCTTTTGCAGTTTTCCATTTATGTGTCTTTATTTTTTTCATCTTTTTCGTGATTGTCACATATACTTTTCCACAATGTTTCTCAATTGTGTCCAACTTCAGTTGTAATATGTGGTCTTTTTTTAGTTTCCAACTACATATTGTACATCTACATCACTCTCTTCTTCATCTCTTTCCTTTTCACTTTCTTCCTTATTTTCTTTTTGTTCTTGTTTAGCTTCTTTTTCTCCTTTTTCTTCCTCGTGTTCAACATCTATCTTCTTCTCTTCTAGTTGAATATTATCATTTTCACCGCCTTCTTTTTCTATTTTAACCTTTAAGATTTGCGCATACACTTTTTACTAGATTATGGATGAGTGGAGGAAGGAGTGATTTGAGGAGAGACAACTTATCGAGTTTATTTGAATTTAGCCAACTTCTTTGTAAACCATTTTTTGGTTCTTGAGAGAACAAGATCAATAATATCATCAAGACTATCCTTATCCTTAAGTGAACAATCAATAGTTGGGAGAGGGGAATATTGAATAGAATTCACAAATTCAGATCCAACAAGTCGAATCATCATTAATCATCCCTTTAGGTACCTTGAATAATTTTAATTCCTTGATTTGTTGAAGGGTCATTCTCCCATACATTCTTTTCCTTACCTCAAATTCATCATCACAGTCTTCCCAATAGTCTTCAGTTGTAGGCATGTGAAGGTATGACAATCGAAGATTATTGTTGATGAAGCTTTTATCATCAAAGGAAACCCTCCTTTGGAAAGGAGTAATTTTTCACTCTATGTTTTGTGCATCAATAGAGGATATGCAAGTGTAATTTCCTAAGGATATTGGGAATTAAATGACATAAATTTTATTTACTCTGCAAGTTCTGAAGGATATTCAGCTTATCTCAGTAAAGTTCAATAAGAATTATCTTGTCATTACAATATATTGGGAATTTGTATGGGTTCCCTTCAAAACCTGCAGTTAGTATGGGTTATGATATATGAGAATCTTGAAATTGTATGATCATACTCTCGTATAAAGCTATTAGTTGTTTAACTTCTAGATAAATCTAGTTAGTGACACATCCTTCCAAAGAATCGACAAGAAACATGATAAAGACATCATTAACCCTTTTGAAATGACTTTTACTATTCTCAAAAGTCAATTGAGTATAAAATTCATAGTTGGGGATCTTATTCTTGCCACCTTGATTTGACAAGCCAATCCAAATCTTGTATCCAAAAATAGTATAGATCAAATAGGAATTCATATGGAAGGACTTGGTTTGGTGCACTTGAATGAGTTGTTGAGTTAGATTTTCACAAATTATTTCTCCCCAATTTAATGGTTGATTTCCTTCACAAATTATGTTGATAAAAATGCACATCTAATCTTGAAATTCCTTGGTGGAGGATAGGCCCATCACCCTTGCCAAGAGAGTGTTGATGTATGATAAATCTTCTATGAAATCACTTTTGTATAAAGTCTTTGGCATATTTGGAAATCATAGTTTGGTATTTGTTAGGGGTTAAGCCATATTCCCTCTTAGCTTCAGCTAGAGTTAAGACTATAACATTATAAAAAGTGGGAATATTGAGGGAAAAATTGATATGATGTGCATCGAGTTGGGCAATGAGTTGGCCTTGGGGATCTCTCAACTGTTTGGTTTTCTCGATCAAAATAGGAAGCATAAGCGAAAACAATATCGGTGCATTGACGAGAGATAGAAAAACTTTCACCATGGGCCACCGCTGAAAATTATTTGGGCTAATGGAGTTGTTATTTCATCATTCATCCTTCCCAAAACTATATCGTATCCATGTGTTTGATATCACTATCACTAATTTTTGGTATAGAAGTTTCTAGGAAGAAATCGACTTATAACCCGCATACTAGAACTTCATTTTGACAAAATCAGAGCAATTGAGGGAACAAAATAGGCTATATAGGAGATTTGGGGTAAAATCAAGGTTAAAGGGCACACCATCAAGAAAGAGATTAAAACAACGACAAATAATAATGAAAATTATTACTTGTTGGATGAAAATGCAATGCTTCCTCCATGTTCTTGGTGCAGCTTGAATTTTTAAAATAGTTGGCAAATGATGGAAATTGGGAAAACAATGGTCAGGAGAGTGACAACGACTGAGGTAAATCTCAAATGTGACTTGAAAGAATGCAAAATGAACGGGAAAGACTAACTTGTAATATATAGATATATATATATCCTCGTTTGAATTACCTTAATTTCCATTAAATCGGTTAATCACAGGTTAGGAGGAACTCAGGAACGGTTCCAGAGGTTTCATCCAAGGCTGATTTACCCAATAATATGACATTAAGTCAGTGAAGGTAGAGTTGCGGGTACTGTTCCAACAGTGTCTGATTTGTCCAACTTACCTGATAACAACTATTTTTCAGCTTGTGCGGGGAAATAGAGGGACAAGGGAATAGTTTTGTAGGTTCTTGCAGGGCCCAAAATGTATGACTCAATACTTATTTACGAAGGCATCGATTAAGGCGGTGATTTGGAAGACAGAAGGAACTTGACAACATTTCTATTAGTTCTTCAAATGACTGATTTATCTTATTATGTACTCTTGATCGCTCAAATCGCCCATGCAGGGAACAAAGGTAGCTTAAGAATTGTTCCTCTTATTCCATAGAAAGCCGATTTAGCCTAAAAATGCATTTAATCAAGAAAAAATGATTATATTTTTTTAAATGGTTCACCAAGGGGTAAAAACCAAAACATTTAAAAATTTTCCCAGGACTTTTAATTTTTTTGAAATTTTACTACTAAGTGACAATAATATATAAATTTCCCATCCAAACAAACCTAAATGCAAATTAAGATAGAGACACGAAATGGGTGTGAACATTACTTCCTTCATGGATGATGATGACCTCCGTGGATGAAGATGGATTGACGAAGCAAGATCATCTACATCTGCAATTTCTTACGACCCAAATTATTAGGACCATTTAGATAAGAACAATTTAAAGGATGGATCGATTGATGATCTAGATATGGATTATGTTTTGGATTGAACCTTAGATGTCTTCACAGAGAATGGTGTAAGTATGGAGGATGACGTATGGATATGGGCATCTTTGTTGAATTTTGGAAGGAACATCAAAGAGGTAACCCTAGAAGGCGATGATAGTGGATTAACAAATAAGAAAAAGGAATGGATTGTGTAACTTGAAGAAATTTTTTCACATACATCATGTCTATACATAGAGTTTACTGAAATAATCGAGTACCCAAGGACAAGGTAGATTATAAGGAAGATGATGTAATCTATGTAGAGGAAATTCTAAGACCCCCTCATTCCAAGGACATCGCGGGAGAAAATTGTGAAAAACCTAACACATGTCTCACATAAGAGCTTGGGGTTTGGAGAAGAAATATTAGAAAAAATAAAGGTTTGAAAGAGGTTGATATACCCTTGTGAGTAAACAAAAAGTGTCATGAGTGGGTTATATCTAAGGTGGAAGGTGGCTTGGTTAATTATAATGGCCTCTCTAGTAAGGATTCCATCAACTCCTTAGGATTAGGGAAGGAGCAAAGTTAAAATAGTAGTTAGGATTCACTACTAACTATCCTTGTTTGGGTTTATAGGAAGCTTTGGAGGGGTAAAAGGTTCATAAATTGGCTAGGATGATGTTGGAAGGGGGTTGACCTATGAAACTTTTAATTCTTTCATAATGATAACATTGTTATCACCTTTACTTATTAAGAGGAAAGGGATCATATTTTAAAGTGCAATTTATGGAATATTTATAAATTTCGTATTGAATTTAGTCTTTGGGAGTGTGACATGAGAAATATCTTGGAGGAATAAATAAGAAATTTGGTTGAGATTATATGGAATTCCTAGGAATTTCGGCATATCGATATATAAGGTAGATTAGAAATTCTTTGGATAAATTTGCAAAGGTTTTTTTATTAGATTAGATAATAAGAAAGGATCGAATCCCGGAGGCCTTACATGGAGAGATACATTATGAAAGCACACAAATAGAGAAAAAACTAGGACATGGCCAAAAACAGAGAGTTAAAAAGGCTTAACTCGAGATAAACCAGTCCATGTTAGGAAATAAGGGATAAAATATACGGAACAATCCCTCACGAATCGCAACAGTAGAAAATAATATGCAAAAAATATTACAGATCTCAAATAAAAGTGCAGAATAAAAATAACACAACACAAAGAGACAATATTTAACGTGGTTCACCCAATTTGGGCTACATCCACCAAGAATCACTTGCCCAGATTTTATTACAAGCCGCCACTCTCTCAATACAATACCCAGATCTATTTGGAGCTATGCTCAACAAACTCTATAGAATTCACATCTCGAATTCATACACATCTGCAATGTTACATCAACCCTACCATATGCACAAAACCACATAAGTAGACAACTACTTTAGCAGTTTTACAAAACCGTGGGTATCAAAACCGTGGACCAAAACCATCCCATAAACCTATAGGTCAAAAATCCCACCCATACAAGAAAATCACATTTCTCAGTATATCGGGCACATTTTTTGAGGCCAAAACTTTCCTCCGGGGTTGCACGCCCGAACCTCGATGAGACAACTGTGGAAAGTGTATAGTGCTCTTAGTGTACAATATTCAACATTTTCACACAGAAAACATGTTCCACAATCTAACAGTCCACACAACCAACAAAAAGATCAAACAAAAACTAAATAGTTTGCAACACAGAATATACAATTCACCTACAATCAATAAAAAGACCTAAAACATCCAACAAGAAACTAATTTTTCTTGAGACAAATGGAGGGGCTCCCATGAGTACTAGCGGAGTCTTTTTGTGGATGGTTATGGGCCAGGTCCTTCTAAAGCTCCTTCCCTCCGTCTTCCTCATCTCGAGATGCTCAAAAGTAAATTTGCAAAGGTAGTTCCATGGTTTTGGAAAAAAAACTTTGAAATTTTTATTCGGTTGAAAATTTGGGTTGATTTAGACTTCTTCTTACTTCCCTCAACAATGTTAAGTTTGAATGGTGAAAATTGGAGTCATGATGTTGTTTATGAGTTCCCTATATCTAGTCCCGATCTCTTACCTCCTCGGTGGAATTCAAACGGTTATATAATTAGGATTTTTTTATGGAACAAGATTACACCAAAGAAAGACCCTATTTTTAGAGATAATACAAAAGCAAATCGCAAGTGATTAGGTTTTTCGAATACTTTGACACTTTGGCAAGGTCACCAAATAAGGAGAAATGGATTGGGGCCCAAAATAAGTCATGTATTCAAGCTAATAATATAGGTTTTCAATGGTCTTTGGGTTCAATGAAAACATACTATAATATTAATTTGAAGGTGAGTGTTTCCATTAATAATGGGGAATAGTTTCCCATGTATGCTTAAGCCATTACCCCTTATGGCCCTTCTTTGATTTATTAGATGAGTTGTATGGAAATTATTACTATAAGGACCATTGATGTTGGCTATGACATGTTACCCATATGTTTAAGTGTGTGACTTATTAAGTGAAGGTAAAAAAACATTACTAGAATGAATAAGTTGTGCGATGGAACATGTTCATAAAAAGAACATAAATGGGAATTCCTATAATATTTCTTCTTATGACTAGTTTTTGTGTAACATAAGGAATTCTTAGTTGTCTCATGCAAAATGCGAGGGTATGTCATTAGGGTTGAACTAGATAATCATGTTTCACTAGAGGAGGATGATACATGCAAACATATATTTGAGGAAGCAAGAGGGTTGAATTTATTCTATATGTTTCAAGGAGTAGATGAAGATATTTCGTTGGAATATGTGAAGTCCTAGGAGAATAAGGTGGTAAAATGTTGAGGTCTGGCCATTAAAATTTCAGAAGAAGATTTGGGTAGAATTTTGAACCTCTCGTGTGAGGGGGAAATTGGTTTTTGTCAAACAAAGAGGGAGACAATGTAAAGATGATTTCCTTATACCCGGAAGCGGTTCTGGGATATAGGTAAAAGCATTCTCCACACTTCGTAACCATATCATTGGCCTATAGTTTCCTTACTCATCCTCCAATACATCACAAGTGAAGGTAGGTTTTCTCTACTTTTTTCTTACCACTTCACATTATTGGCTCATCTACGACATAAAAATCTAGTAAGTTTGTCTTTCTTATTTTTGAGATCATTAGAATGTATGGTCATGAGGGAAAAGGGAGTGAATATACATTCCTAATTCATCGGGGATTATAAATATTTTGGTAATGGATGTGATTAATTCCTCAACCATGGAAAAATCTTGGGAGGACTTTTGTTTATATAAGGTTGTCATAAGAAATCAATAGACAAAGAGGAAAAGAGTAATTAAACCTCCCCATTTTGTCTCTTTGAAAGACTTTGGTGAAGAGGATGGACATGTTAATCAAACTAAAATTTGAAATAATAGCCTAATCTAATACAAGTTCTTAGTAAATAAATTAATATTGAAATAATACCCAAGCAAACTAAGTGATAAAAAAATGAAACCTTAGTGTGCAAAGAGGGTTCGAAGAGCCTTAGCTGATTCGTAGAGGTTGTTGGATTGTGTCACAAAGTGGAGACCAACTAAACATAGATCAAAGACATTCACACGAAGCCTTGAAACTTGTAAATATGGCAGATTTTACTTGACTGGGAACCTAGAGAGGGATGGGGACACCCGTGGGTGCCTTAGTCTTGATTCTAACCGCCCTGGTCTCGCATACATGTTCGAAACCTGAATTTTCAAGGTCGTGATATATTTGCAATTACTTTTCTTTGGTTGCATGCATATCACCGCAAGATCACCGAGTTCGTTTTAGATCTGAAATGAATGAATCACCTTCAAAACCCTAAACAAAGCATCAAACTCTAAAAAAAAAAAAAGCAAATTAAGGGGTCGGATTGTCCTTAGCTACAAAAATGATGGACTTGTCATTGATCGTTGCACTACATCTCGAGATCCAATGTAGTAGTTGTGTGTGTGTGTGT
Source organism: Taxus wallichiana var. yunnanensis (assembly GCA_018340775.1). Lineage (NCBI taxonomy): Eukaryota > Viridiplantae > Streptophyta > Pinopsida > Cupressales > Taxaceae > Taxus > Taxus wallichiana. The sequence continues at coordinate 134,108,421 of CM031235.1, forward strand.
GTGCGGAATTTTTCCCTAGGTTTCTCTTGTGTCAATCACACTTTGTGAGTAGTGAACAAGTAACTAGATATAAAATGTAAATAATGTGTGCATGGAAACAATAGACTCCCCTCCTATGAAGTGTGATGTAGATGAACCAACCTTTGTCCCTTGTGATGGAGCTAGATGGATGCAAATGGAGCTATAGATTCCTTTGATGGATGCAACCTTAGGTGGAGATAGTAGATGCTTAGTGCTTGGTCCCTTATTATGATCACATAACTTTATATTTATATAATTCCCTTGCTTAAATTTTTAATCAACCTCGAAAAGGCCGACTACCAAAAATATAAGATGCTCAAACAACTAGAAAGGACCCAAAAAATGTGACCAAAGTACAAAGAGGACAAGTGCCTGGCGTTGGCATCCTGGTTGGGCGTTGGTGTCCGTAATGACAAATGACAAAAGGTGAAAAGACAGATTGAGCTAGTAAGAGTAAAGTGCAAGGTGAAAGAAGAAGCATAAAGCAAAGAAAGGTGGCCAGAGACATGGTTTAATTAGTACTTTCCTTACTTAGGAATCATGTAAATAGTAGTATTTGATCGATACTAGATAATTACCCAAATTGTGTGATTTTGTGTCTACATTTTACCCCAATTTATGTTGGTTGAGCGAGAATTCTCGAACATAAAGTAGATAGAGATGTGTACCTGATATCCATGTAGATCGATGTAGAAAGTGTGCCGATGGACTAGACAAAGCGTGGAGTGATAAAATGATGGAGTGTGGATACTAAAATGTAAAAGTGTAAAAGGTGATGAAAATGGACTTAGGGTGGAAACGTGTGTGTATATGTCGATGTGTGTGTGATGTACCTATTATTAGTATTGTGTTAATGTTGTTGTTAATTTTGAATGCTTGCTTTCCCATACGAGATGAACTGCAAAAGAGAAAATAATCAAGTAGTCAAATACACATGTATATGTAAAAGTTTGTAAAAAGTGTGAAATAAAAGTATGTAAAAATGTTGAAAATGTGAAAAAGGAACATGTGCATCTGATCCATGATGAGAAAAAGGGTGTAGAAAGGATCTCATGGATGATGTTGATGTGTGCGAGTTTTTTGAGCGATCTCATGCCAATACAATGGAAGAAGTGTAGGGAGAAACTATATGGTGTCGTCCTTTAACCTTTAACTGCACCCTAAAACTATAGAGATCTTTGTCTTGACTAGTTTTTTGGGTGATCTGACGTCACGATAGAAGTAGTGCACAAAGGAAGGTCATGTGTTATCCTCTATACTTTAACTACTCCCTAGAATAAAACACCACTACAGATGATGTGTACTAACGCATGTACTAAGGACAATTTGCACTATAAAATTTGTTGTGTAGAGTTCTGTAGATTGTGTTGAACCCAATCATTATGTAATTACCCCTAGTTATAGGCACTCCAGAAAGGCATTGTTGTACTAAGGACCCAAGTCTGATTTTGAGCCCTTAATTATGTCGTATCGACTTGTGTTATGTTGTGTATTGTGTGTAAACCATTGTATGGGGTGACCGATTCACCCAAATGATGCCACCCCTATTTGGGGGCACATGTGACATCGCTGAAGGAGTATGTGGCCCAAAAGAGGAACAACCACTATGAATCGCCCTGCTGTAGGGGAAGGGGATGTGCTTGGTAAAAACAAAGGCACATGCAAACAAGTGGCTTGGGAGATAAGTGTTAGTACAAGAAAATACATACATGCATGTATAAGACAAAGTGTAAGCTAAGAAGACAATGTATATGCTAAGATGTAAGTAAACACGCAAGAAAACAATGTAGACCACAAAGAGTGGGTTGCAAACATGGGACATCACTCATGATGTCACAAGAAAATCAAGGCCGACAAAGCCAAAGACATACAAGTGTGCACACAAAGACAAAGGGAAAATCCCACAAACAATGGCATACAATGAAAAACAAGTACAAACAATATAACAGATAACCATGGTGGAAAATAGTCTTGCAAAACAAATGTTGCACATGAAGCACCTATTATCATGTTAAAGAGATAACAAGTATGTTAAAGCATGTATAATATGATAAAGTAGTGTGTTATGAAACAAAATAAAATGATAACACATGTAATGTACAAAAGTGAATGCCCCTGTGGTCCATTGTGGACTGGTACTAGGTATTGCACCAAACATCCATGTTGTGTGTAATGGACCTGTATAATTTATGATCACAACTAGAAAGCAAGTGAACACGCATGTGTGTATGATAAAGATAATGACATACAAGATATCTATCTAGCATGTGTAATAAAGTGAACATGTACAAGTAAATGCAAGCAAGAGTAAATGCAACCAAGATATGCAAAGATGTTGTGAATAGATGGAATAGAATATAGAGTGAATGATAGGAGCAAAGTGTGCCCCCACGAGTGAATGTACTTGTATGCAGTGATGTTCATTTATCATGCCCCCTCAACAATCAATAATAAACTGTAAATGAGAGTGCATCATCGAGAAATGGTTTGAACAATGTGTTATATGTAGCGTGATGTGATGATATGTGACATAGAAATGAGGTGTAAGAATGTGTGATGATTTATCCTAAATCGTATATCACAACAAGATAATGGAAGAAGTGATGATTTATCCTAAGGTGTATGATTTATCACAACAAGATAAAGGATGCTAGAAGAAGTGATGATGTAGCTTATAGTGTATATCACAACAAGATAATAGAAGAAGTGATGATTTATCCTAAAGCGTATATCACTAAAGGATGCTAGAAGAAGTGATGATGTAGCCTATAACATATATCACTAATCTAGGAATGTCACATGAGAAAAAAATATTGAATAGTTGAATGTGTGAGTATGATGTGGTCCATTTGTGATGTATACCCTCAACAATCTAGTATGGACTATGAGACTAGAGTGTGTCATCAGGTAGTGAGTGTAGCGTAAAAGTAGATGAGTAGATTGTGTAGATTAATGTGGTGATGAGGAAATGTCATGATGTGTAAAGGGTGTAATGTAGGATGTATAGTATGGAATGCAAGATGTGCAGATGATATAAGATGTGTAGATGCATAGTGTATGTAAGACGTAAGTTGTGAAATGTAGGATGTATGATGTATGAAGATGTGTGATGTGTAGTGTCTATTATGCAGTGTGTGAGGTTCATGTGTATAGGATTCCATCAACAATCAAGTGTGAACCAAAGCACAAGAGTGTGTCATTGGGCAATGTCAATATTAGGGTGTGTGTGGTATAATGTGTGTGTCATCAATTAGTGGGGGAATATGCACGATGCCCCCTAAGTGTGCGATGGTGAGTGTATTATCCGATGAAAGCAAATGATTGAGACCCTCCACCTAATCCTCATGGAGATGAGGGTGTGTAATCATGCTCCACAAGCGGTGGTATATATGATAAATGTTGTGCAAGTGAGTGAAGTCTATATGTATGTGATAGATGGGTATATTGTGGGAATTGCGGTTTATCAAAAAATGTGTAGGTGACGAATACTTGCGTGAAGCAGAACATGGTGGTGATGGACACTTTCATGGAATAAAATGAGGTGGTGACATGTGTCTAGACAAAGGAGATATCCTAGCAATGGGCCTAGACTGATGTACTGGACTAGTAGAGCGATGAGATTGTGCAGGTCATGTGCGAATAGGAGAGAGATAGGAGCAGATTGTGCTTTAGGTGATAAATGTTGTGACTCAATAGATGGACTTGGTGATGTGGTGGCGACTGTGAGAGGAGAGCACATCCATGGATTAGATGGAGGTACACCATAGATAGAAATGACTTGATTGTTATGAATTAAATTTAGACACAAATGATTCATGGAGATGATAGAATTAGACCTACGAATCCAATTGATACCTAAGACCATGTCACACCTGTCAACTGCTTGTCCCACAAGAAAGGGTACAAGCATAGTGAGAGGACCTACCATAACATGAAGTTTGACAACGCCATATGAATTTTTCATCGGATATGAAATTTTTGATAGTGGATAACCAATAGCGATGAGAAGTGGAATAGAACATGCGCTGATGGGCCAAGATGGATCAACCTTAGTATTATTGATATGGAAAAATCTGATAGAGGCATTAATATGTAAGTGGTTAGAAGAAAATGCCGCATGATAATCATGATCAGAGAAAGAGATGATTGGTGAAGAAATATTAGTGTTAGCAACTAGGAAATCAAGATCCCCTGATGCATGAGGAGGCACTGTGATGATATACATAATTAGCCAAGGATTCAAGTTGTTTTTGTGTCATGCTTCGGTAGAGGATTGTTAAAGATTTTGAGCTTATGATTTTTATTGACAGGTGCAAAAACCATAGGTTTTGGAAGCTCAATTTTACCATTGTCGATTAGGTCTTGAATAAGAATACGAAGCTTGAAACAATGATCTGTGGAATGCCCTATGCACTAATGATAGTCACAATGATATTTTTCATCGTAATTATGCCCTTTTGGTCGAGATGGATCTAATTGGAGCGGAGGAGGAAGTGTGATGAGGTTACTATCGATAAGTTGTGGTAGTAGAATATGTGGGGGGACAATGAACTTAGTGAATGTATGTTGAGGCGGTTGCAACTAAAGATCTTTAGTGGTAGATATTGTGGTGACCACAATTTTTGTGTTGGTTTGTTTGGTCGTCGAAGGTTTGAATGTTGACTTACTTTGAAAATGTGTAGAAGATGATGTATGTTCCTGGCATTTAAGATTGTTGATGGATAAAAGTTTGGTTTCGTGAAGCTTAATAGTATGACATAGGTAGTCAAATGAGGGAGATGTCTCAAAAATAACACTCTTCCTGAGAGGTGGTAATAGACTTTGAATGAATAAGTCCTGAAGCTCAGAGTTTGCAAGCACATTTGACATCTTAGCTAAGTTATTTTTGTATCGTAAGACATAGTCTACTAAGTGTTCATTAGATCCTTTTTTGAGTTTTGTAAGTTAAGGATATGAAATATTAGATCCAATATTGATAGAAAAGTGAGTGAGGAAAGCATCGATTAGATGCGTGAAAGATGTTACCAAGTGGATAGGTAGGTCATATAACCAATGTATTTCATACTCTTGGAGACTACAAGGAAAAAGCTTTACTAGGAGTATGTGATCATCTCGCATAATCAAGACATGTTATGTGAAAAGCTCGAATATGCTCTTGTGGGTCACCATGGCCTTTGAAGATGGTCAATTTAGGAGAGTTGAAGTTTGGTGGTAGCGGATACATGGAAATTGTGGGTGAAAAAGGAGTATGAAGAAGTGAAGCAGAGTCAAGAGATGGAGATACATGAGAAGTGGTGAGTTGTAGCTGGTGAATTTGTGTCTGCAGATCTTGATATAAGGAAGTGAAATCAGGAGTATTTAAAGAGCAACTAGGTTGTGCATTATGTGTATTAGGTGGAATGATAGGAGTGGTAGTGGTAGGAATGGATACTAGAGCAAGAGGTGAGAGGGAGGTCATGGGAGTCGAAGAGGTAGCAATAAGTGGGTGTGACAACATAACAAATATTTTTAAGCAGTGACCAAAGCATGCAAAATATGTAAATGATGGATGGAATTATTACGCAAATCTTTTCAAAAATCAGTAAGTGTGTTCAATTGGTCTTAATCGACATTAATATCCTCATCGTATGACTTCTCACTATCAGGCGCTTCTATTTCATTAAGGGGAACATTATGAGAGTTAGCAAAGGGATTTTGAGTTGTATCCGTAGATGCAGAGGCCTCAACCATATATTTAAAAACCCTACAGGAGAATAGAGGAAGCTCAAGATGCTCAAGAGACCCAAATTGACCACTACGGGTGATAGGCATAAGAAGAAAACCCTAGAAAGAAGGTGGATTCGAGTGTGGGGTTCACCAAAATGATTAAACTAAAATGTAAAATAATAGCCTAATCTAATGCAAGTTTGTAGTAAATAAATGAATACTGAAATAATACCCAAGTAAACTAAGCAATAAAAATATGAAACCCTAATGTGCAAAGAGGGTTAGAAGAGCCTTAGCTGATTCACAAAGGTTGTTGGATTGTGTCGCAGTGGAGATCAGCTGAATAGAGATGGAAGACCTTCACACAAAATCCCTAAAAATTGTAGATCTAGAATATTTGACTAGACTGGGGCACTGAAGAGAGGGGATGGGGCGCCCATGGGCACCTTGGTCTTGATTTTGGGTGCCCTAGTCTACGTAGATGCTCAAAAACCCAAATTCTCAGGGTCACAAGATGTTTGCAATTACTTGTCTTTGGTCACTTGTATGTCATTGCAAGATCACTGAGCTCACTGTAGATCTAGAATGAATGAATCACTTATAAAACCCCAAACAAAGCATCAAACCCTAAAAATGAAAGATGCAAATGAAGGGTTCGGATTGTCCTCAACTTACCAAAATGATGGACTTATCACTTAACATTGTACTACATCTTAGACCCAATGTAGTTTTATGTGTGTGTGCGGAATTGTGCCCTAGGTTTCTCTTGTGTTAGTCACACTTTGTGAGTAATGAGAAAGTAACTAGATGTAGAATGTAAATAATGTGTGCATGGAAATAATAGACTCCCCTCCTATGAAGTGTGATGCATATGAACCAGCCTTTGTCCCTTGTGATAGAGCTAGATGGATGCAAATGGATCTATAGATACCTTTGATGGATGTAACCTTAGGTGGAGATAGTAGATGTTTAGTGTTTGGTCCCTTATTATGATCACATAACTTTATATTTATATGTTTTCCTTAAATTTTTAATTAACCCTGAAAATGTCGACTACCAAAAAGATAAGATGCTCAAATAGCTAGAAAGGACCCAGAAAGTGTGACCAAAGTACAAAGAGGACAAGGGCTCCCAGAGGGGATGGGGGCACTTGGCGTTGACATTCGGCTAGGAGCTAGTGTCCATAATGACAAATGCCAAAAGGTGAAAAGATAGACTGAGCAAGTAAGATTGCAAGACTAAAAGTAGAAGCATAAATCAAAGAAAGTTGGCTAGAGACATGGGTTGATTAGTATTTTCCTTACTTAGGAACCATGCAAATAGTACTATGTGATCGAGACTAGATAATTACCCAAAGTGCGTGATTTTATGTTTACACAGTCAACATGGAAAAAGGGGACTCTTCCTTTATCCCTCGAGGTCCCAAAGATTGGCTAAACTATCAATTGACGATCTTCGTGTTCATCGCTCTACAACATTCAATGAGAAGAATTCATCAATCAAAACAAGAAAGGGTTTAAGGATACATGCAAATATTGGGGTTGATGATTTTTTTGGTATGGACTATGGATCCATAAAAAGAAATGAATATATCTAAGTTGCATTAGAACACAAGATTCTCATTCTTGAAATTCAATTGGAAGACTTAAAGCGAGAGAAAAGGTATGGGAAGTCGGGATAGTTTTTCTCGGTATGACAACTACCGCAAATCATAAGCATGATCCCTTAATTTAAGATAGGGTTTTACAAATTGAGTGGAAATTCTTGGATAAATTTCACTTATTCAAAACAATTTGGAAAATATTCAACAAAAATTTGGATGTTTAAATTTGGACTTTGAGGAGTGCAAGTATAATTGGGCCAACTCTCAAAAGGAGATATTGAATATTGGAAAACAAGCTAAGGAAGAGGTTCTACAACTGATGAAAGATTTGAAGAAATATGATCATTATATTAAATGATTATAGGAAAATAATCTTCTATCCTATTATCTTTGCACCCAATTGTCTTCTTGTTGATCCCTATTAAGAATTTATGCTATGATCATGAAAGAGAATTGGTCTAAGTTTCGATTGGAAGAATATCTTCTTTGTAGCCTATCCAAATTACAAGAGGTAAACAATTCTATCGGTGTTTTACTCTACTATAGAAGAACAATTTTTTTTTACGTGAAGCCTACATTCAAAACCTAGTACTTCCACTTTGAATGATGCATGAAATCCTAACCCCTTTTTTAGTGATATGGTGCTAATATATTTTATATCCTATCTAAAAACTGAGGTAATGATAGCCGAGGAAAGGGGGCCTATGCCATAAAAGAAGGCTCATAGTATCTTTGGCTCTGAGTGGAATATCCAAAACCAATGGCTATTAGAGATGTGTATAAGGAGATAAGGTGTAATTTAAAAATTGAGCTCAAGATGGATGGCATTTAAAGGAAGGTGTGAGAATTACGATAGAGATACCTTCGGGGAGTTTGGGATTTAGGCATATAGTGTATGTTGTGCAATATGGCATCTTCTCGTCGGTGTCCATACAAAAATGGGAAGTGGTGTCTCCTCCAAATGTGGGGAGAAAATACGAGGGCTAATTTCTACCTTAGTATAAGGAGTAGGAATCGAATTAAATGGATGGGACTCATTTTTTTGTTGTTATTTTTTGGATGTCATTGATGCCCTATAAAACAGATCTTTAATGGATCGGAGGAGGAAACTAATATTTTTAACAATTCGAGGTCACATGTGGATACTATGCTAAGATATACAAGTCGGCTTTCTTTTTCCTTAAATGTTTTAGACATGTGTGAAATATTAATCACAAATTGATACAAAGGAAGCATTGGATACAAATGAAGGACAATTTTTAAAAGTGACTACGAAAAAAAATGATGGTTGTTCTGGCAGCCTTGAACTTGGAATCCTTTGTTTCTTATTGTTTCTTTTTTGGATTTTGGTATAGGAAGGCATTAGTAAACATCCCTTAGATTGTCAAGGGAGAAAAATCTATGTAAATTTTTCTATATTAATATAAAAGGGTGAGGGACCCTCCAAACCTCTTTTAGCGATAAACAAATCATAAATTTTTACAAATTTTGGTTTATGTTTTCATTTGTTTGTTTGTGATCGGGGTTCATTTTAAGAGACCTCCTGGAAATCGGAGGTGGAGAATACCTGGCGAATATCCCCGGAACCGGTTTCACGGGAAGGTGAATTTTTTGGGGGTTGTATGAAAAAATTTCGCCTGATTATCAAGCACTGCGATAGAAAGGTCATGCAGACGCTGCGACGGAGATTTTGTTGTCGTAGCGTCAAAAATGTAGTGACGCGTCCAATAGACCTTAGTGACGCGCGTCAATAGACCTATTGACGCGCGTCACTAAGGTCTATTGACGTGCGTCACTACATTTTTTTGACGCGCGACAGCAAAATCTTCCGTCGCGCATCTGCAGCCTCCCTCCGACCTCTGCTTTCTCATCAAAAAATCTCCGTGTCACGCATCAACAAACTCTTTGTCGTGCATCTGCTATGCGTCAATATCTGTTGTACCTCCTTGTCGCGCGTCAACAGACCTTAGTGACGCGCGTCAACAAACCTTAGTGACGCGCGTCACTAAGGCCTATTAACGCTGTGGCGTCAATAGGCACGACACGCGTCAATAGGCCTTAGTGACGCATGTCACTAAGGCCTATTGACGCGTGCGCGTAAGGCCTATTGACATGTGTCAATAGGCCTTAGTAACGCCGCGTCGCCAATAGGCCTTAGTGACGTCGTCGGTAAGGCCTATCGACGCCGCGTGTCAATAGGCCTTAGTGACGCGCGTCAATAGGCCTTAGTGACGTGCGTCACTAAAGGTCCTGCTTGACGTGCGGCGACAAAGAAATCCTGTAGCGCCTACAACCTCTGCCCTCTTCTTGCTCATCGAAAAAAACTCCATGTCGCTCGTCAACAAAATCTTTGTCATGCATCTACTATGCGTCAATATCTACTGATATCTCCTTATCTCGCAAACCCTCCTTGTCGCGCATCAATAACTTACCCCCGCGCGCTATATAATACGGGATATATCATATTGTTGAAAAATGTGAAGTAGAAGTGTTCTACCCGCGAATAATCTAGGTTTATATAGGGGATATTTTTCAAGGGGTAAAGCGAAGCCGACCCCTAAAAAAATTAAAGTGTAATTTTTAGGCGAACAGTCAACGCCCGTGCGCCAAAAAAATTCGCCTTTTCAAAATTTTCAAAAATGGAATATTCGCCATATTACGAATATTCACCACTAAAATTTTCCCCGGAATGTATAGAGGAAGATATCGATGACATAATTTTCTCGGGTTGTGTAGATAGAGATAAGGTTTCGAGTTATAAATTTTGCCATTTTCTTGACTAATTTGATAATTTAAATCACAAAACTATTAGAGGTAATTGTTAAGGGCATTTAGAAGGTGATTACAATCATTTCAAGTTAAATGGAATCCATATCCTTTATGTTGTTATAAAAAGACATAGTTTTTGGCCTATTAAAACCGTCATACCCTATTATAATCAACTTTGTGCAAAGGAACCCTATTTGAAACTCGGTGTATGGGGAATAAATCCTTAAGGGATACCTTGAAATAACCTTGAATTTTGAGACATTTGAGTAAGAGATAGTTATTTGGGAATTAGTACCAAAACAAACCTAATAGCTTAATTATAAAAATACAAGACTAGATCTAACAAAGTGTAACAAGAAGCTCTAAGACAATCAAGAACAAATTGAACTAATGCTACCTCTTTGAGTTCTTGGCATCAAATACCTTTACTCTTGTTGCAGAAAGATGAATTATATTTGATGACCCTCATGGTTGTTGCCACCAATAGATGGGAAGTCCATCAAATGGACGTTAAGAGTGTCTTCCTTCATGGGGACCTAAATGAAGAAATCTATATGGGACAACCTCCGGAGTTATGTCCACAACTCCTCCCTCATTTACAAACTTAATAAGTCTCTCTACGGCCTTAAAAATCCCCTCAGTTGGCATGCCAAAATGGAAAACTTTCTTCTTGCATTAGGGTTCACTACATGTCACTTTGACCCAAATGTTTACATTATGCTATAAGATGAGTTCATGCTTATCCTCGTGTTGTATGTTGATTACGAAATATATTCCTTGATCATTGATTATGTGAATATTGCCTTGGCCAACAAGTTCTTAATAATCAACTTGGGTTTGCTTCACTATTTCCTTGGGATACATATTACCCAATCTAACTCGGGAATTATGATTTCTCAACCTAAGTATTCCCTTGATTTTTTTACCGTGTTTCACATGTATGATTGTAAGCCATCTCTCACCCCCTTCTTTTATGAGGTTAAGTTATTTACTGATTTCTCCACTCCCTTAGTTGATAGTACCCTTTATCGTCAGTTGGTGGGGAGCTTGATCTACCTAAATCACACTCATATGAATCTTTCATTCGCTATTGACATCATGTCCATATTTATGCAGGAGCCTCATGAGTTGCATTAGAAAGTATCAAAGAAGATACTTCATTATGTTCATGTTACTCATATTGATGTCATACACTACTTAGGAGGGACAAAGATTCACATATTCGATTGGGCTAGTGATCTTGATCATCGGAAGTCTACCTCTAGTTATAAATTTTATCTTGGTTCGAGTCCTATCAATTAATCAAGAAAGAAGTAGAGTGCATTTGCAATATCTTCTACAAAGGCATGATACGGGGTAGTAGTCAACATTGCCACTAAAGTTGTTTAATTACGAGAGGATTACGAAAGAGTTTGGCATTCACTTTTGGTAGTCTACCATCATCTATTGTGAAAACATGAGACTTATCTCAATTTACCAAAATTTGGTTCAACATCGGTGATAAAAGCACATTGAGATCCACATGCACTTAGTTCAGGAGTTGATCCTTGGAGTCATTATTTATTTACAAGACTATCAAACTTCATATTAGGTTCCGAGACATCTTTACCAAGCCCTTCACTAAGCCAAGTTCCTTCACTTATGCTCTCTTCTTAGGGTGAGGTCCACTGCAGCTTGCTCATCTTCTTTAGGATTTCTATTCCTCTTATCCTCTTCTTCTTCTAGAAATATTTTAATTTGTACATGGGTACCTCGTCATGACTTTAGTTTTCAGACCAATATGACGCATCTTTCTTAGTTGTCTAGGGAGTCTTCTTTCTCTTTCTGGCTTGTGATGCCTCTATCTAAGCTTTGATGGAGGTGGGGTATTGGTGTGAGGTATATTTTATGAAATTTTATTTAGTTATTAGGTTTTTTCCACCTCACACATGGTGAGTCATCTCACTTAGGTGAGTCATAGGTCTTTTAGGGAGTTATATGACATATGAAATATTTCATCATAGAATTTGTCATACTTGTCATATGCATCATTGTCATATGAGAGTTACATGTTATTCCTAGCATTGTAACTCCTCACTCCATCATGGGATTATGACATGTCCAGGCATGGGAGTTACAAAACACTCCCTTATGTACTTTTTTTTATCTATGAGCATGAGTAGACCTATTATTTTTACATGAACAATTACTTGTAAATTGATTTTCTTGCTGATTACTTAGAGAATTTTCTCATTTCCATTAGAGTGAAATAACCTTGATGTTCGGGGATCCATTGATCCTCATGGTTCATTCTCATAATTCTCTTTTTAAAATCTAAATAATTTTAATCGAGGGCACCATGGAAAATAGGATTTTATGAAAATTAAGAATGGGAGACCACCATAAAGATAGATTTGATTGAGATCCTTGATCTAAAGCTAATATCAACCTATATGAGATTAAGTTTGAGTAGCTCCAAAGTTTTCCAAATGTTTTTAGCAAAAGGATGCCACAAATATTCAATGGCATAGGTGAGATAAGAAGAATCTAGAATCTCGAGCCTTTCCAAGCATGTTGATCCATAGGGGTCCCTTGATTTGTACAATGTCCGAGTTAATTATTGCATGATTTATATCCTTTTAAGACTTTGAATTATCCAGTTGATACTAAGAGAATTTCCTTGTAGTTTAATATACATCCACCCCAAACCTCCTACTTATTTGGGCTAGCAAATTTCCCATGATACTCTGTGGAAGCCTTTATGTCCCTCGGAATTGGCCTATAATAATTCTATGTGAATTTTTTCTAGATTTGCATAGACCATTTTGGAGGGAGGCCAATAAAATGAAAAATACACATGAGTGACATCCAAAACTTTGGAGCAAATTTTCAATTTCCTTGTGGGAGAAAGAATCTTGGTAACCCAATAAACAATCATTTTCTCCACACTTTGAACAACATAGGACCAAATCTCTAGAATAAAATAGTATGCCAAGAAATTTAAATTTTACACTAATTTTAATCTATTGCCATTGGTATTCTTCTAGCAAGAGATGTTTGGGAGCAAGGGATCGCTTATAACATTGGGTTTTTTCTATTGTATGAAAGAACCAAACCCGAGGAAAAAACTATCTAGGCATTCCATGGATTTTTTACTAACTTTTATTCCTCAATTAGAGTGAGAAAGAGTCACCATTAAAGTGTTCATTGATGAGCTATTTCTCATAATGAGGGAGCAAGATCCATTAACCAAGCCTTGAGAGGAATAATTGTATAGTAGATAATTGAAACCTTTATCAACCAAAACATATAGGGAGGGGAAAGTGAAACCCTTATGCGATTGATTTGAAAATCCCAAACCAAGAGTATTAATCATAATTGATGGATATGCAGGATCCTACATCCTAAAATAGCATATTAACTTATTGAACAAAGTGAGGTCCAAATCTAACCTCTCAAATAACGACAATAATAAAAGACCATTCTATCCTATCACAAGATTTCTCAAAATCAATATTTAAAAAATGGATTTTTGTCGATACCCTTTCCCATTCCATGCCTTCCCAAAAATTATCACATTATTAAGAATGTTTCAATGTTGAATAAAACCATTTTCTCACTTTGAACAATGAGGGAAAGGATGTGTTTGAGTCTATTCGCTAGAGCTTTGGCAATGATATTATAAAATACACCGAGGAGAGTAAAAACCTCGAATTAGAAATCTCTTTAAGGTATTTAGCTTTAGGAATAAATTTAATGTTACCTTGGTTGATTAGCTCACCCAAGGAGTTGGAGACCATGGATTTAACGTAGACTTTATGCAAATCAGGTCCAACCATATCCCATGATATTTGATATATTTCACTTGGGAATCCATCAATACTAGGGGATTTATCTCAAGACATTTAAATACTACCTCTTTAAGATCATTTAGAGAGAGGGGTTTATCACATGAAATTCATTGAGCTTGAGAGAGCTGCGAAGGACCACTTACGGGAATTTCTTTAGGACATATTATCTTTCGGGGGAATAGGGTTGAGCAATAAAAATAACATGGTAACGGTGAATAAAATCTTGTAGGATATCAAGAAATTTGGTAAGTCTCGACATCCGGCCACTTGAATGGTTTTATCATGTCGGCAGGTGTTTGGAACATAATACAACAATAAATTATTTGGATGATTTATCTCTAATCTTAAACCAGTGCAATATAGCTCTAAGTTGTGCCCATTTTACTTTTAGGCCTCCTCGATCTTGAGTTTATGCCTCCAATGAGCAGCTTGGTTTTGCAAATATATGTTAAATATAGAGTTATCAAGTTCTATAAAATTTGTTGGAATTCATGGTATGATACCTCATGAGACATTTTGCTATATGTGATAGCTTTTTTCCATAGATCCCGAGAAATGTTGTTATTATTTGAATAAGATCATCCTGCCATTATTTCCAACCTATATCCCTTTTAGGTCTAGAGAACAAGTTCTTAACCCTTATGATATGACCCAAAGTTCTCTCATGCTCAAGATGGGAAATATTAAGATAAGTTGGGTTTTTTTACTTTTGAGATGATGAGTAGTCTGTGAAATTAAAAAAATATGGGGTAATTATTTGAGAGTAAAGCATTCTCAACCAATGAAAGATGAATACTATTTTTAGAAGGGGGTAAATTTGAGGGTGTTGAAAGGACCCACATCCTTGTACATCTGAGGATTTTTGAGAGGATCCAAAACCTAGTTACAGTGAAGGGAACTAACACTAGGAACCCAATTGAAGCAGCCATGAAACCGAATAAATATGTAGCATCCAAAACAGTGAAACAACACCTTGAGTGAAGCAAAGACTACATCGAGTGAAGCAAAGAACCTAGGTGAAGCAACAAATGCAATGAGTGAAGTAGTAACTCAGGGTGAAGTAGTGAGTGAAGTAACTTGGGTGAATCAAGATCCAACATGCTACCACTGTAGCGAGAGAAGAAACCAACATGTTATAATTGCAACGAGCAAATATGTCGCAACTAGCAGTGAAACCACCTCAAAGAGGATTGTGCCTCAGGGGGATTTGAACATGGGTGGGCAAGCACACAACCATGTAACTTGACGGTACCGCTTCCACCCCATTGGTAAAAGTTGTTTTTGGATAACTCTCATGTTGTAATGTCAGGACATGCCTCGTTACATTGAACACAAGATTCATGCCTGACCAAGATCCATGTCTCATTGAACACCAAGTCAGCTTAGCACCGTGTCAAAAGACCACCTCTTCCACCGAAGTAGGTGACCCATTTGGCACTTCCTAGCTGAGTAACGATTATCATAGAGGTGGCCAGCCTAGGGGAATGGACCCAAAGACCTCACACATATAACCCACATTCCCCACTGCTAGGGTACATCGGGACGGGCTAAAACATGCATATTATTATTAGAGGATACGAAGGAGATATTGTTCGGCATAAGAGCATAATCTAACCTCTTAACCACTTTGTGTTGACCATGTTGGAAGTTAGACCAAGTGAACTAAGAAAAATGGAGTCTTACCTACAATGGTGGTTTGGATCATAAATCCCAAGCTTGTGCTACATGTAGAACTCGACTTCTCACTCTTACTCTGCACACCGACGCATTGTCGCAGCACCCTTCATTGTCTTCATTAGATTCAATCATGTTAAAATCCCCACATTAAATCTAGTGGGAATTTGGGAGGAATTCAACTAGATAATGCCAAAAAGAGACATTTCAACTACGTCATTTGATGCATACATGTTTTCCAACCCAATGATACACTGTCAAAATCAAAGAAGGTCCATATCACTCAATGAATGGGGTTAGAGCCCCATGTGATTAAATAATGATAAATTTTAGGTACAAGCACTGACCATTCAATTACATCATTGGACACATATAAGTTTTCCAACCCAAGGATACACCTGTCAAAATCAAAGAGGGTCCATATCACTTAATGAGTGGGGTTAGAGCCCCATAGGATGTTATTCTAATAAATTTCATGTGCAAATAGTGTGATGATCCCTCCATAACCCACTCGTGATTTGACATCTGGAAAATAGTGCTTAGTAAAATATTGTGGGCATCAAACTAAAGAAGAAACCCGAGATATTTTACCTTCCTATATGCACAAAAATTCATATTACAAATTTTCATACATCTTTTCTTGAACAACTATCAACGGGTTGGTTTATTGGGGCCATATACATTCCAAGAGTATAAAATCATTGGGAAACATTAAGTTGCATGGATCCCCCATCATCTAGATCTTCGAGGGAAACAAACTTGTTAGTATTACCAAATTTTTGTTGGGAAGTGTAATGAAATTACTTAGATAAACATGAATATCAACAACAATAAAACACCAAAAAACACCAAAATATAGAGAAATGATCATAATATTTAAGTAGAATGACTTATCCACTTCGAGGGGGAAACATCCAAACCATGTAATAAGACTCAAGTGATCAATATGATGATAATATACTAGTTAGTAACTCCTATATATACATACCCTATTATGTTATGCAACGCACTAAGGTCAACCTACTAAGCATATGAAATCATAAATGAATGTGATATGATATGATAAGAGATTATGTTATCCACAATTCAGACATCTATATCTCGATATATGGCCTAGGATTAAATGTGTAGCATGTACCTCCCCTTCAAAACAACATTATCCCCAATGTTGATGATCTTTGGATGTTTTTGTTAGAATGCTTCATCTTCCCATGTTGCATCTTCAATGTCTAAATTATTCCATTTGATCAAATACTTAGTGATTGTAGAGACACCTAAAATCTGCTTATTTAGTTTTAATACTAAGATTACATTAATTACCCTCTTTCCCATCATTTCCATTATAATTTGTGATTTGCTGATAATTAACTAACGTTCCCCTCCATTTTGATCAATTTTTAATTTCCGATAAGAAGGCTTATGCTGCTACCACCAAAACCCATGCATTACCATTGTTAGGCTTGCGTTACTTACTATTAGGCTTACGCTAGCACCTCTCGGCCTGCATTTTTGTTGGCTTGAACTTTTCTCCTCTATGTTAGGCTTGTGTTTCTACTTCTAAGTTTGCACTCATCGACTCTCTCTTACGCTAAACTGCACTATTATGGTGTTTTGTCACAGACCTGTGTTTTTTCCATTACCCATGCATTAGAGTGAGTTGCCTTCTGCTAGCGGCATTAGCCTTGCACTACTACTAAAATTCATGTGTTATTGTTATATAGCCTTGCACTAGCGCTCTGTGTCAAAATTTGGCTCGGTTTTCAAAGTTTCCAAATTCTGATTTTTGATGTTTGTTGTTGTTTTACAAGTTTTCTAACTCTGTTTTGTAGGTTTTTACATTTTTAATCAGATTTCTAACATGTTGTCAAGCTTTAATGAATGTAATGTTTCCATGCTTTGCTTAAGTTAGGATAAAGTTTGTGTATGCTCTTCTCTTGCACCTTTGGGTGATCTTGAGAAACAAAAACAACTTTAGTCTTCATTTTCTAACATTTGGTTAATTTGGAAACTTAATCTTTCATTTTTTTTGCTAAGGAATGAACAATTTATCAAGTATTTATATGATTCATTTGATTTAAGTTTTCCTTTGCATCTATCTAGTTGAATCAAATTATTGTGTATGCTCTTCTCTTGCGTCCTTGGATGATCTTGAGAATCAAAAGCAACTTTTATTCATTTTTATAGGAAACTACTAAAATATTTTGTGTGCAGGACCTAACGCTTGTCAAAGAATTGGGATCTAAACAAATACTAATTACAAGTGTGTTGCCATGGTGTACTAAACCACACCTTTTTAATCAAATATAAAAACACACCACTTCATTCAAAACATTGTATTTGCAGGTTTGGATAAGGGCTTAAACCCGTCCTCTTTAAAATGTGGGAAGTATCTTGGCATAAGCCATAAAAATCATTATGAGGATTACCATAGGAACCCCAAAGTAGTCCACACCTTGAGGGAACGGTGGACGAAATAGGAAGTGCCCCTTACCCACTTGACTAGTTGAAAACCCATGTGAGAAAAGCTTCAAGTTACCTATATGAGGCCCTGTTCATTAATTTGATTGTGGGGTAATGGTCCATTGTCTAGTTTACTAGAAATGCGTACCTCTCTTAGGTAAGAATTGGTGAGTTTGTGAAAAAAATCCTAGGAAACCATTTGGCATTGGGGCCAACTTGACTTTATCCATCATGTTCCAAAGAGCTCTCACAAAGAAAAAACTTATTCGAGTCAAAACCTTGTTAGTCGAACAAGGGGAGAGTTCATTGAAGTTTGTTACGCCGCATGTTATTCATCACGAAACTTACAAGGCATTAATTTGTCTTAGTTTCTACCTTGTCCTAAGACAAGGCAAAACTCTACTAAAGTTAGGCTAAGTATTTTTCATCACCACTTGGTCTACTCCTTTGCTTTCTTGTTTCCCTTTTTGGGACAAAAGAGAAGCATACATACATAGTGTTATCAAGATTATGTCCACCAATTTTGCACCCGCTTACATCCTTCCTTATTACAATTATGATAGTAAGCGTTGAAAGTGTGTTGGTACGTCTTTATATCTTGGTAGCCATTATCTCAATACCCATATCGAGACATCTTATTGTAGCTAGGTTGTCTCATCATTGACTTCCTCTTGAGTTGTTACGTTGTTTGCATCATATTGATACAATTTTTATACTTACATCTTGTTTCCTTTGTGAAACTTGATTTAAGTCTCTAAGTTGTATTGTTACACTGCTCACATAACTATCAACTTCTTGATATACTTAGACCTTGTTTTTATTCCAACATTTCCTTGAGTTTTGAAAAGTGTTGTCATTATGTTGTTCACATCGTGTCAACATCATTTTGATACTAATATCTTGCTTTGTCTACAAATCTTGATTAACGTGTCCAAATTGTGTTGTTACATTGCTTGCATTTGTAGCTTCCATTTTCAAGACTTGGACTTTGTGGGTGTCTAAACTTGTTTAAGTATACCTTGTTTGGAAATCACATCAACACCATCTTAGTACTTAGGTCTTGTTTATCCCAAACTTGATCTAAGTATTGACATTGTGTTGTCATTATTGCACCAAACCTATCTTTGAGAACGTAGGGAGTAGTTATTCTTGTGATTAGATCTTGGTCTTGTACTTGATTTATTTGTCCTAGATACTTCTTACTATACAGTTCCATATCAGTGTGTCATTCTTTATTCTTTGATATCCGTGATTCAAATTGACTTGATTCTTTAAGATTCCTTGCCATTTATTATGACATTTGCATCGTTAAGTCATTCGGTTTTCCTAGGATTATTGTAATTTTTGTACACATTTTTCAAACCTTAGAAAAAACATTTCCTATCAACCAAATCTCAAGACAATTTGAAACATTGGAAAAGTTTCCTTTGCATCCATTGTGTTGCTAAATTTTGATCAACCATTTTGACATTTACACTTGTAACTTGTTTTCCAAACCTTGTTGATTTGTCAAAATTATGTCATCAATATGTTTGTTTTCCTTAGATCCCCTTTGGAAAATCACATGAACATCCCCATATTTGCAAAATGTCTAGTTGGTTACCGTTATGTTGCCTGAATCGACATGGAACTTCCTTCCATTTGAAGGAGTTCAATTACACTATCTAGGTCTAGGCATTTGGACTCAAAGAATGCCAACAATGACTATTACATGGTTCCTCACACTTACGACAATAGGGAACCTAGTTTTATGAATTCACATCAAAATACACCCATCACAACTAAACCTCAATTGGTTATTCGCGCTAGAGAACCCGTTTAGTTACCCCTTTCCCCACCTTCATCTCATAATCGATGGTATGATTCTAATGATTCTAATCCATGTTATTCTTCTGATTCCCCTTAGTCTCTTAATTATTCTAATCCAAACTATTATTTAGATTCCCCTCAGTCTCCTGAGCCTCATTCGATCAAATTTCTTCTAAGGAATAACCAATCTCCTAAACAACATTTTCCTCCTCTAAGGATTTTTATCACCACGAATTCTCCCCATCAAACATATAATTTGACTCTTGAGCCACGATCCTCTCTTTCTCTATAGGATTCCCTTTATCAGTCACCTTAATGACATCTTCCCCTTTGAAGATCCATGTGACTCCAAGTTCCTCTAATCAAACATCTAATTTGACTCTTGAGTTGTGGTCCTCCCTTTCTCCAAAGGACCCTCTTTATGAGTTGCCTCAATGCCATCTTCCTCTCTCGAAGATCCATGCATCTCAAAATTCCTCTCATCAATCATCCAAGTCGACCCCTACATCGTAATCTACTGAATTTCTACGCAATCCTATTTGTCTACTTGCACTATGTCATCTTCTAGGAAAACCGATACCAACCTATTCCAAATCCACATCTTCTTCCACTCACGAGACATCCAAATAAAATCTACTTCGTCTCTCGAGTCATCTTCTTCTATTAATCAAAATCCAATCCCTCTTTGGCCCTTGAGCAATAAGGTCAAACCTTCCCCTCATCTACATCATCAAACATCTTCTAAATATTCCACACCTGTTGGACCTCTTTCTTCCAATCAACCTTCTATAATTGACCAACAATGACCCATACCAATCGATTTCTTTTAGAATGAAGAAGAAATCAAATAATTCATGGGGCTACACAATGAAATTCCTCTAGAGTATCATGAGAAAGGATTATCTTTAGACCTTGATACGTTCACGTATTATGGGGAAGAGGCTGATTTATTTTGTCAGAAAACAGAGGAAGATCCTAAGATCATCAAACTCGATCCTCTTCTTTTTATTCCCATCTTCACATTCCTCATTACATGACGAAATGGATAGGTTTATCATTGATCCATGACATATCTTCTCACCATCCAATCATTCCTTATATATCACAATTCCTCAATCACAGGTCTCTATTTGGGTCACCTCCGGTATCCCATCATCTTCTTTTATATGTGGGCCACCTCCTTGTATCCCATCTTCATCTTATCTTGGGTCACATCCTAGTAACCCATTATCTTCTATATGTGTCTCACCTCCTAAGTAGCCCAATATCTTTTATATTAGGACCATGTTCTAGTAGCCCTTCATCTTCTATCTGTGGATCACCTTCGAGTAGCCCTTTATCCTCTATTCTTGTGCCACATCTTAGTATCCTCTCATCTTCTATACTTGGGCCACATCGTATTATCCCTCCATCTTCTATATATGGGACACATGTAGGTAGTCCTTCATATTCTATCTATGGCTCACCTCCTAGTAGCCCTTGTTATTCTATAATTGGGCCACATCCTAGTATCCCTTCATCTTCTATCTATGGCTCACCTCCTAGTAGTCCTTTTTATTCCATCTTAAGGCCACATCCTAGTATCCCTTCATCTTCTATCTGTGGCTCACCTCTTGGTAGCCCATCCTCTTCAATTCTTGGACCATATCCTCTTCGTCCATCATATCATCCTTCTATCAAAAACGTGGAAAGCCCACCATCATCCCTAATGTTCTTATCATCAATCCTAAACATCCACTTTCTTCTCCCACTTCTTGGGATCAAGACAAATCACACATTAGCTTATATGAAACCCAAAAAAATACTTCATCAAGCTAAGATCAAAACTCCGAAGAGCTCCAAAGCTCCCAAAAAGTCAAAAACATAAAGTTAAAAATAAAATGTGATTCAAGAATACACACCAACGTAACCATCAAGTATGGCACAAAGTGCTAGAAACCTATGGATAGGGAACTCAAGCTCTCACATACAAAATCCATGTTTCAAGATAATTCATAGTCACTTATCGAGTATGAGATCACTACGGTCATCAAGATTAGAAATAATATTACTCTTGATAAGCAAATACTCCTAGTCTCCCTCATTAAAGAAATCACAAACATCATTGTTGGATCCTATCACGCGGAGTGACATTTTTGGTCCCAAATTCCCAATCATTCATCTTCATTGTATTCTCCCTTCACGGGTTTCCCTTCACAAAACCGTTAAAAATTAAAGCAAATTCAAAAAAAAAAAATCAAAAATACAAAAAAATGAGAAAACATTAAAACAAAAAAAAATTGAAGGTAAAAAGATCAAACATTGTTATCGGGTGTTATTACATACATATGGATGTCCTTTCCTTCCTTTATTCATATTTCTCTGCAAGTCTCCCATAATTTTCATCATTAGTTAGTCTATTCATGCTCATTCTGCAACATTTATCTCTATAGTATCTATTTGACATTGTTATTTCATCACCTTGGTAAATTAAAGAATGACTGACCTCTTAGAGATCCTATCACTATCATACATCTAATTAACTTGTTGCAAATACCTTTTTGGGTGTATTTTTTGACATTATCCAATGTCATCATCGTAATCACTTCCACATCCATCCTTGAAGCCTTCGGTGGTTTTAACCCTTTACCAAAAAAATGAGAGAACTTAAATAAATTTTCGAAAGAAAAACATCCATAAAATAATAAAAAAGAAAAAGAAAATCAATATATAACTCTCTCTTGGGGTATTTCCAATATCTCTACCGAGGCTATGGATGCCTAGCTAGCAGTAGACAAATATTGTGACTAGAATCAAATACATCTTCGTCAAGGCTATGGATGCCTAACTAGCAGCAAAGCAATGCATGACTCTCCTTCCACCCTCCATTCACAAATCACCTTTCAAAATAAATCATTCCTACACATTGGCTAGTTTGTCCTCACTTTATGCCTATCAAATCTTCACTTCAAGAGGTAATTAATTTCCACGTGCACGCATTGGATCTCGATGAGAAAATGAGATTAATATGTTACCAAGTGTTTTTTACCTTGTTCATACTCTTGCTTTAGTCTCGTATCTTGTCTCATGATTTTTCCTTTGGGATATTCACATGTTCATCACAAGTCTTCTAGCTACATTTTCCATAGCCTTACATGCCATTCATGTTTTTCTTGATTCATTCAGGACATTTATGTGTATAAAATTACCTTTTACCATGGTTACGAGAACCTTTATCCCTTATTTCAATAAAACAAACTTGTCCTTCTTTCTATCATTTATTTCTTGGCTAGCTTTGCAGACCGGGGCACACTTTCTTATCTTGGTACTTCATTGGTTTATGTTCATCATCACTTTAAACTTATCTATCTTGGCCTTAATCCATAGATCTTCCTCTTGTATATAAATGTAGGATTTTCCCTTGTAAATTCTCACCTCTCACTTTGGGGAATATTTGTATCTTCCTTTTCCTATACATAGGTTCATAAAACTTTCAAAAAACATTGGTAAAATTTTCAAAAATCCAAAAAAATGGTAATATTTTTGAAAATCCAAAACATTGTTAAAACCTTCAAAAATCCAAAAAATTGGTAAAATTTCAAAAATCCAAAAATGCTTTATTTTTTTCAAAAATCCAAAAATTGGTAAAAATCATTCACACATATGAATCACTCACATGTTACAATGTCCTCAAACATTGAAATTTGTCATATAAAACATCTTTCTTTGGTCCTCGTTTGTCCTCGCACACAAGTAGTGGATCATTTTGATCTACCTCCATTAACAAAATTAATGTATCTCACTACCGGATGGGTGAGGAGGGCGTATGAAGCATATATGAGTAGGTGGTGGATAACAGAAGGTGGTGATTTTAGCACTAAGTGTAGACCATTGTGTGATGAATAAGGCAAGGCTGGTGATTTAGCCTAAAGCGTATACCACTAGGTGATAAGTAGGATAAATGATGAGGTAATAGAATGATGTAGAATAAGATAATAGAACATGTGATGATCAGATGTAAGAGGATAATGTAGAATGGATGAAGGGAGTGGTGATTTAACCTAAGGTGTATACCACTACATGATGATGGAAGGTGTGATAATGTAATGGAATAATTTGGAATTGATATAATGTAATAGGAAGAGATAATAGAAGATGATAGAATGTAATAGATGGTTGAGAATTGATGTAAAAAAGTGGTGATTTAACCTAAGGTATATACCACTATGGTATGTGAGGATGAGTGTGGGTGATGATATAGCCTAGAGCATTGGTCACTAGTTCGATGAATGTGGTATGATGACATGTCGCATGTACATAAGGTCCATTTGATTGGTAAACCCTCGGCAGTTGAGTATGAACCGAGGAACTAGATTACGTCATAGGGTGGTGAGTACAACACATGATATAAATGACCAAGGCATGTGAATGCACGGTGTAGATGATGTAATGTAGAATGTGTAGTAGGGTATGGTATGTGTAATGAAATAAGTGTGTAGATAGGAATAGAATGTGTAATGGTGATAAATAAAACTAGACCCACGTATAAGGAAGTCTAGTGTTGCATGTAGAATGTATAGGATGTATAGATAAGGTATAGGTGTATAATATGTAGTAAGAAATGTACATAAAAATGGAATGTGTAGTGGTAAGATATGAAGCTAGACTCGAGATATAATGTACTCTAGCGTAACTATAGAATGTAGAGATGGAATATAAAACTCGACGCATATGTAATGACAACTAGTGTAGTATATGGTGATGAACACTATGAAGATATGTGATGCATAGGTGTTGGATAGTATACTGTAAATGTATAGGTCTTATAGTGTAGTGTGTGGGGTTTAGTGTAATGGTAATCCCTCAATAGTCCAGTATGAACTGAAGCACTAGGGTGTGTCATAAAGTAATGAGGGTGTGATAATATGTGATGGGATAGGTGGAAATGTGATGTTGATAAGTGATAGAGATGAAGTGTAGGACATAAAAGGGGTATACGTATGCAAAGTGAGGGGGGAGGAGTATGTCATGTGATGTGCCCCCAAATAGTAGTGTGAGAAGAGGCTATGTGAACTTGTCAAGGAGATCGTCATCCTCTGGGTCAAAGTCAAATGGATCGGAATTGGCAACTTGGCAGGCTATAGTATGAGGTTGATCATGTAATGAGCTAGTGAGAGACAAATGGTACATGCCCATAGTGTATTCTTCATCAGTAAATGGAGGATGTGGACAACCGTGTGCATACCATCGAGTGAGGTTGGGTGAATGGCCAAGAAAGGAACTATTGCAAATGAAAATGTGACCAAAGGGCATGGGGAATGAGATGTCAGTGTGACTAGGGTCTAATGTACCTCCGATGTAAGTAAGCTAGGAGTCCCCTAATGTGAGTGGAAAAGAACAAGGGGTACACGGTAGATAAATGAGGAGATCAAAGACACACAAACCATAAGTGGTGATGATGGTGACAAAACCGTAATAGAGATGAGAGGCATGAGTAGAAGGCTGAAGGTCATCAAAATTAAAGCCGAGTGAGATAGACTAGCGGAGAACGAGATGGTTTCATTGCATGTGGGATCAAAGGGAACATGGTCCCAAGATGAGTCACGAATAAAGAGGGTACATGTGAAGGGTGGGTGCGTGGGTGATAATGGTGGAGATGGGATGATAGTGTTCATGGAGGGAGGGGGTGGCTGATATGGAACTACGGCGGTGGGAATGGGTGATGGAGGGGAATTGCATCTAATAAACAAATAGCTCCCTCAAGTGGCGGTAAATGTGGTTGATCATCCAAAGGCTGAGGTTCATCGGTGGTGTCAATGCGAGGAATAGGGATGCTAGTATGAGGGTCGTGGACACAATATTGGAATGGATCACGATCTCGGAAGACGGTATACTCAACACGCTCATGTAATAATTTGATGCAACGATGGATGGTAGAGGGAATAACTTACATGGCATGGAGCCATGGTCTACCTAACAAGCAATTATATGAGACAGGGAAATCAATGATGAAGAAAATATTGGGGAGAGTTTTAGGACCTACAGTTAAAGGAAAAGTAATGTGGCCTAGACATGGATGAATAGAACCATCATAAGCACTTTGAGTGAAATGAAAGAAGGGCTAATGTCATGAGCAGAACAAACCTATGGCTTGGAGAAAGGACATGGGGAATAGATTAAACTCAGAGCCATTATCGATAAGAGTATGCTTGACAACAACATTGTAGATGCGGGATATGATGTAAAGTGGTGGGTCATTGTTAAAAGGGTGAATGTCAGTGGGAGGATTTCCCTATAATACTATATGTTGAGAAAAGGCTTCAAAAATGTGTCATACAGGGAATTCGAGATACATGTCGGCAGAAACGTTGATAGTAGTAAAGAAGGTTTGGACGTGATGAAGCAAATCGGTGTGGGTGAACAGGTATTTAGTGATAGCGATATTCATGATGGTGGAATGAAAAATCCTTAAAAGGTGGTAGAAAGAGACATCGAGTTCGCCAAAATGATTAACAAAAATAGATATTTTTAGTTCCTATATGGCCTAAAGGATATCTAGGGTATTAATGTTAATCTAATTAGGAGGACTAAAACATTGTAGCAAATAAACTAAAATAGTACCAAGATAGTATGAAATAAATATAAATAAACTATTCTAAGTGAAATCAAACCCTAATATGCAAGAGGAAGAAAGGAAATGACTTAGCTGATTGATGATGATTGTCGCAGTTGTTGCAGATCCGGAATCTGAACTCGGCAGCCGAGATGAACACTCAAGGGCCCTATGAAGGGCAGATCTGGTTGTCTTAGATGACACATGCACATGGGATTGTATTAGGGCACCCTAGGGTGCCCTAGTCTCAGTAGTATGGGTGCGCGAGAACAATGAAAATCCTTAGAATCAATCGGTATGGTCATTAAGTGTCTCTGAGTGCTTCATGTTTGTTACATTGGATCCGTTGAATGTATTGTGGAATGACCTGTGATGCAATGAAAAATATCCAAGCCTAGAAAAATAAAAGATGCATATGAATGGGTTGGACTGACCTCAACCGCCAAACTAGTGGACTTATCATTGAGCATTGCACTACATTATAGACCCTAATGTAGTTCGTGTGTGTGTGTGTGTGTGTGTGTGTGTGTGTGTGTGTGTGTGTGTGTGTGTGTGTGTGTGTGTGTGTGTGTGTTGTGCCCTAGGTGCTCTCATGTCAGTCACACTTTGTGAAGTAGCAAGCAATAGTAGCTATAGAAATGTAAGTAACATGTGTGCATGGAATAGAATAGAATCCCTCCCCCTATGTAGTGTGTGTGATGTAGATCTCATAGATTGAGTGCATGGAATTATGTGGATACCAAAGATACAATGGATGTAACCCTAGATGAGGTGATATTAGTGATAAGATGCAATGACCTAGGACCCTAATTATGGTATTATAACTTTATATTTATAGGGATATCAAGCTAAATTTCATAATTAATCCCGATAAGGCCGAGTGAGAAGAAGATAAGGATGAGGAACAGCTAGAAGTGACCCAAAAAGAATTGGAAGAGGTTTTGCATAGACCGAGGCACCCAGAATGGGATTAGGGCACCTCGGAGCACCCCAATACAAGCTAGGGTGCCCTAATTTCAGACTAGAATGTTTGAAAGGACATGAAATGGGCTGATAGGTATCAGGAAATACACGGAAAGATGAAATAAAAGATAAGAAAAAGGTGGCCAAAAGGTGGGATTAATTAGTACTTTGTACACTTGAGAACCTTCTAAATAGTAGTATAAAACCAGGGTTAAATATTGTCTAATGTGCAATATTTGTGTTTACACTTTCACACCTACACCACACTTTTGCTAGTGAAATCTATAAGCTTATGATAAGATCCTTATCCATTGTTGGAATAGCTACTTCATCTTTTCATCCATTCTCTCATATTTGAGTAGTAAAGGAAGATCTAAACATGGCTTTGTTGCCATTTTAGTGAGATCCTTTCATCATCTAGAGACAACACACAAAATTGATTGCTTATGATCTAAATAGGTTCATAATTTGATAACAATCATACATTAAAAGAGTAGGAATGGTTTAGCATTATATGTTCATTCATGTTTATGCATTTAGAATAGTTATTTCCTTTAAGCTCTTATCTTGATGTTTATAGTTAGATTTACTTTACTTTGAAGCTCTTAGGTGTTAGTTTAATTTGAATGCCATAATAAGTTTAGCATAACATATAGCGATGACCATTGTCCTTAACTTCTTAGTGCATGTATGTAGGATTCCTTTAGGTTCCAAGATGATATAACCCTCCTCATCAAGCTTTAGTAACACTGATTGAGATGACACCTTCATCGAAATGAGCTTCTTCAAGAAAGAAACATGGAAAATTGGATATATTTTAGTTGACTGAGGAAGCTCCAATTTATATGTCACACTACCATTTTTGCGACACTTGATAAGGGCCATATTATTTAGGTGAAAGCTTGTTATTTTTTTTGTTTCAAATATAGTTGCTTATATGGTTGTAATCATAGAAAAACAAAGTTTCCAACTTCAAGGATTCACTCAAGACAGTGTTGATAATCTTGTTGCTTCATGCAATTTTGCATCATTACCAAATTCTCTTTAAGGCTAGAGAAAACCTCATGTTGGTATTCAATGTGCTCTTCAATTGCTCTTACTTTTGCATGATCCTCCAGTTGGAGGTAAGGAATGGTGGAAGGTAGCTATATAATTATAAGAATGGGGACATTTTGGATGAGGTATGAAATGAAGTTACCACCATTTTGCAAATGGTAACTACTAAACCTATCTCTCTTGCTTATCTGAAGAAAAGCATCATAGATACCCCTCCAAACATTTGTTTACTACCTTATTTTATCCATCATATTAGGGATGATATGACGAACTCGTGAGACAATTGCATACCTAAATATGAGAATGAATCATTCCCAAAATTATTAGTAAATATAGGATCACAATGAGTTATTATAACCTTGGGTGTTCCATGTAAGCTTCGAACCATATCCATAAAATATATGACAACTTTATGGATTGTAAAGGGATGTGATAAGGCACAAAAATGAACATATTTAGCAAGTCTATCCACAACCACCATAATTACACTTTTCCCTTTAGACTTCAGCAACCCTATGAAGAAATCAATAGAAACCAATACTCGATGCTCATTATGAATAGATAGAGGTTGCAAAAGTCATGGCGACTTAATAGTTTCTACCTCATTACACTAACACACCAAGCATTCTCTTCTACAAATTTATGGACATACCCTTTCATTCCTTCCTAGAAGAAATCTTGTTTGATTTTGTGATAATTTTATAGGAACCTAGAATGGCCCCTCACTAGAGAAACATGGAGCTCTAAGAGAACATGATTTTAAAGGGTAAAATTCTTAAATAAGTAAGACCACTCCTTGTACCATAATGCATCCCCCTTCCATAAATTTTTCATAGGTGTTCATATCCTATTGGATGTTTTGAAAGAGAGTGGGGGTTTTTCTATCTTTTTCTATTTTGATCTTGCCTAATCAACACAATATACCTATAATATGGACATGGCATATAAAAATGCTCCTGTGAACTAGTCTCTCCTAGATAGTGCATCAACTACAACATTTTATTTTCCTTTATTTTAAATGATCTCAAAGTCATATACCAATGTGTTTGTGACCCATTTAAGTTATTCTTCATATGATAGTCATTGTTATAAGAATTATTTCAAGCTATCTTTATTTTTCTTAACCTTGAAGTGACGACCCGTGAGATACGAGTCTCTACCATTTGACGGAATGAAGAATAGCCATCATTTATTTATCATAAATTGGTTTTGATAGTCTATTACCTTTGACTTGATGACTCTCAAATATGATGGGGCTTCCCTCTTGTATGAGTATTGTACCTATGCCACACCCTAAAGCATCACATTTAACAATGAAGGTTTTGGAGAAATCAGTGGTATCCAAAATTGGAGTGGTACACATGGCCTTCTTCGATGACTCAAATCCCTAGGTTGCTTCATCATTCCAATGAAATGATCATTTATTCATTAACCCTATGAATGGTGCTACAATTCTACCATAAGTATTCACTAATTTTTTATAGTAATCCATAATCACTAAGAAGCCCCTTAGGTTTTTGAAGGTTTTAGGAATATTCTAGTCCATCATTGCTCATATCTTATGAGGATCCACTTTTACACCTTCGTGATAAATTATATGACCCAAGTATTCTACCTCCTTAACTCCAAAGGCACACTTGGAGGTCTTGGCATAAAGGTGTTATTATTCAAGAGTGTTAAAAACCTTATTGGCATGATGTAAATGTTTCTCCTAGGTTTTGTTGTAGATTAATATATCATCAAAGAATACTAGGAATTTTTTTGCATTAATTGCCAAAAGATCAAATTCATAAAACTCGGAAGTAGATGGTGCATGTGTAAAGCCAAAAGGCATTGCTAGAAATTCATAGTGGCCCTCATGTGTCATAATTGTTGTTATATGAATATTTTTGCCATGATTTATGATTTGATGATATCTTAATTGAAGATTTGATTTGCTAAAATGAACAACACCATACAACTCAAATAACAAATTTTCAATGACAAAAATAGGAAAATTATCTTTCATGGTGTATTTGTTGAGTACCTTGTAGTCCGAAACATGCACCGACCTTCATCCTTTTTTATACCATCACCACTTTGGAGAAGAGTGAGCATTATGACTATTGTTAATAATACCTACTTCTATCATCTCATGTACCATTTTTTCAATCTCACTCTTTTATAGATAAGGGTACCGGTAAGGTGTAATATTGGGTGGTTGGCTTCCTGGTACTACTTGAATAACATGATCATGATCTCTTTTGGGAGGTAACCATTTCATCATATCCCTAAAAATAACTGAGTGCTCATTAATAATTTCCTGTATATCCGATAGTATATGACCTTTGATGGTTGAGCTTCTAGTGAGAATAGTTGTGTCACGCCCATTTGCGCCCTTCTTAAACATTTTTTACATTTGATGAGAAATTACCTGTTGGAATATAATGATTAAGTGGTCTGACCAACCCTTAATTAATATGGTTCCATCACTATTATATAGGTTAAATATTTAATAATATGAAATACTTTTCTATTATTAAATATTCATACCTAGGTAATATACATTAGGTAAGTATTTAATAATGTGAATCATTTATGTTTCTATTTATTAAATACACTCACCTAGGTATATGTGTCAACCATTTTAGGTTGAAAAGGTGGGTCGGGAGACATACCCGATCACCTTATATAAAAAGACTTTAGGTCCTCATTTGATATATTCGGAAATATATCAAAGGTGTGTAAATCAAGTGATTTGGTTTTACCCTTGGTAAATAGGGTTTCAAAGGAGGAGGTGATCTTATTGGATGTAAAATAAGTTCTTTGAAGTAAAAGGTTATTTTCAAAGTGGTTTTTACCCTATTGGGGTTTTCCACTATAAATATTGTGTCACCTGTGTTATTTATTTCTGTAAGTATTTCTTTATTTACTTATGTTATGATGTAATGTTTATTTAAATATTTATTGTAACATTATATAATATGTAAGTTGATTAAATCCGTATTTATTAGAATCCTCAAATTATAACATTACCAATTGTGGAGCTTTTGCCTTCATCCCACATAACTCAAAATTCCTCCCTTCATAATGAAACTACATGAACAAACCTATAAGTTCATCTCAATAGTTCCCAAAGTAGTAAGCCATTAGACCCCTAACACAATGTTTTGCCCCCTATTGAAATGACATACATGGGACCCTCTAGTAGGTAATCTCCCATAGATAGCTTAATCTTATGGAACTTTCTTGAATAACTAACTTTACCTCCATCTACAACCATGACCTAAAACTCTAGGGCTAGATAAATGAAGCAATTTAAGTGTAAGGCCAACTTATGATTGATGAAGTTATGAGTACTTCCGAGTCAATTAGTATTGTCACCATTTGTTTCTTCATGAACCCAACAACCTTGAGGGTTTATGGGGTGTTAATTCCTAAAATGACATGACAAGAGATAGTTGGGTGATATTCTTCAACCTTGATCTTAGGAACCTCTTCCTCCTCACCAATTGTTTCCTCCTCATCTTCTTCCTCATTAGGACCCTCAATGTAGAATAATTTCTTCTCAGGACATTTATGTCCCTTGCTCCACTTGTTATCACAACTATAACATAGTTGAGGATTTAATCATGATGGTTGCGGAAATGATGATTCTAGAATCATATGTTACTTATGAGTAGTGATACCCCTTTTTTTACCATATATCTTTCCTCCATGCAACAAGCAATTGTGATAAATTCTGATATCGAACCCAAATTAAGAAGGTACACATTAATTTTGATTTTATCCTTGAGTCTACCCAAGAAGAGATCATTTATATGATCATATAGTATGTCATCCAATCATAAGGATAGATTTTGGAACAATTGGATATAATCCTTTATTGTTCCTATATGTTATATTTTGGTTATTTGGCTAAAATAGTTCTCTATAACACAATTATTGTAGTGTGTCCGGATATCATCAATGAATATAGAACAAGTAATAGGAGACCCCTCTTTTTATTTTTCTCACACATCCATCTATACCAAATGAATTTTTCTAGGTTCTAGATACAAGGATGTCATTACCACCTTTATCCACTTGGGACTTGATGCGAGATAAAAAAATCTCCATTTTATTGATCTAGGTGATCGAATCATGCTCATTGAACTTGTGAATTTCCACTTTTGGAATAATGTTACACCATTAGCTAAAATATCCACTAGTTTGTGTAGAGGATCCACCCTATTTGGTGTGGTTTGAATCTAAGTGTGCATTTCTTGAGGAACTTGTGTAACTTGAATGGAAATTATTGATCCTTCTTTAATGATTTGAAATCCATATTTATTTCACCCTTTAATGTGTACAATCTAATATCCAATTATAAATTCATTTAACCCTTTATTTAGTTCAAGATATTACCAAACTCAACCTGCACATTTTTGAGGCCATCCTTATTCACCATGTTGTTCACCTTGTCCTAAAGTTGGGTGACTATCTTTGATACCCCAAAAGATGAAGATTAAAAATACATATCTTCCTTATTTGGATTCATTCTTGGAGTGGGTTTTCCCTTCCCTTGTCATGATGTAGGGTTTAGGTCTCGGGGTACAAGTATTAAGGTAGGAATTTAGGGTTTGGGGTTTCGTATGGTTATTGGATGAATAAAGAGAAACATAGAGAAAAATCCCTACTAACTAATTTTTGGAAAGCTTTATGAAAAGATAAGAAACTTAGAAAAATTCCAAAAATCATAGCATATGGAGTGAAATTATGAAAAACCTTAAAATAAATATAACTTGTGCAAACTAGTCAAAAGATCTTAAAATTTTGAGAAAACCTTACTTGAGTGATTTCACCACATTGGTTGAAACATTACAAAAACATTCATCACCATTTTTGAGATACAATTGAATATTCAAACTAAGGGTTATGACCTAATTCTAACCCAAATAGAAGTTCAAATACACTGGTAATGAAATTACTTAGATAAATATGAATATTAACAAGAAGAGAATACCAAGGAACACTAACATATAGAGAAAATTATCATAAGATGCAAGAAGAATGACTTGGCCACTTTGAGGGGGAAACCTCAAAACCATGCGATAAGACTAAAGTGCTCAATATGATGATCATTTATTAACTACTAACTCTTATATATACCCTACCGTGTTATGGAAAGAACCAAGGCTAACCTACGAAACATATGAAAACATAAATGAATGTGATATGACATGATAAGATATTATGTTAGCCACAAGCCACCCACTCATATCTTGATATATGACCAAGGATTAAGGGTGTAGTAGGAAGGAATCATGAAGTCGAACTTCGGAAAGGTTGTTGCTTTTCTTAGACATATTTTCCATCTTCAAATAGGGAAGGCCTTCGAGAGTGGTGGAGTAAAAACTTGCATTTAAGCAAGAAAACATTGTCCTCTAGATAGCTCACCCTAAAAGGGGTTGTGATGTATGCACATTAGAGTTGGAAGGAACCATGGATGGAGCAACGAGTGGGGTGTAGGAGAGTGGTGATGAAACTTTGCCAACAAGTAGTAAAACTTGTTTAGAAATGGCGACAGAGGAGGTAGATCTAGAGTTACCAATATGGCGGAAGAAACTAGTTGTGGTTGAGTGACACCATAGGAGGCATTGTTTTATACGTGAATTTTTGTAGTCCTTAGTTTCAATCAACCGCTATGTGCATTGGCACTTCATTCAGAGAGGTATAAACTCTCACCCAAAGCACACGCAACTACCAGTTCCCTCCTTTGAGATGTTTGACAGAAGTTAGCATGCATGTTTATAATATTATCTAACTAAGAAAACATTCAATCATATATAACCATTGCATCCAAGTCACCTTGGAAACACATATAATAGGAAAACATAATAGTTCAAACAATAACCAAGATCAATTGCACCATTAGATCACCATATTCAGACATGTCAATAATTAGAATCCATCCACAATTGTCCATCATAAACTAGAATTCATTACTTAATGGAAGTTAAATACATAGTTAACATTGTACTAGTATGTTGGACCATGCACACGAGTATCAAACCCTAGATCTTTATCATCACAACATGACTCGATAGAACATATCATAACTAACTACACCAATGGCATACAATGATATATATATATATAGGGGTGGGGACTTTCCCTTCACCACCAATGCACTCTCCTAAAAATAGGCATGTTTATAATAATAACATGCATGCTTTTACAAAACAACTAATAATAGATTGTCCTAAAATGAGACTTGTTTTAATCCTATTAATAACATTTTCCATGTGTGTACTTTAATCCATAATTTGCATGTGTTGTTGATCAAAGAATACTTGGCAAAAATCACACAAGGACTCCGTGCGGGGTAGATGGCCGTGATTGAAGGAGCGAAAGGATAGGAAGGACCCACGTGCGGAAGGTAGGTTCAGATTTCAGGACTCAACCAATTTTAGGCATGAGGATCTATTTTTGGAAGATGGCATGCGAGAACACATCAACAATGCAGAGAAGTGCACACCAAACATTGTCAATATCTAGAAGACAATTAAAACATTAAAGAGCATCTATGCATGGAGGCAAGCTAAGAATGGAATGAACACTTTAGTTATTTGTAAGAGGGCTATAGATAGTGCACGTGCATGTGTGGCTATTAATAGCATGCAACCTATTTCTGGAGTAGTTAAGCGGTGAAGGGCAAGTCCCCACCCTATATATATGATGATTAGGTGCATAGTAAAGGAGAGATCTGTATGTGTGTGTGGGAGAGATGGATAGATATGTATGTATGATTTTGAATACGTGTATCAGATCCATATGCGCTTAAGATGAATTGATAGTACTATAAGGAGCTTCTATACTTATTAATAGATGGAGGATATTGGTTGAATCTAAGTGTTATTCTATGTAATTGAGTAGTGCATGTTAGTGTTTAATCATGATTATTGTTTAAGCTCATTCTTTCATAGATCTGTGGGTAGCATGCGCTGTAGAATGATGGATTAGTCATGAGTCTTTATGGTTCTTTCTTCATTATGTGTCATCCTGTTACAACAACCCTAAAGAGGGACCTGGTACCTTTGTGCGCTTCGGGTGAGCACTCAGTCTAGGCTGAGTGATGTGCCAGCGTGACTAGGGTGTTATCTTGCAAATTCTAGGCTGCATCATTGGTTCCATTCTTTGGGACCTCTTTTTCAGTTGTTTTCAGGATGGTTCATGATGAAGACGTACCGGTTAACTCTAGCAAGTATTGAGGAATGGATACATGATCTGGAGGAAGAATATGCACAATGGTTCAGCAGTGGATTTGAGTTTAATGCATGCACTTGGGTAGAATAAACTGTATGACAACTTATATGAGAGTTTTTTGCTATCTTTCCAGTAGAACTTTATGAGTGGCTTACGGCTTATGCATCTCAATGGAATTAGAGATATCATGCACTTATTTGGACACAGGAAGAATTTCAAGCTCTTTATGATGTTGATCTAATTTGGACTCACGTGGTGGATACGTGGTTTCATGGCATTCTAAATAGTTATATTTTGGAATACTCAATTTCAATGTACTCTTGCCTAGAGGTCACTTGAATTTTAGTTTTTGAGGTATCCAAGAGGAACATATTTGCATGGTATTCCACTGTGATCAAGATCTTGATGGTAACTTTGAACCTGGAGAGTAAACCGATGGCTAACTAAACTTCACCACGCGCAAGGCAGGAACAGGTTTGGTATTAAGATGGCGGACCTAGCGCGGAAAATAAGAGAGAGAGGAAAGGTGGCTTAAGTATAATGAGGTGCGCGAGAGGGAAATAGAGAAGTAGTGTTCCGTTATAGAAAGTATGGCGTTGAGGAGAGAGATAGCTCATGAAGGATTTATGGCTCACGTAGAAGACGTGGAGCCGAGCATCAAGAACTCCCCCATCTTGGAAAGCATGATAGAGATCCCTTCTCGGCCTCGCATGGAAGTACGCCAACAGAGACTACTTGGGCCACAGGCACGCATCTTAATCCACTTGGTGACCTAGCCTTTGCGCTTGGTTTTTCAGTATCTAGTACGATAAGTACTCAACAAGCTAACTTGGGAAGTAGGAGAGTAGGAGTAAGCCAGGGATCAAGTACATCAATGGCAGGACAGACAACTTCAATGTTATATGGAGGAGCATTCTTGGGCACATCATCCACATAGAATGTGAGTGCACAAAATGTTGGATTCACCTCTGAAGTGGAGCTACCTCACATACTTTGTAGGGGTTTAGTATAGTACTACTATCGAGCACAGGGGAGTACATCTACAGGTCCTACTCCAGCTACAAGTGGAGGATCAAGAGGTATAGGTGGTTCTAGTTCGGTGGATCTAGTGGTTCTGGAGGCAGAGGAAACCCAAGGGGTTCTAGATCAGGTGGTCAAGGTCCATAACAACCACAAATATCTATATGGAGATGTCTCTTTGTCTCCTAGAGTATAGAGGTATAGAGGATGCTGTTGAACATGTGCATATGTGTGAAATTTTGTGGCACGCTAAAGGGATTATAACTGCTAAGTGAAAGGCAAGTCAATTCGCTACTACATTACAGGGCGCGTGCACAGTTGGTATAGGAAATTTGACCCTGATCAAACTTGTGTGGATTATGTAGCACTGAGGGATGCTTTCTTAAAAGAGTTCCATATTCCTAAGTTTGAGCAGAAGAGTATAAGTGCACTCAAATATATCAAGCAAGGCACTACTGAAAGTGTACGTGAGTATGATGCTCATTTTAAGACACTTCTATCTAAGTTGTCTTATGATATACATGCTAGCCAACATGCACAATGGTTTGTTGGAGGATTGATTACACCTTTTAGGAGGGTGTTGTCACATAAGACATACATGAGATCCACGTGAAGCACTGGAAGTAGCTTTGCGTCTTTGAGGTAGTTGGGAGCATTGACACTAGTGTTAGTCCATTTCTAGAGGCACAGATTGCAGATATGGCAAAGCAGTTAGAAAAGCTATCGGAAAATTCAGCCCATGAAATGCACTCAGGAATTTGGTGTACAAATTATGAAGTGGAAGGTCACACCAAGGATAGTTTCCTCGTAGATTTGTATGTTCATTATTATTGGACTATGAAATTTTCCATTTGAATCATGATGCTAGTCATTGTCCTTTGTTACAACGTGCATGATAAGGAAGAATGTATCTTGCTTTTGCAAGATTTACAGGTCCACGACCCATGATACTGAGGATTTTCGGTTGATTGGTCAAATCCATGATGCTATAGAAATTGGAGTACATGAGAAGTATAACAGATAATTCTAAGGGTAGGAATGAGCACCAGGATCGGGATCATAATCAAACATGCTATGACAGAATGAGGGGCATTTTGAAGGAGGTCATGTGGAAGAGGACATGGATATCATGGTGGATATGGAGGATGAGGCCATGGTGGAGGAAGAGGAGATTTTCCTCATGGAACATGTTATACATGTGGATCCCCTGATCACTATAGGCGTGAATGTCCTCAGAAATAATGCATGTTCTTTCTGCGGGAAGAACCATAGCTATGAAGAGTGCCCAGACTTATATGAGCATTTGAGTAAACAACATAAGTAAGAAAACAAAGGCATCGGGATGGTTCAAATCTAGTGTGGTAGAAGACCAATGGATGCCCAAGATAACAGAGGACTGAGAGGCATTGACAGTAAAGATCACTACACGCGCTTGAAGTTGCGTGCGTGCGAGAGGCATTGCATCAGAAGCCTATGATTACCAAGGAGGAAGTTTTGCACGTGAGGTATCCAGATCCTGCTCATCAGAAAGAAGTTTACCAAGATACCATGGAAGTGCTAAGGAATCTTCAGGGTGAGATACAATACCTAAAGGAACAAAAGAAAGCGTCAGAGACAGTCCAAACTGATATCGATGATCTATGCGGGAGGTATGCAAGATGTTGCGCCAAGAGAACATTATTCCACTATTGGGAAGTTGGTTGAAAGGGAACACTCCACACGCAAGTCTTGAGACCGGATGATAGATTCTACATGCATGCAAATCTTCCCCCTGATAGCATTGATTATGACAAGGAAATTACTTTGAATGTTGTTGTGGATGGGTGGCTATTGAGCAACATATTGATCGATACAGGTGCGGAAGTAAATGTGTGACATTAGATGCTTGGGTACAAATGGGGAGGCCTCCATTGCAGCCATCATCTAATGTGTTGAATGGACTAAGGCCACCCCCATAGGAGTGTTGAAGGATGCATCTATAACTATACAAGGGGCCAAGTTTACTGGGGATTTTGAGGTATTAGCACTTGCAGAAGCAGAAAATTTTCCAGCCTTACTTGGATGCCCTTGGTGTTATGCAAATAATGCTGACTTGAGATTCAATAAGGGATATATCAGCTTTGAAAACAAGGAGGAGAGGGTTGTGATTTTGTTGACAGATGGGAATTCTACACCCTATGTTGAGCCTCTCAGTGAGGAGGACTTAAACAAAGTCTATGTACGCACTATTTAGGACCCAGAGGTCAACGAGCCATCAAAAGAAGGCATTTTATAGTGGGAGGATTCTCATTCTATTAGTGATACTACAAGTATTGCTTGTGACAATTGGGCTCATGGTACATATGAATTAGTCGGGTGCGAGGTGAAAAGCGTGGTTGCGTGCACGAATAGATTTCACTCAATTCAACGATGGATAGGAAGCACGGTACCTTGTATACAGACATAAGATCTTTCTCTGCATGCCTTTCTGAAGGCCATGGAAATGAAGTGGGTAGATCCAGTTGTAAGGAGAGATATGTTAGTGTATGCACTATGTGGGATAACAACACGCGCTAGTGGGTAGTCCACAAAGATAATCTTATAAACTAGGAAGAGATTGGCATAGCTTTATCTACTAGGTTTATAAGGAACAATGCACCTATGCAAATATGCACTTATCATGGTGATCGACCTATTCAACATCACATTCAACAGTGTGAGAGACTCTGAAAGTGGGATAGGAAGCATTACCACCATCACTCTAGGTGCATAAATTGTATTCCACTCTCCAAGGATGCGCACGCTTGGTATGTATATGCAGAACTACATAGAGAAACTGGGAACTAGGGTAAAGATTTGACTGCAAGTATGATCCATACATTTGATTACTTCTCACTCAACCTCCTGTAGCAGAGGCATTAAAATTTGTCAAGCACTTAACTATGGGAGATAGTGCAAAATCATAAGAGTATATTCAGAATTATTCAATGAGACAGAGTTCGAGCATGTTTTGAAAAGGAAGAAGAAATAGACTCCAAACTATTTGAGCGTGCTTGCCTTGAGAAAGAGAAAGGAAAGATGGTCTACATCATGGAAGATGAGGAAGTTGAGAACCTAGATATTGAACATTCACACGGGGTGCGTGAGGTCTTGGATAATGTAGACAAGGATACGTGTGCCTACCATGAACCCATGAAGACAAAGAAGGTGAATATAGGTTCGGAGGTTGAGCCTAAGGAGGCCATAATTGGAGATTATTGGTCAGACTCAAAGGTAGCAAAGATCATCAAATTACTCAGATTATCAGGACTTATTCCCTAGAGGATATCATGAACTTAAAGGCATACATGAATCACTTGGGGAAATGAAGATCAAACTTAAGGACGGTGCACGGCCAGTTAGAAAGAGACCCTACAGGATGAATCCTAATTTGTGTGAAAAGGTAAAGGAAGAAATTGATAAAATGTTGAAATCTGAATTATCAAGCCCCTTGATGAGTCAGAATGGGTTAGCCCAATGGTGATCAGTATCAAGAAGGATGGCGGATTAGGATATGTGTGGACTATAGGGAGCTGAATGCTGCATGCATCACAAATCCATTCCCTACGCCTTTCACTGAGGAAATACTAGGAGTTACAGGGTGTGAAATATATTCTTTCACAAATGGATTTTCGGGTATCATCAAGTTCGGATAGCTCAGGAGGATCAAGAAAAGACAACATTTACAACTGAATGGGGTAGTTTTTCCTATATTGTAATGCCTTTTGGATTGAAGAACACGCTGTTGTATTCTCGCGAATAGTTGTTCAGGAATTCAAATATTTTATTCACAACTTCTTACAAGTTTACCTAGATGACTGGACAATATATGGGCTTGTGAAAGACCATTGTGACAATTTGTGCTTAATGTTTGAACGATGCAGATAATTGAGTATCTCTTTGAATATAAAGAAGTGCATATTTGCTACACCATTTGGGATATTGTTAGGACATATCATCTGCAAGGAAGGTTTTCTAGTTGATCCAACCAAGGTTGCAGTCATTTTAGGCCTGGAAGCGCCTACTAGTCAAAGTGAGGTGTACAGATTCTTAGGTCATACAGGGTATTACAGAAAGTTTATAAAAGGGTATGCTAGAATTGTAGCACCCTTGGAAGAACTTACTAAGGGGAAAGGTACATTTTATTGGGGAGAACCGCAGCAACGTGTGTTTGAAATATTAAAAGAGAGACTTACTACCGCACCCATTCTATGCGCTTTCCATCATGGGATAAACCATTTCATGTACATGTGGACGCTTCTGGTATGGCCATTGGCATTGTGTTAGCTCAACCTGGTGAAGGTATTATTGATCATCCAATTTGTTTTGCTAGTAGGAAGTGACTCCTGTTGAACAGAATTATACAACTATAGAGCGTGAAGCTTTGTCAATGATTTATGCATTGTACAAATTTCAATAGTATGTAAGCAACACCATTTTTGTTTTATACAGATCACATGGCATTGAAGTACTTGGTAAATAAGCCAGTTTTATAGGGGCACATATGCAGATGGGTGCTCCTATTTCAAGAATTTGACTTCACAGTTGTGGTGAAACCAGGGAAAAGCAACTCTGGACCAGACCATTTATCTAGAATCAATACAGGAGAGGAGGCACAAACAATTGAAGAAACAATGCCGGATGCATAGTTATATAGGTTACAATGAGCACCCACGGAACTAGAAGACATTGTTGTCTTTCTACACACAGGTATGGCACCAGAAGGGATGAAATCATTAGAAAAGAAGTAGCTTTCTATATATGCGCGGCACCATTTATGTTAATCAATGGTGACCTTTACAAGTTAGGCAGAGATGAAGTATTACATCGTTGTGTGTTAGAGCATGAGCGCAAGGATATCATGGAAGAAGCTCATGGTGGTATTACAGAGGCCATTATGCAGGTGATGTGACTACCCAAAAGATCTTAATTGTTGGATTATGGTGGGAGACACTTGTATAAAGACTATAAAGACTATTGCAAGGCGTGTGATCATTGTCAGCGCCTAGAAAACCAGGGCAAAGAGATGAGATGCCTTTGAGACCAATTACTAGTGTTGAACCATTTGAGAAATGGGCCATTGACTTTGTAGGACCTATTTCACCAGCCGCACGCAGGACTGGATCACGCTATATCATTACTTGCACATATTATCTCACACATGGTGGGCAGAAGCAAGCACCTACCAAAGACTGTACGGCAACAACTACAATAATAGCTAGGTTTCTATGGGAGAATGTTCTTACATGATATGGATGTCCTCTAAGCTTGACAAGTGATAGAGGTACACACTTTTTGAATGAGACCATCAGGATCCTATTGGATGAGTTTATGGTTGCACACCACAAAACTACACCTTACCATCCTCAGGAAAATGGAACTGCTGAGGCTTTCAACAAAATTTTGGGCCAGACTTTGACAAAAATATGTGATGTTGGAAGAAAGGATTGGGATGACAAGGTGTCAGCTGTGCTTTGGGCATATAGAACAACTTACAAGAGATTGAATAAAGCCACACCATTTCAATTGGTGTTTGGCATGGAAGTTGTTCTTCCTATAGAATTTATGTTACCTTCTTTGCACATTACGCATGCTAGGAGGTCTAGCTGATGAACAAGCTTTAGAAGAATGGATTGAAAAGATGATTCAACTAGATGAGTGCCGAGCCATAGCACGATGGAGTCAGAAGTAGGAAAAAGCCAGGCAGAAAGCATGGCATGACAGAAACATAAGAGATAAAAGTTTGAGATTGGACAAATGGTTCTTCTTTATGACTCAAAGTTCTTGCGCCATCCAGGCAAGCTCAAAGTACACTTGGTTGGGGTCATATGTTATAACCTCTATACTTGACTCAGGTGCATGCCAGTTAGAAGCACTTGATGGAACACGGCTACCCAGTTACTTTAATGGGAGTAGGCTGAAGCCCTACTATAAATAAGTCTTCTTGGTGTTTGTAATAAGGCAGTGTTGCCATTTAGTCTAGGTTTTCAATTCGGTATTTCTTTAATGTATTTCCTTTATTGTTTTATGCTTTGTCAATTTAGTTGTTGTTTGTGTAATAAGCGCACTTGCATGCATGAAGCTAATTACTATATGAAGAATGTTTATGCGCAGAGGACTACACATACCTTCAGTGTGGGGTGGTTGTCATTATCCAAGAAAAGGACTGAGGGACTTGAAAGGTGAAAGAAATAAGCTGCTACATGTGTGCTTTAAAGGGATTGCTTCTCAAAAGGTGACCAAGGATGAAGATGGATGAAGGAACAATATAACGTGAGGTAAGCGGAGGCCATGATAGCTACTAGGAGAAGGTGCAGTGATGAGGTACTCAGGCGCAGGAGCACGCGCTGAAGAGAAGTCTGTGACCAAAAGGTAGGAAGGCACACTAGAAGGTTATAGTTGGGCGCGGAGATGTACCATGGAAATGAACAAATTTGGTCAATGAATGAAGGGATATTTGGTAGGTGAGGAGCAATAAATGCATCAAAATTTGAAAAATTATATAAGGAAGGGATGCGGATTCATTTTTACCATTGCAACTAAGAATATTTGAGAGAAGAGCCAAGTGCGAAGAGCCGAGTGATCGATTTAAGGTGCGAAGGGTGTGAAATCAAGCGTGATAACTAGATCTATGCTTTAAGAAGCTTACGTCCCCAGTGGTGAAGGGTTTGAGAAAAGCAGGAGACAAAAAGAGTTAGGTTACAAGGTTTCCACCTAGGGCAGAGTTGGATCGAGCTAGGGTTTGATTCGCATAGTTGCAGGAGTGAAGAGGAGACATTGGCAAGGTAAAAATGGCACCAAAGAAGGCATCTATGGAGTAGAAAGAAAAGAAGAAGGTGGTCATTGAGGAAGAAGAGATTGCACCCAAAAGTCATTTTTCGAGATGCAATACCCAAAAGGGGTTATTGTTGGCCAAGAATGGGATTCACCCATTAGAAAAAGTAAGGTGAGTGAATATAATCATAGGACATCGAGAAACAAAAAGGAGCTCGACTCCTTACTCATGGTTAGAACCAACAAATGCATGGTAGATGACATGCCGGTATATGATGATGCAGGTGAAAAGCTCTTGAAGAAAATTAGGGTATATCAGTTGTATGAGCTGCCATACTTCAGGAAATATGAGCCCTTGTACCAGTGGCTCATGAGCAGGGTTCATGAAGACTACTTCTACTTTGTAGGACGTAGCTAGAATTTTGTCTGCACTTGTTTCATCAGTGATAGGTCTAAAGGCCACAGGAGAAGATATAAAAAGTGACCTCACAGACAAAGCCACGATTTTGAAGACCAAACAGGAGTTGGGATACCTAAAGGGTCCGTGGAATGGACATCGACAAATTCAAGAATTGTCCAGTTGTACAAGTTGCAACACACTTGGTTACCAAGTTAAATGATCAGGAGCGGTGGTCACAGGTAAACACCATGTGGTTGCATGTGGCATGGAAGATGTTGAAGGGATAGTATACAACATTGTCAGCTATATTGTAGAGAAAATAGTCAGGAAGCATGCACACAGAGGGAAGATCAACTTTGGGGTTGTTCTCCTATCACTGGTCTTCATGGAAATCGGAGTACCAGATGGACCAAAGAGAAAATATGGGAATACCCCATGGAGAACAAGTCCCCAGCTGAAAGATTCAGCAAATATCTATGCAAGGGGACTATGACAGATGAGGTGAAACAAAGGGCGGAGAAGTGGTATGATAGGCTCCATGTGGCATTTGGAGAAGAATGGCGCATACCAAAGGACCTACCAGTAGTGGTAGGAAAGCAAGTTTAGTTTGTTGTATACCAACATTTCTGCATCATGCGCTTTCCAATGAAGGATGGAACTTGGAGCCCTTGGTGCAAGTTACCTT
Organism: Taxus wallichiana var. yunnanensis; assembly: GCA_018340775.1. NCBI lineage: Eukaryota > Viridiplantae > Streptophyta > Pinopsida > Cupressales > Taxaceae > Taxus > Taxus wallichiana. The sequence continues at coordinate 134,153,028 of CM031235.1, forward strand.
ATGCCTTCACTGCAAGGTATTTTCAGGAGTCTGTTCATAGGTTTACCAACACATGCGTAGATTAAACTTCAATGCAGACAAGGTAGACTACGACTACCATACACTACGGAAGAAGTATGTATACCCTGGTAGGAGTGCCTACATAGAGAGAATCATTTCTGAAGTGTTGAACATCAAGCCAATAAGCTTGGTTGTAGCAGATTTGGGGGCAACGTTGGTGTATCTCCAGTTGAAGCCAAGATGGAGAACAACAAATATGTGGAAGGTGAGTTTGCACTTCCAGCACCACCAAAAGGGAAGCACACAATGGAGAATGTCCCAACACCTAAGCCCTCAGAGAAAATCAAGTGCAGGATGAGGAGGAAGAGCACGAAGATAGTGGCGGCTTGGAGCATAGGGGTAGGAAACATCCTACAAGTCAGAGAGAAGTTGAGCACGCCATTACACCACCTCAGCCACAAGAGGGGGAGGAAGAGGACTTGAATGCGGTCCAAGGGGAGCACAGGTTTAAAAGGGTATTTAGGAGAACAAGGACCCAAGGTGTTACCCCAACCTCTGTGTGCATATCACCCCAACTCTCCCCGCAGAAGGAAGCGACCGCGCCAAGAAGGAGGAAGCTGAAGTTGAGTGAGGAGGTGGAAGAGTCTAAGGAGAGCACGCCTACATCCCCTACACCCCCAGAGCACACAGAAGAAAAGGGGGAGGCAACAAAGGAGAAGGATGAAGAGGAGAAAAGACCAGAGGAAACAACATAGGAGAAACACAGACATGGAGATGCAAGCTCCAAATTTGGAAGCTAGAGTTCCTAAGCAACAGAGGTCTAGAAGGGTGAGTGGAGAGCACATTCCACCAGCCATGGGGTATGCAGAGGACACAGAAAGATTGTTTGTGCCCCGCTTCCAGAGCACAATAGCATAGAAGGATCTATTTGGTTGGGAGTTGATGGATGAAGATATGGTGACCATGCGAACATGAAAGCAACTATCCTGGTCGATGCACACCCACATGGACAAGCTTGATTTCGATGTATGTGAAGAGTCATGCATGTCAAGGTGATTAAAGAAGGCACCCCAGGCTAGACACATGATAGTAAAGCCTACTATCATGTCAGATGAGCAGGTCAGTAATGCGCTGGTGAAAGTTTCAGGAGGTGGCTAGAAGGAACATGGATAAATCTGCCACAATCAAGGCATTGCACGAAGAGCTGAAGATGAAGGACGGAGATAGTGCGCATAACGTAGGAAAGGGACTTCACACAAAAGAAGAATGAAGTATTCATAAGCATCACAGAGGAGATTGGGGACAATGTAATCAGAGCTAGGCCACACTTGGAGCCCAAGGTACCACAAACATTTCCTTCAGCTGATACACTATGTGGGGAAGTTGGTGGACTTGGTGCTAGAAGATGAAACTCTTGTGTATGCAAGCTGCCAAAACAATCAGAGAAGGATTCCAATGGGAAAAAGCATCAGTGATGAGGAAAATCACATCGTATGAAGGGTTGTTGCAGGCATTACAAGAAGTCTTGAAGAAAGTGGATCAAGATTTAAATATATGCACAACTCCAGAGGTACTCATCAACATTAAGACCTTGGAAGAGAATAATGAGGTCCAGAAGGCCATGAAAGATGAGACCTTGGGCTGCGTAGAGAAGGTTGGCCATGGTTAAACAAAAGCGCGAGGCCCTAACAGCAGAACAAGAGCCACATAAGACTTGGGCTGGAAGAGCTTGGAAAGTTGATTGTGCATAAAGATGGACCTTTTGGAAGGAAGGATGACATCCATGTCCAGTGTTGTGTTGGTTCTACAGAATGAGAAAGGGAAATTACATAGGATGAGTTGGAGTCCATAGTTGTGGACATCCCAGAGAAAGTGGAACAAGCACTCACTGAATGGCAGGATTTGGAGGCTACAATAAAGGAAGAGTATCCAGAGCTGATACTACAAACTGATACTGAGGAGGTTGCTTGAATAACCTCATATAAATTCTTGATTTGTCAACATTCTTCATTCTTATTCTTTCATTCAAAATTTGGAGATGACCATTGTCGGGATGACAATGAGATTAGTGTGGGGTAATGTTGATCAAAGAATACTTGGCAAAAATCACACAAGGAGTCCAGCACGGGGTAGAAGGCCAGGATTGAAGGCACGGAAGGACAAGAAGGACCCGCGCATGGAAGGTAGGTTCAGATTTTAGGACTTAGCCAATTTTGGGCATGAGGATCTATTTTTGGAAGATGGTGTGTGGAACACATCAACGATGCAGAGAAGTGCACGCCAAGCATTGTCTATATCTAGAAGAGCAGTTCAAACGTCTATGCATGGAGGCAAGCTAAGAATGGAATGAACACTTTAGTTATCTGTAAGAGGGCTATAGATAGTGCACTTGCATGTGTGGCTATAATTATAAATGGCGTGTGGCTATTAATAGCATGCGACCTATTTCTGGAGTAGTTAAGCGGTGAAGGGCAAGTCCCCACCCTATATATATGATGATTAGGTGCATAGTAAAGAGAGATCTATATGTGTGTGTGGAAGAGATGGATAGATATGTATGTATGATTTTGAATACATGTATCAGATCCATATGCACTTAAGATGAATTGATAGTATTGTAAGGAGCTTCTATACTTATTAATAGATGGAGGATATTCACTAAATCTAAGTGTTATTCTGTGTAATTGAGTAGTGCATGTTAGTGTTTAATCATGATTATTGTTTAATCTTGTTCTTTCATAGGTCTATGGGTAGCATGTGTTGTAGAATGATGGATTAGTCATGAGTCTTTATGGTTCTTTCTTCATTATGGGTCATCATGTTACAATAACCCTAAAGAGGGACACAGTACCTTTGTGCGCTTTGGGTGAGTGCTTTTTATCCCTTGCGTGATTAGCACTCCAAGTCTAATTTTAGTTTGTCCTCGGAAAATGGCTAAGTCCTTAACCTTTCTATCTATGCACGCGTCACCCTATCTTTTCCATGCACCTAACCCTTCACACGATACTTCATTTTCATGCGCGCACGTTCCTACACATAGACTTTACTCTTGATCCTTAACATTTTCCTTATCAACACTTTGGACTAACTGTTAGACACTTTCCTAGGGTTTTTGTTTCAATTGGGCTTTTTCTTATAGGTAATATTGCGAGGCAGCCATTAAAATTCATACCTAATGATATGGTCTGAATCTTGGTGCGAAAATCACGAACTCGAAAGAACCGAGTTTCCCAAATCTAGATATCTATATGGTTTTCTTGAGGTCTTTAGCCAAATCAATTTCAATGCAAACACATTTTTTTGGATGAGTTGTGTAGAATTTGGTATGATTTAGGAAGATGAAATTCCCTAGGGATTTATGAGTTGTTCAAAAAATACCCAAAGGGGGAGAGGAAGACTAGGGAACTCAACCCGGACTAATATTTTAAGTTTAGCTTATTCAAAACTTGGAAATATCTAGTCTAGTTGGAGAAAACTACCAATGTGTTGTGAATAAACCATGGGCCATGATTGATAATGGATTTACAATGTTCAACATTGTTGAAACAAAAAAGGAAAAAACACTTGGTTAAATTTTGAACCCCATTAAGCTTGTCTCCATGAAACTACCTGCTTACGAACTCATTGTTTAAGTAGGTTCTCAGGGGATTTGACAAACAAATAACTAATAAGGGTAAAAGATTCAATCCAATGACATGCTTTATCAAATTCTGGTAAATCAAGAATAACATAAGGAAAAGGGGTTTTTGGGCCGGATCCATACCTCATGGAAGACCTTAGAAATAAACATCCTTGCCTTCTTCGGTGCCCTTTTTGTCTAGAGCCCTATCAAAAAACTTGCATCGAATGATGCAAGAGCTGAAAGATGGCTATTAATATAGGATTTTATGCCACCTAAAGGGTAAAAATGAGGACTATTTCACTGTACGTAATAAATGCAGAGAGATCAAAATCCTAGTTATATTGTTAATCGATCGATCAGCAAGTGTGATAACACGATTGTATGCATCTTATAATGTTAAAGCAGGTGTAGAGCAATAGCTAAACCCTAATTCACAATTTGTCTCCAATTATAATAATGTTGTCTTTAAAAGCTGGAAGAGCTAAAATTTGAAAACATGAAATGACTACAACTGATTTCCATTAGTGCTCTCATATATGGAGTGGATGAGTGCTATAAAAATTCCAAAAAATAGAGACTATTATAAATTGGATGCATAAGGATATCTAGGAATTTCTTTGACAAATTGGTAGGGATCAGATTGAAAAATACTACAATTGGCTGAGATTAGATTTGGATATCCAAGAAAACTACAAATTCAAGAGGTAAGATTCATTTACATTATGCATATGTAAATAATGTTTGAATATGTACATAATGTTTTATTATACATTGAATATTTGAATTTACATTGAGTACACGTTACCATAACAACTAAGGAATGTCTAAATATGAAAATAATGTCTCAATATGTACATAATGCCTAAATATACATTGAATCTCTAAATCTACATTGAGTATAAATTATTGTAATTTCCAAAGAATATTTGAATATACATAAGTGTTGTGTTTTTTTAGGCAGTTAATATCTAAATATACACAGTTAAATTTATATTAACTGGTTGAATATACATTGGAATTACTAAACATACTTTAAATATACATTGGATTACTACATTGAATATACATTGGAATTACTAAACATATATTGAATATATGATTGTAAGTTTTCCATTTTGCTCTTTGCATTCAAACTTTGAATATGCACTAAAATTACAAAAATACCTTTACTATGTTAACTTGAATACACCCCACCCTAACAATAATATTTTGTCTTGAATGCAAAGTACTCAACAATTTTTTCCTCTCCCAAATACACTAAAATGACTAAAATATACATTGAATATACTTACTATATACTTAATTACAAGGTGGCTAAATACGGTAAAAATCCTTTTAGGAGCCAAGGTTTCATGCAATGAGCAAATTCGCAAACAATACTAGGATTACAAAAGTATTTTTAGTATATGTTGAGTTGTTTCAATGCATACTTTTATTTATTCTTCCATTTGCCAAAAACTCAACCGACATGATGTATTGATGTATAAAATAGGGTAGTTTCATACATGCACGAGGAACTATTGTTTATAAAATGTATGGCCTTTGATATATGAATATACAACAATATTATTAAACATACTTTAAATCTTTGTTACCATAACATCTTAGAAATGTATAAATATACATGGCTAATATTGTATTAACTGGTTCAAGATACGGTTGAATGATTTGGACATACATTGAATATATTTCACTAATTTTTTCATTTTGTACTATGTAGTCAAGGATTGAATATACTGATCTAAATATATTGTTATCTGTTTTGAATCATCAAGTTGGTCATTAAGTGAACTCATATTTCAATAAATGGTTTTCATATTTTTTTACTGATTTCATACAATGAGTACATATGTAGGAGATATGAGGATTACAACAATGCTTTTAATGTATATTGAGTTGTTTCAATGTATATCTACTTAGTTAGTATCAAACTATACATGGTTAATATTATATTAATTGGTTTTATATACATGATAATTATTGAATATATGGTTTAATGAAATTAAATCCAAGATAAGGACATTGCTAATTAGATATATAAAATAATAAATAAGAAAGATCAAGCATGAAAATACAAGAAAGAGTGATAGATAAGGTTTCAAGAATAACTCGACTTGCCACCGTAGGTTTGGACTGATTTTGGGCTAGTGAATGATTTGAACAAGCATATTTTGGGTTATGTAAGCTTTCATTCTAAAACTAGCATGTGACGATCTCGAGGGATAGGAGTACAGGTGGGACAAGGCTTCACGGCACTAGCATCCGATCTAGGTGCTTTGGTGTCTGCGAGAAATACTTAGGATCTTATTCTTTATGTGTCGCTTAGTGTTTCTCCTTGTTTGTTGCAGGTCACATCATATTCTTTGTGTCTTACATGTACATGCAAAAGAAATCCTAGCTACTTACACAATATTTGAGCGTACATTGGATGAATAAAATATGCATATACTTGAGTCGGACTGACCTCGGCAGTCACCCCAATGTGATTGTCACTGAGCGCTACACTACATTTCAGACTCAATGTAGTTCTAGCATGTTTTTGATTGAAATAGTGTCCCTTGAGCTAGGATGCCCTGGTTCAATCCGCATAGAGAATAATAGGCTACAACTACTTTATCCCAATGCAAATGTGTGGTATGGAATTCAGAATAAACCCTCTTATATAATGAAGTATGTAGTGCCAAAATGTAGTCCTTGGTGTAGTAGATAGAAAATATTAGCTCCTTATAATAGTATGTGCCTCTTGAATGTTTGCCCCCTAATGAGGTTAAATAAGACATGTATATATATGATTCCTTTGCTTAAGTTTCATCATTAACAAGTGAAAATTTGACTAAGAGTGATAAAAAAAGATAAGAAAGGAGTAACATCTAAAAATTACTAAAGAGAGAGTGTACAAGACCACCCAAGGGGACAATAACACTGTGTGCTCTGTCCCTAATGGGTGGTCATGTACAAGATACTCAAAAAGTAAATAATGAAATCAGAGCTGAGAAAGATGTCGGCTAGTATGTAAAATTGCAAGTTGCAAGTCAGAAACAATAAGTAATAAGGATGAAAGATATGTCAAAGCAAAGTAAAAGGGTTGTTAATGACTAGTTCTCTCGCTTAGGAATCATGCATATAAATGAAGTATTTAGAGGCTAGATGTACATAGTAAGTGCATGATTTAGTGACTACAATATATTGCATTGATCTAATCATTTTCTACTTTGCATTCAAATTATAAATATGTACTAAAATCATTTAATATACATTGAATTTGTTAACTACATGATGACCCACCCAAACACATAAATGATTAATGAAAGCCTGAATATACATTGAATCATTAACTAAATTCACCCCATCTTAGCAAAAAAATTGTTCATCGACCGCATGTTCATCTGATGCATTCATTGACTAAATTATAACTATATATTCAATAATTTCTATTTTTAAGGCTATTCAGTTATTTAATTCACCACAAACTCTATTAGTGCATTGTATTCAACATTATATTTAAAATTACATAATTAGTAATTTCAAAGTATGTTCATATTCAATGTTTACTTAGACACAAAATCAACTTATACAATGTATTAAATGTCCAGTTACTTCTATATATTCAATGTATATTAAGTAATTTTAGTGCATATCCAATATTTGAATGTAATATGAGTTTTTTGAGAAATGGACATTAAATACCCTATGCTCAAATTCAATGACACTTTGTTAATTTCAAATGACGAACGGATGGCTAAACCATCCTATCTAAAAATATATTGTTGAGTTGTGGAGCTCAATTACTTCGGATTAGCATGCAATATGAAACTTGCTAGAAAACATAGTAATGACATTGGTTATGGAGGGACCAACATCGGTCACCTATGACCGGCATCGGTCAGGCAAGGAGGAACCGACATCGGTTAGGGCTAACCGCGTCCAATTACCTGTGTGTGGGTGTTTTAATTAACTCACGGGAATTAGATCTATTTTTAGTATTAAAGCAGATCTATTGATTGTAATTGCATGGCTAAGTGCCCTAAGTTTGTATACACCTATATAAGCATGAAAGCTAGGGTTTAGAAGTAAGAATTAAGAAGAACTTGCAAAAGTTGATGATTATTGTGAGAATAATTATGAGAGAGAGAATTCTTGGAGAAGAAGCAAAAGCTTGGGTGAAAGACAATATTGTACATCTGAGAGGTGTGGAAGATTGTAAATATTCAATTGTATATCTTGTCAAAGCTTTGGATAATAGATTGGCTTGTTTCTTGGTGGACGTAGCCCACACTGGGTGAACCACGTTAAATATGGTGTTGATTTATATCTCTTGTTTTGTATATTTATTCTGGTAGAATATCCGCTTTTATTTGCATGTATGTTTAGATCTGATATATTATCTGTAAACCTTGTGCTAACCCCAACATATACATGGTTCAACGTGGTGCACAAAAAATTAAGAGTATGTAGTCAAACCTAAATGCATTCAAGCATCATTCATTTCATCCCTATCACTTTGTTTGTCTACTCCTTGACGCTTAGTTGCACACCATTACTCTATTCAATATTGCCATTAATTAAATTTGATTATCCATGTATCACATATTGTATCACATTTTCTTAATAGCACCATGTAGATGTCATTTCATTATATTAGTACTCATGTTTATTTGATAAATAAATTATATACAATCATGGTGTTCAAGAGGAGAAGAAGAAGGAAGTCACAAATGGACCCTAAAAAAAGGGATGTGAAACTTGATTATATACGACACTAAGGAAGAGATTGTTGAAGTAACTCAAAAAAACAAATTCAAACTAATCCACATGAAGAACCAAAGCAAAAACCAAAACCAAAAATTGAGGTGAATATTCATGTCAATAGAAAACATGTAACTACATCAAACAAGTATTTTTAGAAGCAGTGGACACTTGAAAACATGAAAGGAGAAACCAAAGATGTTGAGGACAATGGAATTCCCATTAGTGTTATTGAAGAAAAGTGGGGTGTCTCAACAGGTTCATTATCTAACTAGATGAATAGTATCGTAACCACGAAGGGCAAAGGACCCTAACCATATTAACAAATCAAGAAGATGCTTAAATCATACAATATTGTAAAGATGTGGTTTATATGGATCATGGGTTGCTTGCAATCAATTCATTAAAGGCTCGCATGGAACACATGTGAAAGTATGTTTACTCCATTAAAAGATGGATTTATTGGAAAATCTTGGTGGACAAGGTTCCAAAAGAGACATTGAGATGTGTCTTTAAGGATCGAGGAAGGCCTAGATAGAGATAGATTAGTCATGCTTAGGCTTGACATAGTTTTCACATTTTATGACAACCTAGACACAATGTATGGAACAAAACAATATGGAACTCTAAGGGAATGGAAATTTAATTAAATTGGTGTACAAGATGGTAAGAATTTTGGGATGAGGGTGATTGCATAGATTGAAAACATGAATGTACCCCACATACTACCAAAGAGTAGAGAGTGGATCACAATACTTTGTTATGTTAATGCAACAAGGCTAAATATACTTGTGCTTATATCTATTTAAAGCATAAAGTAAACTAACAAACTATATTACAAATTATGAGTCTGGTGCATGCATGACATCCCAACCACATGTGTAGATGAAAAAGGAATTATTTATTAATTGGTTACACCAAGTTACTAGATTAGTTCCATGTGGTGTTTCACCATCAAATAGGCATCTACTCATATTTAATGGGCATGACAACCATGTGGTGTATGACATAATCCAAGACGCAAAAGCATTGAGCATATATCTAATCACTTTACCTACATAGAATAGCCATAAATTGCAACAATTCTATGTTAGCATGTTTTTTTCCATTTGAGACATCAAATATGAGAGATCCAAATGGATGGCCAAACAATAAAAAGTAGACTTGAGGAGATCGGGGTTGGCGTCAAATTTTAAAAGGGATTTAACTCCATCTAATATTAAATTTAGATTTAAGAGGACATGAATGTGACTTCTTAATTGTGATGCGCTTGTGAATAGTTGTTATGTCCTTAACATTATATATTCATATGATTTCTAAGGTTATGTAGTGGAGTGCATAACCTTAACCTTTCATTTATTAGTTCTTAATAAATAAGTTAGGCCAACCTAATTAGGATGAAAGGGTGCGACCTAATTAGGATGAATGGGTGTGACCCCTCATATTTATGTATATAAATATGGGTGGGTGTGATTCTCCCAAAGGCATCACATAACATATCATTAAGTCTATTTAATCATTTATTCTAATTTCTGGAGGTATCCCCCTCGAAGTGGACTATATTCAAGTAATTTGATAAAGAAATATCTTAACAAGTGGTATCGAGCATCGATTTTGGAAACATTTGTTTTCCCACCGTAGCTCCTAAAAATTTGTAATTTTTTAGAGATTTTTTCAGGGTTGTTGTTATACGTAATAAAAAGTCTTCACTCCAAATTTCAGCCTCTTTTGATCTGATTTGTTTAAGTTATTGTGATTTCATTATTTTTGACAAATCCACTATATAGGCTAATTTTTTTGGAATTTTCCTATGTTATTTACATTTTAAAAACCTCATAAAATTTGAGGTAGGGTCCATTCATTGTATTTTCTGATTTAAGACACTCTTTATTTAGAAATTCTCGGGTCAAAGTTGGTCAAAGTTGGTCAAAGTTAGTCAACGTGGGAACATCAGATTCATATATAACACATATTTTGACAGTTTATGGTTACTCACTCATGATACTTAATGGGTGTCATCATTCCCTTCATTTAATCAACTTCTTGTTGATGTCATATCAAACCAGGGGTGTGTCTAAAGCTATATGCAACAAGAGTAATTTAACCGATCTAGTAGTTGACTGTATTTTTTTGTATTTTCTGGGGGATCTCTTTAATGTCTTAAGGACTTCTTGGTAAAACCTTATTTAAATCAAACTATGAAAACTTGTTGAAAGTAAACACACTGAAAGATTTGCTTTGAAAGGAAACACACCATGCAGAATGGAAACACACTTGCTGTTGGAAAATAAACACACTTGCTTCTGAAAGTAAACACACTTGCTTTTGGAAATAAACACACTCAATTTAGAATGCTTGAAAAAATTACAAGAAATATAAGAATCTATCTAAACACCTGCAGGAACAAGTATACAATAGAGTTTAACTGAAGGATTAAAACAATACAGAATTAACATATCTAAGTTATTTGAAGAAATATAAATACCAAATAAATGAATATCCTGGTCCTTGGGGAGTGGGCCCTTGCTCCTCCTTGAATCAGGATTTAACAACTCAGAATTCTCTCAAATAGGAATGGCTATTTTATTGATAAAACATTCGAATTACAAACGTATTGGATCTGAGTACTTAGTCTATTTCTCTTCTCTATTTTATTTCTATATATATATATATATATATATATATATATATATATATATATATCTATCTGCAGTCTATTTTTATATACATTTTACAATCACATCTGTCTCAATGATTCTGATGAAATCGAATCATGCCTAGAATAGATGTTGAGCAGATTACAGTTGATCAGATAGTTGTAGGATAAATCTCCCTAGATCTGTGTTCAGAAATCTTCTCATCCTTCCTGATTGAAAGGGTCATAGATGCAAAATATTCGGATGTGGTTTAAAATAGATAACTCCTATTGGTTCCAGAACTTTGGAGAAGTTCCAAAATCATAGGAAATTGTTAAGGATCAACACTGTGAGGAGTTTCGGAGCTATTCCTAGGAGTTTCGGAACTAAGTCCAAAATTTCGGAACTAAATACTGGAGTTCCTGTAACTAAGTCCGAAAGTTCCAGAACTAAATGATGACTGTGTGATGGAGTTCCGAACTAGCTTGGAAGTTCCAAAACTAAGTTGTGTAGGAACAGATGTTGTTGAAAACAAACTGAATGCTTCTTGCTTCATTTCCTCAACTGATTTAGACCTACTTTATTACAAAACTGAATTCAAACACACACTTGTTAGGAATTCTAGAGCTTTTAACATTAGAATCACAATCAATCAAAAGATAGACAATTACATCCTAACTCATATTAGATCAACTAAAAGTCACACAATGCAATCAAACTTAATCAAAAGGAGAGTAAGATGAGATCATATATTATACATTAATCAGACATATTCTGGCCTCATCATTTCCCCCAAACTTACTTGTTTGTAAGTCCCTTTACAAACTTCACTCTTCAAAAGTGGGGTTATAAGTTCTGCATTCCATTTGATTGCTTAGATCAAATGGCTGAAACTAGATTTTCCAATGTTTAAACTTGGATGTACTTGTACCCGCTCCTTCTTCTATTTTCCTCTCCCACTATTCAAATTCAGTAGGGTCTTGAGGTTCTCTGTTCTTGCCAAGGAGACATGGGGGTGAGAAGTAGAGGGGGCCTTGTTCGCATTCCCATCCATATTTTCCCATAGGTTTCATTGACTTGGGGAATTATTGTGCATAATGATTTTGCCCTTTCTAAACTCCAAATCAGATTTGTTGGGAAATTACTTCCCTTCTTCTCAAGGAAATAGTAAGGAGTTCCCACCTCTTTGAGCATCCTTCATAAATATCTTCAAAATTTTCCTCCTCATAGGAGGTGAAGGCATCCATACTCTTTTGCAGAATGACAAGATAGTGTGTATTGAATCTCTCATCAAAGGCATGAGTTCTAAAATGTGAGAGGAAGGCAGAGGGTTTACCATAATGAGCTCTCATACAGAGACCTGTTGAGTGACTTTCAATAAAAATTCAGATTCCCTTTCCTTCCATGCAATTTGGTTTTACAAAACAGAGACAAATGCATTGAGTTGGCTCTCCCCTACATACAAGTTGATCATAAATCCTGTGTTTTTCTCTAGCATAAAATTGTAAAGATAAAATTCACACGAAGATTTTTCTACTTAGGGCTAGAGAGAGAGTAAGCTACCATGAATTCAGATTCATCTTTGAGTTCATGTGGAAGCCCACATGTAATCCTTGACAGCTGTCAACGAATGAATTGCTCTTCTAAAAACACACTATATGCAGGAGAGGGCCTCCTATAGGCAAGTAATTTCTCACTCATAATACAGACCATATGAATTTTGGCAAGACATTTATATTTATTTCCTTCCTCCTTATAAAAATTTTCTTCCCATTCCTTTCTTGCCTTCATCTCTTCCTCCATCTTGGTCTTTAATTCTTCATTCAATGTTTTGGCTTCTCTGAGCTCCCTGCAAGTATCATTCCATAGTTGTTGGAGAGGCAAATAGGTCAACTCAGTCTATGTAGAGGCTGTGGACACAACACTCTATTTTCTAGAAGCCTGAAATTCTTCCTCTTTTTCTATCAATTGTTCCTTGGTTGCTGATAATTCCTCAGTCTTGGCTGCAAGCTGAGTTGTTAGCTCTCAATGAGCATCTCCCTTTGTTCCAACTTGAGCTTGAGGAAATCCAATTCCTCATCTTTTTCTCTAATAATGAGCTCTGCTCTAGACAAGAACAGAGCTTGTTTAACTTGATGTCTTTCTTCTTCCTCTGAAATTATTTGAGGAGTTGGGCATTCTTCCTCTATCAAAGGAAATTTTCCTTTTCTTATCCTGGATGCCAACTCTTCTTCTTCATGTGGCAATGTTGATGGTTCAGCCAATTCCTAAAAATATTGCTCTTCAAATCTCTCTTCTCCTCTATCCATTTCAGCTTGACTTGGCTCAGGAGGAGTCATGGCCATGCTGCCCAAAATGTCAGCAACTTCTTCTTCCATCCTTTCCTGCTCACTCCTTTCTTCTGGGGTTTCCCTTGACCTCTTATGAATTTTTCTTATCTGGGGAAGTTCAACATGCCCAATAGTGAATTTCCTTCTAGAGCTTCTTCTTACTATTCTTTCTTGCTCTTGTGTGGGTGAGCTATCACCGTCAGAAATAGATATTGGCTCCCTTAAAGCTGCTTTGTAGAAGAAGGAATTTCCTTCATAGGTATAGAAGGCTCTGTTGTTTTTATCTTTCTCACCAACCTTCTTCTTTTTGGTATGTTTTCTCTTTCCATTTCCCTTTGTCCTTCTACAGGGGCATCAATTTCTAGATTAGCTAAAGGAGAGAATGGGGCTGGAATTGTTCTTATGATAATATTAGGGTTTTTCTTGAACTTTCCAAGAAACTTGTCCCAAATTTCTTCTCCATTCTTCTTTGACAGGAAATGGTGCTGGCATATCAAATGAATTAGACCATGATGCCTAATTATCCCAACACCCTAGGAATACCTCTAAGCCATGGTTTGAATGGAATAAAAAAGAAACCCTAGGAGGTTTATTATGTATTTAGGTTTGGTGGCTCCATACTTCAGATATATGAGCATTTTTAAGACTTCTTTTCCCACAGACCCAAACTGACCATCACAGGTTAAATATTTTACTATCCAAAATGCTACCCTGTCAAAGGGTTTGGGCAAACTGGCCCTTCTGACCCCTTTTATGATTTTCTTTGTATTATAGATGTACTGGGGTTCAGTTTCTTCTTCTTGCAGTAAGACTTCAACCAGTTCTTTCAAAGTCCCCTTGGCAGGTTGTGGGACATGCACAATTGGCACTCCAGACACATTACTTACAATATTTACAGAAAAAGGAATAAAGACATTTCTCACCTTTGTTCTGGATTGTTCTAGGTTTATGACAAATTCTCTTACCAATTCATCATTATGCCTTGAAAATTTCTTTAGGAATTCAAGCCATCCTGCATGCTCAAAGATGGATGCCACTTCTTCATTTGCGAGCAGCTGGGAATCATCCTCTGGTTCATATTTCTTCTTAATCCCCATATCGTCTTGAGTCTGTCTCTTTTGATTTTGTGTGAATTGGTTACAGGCCCTTTTTCTTAGCTACGAAACTAATGACTTGGCTACGGAACCTCTGTTTTTAGCTGCGAACCTCAATTCTTAGTTGCGGAACTTCTGAATTCTCTGTTCTTTGCTACAGAATACAAATTCAATTCACTGCTCCTTCCTCAAAATATCTCTGCAACTTATTTCTCTTGATTTTTGCAATAATAATTACTAATGATAACCATGCCACCACTTATTCCATCCAAATCAATTTCATGATTACACACTTATAATCATAATGTATAAATAGATGACTCATCATATCTATTTCTAAATTAAGTTACATCACACGTGTAAACATTTAATCAACCCTAAATGAGTTAAAAGACATAATTACCATCCTTGATGATGTAATCCTTTTGCTATGATGACTCATCATTCCTACAAGTGGAACAAAACATGATTAGATAAGACAACTAGAATTTAAAAGAATTCCTTTATTTGAACTAGCCAAAAAGAGGTCAACCGCCATTTGTTGGTTTTCAATTGACCTTTGAGAGAATTTTTTTATATTTATATTTTTATTTTTTTTTTTTGGAAGAAAACGCCATTTGTTGGTTTTCATCTTCTTCCATTTATTTCGGATCTATCATCTGTTATTTGATCATTTTGGAAGAACTGAGTTCTTTCATATGATCAAATTCTTTATCTGCTTCAATCTTCCTCGAAAATTCATCCTTAGTGGGAGGATTCCTAAAGAGTTTCAGCCTATGTCCATTGACCAAGAGTGTTCTATTGTTGTCATCAATGGGAAGTAACTGAATAGAACCATTGTCAAATATTTGTTCAATTTGATAGGGTCCCAACCATCTAGTTCTCAATTTGCCCTTGAATTGTTGGTACTTAGAATCAAACAAAAATGCCCAATCTCCTAATTTGAATTGTCTTTTCTTGATATGTATGTCATGTCATTACTTCCTTTGCTCTTGAATCATCTTTGTCTGCTGAAGTGCTTCCAACCTTAATTCATCCAACTCATTGAGTTGAAGGATTCTTTCTTTTTGAGTTGCATTCAACTCAATTCCCACCTTCACTATTGTCCTCAATGTCTGAAGTTCAAATTCTATAGGCAACAAGGGTTTTTTCCATAGACTAATTCATATGGTGAAAATCTGTTGTAATATTCCAAGTTGTATTATAAGCCCAGACAACTTCAGGTAGTCTCTTTACCCAATCTTTTCTCTCGGCTTCAACCGTTTTGGTAAGCATGTTCTCCAATTATCTGTTTTTCACTTCAGCTTGTCCATTTGACTATGGATGGTAAGGATATGACTTCCTATGATTGATTTGGTAATACCTTGTGAAAGCTTGGATCATATTAGACATGAATTGTGGTCCCTGATCTGAAACTATGCTCCTTGGTGCTCCAAAATTTATCATAATTATGTTCCAAAGGAAATCAACAACTACTTCCTCAGTGGCATTTGTCAATTCTGCCGCACTTCGCCCATTTTGTCACATAGTCAGTACATACAAGAATATATTCCTTCCTTGTGAAGGAGGATTAAAGGGACCAACAAAATCCAATCCCCATCTCTCAAATGGTTCAACCACAACTTGAGGTTGAAGAGGCATTTCATTGGTGAAAGTTGGTTGTCCCATCCTTTGACAAGGATCACACCTCTTGATATATATTTTCACATCCTTGTACAAAGATGGCCAATAATAACCAGTGCCAAGTATCTTATGAGTTGTTCTTTTTACTGAATAGTGTCCTCCACTTGGTTCATCATGACATGCTCTAAGGATGTCAAAGATTTCATCCTCTCTTACACACTGCAAGACAAAATCAGGACCACACTTAAATAGCATTCCATTTAACCATTTGAATTGTGCACTAGTTTTAATTAACTTCTTTATTTGTTTCTTAGTGAAAGGAGGAAACTTCCTTGTTGCAAGATAATTTGCCATATCAGCAAACCATGGTGTACTTGCTGAGATTGCAAAATAGATTGTTCATCTAGAAAGTTATCCTTGACTGGATCTTGCTCCCCTGTGGTGGTTAGTCTTGACAAAAAATCAGCTACCACATTAGATTTACCTAGATTGTCCACAATGGTAATATCAAATTCTTGCAAAAGTAATAACCATCTAATGACTCTTCCTCCAACCACTGGTTTGTTCATTAAATACTTAATTGTTGAATGATTTGTGTGTACAAATATCTTGTACCCTGTAATGTAATGTCTGAATTTATTGATTGCATAAATCACAGTAAGAAATTCCTTTTCAGTGGTGGTGTAATTCTTTTCAGTGGGAGTAAGATTCTTGCTAAGATAGTAAATGGCATACATCTTTCCTTCCTCATCTTTCTGTCCCAATACTGCACCAATGGAATAATTTGAGGCATCTGTTTGGATATGAAATGGATTTTCCCAATTAGGACCTCTCAATATTGGGGCACTGATTAATTTGTCTTTAATTTCTTCAAAAGCATGCTGACACTTTTCATCCCAAAGAAATTCACAGTCCTTGGTTAGCAAATTAAACATGGGGGCAAAGAATTTTACTGAAATCTTTTATAAAGCACCTATAGTACCCAACATGCCCTAGAAATGATTTGATATCTGATGGGGGTCTAAGGAATAGGTAAATCTGAAATGATCCTAATTTTGTTTTGATCCACCTAAATTCCTTTTTTTTAATATGGTGTCCTAATACAATTCCCTCATCCACCATCATCAAACATTTTTCATCACTAAGAGACATGTTGTGTTGTTCACATCTTGTTAACACTCTGTCCATATTTCTCAAAGCATCTTCAAATGTATCTCCATGTATAGTGAAGTCATCCATATATACTTCAACATAATCATTTGTTAGATCAGAAAAGATTACAAGTACAGCTCTCTGGAAAGTTGTAGGAGCATTGCATAAACCGAATGGTAATACCCTATAGGCAAAGGTTCCCCATGGACATGTAATTGTAGTTTTGTAATGATCTTCAGCAGCAACTCTGATATGATTATACCCACTAAAGCCATCCAAGAAAGAAAATTATTGTTTACATGAAAGGTTATCTAGTATTTGATCTATGAATGGTAAGGGAAAATAATCTCTCATTATGGCTTTGTTTAGTTCCCTATAGTCAACACATATTCTCCATTTTCTGTTCTTTTTGGGAAAAATTACAAGAGGAGACACCCACCGGCTATCTCGAGATAGGGTAGATGAAACCTACTTGTAAAAGTTTTTCAATTTCTTGTTTGATTATATCCCTTAAAGTCAAGTTAATCCTTCTTTGAGGCTGCCTAACTGGTTTATTGTTTTCGTATAGATGTGATGAGTGTGGATACTTGGATGAATCCCCTTCATATCTTTGTAATCCCAAGAAAAAGCTTTAGTATGATTTTTAGAACATCAAACAATTTAGCTTCTTCATCCTCCTTCAACCAACTATTAATGTTTAAAGTTTTACCTGGTTGAATTTCAACATGCTTGGTTCCAATATGTGATGAACTAATTTGTGGAAAGGGTTTCATTAAAGTATTTAATGGACATGCATGTGGTAACAACATATGGTATGTAAAGCAACATCTCCAAAAGTTCCTTGAGATAGAATACTGGAAAAAGGACAGTAATGAGAATTATGATACTTATCTCTTTGCAGGCCAAATTCCTCGTCACTGCTACTTTCCATAAATTATTCACCACTTCCTAATGTACTTGAAACTAAAGCTACTGATTCATCCTCTCCCCACAAGAAATCTCGTTCCTCTGGAGTGAAATCATTTTCAATCAAAGAGAATTGTTATTGTCGTGGTTCCTGAACTATAGCCGCGGGTTCCAAACTAAGTTCATGGGTTCCAAAACTATTTCTAATTACTCGAGGACAACAGGTTCTCATCTAATGGTGGATTAATCATCTCTTCTACTTCTCTTACATGATCCTGTAATGTGATCATAGCCAAAGAAGACAAATTTTACTTATTAGTTTCAGGAGAATCAACCCACAATTGTTCATGATTGTCAGTAAAAGGTTGTGCAGTAGGATATAAGGAAATTTGTTTAGAGTTCTTACCATTTGAGATTGTCATATCACCTGACCTACAATCTATCAAAGCAACAACTGTAGCTAACCATGGTCTACCCAAAATAATGGGATAACCCAATGTTTTACCTTTTGGTTGTAGTATAAGGAAGTCAACTGGATATTCCCATGACTCCACCATAACTGACATGTCTTCAATAATTCCTTCGATTTTGCTACAGACTGATCTACCATCTGCAATATGGTATTAGTAGGTTGTATACCCGTTAATGGTAATGTTTTCAGAGTATCCATTGTCATTACATTGATAACAGCTCCCAAATCTATCAAAACATTATGTACATCCTTATTTCCTATAGAGACAGAAATAACATGACTTCTAGGATCTCCGTATTTGGGAAGTAAAAGTTTTCCTGCCAATAAATCAATAAGTTTCTCATCTAATTTGATAGTCTTGGGGTATTGTTTCTTCCTTCCAGGTTTTTTCATATGTAGTGCCCGTTCAAACAACCACTTGAGACCCAAGAAACAACCTAGGGTTAGCTAGAAAATTATAGGTAACTTTTTTTTTTTTTTTTTATTATAAGTAAACACAACCAAGTTGCATACAACGCTTTTCCACCGATAGGTTCCAGAACAAACACATTTACCAAAACACAAGTTTCCTTTATTAACTAATATCAAGCTCACAAGGTTAAAATTTTAGGGTTAGATGTTCTAGTTGGTTTCAAGGAGAAATCTACCCCTATACCGACTCTCTACCAAGATCGAGTTTCAATAGGATTTTTCTCATACTTACTTCCAAAATTTCCTAAACCATCCAAAATTTCCTAAACCATCCCATCCTGGATAGTTTTGGGAAATTTTCTCACCTTTCGATGATATAAATAAGTCCTCCTAACTCCCTCGGGAACTCAAGCTATGGTCCAAAAAGACTCAAAGAGTTTTGGGATCAAATTTTTTTTGAAAGCTCTGAGTATCTTAATGAAATAATAGTCCCAGGAACCCACCTTCGGTTATTATCAAGATGCAATAATTAAAAATAATTCCTAAATTGCATATGAAGAGATCACCTAGCATCGAAAGGCACCCAGTTGATCTCAACTCAGTGGAGAGTTCAGGGTCGAGTTGATAAAGAACCCGGTGTCAAATTGATAATCATCTCAAAAATCATCTCAGTGGAGACTCTCAGTTGTAAGAGCTCAACAAGGTCTTGTTAATGCAAAATATAGCTCGTTGAAAATTGACGAATGAAGGGAACTCTATAAGGATCTCGGTAGAGATCGATGCATGCGGAAGTGAAGGCCAAGTCAGGGAGAGTCAAAGTTTGAGCTATCAATAAAGTCTCAATGAATTGGAAAGGTTCAAGCCACAGGCGGAAGCGAAGGCAGAGATAAGGAGTTCGACTCATCTTCGTGACTCGTTCATTTTGGAGATCATGTGGTGAGCTTCTTTTAGGACACATTCTGCAGAGCTAGGGTGATTCAAACGCAAGCCAAGGCATCAAGAGTGCCATAAAATGAATGGAGATCGTTGCGTAAATAGAGATACGTGATGGAGCCCTATCAATGGGACTCATCGAGCATGATGGATAATTCAAGGCAACTCGTTTCATGTGGATGCATTAAAGATGGTTTCTAGGATACAATTCCAGGGCTCATTGATTAATGCAAAACTGGGAGGCCTACTCGAGATAATTTTTCAATGGTAAGCTCGCAGAGACAGCAAGAATGCCGGGCCAGGGTATTAGTGAATACAGTATATATATTTTCGCTGGCGTTGTTCAGACCTTCCTCGGCCGAGCATTTGGTGCACAGGCAGTTGACATGTTGCGGTATGGCAGAAGCCTTTTTTAGCACTTCCAGCAAGCAGGTCACCCAACTATGTTTTTATCTGTTCAACATCGAATGCATCCTCAAATTCGGGATTTTTCCTTCAAGATATTTTTATAAAAATCGATTAAGTGACAGTAAGGGTGTTACCGGGAGACTTGATTAAATTTATTTTACGATGCAACTCATGGAAACGGATCTCATAGAGGTGGAACTGTTTCATATCAGAATATTCATGGAGCATAATTTGCTTTGCAATTATATGAGCATCTTCAACGAGTCACTCAGAAAGTCGAGCATGTTTTTTGGGAGAAAGGAAATAGCTCAGCGTTGAAACATTTGAGCTCACTGAGAGATCAAGCTTATAGCTCAGACTGAAGTTCAGTTAAAATATTGATCCTAGTTAGACCCAAAGGAATTGATGGTCGAGTTTACTGATATCTTGAGTGAAATCACTTATGGCATAGCGGTTCTTAGAGACATGTTGTAGATATGATAAGATGACATGAGAAAATAGGATATGGCTGAACTCAGCCCGACAGATAAAATGATATTTTTATAGCCATGAGTTCGAGGGATCACTTAGATGGACTCTGTCCTGCAATATCCATGTTTGCAGAAGCTTGAAGCTCGAATGGGTCATGAAAATCCCACGAATGGGAAAAATTTCACTATCTTGCCAAGGTTGCGTGGCAAAGCTAAGGCCGGGGCCCGTGGATTGGTGTGGCCGAGCCATTACGGGGAGATTTGGAGCTATTATGCCAGGCGTGGAGATATTGGTTTGGCAAACCATGACCGAAATTCCACGCGGGGGAGATTTGGAGCAGCACCGCCAAGTGGAAATTTTAAGATGGAAAACCATGTTGTTCACTCCGCGTGGGGGAGAAATCCGGTTGAACTGCCAAGCATGGAGATTTGACGATGGCAATCCATCATGAGACTTCCGCATGGGCCATGTAAACAAAACCCCGCGCAGCTTGGAGTGGTCCGAGTCTTTGGGCGAGTCACACGGAAGGTAAGTCGGAGAACGTGGGAATGAGGCAGTTGAAGTGTTTAATCGGATTGGACGTGGTTGTCTAGCTTGGCCAAAGTCGAGTATGACACAGAGATGGGCGAAGGAGGCTCTACACATTCTGCTTACTTTACCACGCATAACATTCTGGTCGCGAGACAGAAACTCCCACACACAGCAGCAGGCGTGTTGCAATACAGTAGAAGCCTTCTTTTGAGCGCTTCCAATAGACATGGTTTTCCTCATGAGGCGTTCATCTTTTTCACGAAGCAACAGACAGATCTCCCACGTGTTTAAACAAGCGATTCACCTTTGCCAAATGATACTTCTCTGAGCATTCGGTGGTCGCAAGACAAGCTCCCACGCACAGCTGCAGGAAACAAATATTCACTGCTGTATACGATGGATTGGAGTCATGTCATTCAAGGCTTCATGAAATTTTCCCGAGTCAGGAGATGAAGGTTTATTACGGTGCAGAATGAAACGATTCATATTGCTCAGCATTTCTTTTCCTAGAAACGAATTAAATGTGAAGTTCAGCTCTGAAAATACCCGGTCGGCCGTTTTGCTGCATCCTTGTTACTTGTAAATGGTCTCTTTGAGAAACTCTGTGGGTAGTAGGCAATATTTATACCCTTCCATTATGTACGTCCAACCAGACAATAACAATATTCTTTTACCAGGTTCAGAGAAGCTCGTTTTTAATGGACGATTATACTGTAGTTTCAAGCCGATTTTATCTAGCTTATTTCTATTAGCTTTGATCCACGACTAAGGGAGAATTCATATGGTTGTTACCTGTACATTTTTCCAAGGTCCTCTTGGCTGCCCCAGTTGTTCAATGTATTTTTTGAAGGGCTCCTTTTATGTGTTGCAAATTGTAACATGAAGGATCTTTTTAGTTTCTGGAAAAATGAGTGTATTGTTTAGCTCACAGCTACTTATGCCATAATCCCAATAGTGGCATAATTGTTGATTGGAGCCGAGATTGCTGAGTGCACTGCCAAAATACCAAGGGGCTCTTTTGGCCAAAAAATCAGTCTTAAGGGTGTCTATCGACATGTTATGGGCATGAGCCTGGGTCATCATCATGGCAGCATTAGGTCTTTATTGGTAATGGCATTTTCTCATCGTTTGGAAGGTACAATTGTGCTTATTATGGCCAAGCTAAAACATTCTTAC
Organism: Taxus wallichiana var. yunnanensis; assembly: GCA_018340775.1. Taxonomy (NCBI): domain Eukaryota; kingdom Viridiplantae; phylum Streptophyta; class Pinopsida; order Cupressales; family Taxaceae; genus Taxus; species Taxus wallichiana. The sequence goes on from CM031235.1 coordinate 134,175,539, forward strand.
TGCAAGTGTTATATGATAAGGAAGAACCATGAGCATTGTGGTAAAACCATTCTTTTCAAAAATGTTGGGTTAAGCTCGACATTCAAGTGAGTTTGAGCCCAGGAAAGGTAAGATCGTTTGCTGGATGAAGAGCTCGGTGACTTCGCAGGGAGCTCATGGTGATGTTTCATGAAGTTTGAACGTGGAATGCATAAATGGCTTCGAGTTAACAGAGAAAAATGATAAGAATCAAGTTTGATAGCCCACCATTCGGAGGACTCAATGCAAAAGAGCCCGATTGCCAAGATGAGGAAAGAGTTGGTGTGGGGTTCAAAATCAATTACAACACCGAGTTAGAGGATTCGAAACTCACCGAGTTGAGATTTGTGTAGACTCCATCCACATGGACCCCCCTCCTCTTCAAGTCAAACGGGTCAACGGGGGGGTCCCAACATTATGTTAATTAAATTAATATTTTTATTTAAATATTTTAATAATAATATTTATTATTATTATTTAAATATTTTATTTAAATATTCTTTTAATTAATTGAGAAGACTAGGTCATCAGGCAATTAATGACCCATGATGGAACCTTCTCAGGTGGTTCAACTAACTGCAATAAATACATCATGGGCCTTCATTTTAGGAATGTAATTATGACCATTTCCTCTTCTTTCTCACATATTCTTCTATAAATGTAAGTTGGAAGCTCATTTCAAAGGGTTCCAATAGTTCAGACAAGTTGGACAGTTAGATATCTCAGGCGAGTGTATACTTTTCAAGAATCCTCTCTCTTCTGCAAGTTGTTCTTGTGTGTTGAGAGAACTTTCAAGCCTCCTCTTCAAGACTGTAATGGCAACTATTGCCTCTTCTGAATGTATGATGCATTGTGCATGTTATTGAAGCAATAAAAGTGTGTGTTTTGTGACTAATCTCGGTCCTTTCATCCTTTTATGCTTCTTTGTGCCTTTCTCATACTTGCAGGTACACTGTGCAAGTTTAAGTTTCTATTGCAGGTTCTTGGAGTTCTGTGCTTATCGAGTGGTGGAGTATTGCATGCAGTTGAGTTGTGGTGTCTGTTCACCCTTCTTGAGTTCATCCTTCTTCACTGGGAAACTGGTATATTTCTCGGTCTGATAAAGTTTAACAAAGGGAACGCGTGTCTCTTAGTTTGTGGTATCCTGTACCCTCTCTAAGTTGCAGTAGGTGAAGTTGACCTGTGGTGCACACACCCTCTTCAAATTAACCCTTCCTGAATCTGAAGACACCCTTTATTCGGTGCATCACCATCCCTAGTATAGTTTCATTTCTGTAAATCTCTTTCCCTAAAACCCCATGAAAATGTTAGCGTAGGACTAGATAATCATTTTTGTTACACTAGGAGTAGTACAACACTTAGTTTAGGAAGAGGAAGCCGGCCTTCTCCGGAGGTTCACCTCGAGCCCAAGTCCCACAGCTTGAGAGGTGATCCCATGTGTCCCAATCACACCGAACGTCCTATTCACATCCTGGCCATTCGGGGTGCAGTGATTTGGCGACAACAGATTTTTTCCGAGGTGCATTATCAAACAGTGGTGTGACATCACAGACATCACAGAAGTTAGAGTTCCATCTTTCAGAGGTGTCTCATTATCAAACAGGAAATCTTAAGCCACCGTGCGACCACACACAATAGTTTTTCAAACAGCCACCATGCACACACACAGACATCACAGAAGTTAGAGTTCCATGTCTCATTATCAAACAAGAAATCTTAAGCCACCGTGTGACCACACACAACAGTTTTTGGCACGCCCGGTGGGACAGAGTTGGTACTTCTCTTCTCACTTACACAAGTCAAAGTACCTGGCGACTCTATATCTCTGGATTCCAAATCTCAGTGCAGTAACTTATGCGAAGAATTCAGACAAGAGCTTCTTCAAAGAAAGGAAAGTATCAGCATATCGAACTTTCCTTGTCTCCTCCAAAGAGAAGAAGAAGAGGCATTTCCACATCCCCAGTTGCAGATTTACCTAGTAGGGGTCATTCAACTCCTCCTTACGGAAGATTTCCTCCACCCAGGAACAATCAACCTTTCGTTGCTATGGCGAGGAACCAAGTTTTTCCCCCTTTCAATGCAAGCAGTCCTCTCATGTTGGCTCAACGTGACCCGATACCTGTTGCGGCACTCAAAAGTTTACCCTTCTACACGGGGAAACTCACGTTACTCCAGTGGAGCATATCTTTGATGTAGCCAGCATCTGTGCAGTACATAATATCACCGAAGACAACGTTGCAGTTAGACTTCTTGCTACCTCTTTCAAGGGAAAAGCACTTCAATGGTTTCGCGGGTTAGGTGTTGGCACTATAACCACTTGGGACGAGTTGGGAGAAAAGCTATGTAAACAATTTGAAGACAAAAGTGATCACCTATCACTTTTGGAACAACTTACTACCATAAAGAGAGCTTCCCAAGAATACATGAGTGATTTCAACTTCCGATTCCACAGAACTTGGAATAGGATTCCGTGCTCGTAAAGCCTTCTGCGCATAATGCATTCTTGTACTATTTGTGAGCCTTGAATAGCGATGTAGCAGTTATGATCCAGTCCATGGGAGGGACTACACTTCCTGATGCTTACGAAGTTGCCATAAGTGCAGAGAATTCTTTGATTCAGGCTGGAAAGATAGCTCCACGACCACCAATGCCCTTTTCTCCAGATCTTACGAATCATCAGCCTATCATTGCTCTATTCAGTAGACTCCAAGTGCAACCATCTCAATCTTCCTCTGCCTCTTCAAATGACCTATTTGAAGTCAAGTCACTACTGCAAAATTTTGGAAATGAGCTCGTTGCACTCAAAAGGCAACAATTTCAATACAATCGTCCGTATCAGCCACAAAATCAGCAGTATCAGGCTAACCATCCTCCTTTTCAAGGAAACAATCAGCCTCAAAATCAAACTACAAGTCAAGTTGCAAATGTCAGGCCCTTGAACTTTCGAACCCTCTTGCAGCTAGCTCATCTAGAGCTATAGTACCTGTTCAAAATAATCTAGTTCAAGACTACGAATGGTGTTATCCTTGCTCTCAACCTCACAATCAAAATCTTTGTCCCAATGGGGTTCTTAGCCAGGCCCTTATGGTTCAAAGTGTATCTTCCCCTTCAGAGTTAACAAACAATTCATCTACGCAAGCGAGCGGATCAGATCAACCGCAGCACTCAAAGAATCCACTTTGCTTGCTAAACTGGCAAGAAGAAGATTTTTGCGGATTAAATATAGATTCTTCATCAGTGGCAGCAAACACTCGTTCCAAAAAGAGCAATGGAGCCTCAACCTCTCGAAGCTGATCTAGCATCCACTTCTCAACCTGGGTTTCAAATGGCAGTTGATAAAAATGCGGGAAAGAAATCACTAGAAACACCGGCTAGCCACACCGCAGGGAAAGATGGTTCTCCAGGCATCACGGTACCCAACAAACATTTTCCAAAGGAGGACCCCAATGCCCAAAAAAGTGTCATCAAAGTTGGAGCAATTCCCTTCAGCATAGTAGAACAAATGAAGAAAACCAATCTGAGCGTTACCATGTGGGACGCACTCTCGATCCCTTCCCAAAGAAACCATTGCGAGAAGCTCTGAACAGTTTTAGTACAACCAGCGGATCACCAAGCCATGGAGTGACAAATGCTACAAATTTGTGTCAACCGGAAGGGAAAATCATTCCTACGGCAAACAAACCACCGCCATTCTACATTTCCCTGATCATTGGTGACCACCTGGTACATAATTGCATGATCGATTCTGGTGCCAGTAGCTCTGTCATGCCGAAACAAATTACAGATGTACTAGGCATACAATATGCGCCAGTTGCAAGAGGGGTTGTTCAACTGGATGGCACAGCTATTAAGACTGTTGGGGTTATCAAAGGACTTCAACTTACCATTCATGCATGCCCAAGTTTGTCATTCACCCAAGACATATCGGTCATCGATCTCCCTCCTCTCTTTGCCATCTGCCTATCACGGGATTTCACTGCCAAGATGGGCGGTTACCTATCAGCCGATTGGTCGCATATGATTCTCAGGACTCGATACGGAACCAAAGTAACTATAAGGGCAGAACCAATCTGCCATAATCATGTAGAACCCTACACTGCTAGTCCCATAAATGGAAATTACACCATCGGCGATCCCAAAGAGGAAGATGCCGATCATGAACCAACCACCCTTGTTGAAGAAGTCCCTGATACTTTGCTGGATGAAGTAAGTAGAGATCATCAGTACGATCCCTACGCTGATGTATTGGCAGAAGAAGAAGCTGGTTTGTTGGTCTTGGAAGAAACAGGATTAGGTACTTACTGTATCCATGAAGAAGATACGATCATACCACAACTTGTCAAAACACCAAGTGATTCTAAAGGACTGTGGCAATTGTTCTTCGATGGCTCAAGAAGTAAGAATGGATCCGGTGCTGGTGTTATGTTAATTTCTCCAGAGGGAGATAAGTACTTCTCATCTTTCCGGTTGCAGTTCAGTTGCACCAACAATGTTGCTGAATACGAGGCTCTTGTGCAAGGAATTCAGCTAGCCCAAAGGAAGGGAATCAAGGCCCTAACTATTTTTGGAGATAGTGAGTTAGTTGTTCATCAAGTTTCGGCACGTAGTGCATCCAAAAATGATCTTTTAAGATCATATAAGAACCGAGTCTGGGACCTGATTGAAGATTTTGAAGCTTTTGGAATCCATGCAATCCCTAGAAATCAAAATCAAGATGCAGATAGGCTTGCTACAATTGGTTCACAATACAACATACCAGTTGATATCATGAAAGAAGGGCAGCAATTTGTTAAAATGGTGGTTCGACCAGCAGTCCCTGATAATGTGAGTAGTTGGCAAGTGTTTGATAGTGACAAACAAATTGTCCTCTTCCTACAAGAAGAGGCGGAGTTTGCTACAAAGAATCAAGATAAGTTGCAGGAGTCATATGGTGAGAAAATTATTCAATTGAAAAGCAACAAGTTACCAAAAGGTTTAGTCACTTTGGAATCCATTTTCAATTCAGATGACCAAGCCACAAGACAAAGCCCTAACATGGTGGTCAGAGAAGAATATTTTGAGGAAGTCGAAGTATCAAATGCAAAGTTTCTCAAGATCGGAAAAGTGTGTACTTCTAAGGAGAAAGAAGCTTTCATCAAACTTTGTCAAGAGTATCATGACATCTTTGCATGGAGCTATAAAGATCTGCATGTTTTTGATCCAGGTATAGCACAACATACCATCAAACTGGATCCTAATGCTAAGCCAGTTCGTCAGAAACAGAGACCAATTAATCCCAAAACTGAGTCACTAATGAGAAAGGAGACTAACAAGAAGACTTGGCATACACAGCTTAAGACTGCCTTATGGGCAGATCGGATCACACCTAAAAGGGCCATCAGAAATTCTCCTTTTGTTCTTGTATATGGAAGAGAGGCAAAACTCCCACTCTCATTGGAGTTACCTTCTTTGGAGTTAGCTCATCAACTTGAAGTTATAGATAGTGATCCTCTGACAGTAAGGTTTTCTGAACTCATGGAGTTAGAGGAAGTACGAGACAAGGCTATGAAAACTTTGGAGCAGCATCAGGCTCAAGTTAAGAAATCTTTTGACAAGAAGGCGTCCGACAGCATTTTCAAGAGGGAGATTTAGTTCTCAAATGGGATGAAGACAGGGCCAAACCAGGCAGGCATGCCAAGTTTGATGCTCTATGGAGTGGGCCATATATCATCACAAGTTGTAAAGAGGCAAATTCATTTCGTCTATCTAGGCTCAATGGAGAAGAACTTCCCATTCATGTGAATGGGATACATCTCAAAGCTTGTTTTTGAGAAGCGTTCCACCCCCTGTATAGTTAAATTAGGTGTTTTCCTCCAAGTGCTTATGCACATTGTTGTGTGTTGTTGTTTTTGTTTTCCTTGTTGTTGTGTTTTGTGTTGTTCTGCACATTGTTTCATCATTGGAAGGTGTCAAGGAGAAGAAAGGTTCAAGGTTTCCATAACAGTTCAAAATCTGCTTCATTCAAATTTTTGCAGTGTTCCATGGATGTCAAGCATTCAACAGATTCAGTATACTTCATGCTTAGCATTCCAAGGAGGTCCAGGATATCGGAAATGCTCAAGGAGATTCTCGGGATGTGTCAAAGAAAATCATACTACTTTCAGGATTCCAACATAGACTCCATGCCCAATGGATGACTTAAGGCTACTGGAATCATGCTTAGCAGGCAATCATCCCCGAGAGGTCGCCAAAAATGTTATCCAATTTTGCACACCTGGCAAGATTGGACAAGGGGGTCCTGTCATGTTCAAAATGAAATAATAGTCCCAGGAACCCACCTTCGGTTATTATCAAGATGCAATAATTAAAAATAATTCCTAAATTGCATATGAAGAGATCACCTAGCATCGAAAGGCACCCAGTTGATCTCAACTCAGTGGAGAGTTCAGGGTCGAGTTGATAAAGAACCCGGTGTCAAATTGATAATCATCTCAAAAATCATCTCAGTGGAGACTCTCAGTTGTAAGAGCTCAACAAGGTCTTGTTAATGCAAAATATAGCTCGTTGAAAATTGACGAATGAAGGGAACTCTATAAGGATCTCGGTAGAGATCGATGCATGCGGAAGTGAAGGCCAAGTCAGGAGTCAAAGTTTGAGCTATCAATAAAGTCTCAATGAATTGGAAAGGTTCAAGCCACAGGCGGAAGCGAAGGCAGAGATAAGGAGTTCGACTCATCTTCGTGACTCGTTCATTTTGGAGATCATGTGGTGAGCTTCTTTTAGGACACATTCTGCAGAGCTAGGGTGATTCAAATGCAAGCCAAGGCATCAAGAGTGCCATAAAATGAATGGAGATCGTTGCGTAAATAGAGATACGTGATGGAGCCCTATCAATGGGACTCATCGAGCATGATGGATAATTCAAGGCAACTTGTTTCGTGTGGATGCATTAAAGATGGTTTCTAGGATACAATTCCAGGGCTCATTGATTAATGCAAAACTGGGAGGCCTACTCGAGATAATTTTTCAATGGTAAGCTCGCAGAGACAGCAAGAATGCGGGCAGGGTATTAGTGAATACAATATATATATTTTCGCTGGCGTTGTTCAGACCTTCCTCGGCCGAGCATTTGGTGCACAGGCAGTTGACATGTTGCGGTATGGCAGAAGCCTTTTTTAGCACTTCCAGCAAGCAGTCACCCCAACTATGTTTTTATCTGTTCAGCATCGAATGCATCCTCAAATTCAGGATTTTTCCTTCAAGATATTTTTATAAAAATCGATTAAGTGACAGTAAGGGTGTTACCGAGAGACTTGATTAAATTTATTTTACGATGCAACTCATGGAAACGGATCTCATAGAGGTGGAACTGTTTCATATCAGAATATTCATGGAGCATAATTTGCTTTGCAATTATATGAGCATCTTCAACGAGTCACTCAGAAAGTCGAGCATGTTTTTTGGGAGAAAGGAAATAGCTCAGCGTTGAAACATTTGAGCTCACTGAGAGATCAAGCTTATAGCTCAGACTGAAGTTCAGTTAAAATATTGATCCTAGTTAGACCCAAAGGAATTGATGGTCGAGTTTACTGATATCTTGAGTGAAATCACTTACGGCATAGCGGTTCTTAGAGACATGTTGTAGATATGATAAGATGACATGAGAAAATAGGATATGGCTGAACTCAGCCCGACAGATAAAATGATATTTTTATAGCCATGAGTTCGAGGATCACTTAGATGGACTCGTCTGCAAATATCCATGTTTGCGCAAAGCTTGAAGCTCGAATGGGTCATGAAAATCCCACGAATGGGAAAAATTTCACTATCTTGCCAAGGTTGCGCGGCAAAGCTAAGGCCGGGCCCATGGATTGGTGTGGCCGAGCCGTTACGGGGAGATTTGGAGCTATTATGCCAGGCGTGGAGATATTGGTTTGGCAAACCATGACCGAAATTCCACGCGGGGGAGATTTGGAGCAGCACCGCCAAGTGGAAATTTTAAGATGGAAAACCATGTTGTTCACTCCGCGTGGGGAGAAATCCGGTTGAACTGCCAAGCATGGAGATTTGACGATGGCAATCCATCATGAGACTTCCGCATGGGCCATGTAAACAAAACCCCGCGCAGCTTGGAGTGGTCCGAGTCTTTGGGCGAGTCACACGGAAGGTAAGTCGGAGAACGTGGGAATGAGGCAGTTGAAGTGTTTAATCAGATTGGACGTGGTTGTCTAGCCTGGCCAAAGTCGAGTATGACACAGAGATGGGCGAAGGAGGCTCTACACATTCTGCTTACCACGCATAACATTCTGGTCGCGAGACAGAAACTCCCACACACAGGCAGCAGGCGTGTTGCAATACAGTAGAAGCCTTCTTTTGAGCACTTCCAACAGACACGGTTTTCCTCACGAGGTGTTCATACTATTTCACGAAGCAACAGACAGATCTCCCAGCTCCCGTTCAGTTCGCCTTTGCCAGCATACTTCTCTGAGCATTCGGTGGTCGCAAGACAAGCTCCCACGCACAGCTGCAGAAACAAATATTCACTGCCGTATACGATGGATTGGAGTCACGTCATTCAAGGCTTCATAAAATTTTCCCGAGTCAGGAGATGAAGGTTTATTACGGTGCAGAATGAAACGATTCGTATTGCTCAGCATTTCTTTTCCTAGAAACGAATTAAATGTGAAGTTCAGCTCTGAAAATACCCGGTCGGCCGTTTTGCTGCATCCTTGTTACTTGTAAATGGTCTCTTTGAGAAACTCTATGTGGGCGAGTAGGCAATATTTATACCTTTCCATTATGTGCGTTCAATCAGACAATAAAATATTCTTTTACCAGGTTCAGAGAAGCTCGTTTTTAACAATGGACGATTATCTCATAGTTTCAAGCTAATTTTATCTAGCTTATTTCTATTAGCTTTGATCCACGACTAAGGAAGAATTCATATAGTTGTTACTGTACATTTTTTCCAAGGTCCTCTTGGCTGCCCCAGCTGTTCAATGTATTTTTTGAAGGACTCCTTTTATGTGTTGCAAATTGTAACATGAAGGATCTTTTTAGTTTCTGAAAAAATGAGTATATTGTTTAGCTCACAGCTACTTATGCCATAAGTCCCAATAGTGGCATAATTGTTGATTGGAGCCGAGATTGCTGAGTGCACTGCCAAAATACCAAGGGGCTCTTTTGGCCAAAAAATCAGTCTTAAGGGTGTGTCTATCGACATGTTATGGGCATGAGCCTAGGTCATCATCATGGCAGCATTAGGTCTTTATTGGTAATGGCATTTTCTCATCGTTTGGAAGGTACAATTGTGCTTATTATGGCCAAGCTAAAACATTCTTACTGCAAGTGTTATATGATAAGGAAGAACCGTGAGCATTGTGGTAAAACCATTCTTTTCAAAAATGTTGGGTTAAGCTCGACATTCAAGTGAGTTTGAGCCCAGGAAAGGTAAGATCGTTTGCTGGATGAAGAGCTCGGTGACTTCGCAGGGAGCTCATGGTGATGTTTCATGAAGTTTGAACGTGGAATGCATAAATGGCTTCGAGTTAACAGAGGAAAATGATAAGAATCAAGTTTGATAGCCCACCATTCGGAGGACTCAATGCAAAAGAGCCCGATTGCCAAGACGAGGAAAGAGTTGGTGTGGGGTTCAAAATCAATTGCAACACCGAGTTAGAGGATTCAAACTCACCGAGTTGAGATTTGTGCAGACTCTATCCACATGGACCCCCCTCCTCTTCAAGTCAAACGGGTCAACGGGGGGTCCCAACATTATGTTAATTAAATTAATATTTTTATTTAAATATTTTAATAATAATATTTATTATTATTATTTAAATATTTTATTTAAATATTCTTTTAATTAATTGAGAAGACTAGGTCATCGGCAATTAATGACCCATGATGGAACCTTCTCGGTGGTTCAAATAATGCAATAAATACATCATGGGCCTTCATTTTAGGAATGTAATTATGACCATTTCCTCTTCTTTCTCACATATTCTTCTATAAATGTAAGTTGGAAGCTCATTTCAAAGGGTTCCAACAGTTCAGATAAGTTAGACAGTTAGATATCTCAGGCGAGTGTATACTTTTCAAGAATCCTCTCTCTTCTGCAAGTTGTTCTTGTGTGTTGAGAGAACTTTCAAGCCTCCTCTTCAAGACTGTAATGGCAACTATTGCCTCTTCCGAATGTATGATGCATTGTGCATGTTATTGAAGCAATAAAAGTGTGTGTTTTGTGACTAATCTCGGTCCTTTCATCCTTTTATGCTTCTTTGTGCCTTTCTCATACTTGCAGGTACACTGTGCAAGTTTAAGTTTCTATTGCAAGTTCTTGGAGTTCTATGCTTATCGAGTGGTGGAGTATTGCATGCAGTTGAGTTGTGGTGTCTGTTCACCCTTCTTGAGTTCATCCTTCTTCACTTGGGAAATGGTATATTTCTCGGTCGATAAAGTTTAACAAAGGAACGCGTGTCTCTTAGCCTTTGTGGTATCCTGTACCTCTCTAAGTTGCGTAGGTGAAGTTGACTGTGGTGCACACACCCTCTTCAAATTAACCCTTCCTGAATCTGAAGACACCCTTTATTCGGTGCATCACCATCCCTAGTATAGTTTCATTTACGTAAATCTCTTTCCCTAAAACCCCATGAAAATGTTAGCGTAGGACTAGATAATCATTAGGTTCACCTGAGTCCCAATCCATCCCATGTGTCCCAATCACACCGAACGTCCTATTCACATCCTGGCCATTCGGGGTGCGGTGATTAATTTTGCAATTAATATAATACTATCTTTCATTCCATACGCATGCTTCTTTCTTTTCTTTTTAAACAAGAATCAATTAAATTTCAACAATAATTCAAATCAAATGTGCACAATACAGTTTGAGAAAGAAATGCATTATTTCATTTTTCATCAAATACAACATTACAACTTTCCTTTTTCATTTGTTTTCAAATACAATACATACAATAACAACATTATTTCTTATTCATTTTCAAAACAAAGATATCATTCTTAGACAATGAACAATTCCATTATACAATCCAATGTTGAAACTACTTCAATCTTTTATTCATAATTCAATGACACTTTTACAACTTAACATTCTTCCAATTCGATTACAAAATACAAATTACAAAGCTTATAATATCTTTTACATTTCTTTCCAAAAACATAAAACAAGTGTAATTATTCTTTACATTTCTCAATGCAACTACAACTTCCATTAACAATGCAATGCTTCACATTACAATATTTATACATTCATCCACTCAAAGTGGGAGAAGTTATATTGAATTACTCAAAGGGAAATGACTGTCAAACTGTGAAATTCCTTCTCAAAATAGCAACATGTTTGTTTCTTCTTCTTTACAACTTTGATCACAACAAGGAAGGGGGAAAGGCAACACTCTCCACCCAACCAAGACATCCAATGAGAAAGGAGAAGCCATCCTTCCCCATTGGCCCCCGAGCCCCAACCATATTGAAATGGAGCATGAATATCAACACATGGCAACAAATGCTTCTATCACATACAAGCAACATTCACATTGCATGCAATCAATAAAATGCATAGTTCATAACAAGACAACAGTTGTCAACCGCATTTGAAACAATTCATACACACATAGGCTTGATCAAGCAAGCCAACAAGAGCAAGAATTATGGGAACTCCTTATGCCTCCCAAATTGGAATTGGTCATCCACCAAAATGCATACCGCCAATAAATATATCAACCCCATAAACCTTATATATCTCAACCCCTCCATATGCCCCCTAAGTTTATCCCTTATGCCCCCGAGTAAGAAATATAAGCAGTTTCTTTTCCAAGGTGGATCCCAATCAAAACTCCTCCACAATACAACTAGTGCCATTGGCAATCCCTTATGCCCCCCATATGAAATCCCCATAGTCTTCTCCTATACAATGCCCTAAGCAATCTACCCAACCAGCCAAGAACACAAACACAACACCATATAAACATGCATGCAAGAGAAGGAAAACAATTAAAACATAGCTCAAGATGCCTACCTCTACATATTGGAGTTTGTTCCAAGCTCAAAATCTTTCCAAAATGCCAAATACAGTCCAAGATCATCAAGGTTCAAGCATGCAATCACTCCAAACTTCCTCCATAAACAAGTTCCAAAAACAGCAAGCAAAAATGCGCCCCTAAGAGGAATGAACAAAGTTCCAACAACCATAAACAAGCAAGGAGTTTCACTTTTATAGGAGAGGGGAGAGAAGAGCATGATGTGTATCCATGTGGGATGCCACATCATTCTTCCTCAACCCCAAAAGGAAAGTCAACATCCTTCACCAAATCACAATAAATAAAATGACAAAATGACTTACACACTCCAAAATGACCCATACTTCAAAAGGACTTAATTAAAAATATGTAAGGGAAGTGCAATTAAAACTTACATATTGTCACTTCAAAATAAATTATAAATGCCTACATTTATCCTCCAAACCATAGGCATGGTTGGTGGATCATTTTAAGAGGTGTGGGACAAGTTTAACTTGTCCCACAAGCCTCCAAATTTGGCCTCCAAGGTCAAATTCGAATTTCATAAAAGATGGAGTGTTTAACATTCCAAAATCTGCCTTACAAGACTCTTACATCTTTCTTACACATTCTTACATATTAACTTACACACTCTTCCAAATTTATTATTTAAACTCAACAAGTTATTAATTACATTCCATGTCCCAATTAAATTTAAATAAAGTTTAACTATATGACTCTCACATTAAAACTATCACATTTAAATTAATTAAAAAAAAGGAACACATTACAAATAAAAATACATACAACAATAATAAAAGGAACACATAAATAAAACACATATCCCATGGTCACATATAATGGAAATCCCCCTCACGGGAATTCTTAACAAAACATAATACACAACACACAACACAGGTTGCCATGGTGACCTTGTTGATTTCACTGGAATTTCAATATGGTTAGTCTCCGGTCCTCGACATTGTTGTGATTTTTAACTTTGCAAAATGCAAATACCTCCTTTGGCCTCGTGGCCATATCGAACATCCAAAATGATATAAACAATATCTCAAAATCATCCAAACATACAGATCACAATAATATCAATAATTCAACATTATCATTTTTAATTAAATAAATCAACTATATCATCATCAAAATCTACCATACCAGGATCTACTCAAAATATCCAATATCATAAGTCCAAATCAACCTCTATAATATGTCCATGTCACAACAATATATCATCAACCACATATAGAAAATGTCTCTAGTAATCGTTAAGCATAATAACCGAATCTAGAACAATACTAATCCATGATCTAACATCTATCCATCATACTAAAACAAAACATAATAGTGTCCATAGTATGATCAATAGTATCAAAATCAATATCTTAAAGTGTCGAAAGGGAAATGGGCACTACATCCCCTCCCCTTAAACTCGACTTCCTCCTACAGAAGTCACTGGAACAAATGTGGAAACCGCACTCGTATCTTGTGGCATCCTCCCAGTGGCTGCAGTCTCATCATATCTCGTCCCACTTTGCACCCATACCGATCAATCTCTCTACCTCAAAGGCTCGGGGTCTGCGATCTATGATACTGAGACAAGCTCCATCGTCACCGCCCTAATCCTTCACCTATAATGATGTCCAGTCCAACACATGAGAAGGATCTGCAATGTACCTCCTAAGGACAGAAACATGAAACACATCATGTACGCAAGACAAGCTCGGTGGCAATGCTAGATGGTAGGCCAAAGGGCCAATACGCTCCAAGATCTCAAAAGGACCAATGAATCTAAGAGCTAACTTGGAACCTTTTAAAGTAGCGAGATAGGGCTCTTGTGTGGCACGACACGAAGGATCACCTTCATGCCCACATCAAAGCTACGATCGATCCTATCTTTGATCCGCATACTTCTTCTACCCGTGCCTCTTGCCTCTTGCATCTCTTCATGATCAACACTACCCATTGTGCTCCATGTCCTACAAAAGGGCTCATCCAAGAGATACTCTGTCCTTTAACCTATCCCAGCTAAGGGGTGTCCTGTACTCTCTACCATATAATGCCTAAAAAAGGAGCCATGCCTATAAAACTCTGAAAACTATTATTATAGGCAAACTCCACTAAGTGTAGGTGCTCCTCCCACTTAGATTGTTGATCCATCACGTACATCCTGAGCATATCCTCCAAAATTTGATTCACTCGCTTGTCTGTCCATCTGTCTCGGGTGATGATATGTTGTGCTAAATTTAATCCTCGTCCAGGGACATCTTTGCATGGTAGTCCGAGAAATGTGAAGTGTCTGAAAGGATCGCGGTCCTGAAATGATCTTCCGCGGGATCCCATGCAACTTTGACGATCTCATCCAAATATACTCATGCCACTGCTCTAACTATATAAGTGGTCTTCACCGGAGAAAAGTGAGCCACTTTTGTCAATTTATCAACCGTGACCATAATGGCATCATGGTGATATCTCGACATAGGTAGTCCAATAATGAAATCCATGGAAATGGTGTCCCACTTCCATTCTGGTATGGCATGAGGATAAAGAAGACCTGCTGGATGTTGATGCTTGGCCTTAACCCTCTGGAACTCTAAACACTGTGACACAAACTGAGCCACGTCTCGACGAAGTCCTCTCTAGTGATACAACTGTCACAAAGTGGCGTGCATCTTCTTCACCCCGGGATGGGCTTAATAGGGTGCATAATGTGCCTCTACCAAGATTTCCTACCTCAAGCCTCCATCTTTGGGAACATATATCGCCCTCGTAATGCCGAGAAGACCATCTACCTCTAAGGTAAAACCATCAAACTTCCCCTCGGGGTCTCGTGACTCTATCTCTCGCTTAGAGCCACAATGTAGAAGTTGCTTAGAGAAGGCTGTGAAGAATCATGCTCCGTAAATTTGTGCTCACTGTAGTGGCCATAGCCACATGTCTCCATCTACTGAGAGTGTCTGCTACCACATTCTCTTTCCCCTTCACATGCTCGATCTCCATGTCATACTCACAAAGCAACTCCATCCAACGCCATTGACGAGCATTTAGATTGGGCTGCGTGAAGAGGTGATAAAGACTCAAGTGATCTGTCCTGAGTGTGAATCTCCGTCCAAGAAGAAAATGTCTCCATATAACCAAAGCATGCACAATTGCCACAAGCTCAAGATCATGGGTAGGATAATTAAGCTCGTGATCCTTGAGTTTGCGAGACTCAAAAGCTACAACCCTGTCATCCTGCATCAACACACCTCCAAGCCTTGCTAAAGAAGCATTTGTGCAAACAAAGAACTCACCCTATGGATCCGACACTACAAGAATGGGTGTTGTAGTGAGGCACTCCTTTAGTGTCCTGAAGGCCTGCTCGCATCTGTCCATCTAAACAAACTTCTTCCCTTTCCTCTAAAGGGAAGTGATAGGGTGCACAATCCGCGAGAAGTCCTAAACAAATCTTTGGTAGTATCCTGCCAAACCCATGAAAATGCGCACCTCGGTCACTATAGTGGGTGTTGGCCAATCCATAATGGCTCTAATCTTGGAAGGATCGACTGTGATACCTTCCTAGAAATAACATGTCCCAAATCTTGCACCTCTAATCGAAAGAAAGCACACTTCTCCAAGTTCTCGTAAAGTTCTTTGCTCACGAAGACATTGAAGAACCTGTCGAAGGTGCCCCTCATGCTCCTCATGTGTACGTGAGTATATCAAAATGTCATCTAGGAAGATGAGCACGAAGCGATCTAAAAAGGTCTGAATACCCCATTCATCAAACTCATGAACACCTGCAGGGCATTCGTCGAAACCAAAAGGCACCACCGTGAACTCATAGTGCCCATACCTCATACGGAAAGTGGTCTTATGAATGTCGCCTCTCTGAAATCCTCAACCGATGGTAGCGACTTAAGATCAATCTTAGAGAAAACTGGGCTCCTTCATCGATCAAACCAGGTCATCAATGCGAGGAAGAGGATAACGATTCTTGATCGTTACTTTGTTCAATTGGCGATAATCAATACACAACCGCATGATCCATCCTTCTTCTTGAAGAAAATCACGGTGCACCCCAAGGGGATACACTAGGACGAGATAAGGCCATTTTCCAAAAGGCCCTCAGTGCAACTTGAGCTCACGAGCTCACGGGGTGGTCATCCGATAAGGTGCCCGTGAGATAGGCTCTGCTCCTGGAACTAGGTCTATATGGAAATCAATCTCACGTGGGGGTGGTAACCTCGGTAGCTCCCCTAGAAAAACATTAGAAAACTCTCTCAAGATGGGATGATCATCTAGCGATGGTCCACTAGACCCATCCTCTAACCTATCACTAACTGTAACAACATACATCTGACAACCCCGTCGCACACACCGCTTAAGCTGCATAGCGGAGATGGTGCGAATAGAAATGGATCTCCTATCCCCCGAAATCACTGACTCAACTCCCAAATCATCTACACAATCTATAGTCTTATGATAACAATCCATCCTGGCCCTGTGTGCAGATAGCCAATCCATACCTAAGATAACTCCATAGGAGCCCAAAGGAAGGATACAGAGATCTGAGGTGGTGGTGAAAGGTCCCAAATCTACAACACACTCCTTAACTGAGTCCACAGAGATCTTGGCTCCATAAGCCATCTCGACATCCCAACTAAGACCTTGCCTAATTGCCACCAACCTGCATCACTCTACTAAAAATGGTGCAATGAAAGAATCAGAAGAACCAGAATCAAATAATATAGAGGTAGGAATACCATTAATGGTACATGTGGTCTCAATGACTATGCTCTGTGGTACTCTGCTGATAGTTCTCAACCATTGCATAAATCTTGTGGTTGCATTCCATGTCACCAACTGTCAGCTCAGAAACCGGTGCCTTACCCTTGTTAGGGTTAGGGGAAATCTCTCCAGAAATGTCCAGCTACTCCACATCCAAAACAACCACCTGATCCTCTCCAAGGAACAACACCTCCAGTAGGTGCCCTAGAATCCTGTGGTGTGGATCCTAATGATCCGGTTGTGGTCTCTGTGTGGCTCTACTGGCGAGCTCTATTTGGCCCGAGCTCTGGGTCTACCCTGTGTCCTAATGGGACCCCTGGAGAGAGGCCCCATGCTTCGATCTCTCTGTGCATCAGCTCTCTGTGGAGGTCTATATGGTGGGTAGGACTGCTGCTACTGTTGTGGCCTAAAGGATGACTATGCTTTGAATGCTTTTCACCACAAGAGAAGAGGTACTTGAACCTCTCAATCTACCGTCCCGCATCTACCGAATGCGGCTCTGACTTGATCTCTAGCCTGTTGGGTCTTACCCCGAGTCTCCTCTGCAATATAGGCCTTCTCAATGGTCTCTGCTAAAGTCTATGGACAGTGAATCCGCACTACACCTCTAATGTCCAAATTCAGGCCCCCAGGATGAACTGTGAATCCGCACTGCTCATCCTGCATATACTCTACATAATGAAGTAGATCTAGAAATCTACTCTCATACTCTGCTCTTGAAAGGGTAGCTTTGTCGAGGTCATGGAACTCATCAATCCTCTGTTGAATGAACCTCCGTGATAGATATCTGCTCCTAAATCTCTCCTCATATAGCTCCCAAGTCATTGTCTCTGAATCTACATGGAGCTTTTGCTCCTTTGTTCTCCACCATACTCTTGCTTCATCCCTCAGTAGATGGATCGCAACACGAGCTTTCGTGTTGCTTTAGAACAGGAAAAGCTTGCGGCAACCACTCAAGCTCACTAGCCGAGCCTCTTCCCGACATCCACCATATCACTCGAGTAATGTGAGGGCCTAAGCTTCAGGATCTCCCTGATGTGATCCATTGTTGTGGTCTGTCGGCCTTTAGGTATCTTTGCACGCTCATCCCTAAGCCTAGGGCTTCGAGACCTCTCTCTATGCTCTGGAACTCTGTCACCCTGTCTCCTAGGTGGTGACTCTACTCTGCTAACTCCGCATGGGAGTTCTCTCCTCTATGCTCCTCGCTAAAATGAGGAGGTACCTGACCCTCGATGGAAGGAGCTCTATCATGACTAGTTGTCTGCCCTCCACCTAATCCTCCACGTAGAGCGGCATTAACATCCTGAAGGGTCTGTAAAATTTGAGGTAGAATGATTACTACACCCTGATCCGGTGGTGGTAGTGGTGGTGGTGGTTTTGAGTCTTTGCGAAGGTTCCTCTCACTTCGTCTACACCTCCTACATAGACCAAAGCGAGAGTCAGTTCATTTGCTAAGTTATAAAACTTCCATGTTTACCAAAAACATACAAATTTTTCTAAGTTGTTTTCTTGATTTACGGTGTGCTAGGTTTAAGCCTTTGAACCACTTTGCTCGATACCAAACCGTAGTGCCCATTCAAACAACCACTTGAGACCCAAGAAACAACCTAGGGTTAGCTAGAAAATTATAGGATAATTCTTTTTTTTTTATTAGAAGTGAACACAACCGAGTTCTTTAGAAAACAGGTTTGCCAGCGGGATTCCGGAAAGAAACATATTTACCAAAACACAAGTTTCCTTTATTAACTAATATCAAGCTCACAAGGTTCAAATTTTAGGGTTAGATGTTCTAGTTGGTTTCAGGGAGAAATCTACCCCTATACCCACTCTCTAACAGGCTCAAAGTTTCAATTATATTTTTCTCATACTTAACACTTCCAAAAATTTCATAAACCATTCCCAATGAATAGGAAATTTTATCACCTTTTTGGTGATATAAAGAATTCCTCCTAACTCCTTCGGAAACTCAAGATATGGTCCGACGGAGTTTTGGGATCAAATTTTCCCCAAGGGGGACACGTGTTAAGAGGAGGGGAAAACCCCTTTGGCGGGTTAGCGGGTCGCTGGGCATTTTTGGAATTTTTCCCCATGTGACGCAAAATCAAAATTTCTCCCGAACATCTACCACCACCCCCAAGGTGCAACGTGGCACCCTCTGATTAGATGCGGGCCAGCGGGGCGAAATGGAAATTTTTTCCAAAATTTTAAAAAGACTCAAAGGGCAAAACGTTTCCGTGCCTTCGCCGCTGCCCCATGAGGACACGTGGCGCCTCTGCATTGGCTGCGAGCGGGAGGAGAAAGATGGAAATTTTCCCGAAGTCAAAATTTTCGAAAATTTTCTAAGGGCAATTTTGACGGAAATTTTTGGGCTATGGGCTCGCTTAGGGAAAAGTTTCCCAAATTTTCCCACCAAGGCTCAAAAACTTCAAAGTGTCATAACTTGAGCTAGAAAGCTCGGTTTTGGGAAAATAAGGACTTTTCGGAAATCTCTTGAAGCCCTCTTTATATAGGGAACATAAAATTTACTTTTTGGTGAATTTTTAAGGGTCAATTTTGTAAAAATGATCTCGCAGGCTTTTAATTGGAAAACTGGCAATTTCCAACTTATAAATTTGATAAAATTAGAACTCCTCCTTCACTCAACATGTCAAACAGACATGGAGGATCAATCTAGGGAGGGTTTAGAGTGTTTTAGGGAAGTTAATTTATCCAATTTGTTCAAGGTTGCATTTTTCTGGTAATAGATGGAAAAATGACTGTGTAAGCTCCGAATTGAAATTCATTAAGTTTTAGAGATTCATTCTTAACTGTTTTAGTGAATTTGAGTTTCTTAAGTCTTCCTAAATGTAAATTTCAAAGTTTCATAACTTATTGTTGAGTATAAGTCTGAACTGCTCATTTTAATTAAAATGTGCATTGCCAGATTTAAGTTTTAAAACAGTGAGTTGTTTCTTTAAATTGATTTAGCAATTTGTCTTTTGAATGTGCATATGATTCTAATTTAGTCAAATACAATGCTTATTAGATCATCCATTCAATTCTAAATAGAAATGCATCTCTGATTTCAATTTCAATATACAATTTTGCAATTAATATAACACTATCTTTCATTCCATACGCATGCTTCTTTCTTTTCTTTTTAAACAGTAATCAATTAAATTTCAACAATAATTCAAATCAAATGTGCAATACACTTTGAGAAAGAAATGCATTCTTTCATTTTTCATCAAATACAACATTACAACTTTCCTTTTTCATTTGTTTTCAAATACAGTACATAAAGTATACAACATTGTTTCTTATTCCTTTCCAAAACAGAGCTATCATTCTTGACAAAGAAAACAATTTCGGATACAATCCAATTTTTAAACTACTTCAATCTTTTATTCATATTTCAATGACAGTTTTACAACTTATCACTCTTCCAATTTGATTACAAAATACAAATTACAATGCTTATAATATCCTTTACATTTCTTTCCAAAAACATAAAACAAGTGTAATTCTTCTTTACATTCCTCAATACAACTACAACTTCCATTCACAATGCAATGCTTCACATTACAAGATTTATACATTCATCCACTCGAAGTGGGAGAAGTTATATTGAATTACTCAAAGGGAAATAACTGTCAAACTGTGAAATTCCTTCTCCAAACAAGCATGCTTGTTTCTTCTTCTTTGCAACTTTGATCACAACAAGGAAGGGGGAAAGGCAATGCTCTCCACCCAACCAAGACATCCAATGAGAAAGGAGAAGCCATCCTTCCCCATTGGCCCTCGAGCCCCAACCATATTGAAATGGAGCATGAATATCAACACATGGCAACAAATGCTTCTATCACATATAAGCAACATTCACATTGCATATAATCAATAAAATGCACAATTCAAAACAAGACAGGAGTTCCCAACTGCATTTGAAACAATTCATACAACACATAGGCTTGATCAAGCAAGCCAACAAGAGCAAGAACTATGGGGAATTCCTTATGCCTCCCAAATTGGAATTGGGCATCCACCAAAATGCATACTTTGCGCCAATAAACATATCAACCCCATAAACCTTATATCTCATAACCCCTCCTTATGCCCCCAAGTTTATCCCTTATGCCCCCAAGAGTAAGAAATGCAAGTAGTTTCTTTTCCAATCCAAAACTCCCTCCACAATAGAACTAGTGCCATTGGAAATCCCTTATGCCCCCCATATGAAATCCCCATAGTCTTCTCCTACACCATGCCCTAAGCAATCTACCCAACCAGCCAAAAACACAAACACAACACCATATAAACATGCATGCAAGAGAAGGAAATCAATTAAAACACAACTCAAGATGCCTACCTCTCCATACTAGAGTTTATTCCAAGCTCACAATCTTTCCAAAATGCCAAATACAGTCCAAGATCAACAAGGTTTAAGCATGTAATCACTCCAAACTTCCTCCACAAACAAGCTCCAAAAACAACAAACAAAAATGTGCCCCCAAGAGGAATGAACAAAGTTCCAACAACCATAAACAAGCAAGGAGTTTCACTTTTATAGGAGAGGGAAGAGAAGAGGATGATGTGGATCCATGTGGGATGCCACATCATTCTTCCTCAACCCCAAGAGGAAAGTCAACATCCTTCACCAAATCACAATAAATAAAATGACAAAATGACTTACACACTCCAAAATGACCCATACTCCAAAAGGACTGAATTAAAAATATGTAAGGGAAGTGCAATTAAAACTTACATATTGTCACTTCAAAATGTATTATAAATGCCTACATTTAACCTTCAAACCATAGGCATGGTTGGTGGATCATTTTAAGAGGTGTGGGACAAGTTTAACTTGTCCCACAAGCCTCCAAATTTGGCCTCCAAGGTCAAATTCGAATTTCATAAAAGATGGAGTGTTTAACATTCCAAAATCTGCCTTACAAGACTCTTACATCTTTCTTACACATTCTTACATATTAACTTACACACTCTTCCAACATTATTATTTAAACTCAACAACTTTATTAATTACATTCCATGTCCCAATTAAATTTAAATAAAGTTTAACTATATGACTCTCACATTAAAACTATCACATTTAAATTAATTAAAAAAAAGGAACACATTACAAATAAAAATACATACAACAATAATAAAAAGGAACACATAAATAAAACACATATCCCATGGTCACATATAATGGAAATCCCCCCCATGGGAATTCCTAACAAAACATAATACACAACACACAACACAGTTGCCATGGTGACCTTGTTGATTTCACCTGGAATTTCAATATGGTTAGTCTCCAGTCCCCTCGACATTGTTGTGATTTTTAA
This sequence comes from Taxus wallichiana var. yunnanensis, assembly GCA_018340775.1. NCBI lineage: Eukaryota > Viridiplantae > Streptophyta > Pinopsida > Cupressales > Taxaceae > Taxus > Taxus wallichiana. The sequence continues at coordinate 134,197,662 of CM031235.1, forward strand.
CTGCAAAATGCAAATACCTCCTTTGGCCTCGTGGCCATATCGAACATCCAAAAATGATATAAACAATATCTCAAAATCATCCAAACACACAGATCACAACAATATCAATAATTCAACATTATCATTTTTAATTAAATAAATCAACTATATCATCATCAAAATCTACCATACCAGATCTACTCAAAATATCCAATATCATAAGTCCAAATCAACATCTATAATATGTCCATGTCACAACAATATATCATCAACCACATATAGAAAATGTCTCTAGTAATCGTTAAGCATAATAACTAAATCCAGATCAATATTAATCCATGATCTAACATCTAACCATCATACTAAAAACAAAACATAATAGTATCCATAATATGATCAATAGTATCAAAATCATTATCTTAAAGTGTCAAAGGGTAGTGGGCACTACATCATACATAACATTTTGATTAATTTGTTCAATTACGGTATATCTTTAATTGCTTATAACGGTGGTATTTCAATATTCAATTTCCTTAGTTCCTGTAACAATTCAGAATCTTTGATTTCTATAGCTTCTTTGAATCTATCTGGAAATGGAGTCTCAGTAGTGTTGCTATTTGGCTCCTTTTCTTTTCTTTCAATATTCTCTTTTGGAACAACAAGATTAGGGGATTTCATTTTCTTCTATCATTTCAGTGATTATAAGGGGTGGATTGTTAATGATTTCCCAGATCTAGTTTGAATATCCTTACAATCCATAACATGTAAATCAACTACTTTTTCTGGCTTTGTTCCATAAACAGGAGTTGTTTATTTGTTTATGGGGTTTCTTCTTCGGTTGTGTTGGCATTTGCATTTGGACTACATTCTCGGTTTGAATTTTGTGCGGGGGATCCCATGATGCCCTGTTGATTCGATTTGGATATGTTCTCGCCTTGGGAATAATTATTATGGTTCCATCTAGGTTGTGACCAAGCATAAGGATTTCTTTGAACAGCCCATGGTTGTTGATGTCCTTGAGCATACCAAGCTTGATTTGCTCAATCTTGAGGGTTCCAAGTTGGTTGAGGTACCCAAGGTGGTTGTCCCCAATTTTGTGATATCGTCTGAGCAGACCCTTGACATCGTCCATGGATTAGGAGTTGATCTTGGCATAAATTTCCCTTGTTAGGTTGTTTCAACAAAATTCAATTATTCTGTAGATGAGGCACTTTGATTTGTTTAAGCTGATTTTTAATAACGGGAAGTAAAGAACAAACATCAATATCATGTTCTTTAGATTCACGAGATAAGACACATTTGTTTTATCCAAAAGATAGTCTCTTAATGCATGTTTCTTCCCGCATCTAGGACAATACATTGGTTCGATTTTGGAATTTGCTTTAGCTTGGAATCCATCCATAGTAGAGATTAATTTCACTAAAATGTTTGTTTTAAAGTTTGCTAACTCATCCATTTGTTTGTTCATATCTGGATTCAAAATTTTCACTGATTTTCCTTTTCTAGGTCCACCTCTCGTTCTAGAATAGCTTCATAAATATTTTTAATTCCATTCATTATTATCTGATCAATGTCTCCACCTCCTATCAAGTTAAGGGCTTCTCTAGATTCGTCATCCAAACCTTTAAGAAAAATGGTTTTACTTAACTCCTCTGTAAGCACAAATCCACATCTTTTGCTAACAAAGAGGAATCTGTCTAAATAGTCTTCTATGTTTTCATCATCCTCCTGCTTGATTTTGAAGAATTATTCCTTCCTATTTCTCCCTCTGCAATAATCCTGGTATTTATCTAGGAAGGCAGTCTCCATTTGTGCCCAAGTGCTAATAGAGTTGGATGGTAATCCCATGAACCACCTCATTGCTGCATCCTTCAAAGTGGATGGAAACAACTTGAGTTTTTGATTATCTATTTTATAATCATAGGTCTGACATAGTACCTTGAATTCAAACAGAAATTGGTTAGGATCTTTAGATGACATCCCTCTAAAGGTGGGTAAATGTGTAGGTGAGATATTTTTCATTGATGTATCATCATCTCCCAATTGGATTGGATAGGTAAAGGTCCTATTTGTTTGAAATTATGCCCATAGATTGGCACCCTTAACAAATTTATTAAGAAGGATTCATTTTCATGGTCAGATTTAGCCACTCAAGCATTTCAAAAACTAAAATATGCTCTAACTTCCACCCTTGTGCTAGCTACCCTTGACTTCTCTAAGACATTTGTGGTAGAATGTGATGCTTTTGGATAGGGAATTGGGGCAATATTAATGCAAGAAGGGTGTCCATTAGCATTTGAGAGTAGACAACTGAAAGGAAAGAACTTATTAAGGCCCACATATGAGAAAGAAATGTTAGCAATCATTCATGTAATCAAACAATGATGCCAATATCTCATGGGAAGACATTTCAAAGTGATTTAATAAAATTTAAATCTATGTAAGGACACTTCGATCAAATAAATATAACAATATTCAAGTAAGATCTAGCTATAGAAATACAAGCAAGAGTGATAGATAGGGTTTGTAGAATGACTCAACTTGCCTCTGTAGGTCTAAACCGATTCTGGGATGGTGATTGATCTAGAAAGGCTTAATCTTGGATATGTAAGCTTTGATTCAGAAATTGAAATGTGATGATCTCAGGAACATAAACACTTGGGAGAGGACATGACCTCTTGGGCTTTAGTGTTTATTTTGGATGACGGTGTTTGCAAAATAGCTTTGGTCTTGGTTCTTTTTGTGTCGTTTCTTGTCGTCTCTTGTTTGCAATGTGTCGTGTCGGGTTTGCTACAATTTTGCTATGTCGCACCTATAGATACTTGCAAAAGAAACCCTAGCTATCTATACAATACTCAAACGTACATTAAAAAAATAAATAATGCATATGCTTGAGTCAGACAAACCTTGACGATCACCCCAATGTGATTGTCACCAACCGCTGCACTATATTTTAGAATCAATGTAGTTTGTAGTTTTGGTGTGTGTGTGTGTGTGTGTGTGTGTGTGTGTGTGTGTGTGTGATTGGAATAGTTTCCCTTGACCTAGGTTGCTCTAGTGCCAGTGGCATAAATAATAACGACTACAACTACTTTGTCCCAATGCAAAATGTGTGGTATGGAATTCAGAATAGCCCTCCATGTGCAATGAATAATGCAGTCCTTTGGTGATGTAGTAGATTGGAAATATTTATCTCCTTGTGGTAGTAAGTGCCTCTTGAAAGACTTCAAAAATAGGTTGAAAATAGTGGCGATGCACTACACACTAAAACAAATAAGTAAGCATGGCAAAGGTGACAAATTTGAGTTAACAACATAGTCAACTTGAAACACAAGTTGGAGGTGAAGACAACAACACAAAAACTCATGTTAGTCGGACACGAGAACCCGTGGTGGTTAATGATGGTATGAGTATGCCAACACAAGTAAGCCAACCATAATGGTTGAAATAAGTTCAACAAACTTGGGGATTCCAATTGACCTCCCCAATGATGATATATCACTTTCCATACTATCCTCTCCTCCCTACCACGCTAAATGGAATAGTTCACTTTTATGCAAATTGTTTCGAATGGAAAAATGAAGAAGATTGCCATTTGGAAGCTGCATATTTAGATTATTTTGAAAATTTTGTATAAGGCACACAAGAACAACCATACATTATAGAATTAGGAAGCTAATGGAGTGGGTCACTACAAAAATTCGTAAAGCTTCCAATTGAAAGGGTTAAAGAGAGATCAGAATGTGTAAACAAAAGGACTATCAGGTCGAGTACACAATCACAAATTCTCACATCAAGTGACTACTTGCAATTACTTGAAGAACAAAAAACATAGAGGACGGAATTCGAGGAGTTAAAAGTGAGGAAAAAGGGCAACTTGAGAGGAAAGGCAAACAAAACCATGAAACAACAAAAAGGGAAGTAAACAAACTTGAAAAGAGAGTTGAAAAAACAAAGGAAGGAAATGGAGAAGATAAAACAATAGTAAACAAAGAAAAAGAAGGAACATAAGAGGCTTCAATGAGAGAAAGAGAGGATTGAAAAGGAGATGCAAAGGCAAAGACGTTTAAGTAGTTTGGGAAATCATATTCCTTCACAACACCTAATTATGATGGATTTCTACAACATTTACACTCTAACTTTTCCAAATGTGGCCAATTACCAAGTCTACAACACCTCTTCTCCTACAAATCAAATGGTTTTCTTCAACAACAACAATGCAATTTCCTTCAAGTCAAATGCAATTTGCTCATGTAGGTAATATGCAATTTCCTTCACCAAGCGCAACAAACATGCCATGTCCTACTTCAAGCCAAATGCAACCTGGTCATGCAAGTAACATGCAAATTCCTTCATCAAACACAACAAACATGCCATGTACACCCCAAAAGGAGAATGCAACAAAGTAGAAAACAATGAAAGAAGAGGCAACAAATGGTCTAGAAGAAGAATTAAGCTTTACGTACAATATATATTCAGGTTGCATGTGGTAAACTAAATTAATTTATGAAACTTTTTGGTGTGGTAAGCATCCGTAAATGTAAGGGTTCAATGCATGAAACTTTCTTTGGTATGAAAAGTATTTGTCAATGTAAGGAATTAATGCATGCAAATTTTTGGTTATGGTAATTGTTTGTAAATATAATAAATTATAACCTCATTGGAGAAGAGCAAGACATATATGTTGGGAAAAGAAAAATCTAGGACTTATATTTTGTTAACTTAATCCATTCAATATATAAGTGGAAATTTTGTTAATGTGTACAAATATGTAATATTGTGTTATAATTGAGTTTTTAATGTGTACAAATGTGTTTTATATTTTAATGTATATTCGGGCATTTAAGTGTTTAGGGAGAGGCATCGATTCTTTGAGCATGTAATAGTTGGTGAACCTTTTTGTTACGATAGGATGTATTCAATTAACATATTCAATGATTTCAACACATATTAAAAGTTTGAAAGCATAGTAGAAAATGAAAAATTACGATCGTATATTCAATGTGTGTTAAGTAATGTCGGTGTATATTCAACTAGTTAACATAAAATTAACTACGAGATATTATGATATTAACACAACACTTATGTATATTCAGATATTCTTTAGTTGTTATGGTAACTACTTTGCTCACTTTATATTCACATATTCAATGTATCTTTAGACAATCTTTACATATGTAGACGTTTGTTAGTTGTTATGGTAATTGAGATTCAAAGTATATTCAATAATAACACTTTGTATATTCATACCATGCCTTGAAGTAAATCAATAAATACTAAAAATAAGAATATGCACTAGAATGACTTATTATATATTGAAAATATAAGAGACCACACAATTTGTATGCAATAGTTCAATGTGCATGCATGGAAAAACCCCATTTTAGATCTTGAATACATTGTTTGAGTTTAGTTTGTGGTGAATGGAAGATTAAATAAGAACATGCACTAAAATAACTCAATATATACTGAAAATACGTTTGTAATCTTGGTATTGCTTGTGAATGTGCTCATTGCATGAAACTTGTAGAGAAACAATACAAAAACCGCTTAAATCCAAGATCACCTCATGGCGCACTTGGCGATTCGAAACAAGGAGCGATTTAGGACGAGAAACAACCTCAAAATCATTGGAGACATTGGGTTTTTATCATAGAATCGACACCATAATAGTAGGTTTGACGGGCTCCTATAAATTCACCCACGATGTCCAAAATGTGGATGAATATACACAGATGGAGGGAGTTAATGGGAACAATTAATGGAGTAATGTTACATAGTTAGATATGACAGAAGATGGAGATAGAGTGATAAGAACAAAATGAATGAGGTTTGAATGTGTTTAGGTTTACCTACGAATGCTAGTCCACTTGTGCGCCACGTCAAACCATGTAAATTTTTAAGCGAGAGGGTTTAGCCATTGGTTTCTTGTCCAAGTTTGACTATTTCATTTTACTTTGAATTTCGGGTCCAACACATGGCACAAGACGTGGCACCGAGGTAGACATCAATTTTTCGCGGAAGGCGTTTACTTTGAAGAAGGCATTGCTGGAAAGTGTCAAATTCCAGTAACACCCTGCCTGTAACATTTTTCTCCGGTAGAATTAGATCTTTTAAATAGTTATTGTGGACATTGTTGCGCATATGGGTGACAAGCAGCTTAACCACCACCTACGCGACCAGGGCATGCACCACGAGACCTCGTAATAGGCACAGCACTGACCGTATGCATGCAAAACGTAACACCACAACCTGCAACTTTATAGATTCGACTGTAACACCAGACCCGAAGTGTATTCTTGTTGGCATGTCAAGTAAGTATCTGTAACTTTATAGATTTGACTGTGTCGGATTCCTTTCAAAATTGATTAATTATTGTGCCTTTCAAGTGAAAAAATATTCTCTTTTTTGTTTATTATCCGATAAGTAGACGCCGGAAATATGTCACACGTTGGGAATTTGGACGTGTTAAACTATCCTGTCGACAAAACTTTATCTCGACATAGACTTGCGGAATTAGAACAATATCCCGATGAACAGCGTGGGGGTCATTTATTAAAGTGCAAATAAATTATCTTGTTCCAGTGACAAATAAGTGTCCATTCTCGACTCCCATCCGGGTTGCTTCACGCTTTCGTCTGTCTCCCGGCTATGTATACACCACACTTTGCATAAATACATCCACCGCTTTGCAATAAATTCAATTAGATCTTTCCTGGGCCGTTGTCCTTCTCTTACAGCTTGTTTAAACTATGTTTGTCTATAAACACACCCTTGCATCTATAAGTTTTCATCCTGCGCCATCATCTCCATCGGTTTGATTTTTTCACCACTTGTAACGCCCTTCTCGCTATACACCACGGCTCAGAAACTTGTAACGCCCTTCTCGCTGTACACCACGGCTCAGAAATATACCAGGTTTGCATAATTATAAGGCACGTCTTCTACATGAAATATAAGTTTGTTTGGAGTTCACTGAATGCCTGTGATCTGTTTTTCTGAATATAATCCCAACTTGTACATTGATTTTAGTCTGCTCCTGTAACAAATAGTATAAAATGAGGTGCCATAATGGTGTGAGACATGCTTAAATGTAAGGCTCAGTCCGCTTTCGACGGGTGGATCTTTTTTTTGTGCGAATGGCTTTTTTTTTTGTAGGTAAAACATCCTTTTTTGAACTGTGATGAGATCGATCACTTTTTTGAAGCCTTGAAAGCTACTTTTACCATTTTAGAAGAGCTCAGGCCAATTTTTTTTTAAATGGCAGGCATTTTAGGCTGTAAACACAGTTGAAATGCAGAAAATAATCCGCAACTAATGGTCAGGGCGGGTAGAGTTTTGTGAAAATTTGGAAAATATTGGTAGTCTTGGTGTTTTGGATCATCGATCAAGGTTTTTAGCAGCAGAATATGAGGAATTGGAGGTTTATGCGGTAAGATCTGGAGACAAGTTGTAGCGATTTGTGAATTGTTGGGAAGCCTCCAAAAAAGCACCTGCTTGCATTCATATAAGTTCATTTAAAGTTACCTCGGAGTTTGGCTTTATATCAAGAAGAGTTTGTTTGTTTTTATTCTTTGAAATTTCCAAATATCTTGTTTTAACCTACGATTAACCATTTACTGCAACCGTGATACAATCGACGCCTAACCCTTTATGTTGCCAATCAATCTGCTTCTTAAAGCATGTTCCCTACAAAGTTATTCTCGCACTTCTATTGTTGAGCCCTTTGTAATTGCTTTCCAAAAGAAACAGCTTTAAATTTTTATGAAATCATTTATGACATCTATCTCGTGTCTTAGTTGTTGTTAATAGCTTAAATTGTATTCGAAGGGCAGCTGGAGCTTTTTCAACCTACGGTTTCTCTGCTTTTGCGGTTCCATTTTCCCCCTAGAATGTGCGAGTAACTATGACATGATTACCTATTATGGAGCGAAGAACTCTTCTTAGTGTATGGGAACATGAAAGAAATGTTTATATAAAGTATACACCATATACGTTAGTATATGTAATGTATATTATATAAATAAGCACATAATAATCCTGAAGCCTTGACGCGTCGAAGACTTGGACATCTTAATCATCCGAAGAATCGGAGCAACAAATAAAGCTTATGACTGCTATGTAAGCAAATCTCGTGTTTTGGCTGCATTACAAATCAAAATAGCTCATGACCCTTACTACAAGGATGTTGTCCTAGACCAACCTGCATTGCATTCCCTACCACATCACAGTACTGATATATCTACTTCCCTACCGCACTTCAATTCAACTATCACCGACAATCGCCAAGCCCGCCTGCAGAGCGAGCTTCGCCCAAGTTCCCCACCAAATACCCACGAGCGGCAACCATCATCTTTTGTGTCCTCCCTCCCTCCAGCCACTTCAGAAGTTGACCAAATAACAAATTTCATCGAAGGCAGGAAAAAAACTCCGCTACAGTCAATTGAGTGGCCACACATTGGTTCATCTGCGGTCAGCGAATACGACACTGAGGGTTTGCTAACTATGGCTTTTCCAACATTGTTCCCTACAGGGGTTGCATTGTTCCACCAAGCACGCATCAAGAGGGTTCACATGCATGAATACGCACTACACCTACTACGTTACCATGATAACAGATTTGGAAGCCATCCGCGCTTTCGTTACTTCATACTCAACATTATGTTGCGCCACAGAAGCCAATCAACATCTGCTGTTTTCACAAAAAAAATATAGGCGACAACTTGCCTACCACAGTTTCGATGTTACGCCAACAACTTGCACACTACCCAGATGCCCACATTGCAGAGCAACTAATGCGCTTTGGGTCCAACTTACGAGGAACTAAATCATTTTGGTGCAAGCGCAGACATGAACTCACAGATATGATAACCCAACTAGAAAGCCCTACACTTTTCTTCACTTTAAGTGCGTGAGATACTAAATGGCCGTTACACAAAGTAATGCCAGGGAACACCGACGCCACCCTCAACAACTAGCCAAAGAATGGAGAAACGCGAACTTGAACATGCACCCCATATCGTCTTTGCATACATGGAAAAAAGATTTACAATATTTTGAGGAGGTACTTTAAAAAAATGCATTGCAGACCGACTTTGCACAGTGAGCTCACTACCACTTAGATTTAAATACAATACCCTACCTACCCCATTTACCAAGTTGGACCCTCTTTGTGCAAAATACAGGTACGAATGGCAACACCGAGGCTCGGCTCATATCCACGGATTTATATGGCTTCCAAATGCGCCAAACATGGAGGACCTAAACTGGGACAACCCCCGTGAACTTGATGTGGCGAAGACTTACTTTGACCAATTAGTAACTGCATGGAATCCAAGGGGCCCTGAGAGTGGAGAACGTCGAGATACATCATTCGCAGGAAGATGACCCGTGCTTGTTAGACACATACGGGATACTTACAAACAACCCAATAGCTGACTATGAGAACTTGTTGAACCGCGTGCAACGCCACACAAAATGTAGTGAGGCAACCTGCTTGCAGAAAAAAAAGGGACGCTCCAATGTAGATATAAAGCCCCTTGGCCACTCCAAGAGTATTCGAGCTTGGGCTTAGATGAAACCGGTAAAAAAAAGTACACCCCTGCACGCAATGATGCACGGGTCAACATACACAACTCAGACATGCTAGCACTATGGCGAGCCAATGTCGACTGCCAGCCCGTTGTGTCACGACATGTGGTCTTACAATACATTGCAAAATATGCAGCCAAGGCAGAGAAGAAATCAGAAAGCTACCATCACATGTTGACAAGGATATCTAATGAAGTTAGCGTCGATCACCCTGCAAAGACGGCCTACAGCAAATTCCTCTCTGAAACTATTGTCGACCGGGACATTGGTGCACAAGAAACATGCCACATGTTACAAAAACTCCCCCTTTCCAGTTGTAGCCGAACATTTATTACCCTATCCGTCGGTAAGCAGGTATTCAAACGTGTCCTCCCAGACCTAGGAAACACATTCCAATTCCCTTCATTCATAGATGCATACATAAAACGCCCTACACAATTAGAGAACACCTCCCTCTTTGAAGCTGCTCGTTCCTGGTCCTACAACAACCAAAGGAAAGTTACTCAATGGCTACAAAGAAGAACCCCTGCTGTCGTCCGTGTATTCCCTGAGTACAGGTGATGTCCCCGCCCCGATGCGCTTTCTGATATGAGGATTTCTGCTGGACAGAGCTTATGCTTTATAAACCCTTTCGACATATCCAAACAGACATTGGCATCTCCACATCTGAAATAACTAACCAATGGGAAAAAATGAAAAACTCTTACGCCCCTTTACATGTGAACAGAGCCACTACTCTAGCGAAAACTACAATCAAAGTGCAAGTAAGCGGCAATGACTCGCAAGGATCTAATCCGCTGCATGCACAACTATTTGAATGGGAGCATATATCACGCATGCACCCAACACTCAATACAACAATTGATGATGTAGACATGATAGGCCTCCGTGACTTTGACATTAACCACGATTGGAAGGTTCATTCAATCCCTGCTGCCTTACAAATAAGTGCACCTAAATTCATAGACATTGCCCGCACTGAAAATTCACCACCAGTTGTTACTCCACCTACCCATTTAGACGCTCTGCAGCTATCATCAAAACAACACCTTGCCTACTCAATTGTGCTTTCCCATGCAACTCAACAAGGGGAACACCCACCATTGAAGATGATCATTCAGGGAACCGCTGGTACAGGAAAATCATACCTCACACATGCATCGTAAATGGGCTTCAAAATATGACTGGCAAATTAAAAACTCCCCTCCTTGTACTAGCCCCAACAGGTATTGCTGCATTCAATATAAAATCATCTACTATACATTCTACCCTCCGAATACCCATATCCGACATGAAACCTCTTGAAGGCCAAGCCCTAGCAATCTTCCAAGAGCGTATGAGTCCCATACGTTACATACTCATAGATGAAATGAGCTTTATAGGTCCTACAATGTTACACAACATCAACAAAAGACTTCGTGAGGCATTCCCCCGACATAGTAACCACGCGTTCGGTAACTGCTCAATGATTTTGGTGGGAGACTTAGGCCAGCTCCCTCCGGTCAACGATGTACCATTATATGTAGGCAACAAAGTAGGAAGCTCCCTTTGGCATGCTTTTGATACCGTGATCACCTTGGACACAAACTTTAGGCAACAAGGATTAAACTCGACACAACTTGAATTCAGAGAAATGTTGACCAACATCAGAAACGCAGAACCAACCGTTAAGGATTGGTCTCTTCTCATGTCACGTACCAAGTCGTGCTGTGCGCCTCGAGCAATCCATGTTCACGATCGAGAAGCACCTATTTGCAACAAAGGACCTAGAAACAAGCACAATAAACAAATGCTAAAATCCTTACACGTACCAATTGCAATGAGCATCGCAGAACAAAGCAAACATAACTCTGACTTAGACATCAACGACACTCAACTAGACCCAATAGTTTTCCTATGCACCGGACAAGAGGTCATGTTGACATCTAACTTATGGGTTAGCTCAGGATTGGTTAATGGTGCACTCGGGCAAGTGACAGATATCGTGTACAACCCAGAAACACAACCACCGGACTTGCCTTCCTTTGTTGTTTTCGACTTCAAACACTACCAAGGGCCCCATGGGACATACTCAACCCAAGACACTTGCCCTACCCCCGTCACACGTGGAAATCATCGCCAAATCCCACTAAAAATGTCTTGGGGCCTTACCATCCACAAATCACGGGGCCTAACACTTGGCAAGGCCACGTGAGACATCGGAAACATTGATCGCCAGGCCTAACATTCACAAAGCCGATGTCAAAAGTTCGTGCCATCAACGACCTACAAATCCAACCACTTTTACGTTTGAACGCTACGCACGGATGAGATATACCAAGAACGTAAAATCATGCAAGGAGGAGGAGAAAAGACTTTGCACCGCAAAGATTGGCCCACGACGCATGAGGCATGGAAATACTCCTTCCCCCATCATGCACACAAAACAATACCCCGATCTAGGATCCAATTTCAATATATCATGTAAAATATATTCTATGATATACGATAGATGTTTGAGCGCAGCACAAAAGTTACATTTTGCAAAACTATTCACATGTCTATGTAAGGATCCACATTCTCGCAGCTTAGAGCTTAGAAATGTTATTTATGTATGGATGAAAGAAGAATTTAGTATGCAATTTGACAAGCCAAGATTAAGGCAATTGTATGGGATTAAACTTTCTGAAATCAAAGTAGAACCAATACCACTTATTAAAATTGAAATAGAATTATCTTGTTCTGGATGCAAACAGAAACCACTCTCTTGGCATGCTTTCCAGGACCATGATCGCCTTCACATCCAAACTATAATGAATGCAAAAATTCAATCCCTCTCCTACGTAACTTGCAACTCATTTGCAATTGCTAGTTTAAAAATTACAAAAAAATGTAACGTGGCACGCCAATATAACAATCCTTTGCGACCCTAGTTTTTCTTGATACACCCCTAAAGTTAGGGTGCTGAACCATTGTGCTCCCCTCTAACGTAGCTCCCATATAAAAAGAATATACCTCATTGGCCAGCCATTTAATAATAAATCTAAATTTAAGCAAAACGGAACCGCGATCCAGGGCGTAGCTCTACAGATACAACATACGTATGTATATACGTATCCGCAATTACGTGGGCAAATAATAGCGGTTTTTTTCCAAACGGGAATACAAGTAAATAAAATATCTCCACTTTCAGATCTACATTGTGCGTGCAGATAACCCGCGCCTCTGAAGAAAAATTTCTCAACAAAAATGGTGGCCAAAGGCGACTCCCTTAACGGGGACTACGAATGCCAGCCCTTGATCGGTAAGGTCATTTTTTCGCAGATCCATAAAAACTATTTGAAACCTATGTGTATGTAAATAAATTTTTTTCGGAGATGTCAACGGTTCGAACCCTTCACGCTTCATTGACCTAAATTCACTGTGAAAATAATTTGCAAGCAGTTTCTTAAGTAATTATATTTTCATGGAGGTTGAAGGATCGAATCATTCGAGTTGCCCTGGCCTCAATTTCGCCGTGAAAACATTTTTAACCCTTTTTCTCAGTTATTTTTTTCTCGGGAGGTCACAGGATCGAGTCCTCCCAATTCCTTAGGCCTAAATTTCTCCCTGTTTTGATGATTGATCTGTGCCTCGATGATTTAATTTTAATGTTGCTGTCTGCCAGGGTAGATAATTTTCGTCACTCCCCTATGATTGCGTTTATTGATTTTATGGATTTCTTTTTTGTGATAGGTAGTATTGACATTTGAGGGGACTGAAATCGGGTTCTTTTTAATATAAGAGAGCTCGGGAAGATTTTTATGTTCGGTTTGTTTTAATTCAATTTTGCTTCGACATAGGTTTTACTCCATGGCTGCATTAAAGGATCCAAAGTGACTTTCCCTTAAGTTGAGATCAATCAAAATGTTTTTGTATGCACCGGTAATCTGAAATCTAGTTGACACTGTGGGAGAAAAAAATTAGACCATACCAAACACAATGATTTCTGATTTTACGGATTTATTGGAGGCCAAACTTCTTGGTGCTGCTGCAATTTTACACTGTAGAATTCTTTGAGTAAAATACGTTGCTATTGGACTCGCATGCTGGATTTTAATCTCTATTAGCAGACCATAGCATAAAAGGATTGATCTAAGCATAAGATTACTAGGGAATTGAGGCACATGATCACCTTTGGTTTGCAGTATATGCTCTATATGCAAGTGACGTGATTCTGTTGCATCTTAAAATGTGAGTATTCATTTTTATTTGACACCCGGATAATTTCCTAGGGTTCATGATATTATAAGTAGGGGATCTCCGAAGGCTTACATTTGCAATGTTGCATTTGATTCATGATCATTTTTGTCTATCCTAATGTGGGGCGAATTTTTAGAAAAAACGGCACACAATTTTTTTTTGTCATGTCTCTGCAGTTGTTGGTAATAATGTTTGCAAAAGTAGGGATGTACATTTCCCTTGATTGATTGCATGGCTAATCTGTGAGCCTGCATGCAAGTACTGTGATAAGTATGGCATTCGAGGTCCATAGGCTGTAGGTTGAATTTTTGTTTCTGGACCATGTGTTGCATGCTAATTGAATGATTTTGTGGTATTTCAAATTATGATATCTAGATGGTGATTTCCATTTATTTTTCTTTATATTAATCCATCTTGCTGATGCTCCTGAATGTCTGACTTTGTTGCACCCATTGTCAGAGCATCACAATTTGAAGCCTTGGTAGTTCAATGTCAAAGCAACTTCCAGAGAGAAGGGCCAGATTCCTTCTTTATTCTAGCGTTAAATTAAAAATTGGGTTGGGGTTGAAAAGAGTGAGAAAGAAACACAACAAATACAAAAACAAAAGCTGATGTCCCAAAATAAATCATCTAATGCCCCATCAAAGGAATAATAACATAACAAATACTCAGATCCATTTAAACATCAGCAATCACAACTGAATATAAGAGGTAATAAATTCAATACTGCAAATAGATTAAACCATTGCGTATAAGTCCAGTATAAGAGAAATGGAGTAGCTACAAAATCTTTATCAAGCGCAGCAAAATTACACAGATGTGTAGAGCTCTGAAAGTAAACCACCATTAAACAGAAAGCAAAAACTATGGCTATGAATTCACAATGAAACTCTCTTTGAGAGCTGGAAAAGCTCGATGGGCTAAGATCCAGATTGTAGAGACTTTATTTACTACAAAAGAAAAGAGAAGAGAAGGTGAGATTTGAAGTATATAACATGCCCTGATTTCAGCGCTTAATCTCATACTAAAATTGCTCCTAGACTTCACATAGAATTTTTGGGAGTGCCATTAATACATTTGATTGATCTTTATCTTCTCCAAAAATATCCATCTTCATCCAAAATAATCTCTCTTTGAAAATACCTTTGTTGGAAATATTGTGCCCTTGGCTCCAAAAGATGAATGAAGCAAAGGCAATGCCTTTAATTTCATTAATCTCCTTTTAAGAGGCTAAATTAGTAAATCTCTTTTTAATATCATTTTCTGCGCGTGTCATCTTATTTAAAAAGGGCCTTTACTTTATGCTCCCATTATTGAATAACAGGCACTACCCCTTTTTTGAAATACATGGGACAATATTACATTAAAGGGGTGCACCCAAATTTTAAAATCCTAGGCATATTTGCCTTATGATAATTTTTAGGCATTTACCCTACTATAACAATTTTGCCCAAAATGGAGATTCTAATAGAAGTTTGAGATTTTCTTTTTTGGCTAAGGGTACATGGGATCACCAGCTCACACTGGCTGTGGATTGATGCTAAGGATGGGAATTTTAGGCATTGAGATCACTTTATCATGGTGTGCCCACAGATTGAACCACTTTAGTGTGGTGTCCTATTAATGGGGAATCCATCAAGTAGTGGGCCGCCTTAACACAGAGTTAGATTTGAACCTTGGACCGCTCATTAACAAGAGACACCACTTTCCATTATCTCACTACCTGATGGATTGAAGAATGGGAAATTTTGAAATGATGAAAATAATGCAGCTATTTCTGAGGAGCAAAATTTCACACCTCATGTATCCTTGCAGATAACCATATCAATCAATAATTGTTGAGGGGATCATGAAACTTCTTGAATTAGATACTTCATCAAGGCAAATTAATGACATGGAATATCTTAGTTAATGAAATTTCAGTATAATCGTAATGAGCAACTATGTTGAGGATTCCGTACCATATAGATAGCTGTTTTTAAGTGAAGTATTGTAGCATCCATTACCTTAATTTTTATAGTGGATATCTTTATCATTGGTTGCAGAGTATCGGACCGTATCAGGAGTCGCAGGTCCATTGGTTATTTTGGAGAAAGTGAAGGTAAGTATGCAAGGTTTTCAGTCACCTTTCTTTGATATGCCTTATTTTTGTTTAGTTGATATCTTGGTGTTTGCTTTGCCTATTGTGGTTTTCATCTTCAAGAATATTATACCCAAGTTGTGATGTGTTCATTATAAAATGTAGTTAAGCACTATTGACAATTGCCATTGTATACTTGTTATTCTTGTTGATTGCATATCTTGATCATCTACAGGGTCCAAAATATCAGGAGATTGTCAACATTAGATTAGGGATGGCACAACACGTCGAGGTCAGGTTCTAGAAGTTGATGGTGAAAGGGCTGTTGTGCAGGTAAATATTGATGTTTAGTTAAGCTCTTTTCATTTGTGCAAACATGTTTGAATGATACCTGCAAACCTCCTTTAAGCCTTGTATGAAAAATGCATGTCCTTTAAGCCTTGTATGAAAAATGCATACAAAAATAGAAAACACTTAATGGGTTCTGAAGAAAACTATTATAATGACATTATTCAAGGAGAGGGTGAAGGTTACTAGACTTGAAGCAAATCTGGTTTGTTGCAATAACATTGCTTTTGTTTTACCCCAAACCTTTAGTTAGAAAATAAACGTTACACTCAAACAATAATTAGAATACACTTTTGATGTGACAACACTTGAAGCAAAGAAAATGACTGGTGCAGGGCTGATAAGCATGCATGCTCTGGCTTAGGAACTGTTGACATGGTACTTATCAATAAGACTGGAATCAAATCTGGTTTGTTGCAATACCATTGCTTTTTGTTTTACCCCAAACCTTTAGTTAGAAAATAAACGTTACACTCAAACAAGAACATATATGAAGGATAATTGAAACACACTTTTGATGTGACAGCACTTGAAGCAAAGAAAATGACTGGTGCAGGGCTGATAAGCATGCATGCTCTGGCTTAGGAACTGTTGACATGGTACTTATCAATAAGACTTGAAGCAAATCTGGTTTGTTGCAATACCATTGCTTTTTGTTTTACCCCAAACCTTTAGTTAGAAAATAAACGTTACACTCAAACAAGAACATATATGATGCATAATTGGAACACACTTTTGATGTGACAGCACTTGAAGCAAAGAAAATGACTGGTGCAGGGCTGATAAGCATGCATGCTCTGGCTTAGGAACTGTTGACATGGTACTTATCAACAAGAAACTAAAAATTGGATCCCTAGATACTGTATTGAATGGACAACTGGTTTCTATAGTATACTAAAAGTATGACTGGTTGATGTGAATGATTATTTGCTGTCAAGTATTGGATTGTATCATGATGCAGATTAGCTTGCCAGCAACATTTTCATCTTATGCTTGACATCTGGTTCATATAGATTATAGTGATCAGATTATGTGCAATGTGATGTGTTTGGATGTGTGTGGGGTAATCTTGGGAAGTCTTAATGGATTGGTATGAGAATGTAAACAAATTGGAGTAAATTGGAGTATACTAGAAGTGTGTCTGGTTGATGAGAAAAAGTCCTTGCTGTCAAGATTCAATTGAAGAAAGCTCTGGTGATAGCAGTATCTAGGGCTGGAATTCAACATAATCTAGTTTTGGAATCCAACATGATGTGGATTTGTTTGTCAACTACATTGCATGTTATGATTGGTTTCTGGTTCAGTAGAGTATAGTGACCAGATTAAGTGCAATGCATTGCCATTGGATGTGTCTGTAATGATCAATACATTGAATGTGTCCATAGTAACCTTGAGAATCCTCTCAAAAATAAATTACAAACCTGTTTAAACTGACCAAGGAGATGCAAGAAAATGGGATTGTTTCACTCATGTTATATGACCAAGCTTAAGAGGTGGTTTAATGCTTTAAAATATTTCTATTGTTATTTCTTGCAAAGAACAGTGATTGAAATAGCATCTATCAGATGAAATGTGAAACAAAAGGCACATCTTAAAAACCTATCAAAGAAAAAAATTATGTTTGAAATGTTGATTGAGTGCTTCAGAGAATGATATGGCCATAGATGGCAGGGAAACAGCTTTTAAAATAATATATAAAAATATTGTTCAAACTTTTAAAATACAAATAATTTAAAAAATAAAAAATAACTTGAGCAAACCAAAATAAGCAAAATGTTTTAATAAATAAACAAAACAGCAACATATATTTAAAAACAGACTATTTCAGGATGGGGAAAAAACAGCACTTTGAAATCTTAAGGCAGAAAGCTTTAAAAATAGAAAGAATTCAACACATTGCAAGTGCAAAAACATAAACAGCATTTTAGGGTTTTATGTATTTTTGAAACAGATTTTTTGGGGTTTGTTTTTAAAAAAAAATGTCTCGGATGCCATGGCATCCCTCTTTTAGGGGACATTGGCCTCCTTTTTTTGGGATTGGTGGGGTGGAGGAGCTCTGATGCTCCATCCTTGGGATGTTATTCAGACCCCAGAGGGTGCGTTTGTGTGGAACACATGAAATACTTAAACAAATAGGGGAGGGGGCTTTGTAGGTAAAGGTGTCTCTTAGATGAACATCACCTTAGGTAATTGAAATGATCTATTATATGCTAGATGGGAGTTATATTCCACTAAATGATGAACTTAACTAAAAGTAAAATACTCAAATGACAAAACTACTATGGGTGAAATTTAGATGCACTACACATAAATAGCACATAATTCCATGTTCATTTTTGCCCATCTTATGAAGAAAATTTCCCCAATTTCTTTTTGAGATGAGGAAAGCAACTTAAATATTTCAGTGGTCCTGATCCTAGTCTTCCATTAGTATAATCCCTATCAGTGGCTGTTAGAAGTCTTGGATGGTGTCTTGTGGATGTACCAAATCCAGAGAGAATGCCAGAAGTGGCTAAGAATTTGGGATTCCTAATCCAAAGTGATTGGAAATCCAGAGTGAGATCAATAAAGCTTGAATAAAGTCTCTAATGTTGTAGGAGTGCCAATGGTTTTGCTGCAGAGACATTCCTGCTGATGCTAAGACATAGGCTGAAAAATACTAATAGAGTTGATGGACATAAGCTATGCTCTTTTGTTAAAGGCACGGGTTGGTATTCTTCTTCCTACACAGTCATTTGAGATTTGCCTTAAGATGTTGGATGGTCTTGTGCATTCCAAGGTGTATTTTTGTCTTGGGCAAACTTAGGTCCCTGAGGAAGCACTTATGAAATGTGCCAGTTGGTATGCAACTGATACAGCATCATATCTTAAACACTTCAACGAGTCTAATCTAAGAAAGACATGTAATTAAAAACAGTTGGCTGATAGAAGGATGCGGGGCTAGATATGAAATTTTGGTCTGAAGGATAACTTTGGCCTTTAAAGGGGTGTGTTTGAATGAATGAAGAATTCAGGACAGCAGAGCTTGCTGGTCTGCTTGGATGCTTGCCAAAGAAATGGTGGCTAGGCGTATTTTTACTTAACAGGGTGATGTTTTTGAATTATGAATGAAGGATTCAGGACGGCAGAGGTAGCTGGTCTGCTTGGATGCTTGCCAAAGAGATGGTGACTAGGTGTATTCTTTGCTTAAGAAAAACTGAGATGTGTATGAGAAGCACATGTTTTAATAAGTGTAGTTGCCAAACATTGGTAATGATGTTACGTACCATCTTCCTTGTATTTGCATATGCACACAGTGGAGATAATGACAGCAAGTGTGTGTGCGTGAATGTGAGTGATTAAAGCTGTAATTTTTTTGACAAAGGTATATGTGATATTTATGTTGCATTAGAATGGAGATAACAGTCAATGCCGACAAAAACTCCATGTTCATGCCCGGAGGAAGGCTTAGAGCTTTATTTCAATATTCTTCTGTGGCGAGTGCCTTTTGGTCATCGATTGCTAAAAGTACTTCTTTGACTTATTAGATTCTAATATAAATTGATTTTACTATTTAATGGCTTGATATCTTGAAGAATTTATTTTTAGAGTTTTTGACTGTTAAAGTTAAAACTTC
Source organism: Taxus wallichiana var. yunnanensis (assembly GCA_018340775.1). NCBI lineage: Eukaryota > Viridiplantae > Streptophyta > Pinopsida > Cupressales > Taxaceae > Taxus > Taxus wallichiana. Next base: position 134,217,497 of record CM031235.1, read on the forward strand.
AATAAATTTGTAACCTGCTGTAAGTTTACTTTCATTTTCTTGATATATTTATGGTGTTATATTTGCATATTATTATAATTAATTATTGCAAACATTGTTTGCCTTTCACGTTAAATGTTATCAGGTCTTTGAAGGGACATCAGGAATTGATAACAAGCACACTACCATTCAGTTTACTGGAGAGGTTAGAAAGATTCTGTCACTTAATAATTTTTATTGTGTTTGGAAAGGCTTATTGTAATCTGTTTTTTATTTACTTGTTATGGTTATAGGATGGTGGTAGCTCATCTTTCTTATTTGTTTCTATTGCTAACTGTTTTTAAGTTTCATGTTGCATGTATACCTGATTACCAAATTTGAAGTTATTTTTTCAGAAAATGGTGGCTAGTTTGTTCCATTTAAATCTTTTGTCAAGAATAAGAGTTCTTTGGGAATTCATATCTTGATTATTATAATCTTTAATTTTTGTACCTTGTTTTTAAAATTATGCCTTTTCTAATCTTTTGGGGATTTTTGTTGGAAAATGAGTCATTAATTCTGATTATTGTTACGTGGTGGTCACCAAAACAAACTAATAGTTTTTCAAACTCCTAACTTTAATTTAAGAATAAATAGGGCACAGCCCTACCTACGTAAGGATTTTCCTTCCATTTGGAATTCCTAGTGACATGGTTGGATCTTCATGTTATAATCAAATTGTCCTTCAACATTATTTTTTTGTTAAGAGTACTTGGGGACATCATTGGGGCCCAGCCTGGGCGTGGCCCATCCTAAGTTCTAACCATGGGAAGTAAAGCACATTATTGTGCCCCCACTAAAAACTGTCTTAACGTGCCACCCCATTAATTATGCCGAGAGGCATTCTACAATTGCAACTGAGGTTGATGGTGTTGGACTGTAATATTCACGAGTGGCTAACAAATAATTGTGTACCTTAAATTTGATGTCTTTTTGACTGTAATTCTGAAGTTTTTTCTTCTTGCTTGGAGAATTTGATCAAAAATCATAATATCTTGCCCATATGGTGGAGTTCGGAGCCTTGCCTTTTCTTTTCTAAAAGTTTTTTCAAGCCGGACACAGTGGTCTTGCCAGATTGAGACCATTTTTCAGGAATCAGTGGGAAATTTGTGGAGAAGGTAATGGAGTTATTAATCATTGTGGTACGTGACAAATCCAAGACAGGTGCCCTGTGATTGATATCTCTCGGCATTGTTCAGATATGTATGTTTAAGATAACTGTACTAGTTATTGACCAAAGATAGATATTAAATAAACATAATAAGTTCTCTACCTCACAAGCGATGATAACTGTGTATTCACAATATATTGTTTGCTCATTCTTTGCATATTGATTCAGGCTTTTTTTTTTTATAAAATTTATAGGTTCTGAAGACACCAGTATCTATGGACATGCTTGGGCGCATATTTAATGGGTCTGGAAAGCCTATAGACAATGGCCCTCCCATATTGCCAGAGGCCTATTTGGACATATCAGGTAACATCTGAAACAGAAGAAATAAACTGTCTTTTTATCTTCAAAACTGCTTTCATTTTTGCTACTCAAGGTGCTGCTTATCTTCCTATGCTGAATAAGATCTTACTTTGTAATAGATGGCATGCAACATTTTTATGACCCCATGTAGTTTTTTTGAGTCCATTTCAACTTTAATTGACATGCTTACGTACTTTCATGGGCTACATCTATACTGCTTATTCTCGCATCCTGTCTGACAAACCTTGTCATCAATATTTGCGAGTGTGACACAGGTAGTTCTATCAATCCAAGTGAAAGAACTTATCCAGAAGAGATGATCCAAACTGGAATTTCTACAATAGATGTGATGAACTCCATTGCTCGTGGTCAGAAAATTCCTCTCTTTTCGGCAGCTGGTTTACCACATAATGAGATTGCTGCTCAAATTTGCAGACAGGCAGGGCTCGTGAAAAGATTGGAGAAATCTCAAAATTTGTTAGAGGTACTGATGCTTTTCATATATCAAAGAAATGGAGTGAATGATTAAATCAAGTGGTGATTTGAAAGTCCATTTTCAAATAGTATGAATATTCTGATCAATTGATTTGGTTTGCATTTGATGTGCAGGCTGACACAGAAGACAACTTCGCCATAGTTTTTGCAGCCATGGGAGTTAACATGGAAACTGCCCAATTTTTCAAGCGCGATTTTGAAGAAAATGGTTCCATGGAAAGAGTTACACTTTTTCTGAACTTGGTGAGTTCTTTTAGATTTTAAGCTCCTATGTAATTTCAATTTTCATTCCTCGCAGGCAGGGTAGGTGCATATATACTTATAGTCATGACTTGAAATGGCTATCGAAACATTGATGACATTTGACATTAAGCTGCTCAAAATCAAATGTAACACTTCAATATATCTGTCTTTGAGCCTTAAACTCTGAAATGGTGTATAGAATTTTTCTAATGAAATGTTTGTTTCTATAGGCAAATGATCCAACTATCGAGCGTATTATTACACCTAGGATTGCTTTGACAACAGCAGAATATCTTGCCTATGAATGTGGAAAACATGTTTTGGTCATATTGACAGACATGAGCTCATATGCAGATGCTTTACGTGAAGTAAGTTGCTGCATGTAAACTTGGAGTTTGTTTTTTTTTGTTTTGATATAGTTGTGTTTGCCATGTAAATGTTTTCCTACATCCATTATATTCTAGTGTTTTGTGCTGCAGTCTTACCTGTGTTAAATTCACAATTACAATCGATGACAGGTTTCTGCTGCTCGTGAAGAAGTGCCTGGGCGCCGTGGTTATCCTGGGTACATGTATACTGACTTGGCAACCATTTATGAACGAGCAGGACGTATTGAAGGCCGGAAAGGGTCCATTACCCAGATTCCCATCCTTACCATGCCAAATGATGGCAAGTGCAGAGTTGATTTTTCTTAGTTTGGATTCAAAGAAGCGTGTTTGTGTGAGAATAACACTATTTAGTCTATAGTCCTTATTTTACTGAAGTGCCCTGTGTTTTTACCAGATATTACACATCCGATACCAGATCTAACTGGTTACATTACAGAAGGCCAGGTATACGTTGATAGACAACTTCAAAATCGGCAGGTAATTTATAATATTGTTATTCTTCTCCAGACCTTAATGTTTCTATCAGCTGTTTTAGCTAACAGCTACCTTGCATTAGAAAAAACATTGCAAAAGTTTAGTTATATGAGTTTTGGCTATATTCTGAACTAGGTAACTGATTCTTTCTGCCTTTTTATGATGCAGATATACCCACCAATTAATGTCCTTCCATCCCTATCACGTTTGATGAAGGTTATTTCTTAAAGCTTTTATTTTTAGCGTGCTTTTCTATTTGAATTTGTACAATTGATATTTACATTTTTTTGATTCGGTAAACTCCTCTTTCATGGCGACCTTTTGCTTAGATGCCATGATTGAGGGGTATCTCTTCCTCAATGCAATGTCCCCTTTTCTAAATTAGAAATACTTAATAATATTTTTAAGTTGAGCCCAGATAACTCTCTATTTATGGGCAACTTAATAATATTATTGGTAGTGTTAAGTATAAAATTTATTATAAAGCAAAAAGAAGACCCTTAGCCTATTTTCATTATTTTCAGTCGGCTAAAAGGGGAAAAGGAAGGAAGTAAATTAATAATTTAATTTTAAGTGCTAAAGTAATTTTAATTATTGGCACTTTAATTAAATTATTAAAAAGAGGAAAAGTGCATTTAATTAATTATTTTTAAATGTCCAAAGTGGAGCGACCCAAAAGGAGAACTAAAAAGGGGAAAAGTAAATGTTAAAAAAGAAATAAAGGGTCCCATATGGTGCGCTCCACAAGGAAAAAGAAAGAAAAGGCTATAAAGGCAAATGTTGGGGCTCATTGTAAGGATCATTTGGTGAATCTTAATACTTCTCTCTTGGAAATTGGAGCATTGAGCTCTCATTTTCAGCCTTTGAGGACAAAAACCTCGTCAGATCCTATCGGGACGAAAATCCTCAATAGTCACAACACTTGGGGATGAAAACCCTCATTTGTTGCATTGGTGGCTTCATCCGGGAGTCACAAGTGAGCTTCAAATTCAGAATTTTAGAACAAGGGTTTCCATTAGTGCTAGGGCACAAATTCCAACTAGGGCACACTTTTTGGGGGCTGCCACACTCATTTTCAGCTTGGGCAACCCACTTGAGTGGGTTTTGGTGGTTGGAAAAATCTGATTCTAATTTTGTTTGATAGCTGCCATTTTTGTGGTCATTTTGAGCTATCATTTGCATTTTATCTCCAAGTATATGAAGATATGGATTTTTGAAGTTTCAGCTGTTTTTGAGCAATTAATTAATTCCAGCAGTCTGTATTTTATTGTTGAAGCATTTATTTGCATGATTTCATCAAGGGTTTCATGTTGTTGATGTATTTTTGAAGATTTGTGTGGGAGATACTAAAATCTGAATTTAACCTAGGTCACTTAGGGTTTTGTGGACCTAAAACAGGTCGCTGCCCTAATTTTTGCATAAAATCAGATTGCTGTCATAAAAATCAGGTTTTCTACATGTGGCTGTCATCATTTCCAGCAATGTTCCATTAGGGTTTTGGGGAAAATCCAAATTCCTCAAATTTGAGCCCGAAAGGGACATTACATTCAAATTCACCCGGACTTGACCCCGACCTCATCTCGTTGGGATACGCCTCACCCATCAAGTTGGATGTGGTATTTTATCAAAATTTAACACTCTTGGAGATTTGAACCAGGGATTTGCTTTGGAAGCCCAAGTATTTTACCACTGAGCTCAATCCATTCACCACTTGATATATATCTAGACATCTGCGGATACGGAATGCAGTACAGACGCCAATACGGCAAATTTTTAAAAATCTTGGGTACGGTACGCTTTTAGGTACGTTTTATATATATATATATATATATATATGTATATAAATATATAAATATGCATATAAATTATAAATTTAAAGAAGCATTTGCATACTTATTGAAATTTAATACTCATAGAGTTATACAACTTAAAATCATTCATAGAACATGAAAACAAAATTGAAATTTCCAATACTTTGAGAATTGAGACTTGAGTTTGTATTGATAATTGATTCAGAATGACATAATGTTCAAAGAATCAAAACATGATAGTACATTCAAGTTCTCAACTTCTAGAGCATATCATCTAGATGATCGTCAAAATCATCTTCATGGATGCCACTTGCAGCTCCACTCCCACTAGCTCCACTTTCGAACACTTGTGAAGGGCTCCCTGGAAGTTCCTCATCAATGCCAAGAAGTGAAACATTGGCTAAACAAGCAGCTGAAGCTTCAAAGTCTCGTGTTTTTCGTGTCGGAGGTCCCAAAGCTTGTTAGACCACTAGTATACTCTTGCGTCTTGTGGGTTAAGAGGCGCAAGTCGAATGAACGTATATTAGATCTTCACCCTTCTTCGATGCCAACATGGTGCGCTTGGCACGAGTGGATGAAGCCATAAGTACTCCAATTGCTTCTGCGAAGAATTACTAGCCACCATTGCTACAAAAAACAAAGTATTAATATTATAAATTATTAATTAAAAAAAGAATGATATCATTTTGAATTTTAATTCGTAATTGGTAATTAAAATATCAAATAACAAGTTACAAACTTTATTCCTGTGAGAGCAATTTGATCACAATTGGTCGTAAGAACTTGGCATCATGGCCATGACAAGTCCACCATGTGATTGGATCCGTGGTGGGTTTGTCACAAATAACCTCTACCTCTCCCATGCTACCTTGTCCATTTACAAACATCGACATCTCTTGGTGGATTGCAAGTGATGTAGCCGCTCTCTGAAACAACCTCCGAATGCTGCCCCCTCGTCCCATTTGCAACCTCGTGGTCATCATATGGTCGTTGTCTACCAGCTTTCCCAACTATTTCACTGCTGTAATATTTGGGATTTAAAGCATAAGCAAGGAGATGCAATGGGGTGGTCATTTTGTTCCACCTTTTCACGATCACATTTTTAACTTCATTATAAAAATTTTCCTCAGGGTCCTGCTTTTGGCTTGTATGACATCATGGATTTTTTCAAGCATGGAGTCAATGCCATCATATATATCTCCAATGCAAGCATTATCTTTGTCAACAAATCGTATCATACTCAAAATAGGCTCTGAAACTCAACAAATATTCAATTCTTTCCCACCAATGCTCATCAAGGATCCATGATTTTATTTTTTTGAGCTCTTTTCTGTGTTTGATCGCTTCTCACAGACGGTCCAAACATTATCAATCACCATTATGCCCAAAACACGCCTCACCTTCACAAGTCGCCTCAAGACGAGTGTGTGAGAGGCAAACCTAGTTCTCGAACCTATTAAAAAGAATGGAAACAATTCAATAACAACACAATTTGAAATTGATTTAAAAATTTAAAATCAAATATTAAATTTAAAATGAATTGTTCATTTACCTTCAACAGCTCCAACTTTGAAAATCTTCTGAATATGGCTTGAGACATGTGATGGTTGGTGACAAACATCTTTATCTCGTTTGCCTCCGTGTATATTTGCTCAATCCATGCAATTTTCCCAATCTTTTGCATCATTAGATTCAGGGAGTGTATTGCACATGGTGTCCAAAATATGTGCTCATACCTACCCTCAACTATCAATCTCGCTGCCTTGCAATTTTTGGCATTGTCCGTGATGACTTGGACAACCCTCTGCGGACCCATTGACTCAATAGCCTCAATGAGAATATTTGCAATGAATTGGGCATCTTTTACTTCCCCTCACAATCAACAAATTTTCTTCAAACATTGGCCCTTTAGGGCATACCGCAATAATGTGTTGATGAGAGGTCTATTTCTGCGTCTTTCCATCCATTTGATATAATAGAGACTCCTGAAACAGTCCAAGAATCTATAATTCGCTGTAGAGATGTCTGAATGTGTTGCACTTCTTTTGTCAAAAGAGAAGTGCGAACCTTATTATAGGTAGGGCTTGATACCCCCTGTGGTGCCTCATTAATGCCTCTCACCATCTCGCCGCCAATAAGGTGATCTCAAGATATCAATGGCAAATCCACATGCAAATATACACCGAGACACCAATTCATCTGCAATATCCCTCTTCTCGATGTTAAATGCTTTTTCTAATGGGCCTTTTGTTCTCTTGTTTGATGGCCCTGAGGTATCTGCATCAAAAGGGTCATCAACTGGAATAGTTTCAACACGAGTCTCAATGAAAGGATGAAATGATGGTGTTGATGTTGGTGGTTTTCCCATGGACCTCTCGTAAAAAAACAGTTCTAGAGCGAGCTCTTGCTTTCAATGTTTGCATCCTCTTGCTCTTTTAGGTACGTGGCTATGGTTTTCTTTTCCACCTTCTTACATGGTCTAATACCCGTCCCCGATACCCCAGTCAAATGAGCTCTCAAACGGGTATATGAGGATTTAAATGAGGCGGCACAATGGGGACACGTCCAAACACGGACACCACCACCGGCAACAAACTCTGTCACTTCCACATGTCTCCATAAAGGATAATTCGGATCCATTTTCACTGCCATACCACCCGAAACATTTTCCCCCTCTTGCCCCATTGAAGCTGAACTGGATGCCATGATTGTAGGATTAATTCAATAACCTACAATAAGAGATTTTTTAAAACATTGCTAAATATTAAAATGATTGTAGGATTAATTCAATAACCTACAATAAGAGATATTTTTTAAAACATTGCTAAATATTAAAATAATTTGTTGACCCATACACGTCATTCTCTGATTCTGATCACCAAGTTCGCCATAAATGGTGCGAGGTGAGAGCATACACAGAGGGTAGACGTTTAAATTTTTAACAAATTCAATTTTAAACTTTAAAATTAAAAAAACGAACACATAACTAACTAAAAAAATTAAATAGTTAGTCCTACACGTCAATCTCTGATTCTGATCACCAAGTTCGCCATAAATGGTGCGAGGTGAGAGCATACACAGAGGGTAGACGTTTAATTAAATAAAACTTCACTATTAAACTTAAAATACGGAAAAATTAATAATATATTATATTTTAATAACCGTAAAATAAATAAATTATTAAATATTAAAAATAAATTTAGATCATGATCAATAATCATGAATGATGTGTTTGAAACACATCATTCATGATATTGATCATATTCATATACAAAACATTGCTCAAAAGATTAAAAAAAAAATCCCGAATGCATGTAAAATACCTGGAAAAATCCTCCTTGATGTTTGTAGACTTGCTTCTCCTTCTCTCTTCCTCCTTCAAGCTCAATCACTCTCTCCTCCAAGCTCTTCCTTTCTCCTTCAACCTCTCTTTCTCTCTCTCCTTCAAGCTCAAGCAAAATATCAAATATTGAGTGTGAGAAAAAAGTAGAGGGATTGGGTGTTTATATAAGTGTTTGGGGGTACTTTAGGGTTAGGTTAGATTTAGAAAGTCTTAAAATTAAAAAAAAATGCTTTTTTTTTTAGTTTTGATGAAAATCGCTTTTAAAAGGCGTGAAAAAAAAATGGGTACGCTTGGAAACGTACCCAGGGGACAGGGTACGGTCCGGTTACTACCCTGTCCCATATGGGTATGTTTCCAAGTGTACCCACAGCGTACCGTACCCGTACCAGTACCTGGTACGTTTCCAGGCTGGTACGGGGGCCCTTAGGCGTTTCCAGACAGTCTAGATATATATAATATAACTTATAAGCACAATAAATATTTGGATTTTGTGATTTCCTTTTGGTGTTTACTTGCATGCATTGTCACTAGAAGTGCCAACATTGTTGAAATGAATAAAATGCATATGTTTTTTAGATTAGCATTATGTAATGCAAAATTCATCTACCTTGCATACATCTGGTTCCCTCTTTACAATGGATGGGATATTTGCATCTAAGTGCCAAAATATCACACCCATTCCAGTTCATTTCATCACTTGAATTGATAGAGTAGGATCATCTCTCACATGGATGCCATGGATATGGTCTGCATAATTCTTTTTGACAAGTAGTTTTCTTAGCATCTCATACTCATAAAATTGCATTCTACAAGGCCTCCAGTTTTGGCTTGAAAAGTTAATGGTATAAGGAATGCCTTTATTGGATGAAAACGACATTACAAGTAATGGCATAGGGCTTAGGTTGTTAAAAACTCTGTCAGGACCTGATCATCAGTGGGATTGTAGTTATCTGCATATTTTGAATGTCTTTATTGGATGAAAACAACATTACAAGTAATGGCATAGGGCTTAGGTTGTTAAAACGTCTGTTAGGTCCTGATCATCAGTGGGATTGTAGTTATCTGCATATTTTGAATTAAGTTATTTATCCATTTTCCAGTTTGTGGAATTTCTTCTTTAATGGAAGCATGTAAGAATTTAAGCCCATATGCAGACAGCTGATTTATGTTAAGCACCTTGAATCTCCATTTTTAGTCCATGGATGGAATGGACAGACATGCCATGTGCTTGAAATATTCCACAACACTCTCTACCAAGCTAGTTACCAAATAGAGAGAAGTTGTAGCTGATAGTCTAATAATAACCTGTTTTAAAATGGCCATTAGTATTTATGTATCTTAATACTGTTTTGCAGAGTGCTATAGGTGAAGGGATGACTCGACGTGATCATGCAGATGTTTCAAATCAGGTCAAAGAACCATCCAAATTTCTGTTGATCCTTTTACGGCATGTGCTTATTAAAAACATTAATAACTAACCAAAAAATCTCGTCTTACAGTTGTATGCAAATTATGCAATTGGAAAAGATGTGCAAGCAATGAAGGCCGTTGTTGGAGAGGAAGCTCTGTCTCCAGAGGATCTGGTATGTATATATGTTATGACTGTGGTGTCCTTCGCTTATCTTATGCAGTCTGCATCCATATTCCACATAGAAACATTTATCGTAAGTGGATATATTGTTATTGATGATCATGTAAGTGCCGACATCACTTGTGCAGTGTTTTGATCTGCCATCACCTATTTCTCTATGTATGTCCTTTAGAACACAACTTCAAAATAATTTTGTTTTTTAGCTCATAACTTCATTTTTTGGTTTCAAACTGCAAGATCAAAGAATTAGTCTTTTATTATTACAATTCCCTCAAAAAAATGCATGTTTGGTATGATATCTATAGCCAGAAATGGGAATCAAGAACATCATATTCAATTAATTTTGTGTTTGAATGCAGCTGTACCTAGAGTTTTTGGACAAGTTTGAACGCAAATTTGTCACACAAGGAGCATATGATACACGCGACATCTATCAATCTTTGGATCTGGCATGGACACTTCTACGTATTTTCCCGCGAGAGCTTCTTCATCGCATACCTGCAAAGACATTAGACCTGTTCTACAGCAGGGAATCTGCTCATTGAGTCATGGTGTTACAAATTTTTCCCAGCATTGGCAATGACTCTTTTCAATCTTGTAATATTAAAATGATAGGGATTAAGTTTTTTTGTTGTTTCAGATTCATGCAATGAATCAAAGAAGAGCAATTTCTGCATAGAGCATAATTTATTTCTTAATAAGACTCTAGAGTAGTTATTCCTGGGCTCATTACTGTTGTCTATGATTCAAACAATGTGGTTGTTTCTTCACTTGGATCTGGAATATTGACATTTTTCATTAGTCCAATGTCTTCGGATTTTCTCATTTTCTTGAGGATTGTTGTGGCCGAACTTGTAACCTGCTCATGTCTATGACTTTAAATTTATTTTTAGTTTTCATTCAAATCCATGATATGTGTCTAGGAGGAATCTATGCCATTTTGACATATACCATAATTGATTGGCCAATTGCTTTGGGCTAATGCTTCATGCAATATTCGGAAATATTATTTTATCTCTATAAGATGCACAACATTGTTTTATTTATGAGCTCATTATTGTATTGTTTCAATTTCATGAGGATTGTTGGTGGCTGAACTGGTTACTTGCCCGCGATTCTGTGATTTGCTGTTGGATGGAACAGTCATGAAATTCACCTAAATTATTTAGGTCATTTATGATGTCTGAATTATAATCGTAGCTGCGTGGAAATCACATGGATGAAGTCAGCTAATGGATGGTGTGAGACTTCAGCCTTAAACTGTCAACCTTCTTGCCACCACTAGGTAGATTGTAGAGCTTTGTTCTTAAAGTTTCACCATTAAGTACTGTCATATCATTGATATACTCTGCACTTGGGAGATATTCTAGTTGGAGAACCAGCTATTGCTCTTCTGCTGGAAGGATTCAGGAGACGGGCATGATACTCAGCTTCAGTTTAAAAGGCTGTTGTTATTTTCAGTGGTTATTGCTTGCATATTTCAGCATATTAAGCTGATATACTTCCAACAGAATTAGCCAGTATTGTCCAAACACTACTTGTAAATTTCCATGTTTTATCAATGTCACATGTCTATGACTTATTTTGGGGCTGAATTCAGGCTTGATCTCAAACCTCATTTTGTGCTTGTAGAGTGTAGCTTAAGATTTGATTGTGGAAGGAGGCATTGAAGGTGTTTGTGCAATGCAGGGACAAATGACTTATGCTGGTCATGTGGATCCTTCCTGTAGCTGCTGAATGCTTGTCCTTGCACACCAATGGTATGTTTTTACTAATTACCCACATGCATGGCATTATGATGTGTGTCTTGGGACTCGTGGTTTTCTAAATTTTGTTATGCTTTGGGGCTAAGTAGCTGAAACGTTTTGGATACGGGAGTGGGTACGGAGTATCCGATATGCAGAAACGGCAAATTTTTTTGACCCCGGATACGGCGTAGGATACGGCAGTACAAAAACTATATAAAAATTAAAAAATATATAAATTTCAGCCTTCTAAATAGGAATTTAATTCATTAACCACATATTATGCATATGAAAGACAAGTTATAAGCTAAATAAGTGAATAACCACAACAAACAAGCTAGAATACATTTATATATAACAAATATATAAATTTATATAAAAAATAAAAAACAAATTATGTATAAAAAAATTATGCCCTTGAAATTTATGTATAAAATTTATGAAAAAAAAAAAGTGTTTAGGCTTGGGAGTGGCACGGGAGCGGCGAGGGGACTGCAGAAATGCCCAGGTACGCTGCCCGCTCCCACAGCCCTGGGGTGCCATTTCGGCTACCTAGCTTTGGGGGTATGAGGGAGCATGGGTAAGAGTATAAGGGTAGAAGTCCAGCTTTAGGTTAACGGACATTATACCTTCTGACTAGTGGACACAGGGCATTCAGGTGGTCATTGGAAGCATGATGCATCATGTGAGCCAGTATTGGGATATTTTTGGATGCGGGGAAATGTGGACAAATAATGGCATTTGACCATAAGAATAGAATCTCTAACAAGGTTTGTAGCACCCATGATTTGTTCTTTTTTGATGTGAGGTAGTAGCCATACTTAATAACCTTAGGGTGCAAGTAGAGTTGTATGTGAACCAACTTCATTTTTCATGTGGGTCCTTAACAGTGCTTTCAAAGTCGAGTCATTCCTGGTGTAGGGTAATGACCCAAACTTCTCTAATTGTAGATAACCTTCGTGTCGAAGCTAGGTGTTACACTCAATTTTCTAAATTCCGTCCTATGTCCTATCATTGAATGCAGTACACATTCAAAACAGTATTCATTAGCACAAACAAGGAAAATAAGACTCGAGATGTGCAAGGAATAGAGTGAGAGACACTTACTGCGGGCTAGAGAGATCTACCTTGGTGGACTTGGAAGGAACTGAAAGATTTAAATATATTAGGAATGAAGTGGTTGAATTCAGTCCTATGTCCTATCATTGAATGCATTACACATTCAAAACAGTATTCTTTATCACAAACAAGGAAAAGAAGACTCGAGGTGTGCAAGGAATAGAGTGAGAGACACCTACTACGGGCTAGAGAGATCTATGGTGGACTTGGAAGCAACTGAAAGATTTAAATATATTGGGAATGAAGTGGTTAAACTGCTTCTTTCCTTTACACGTTAGGGGTTTAAAGGCCATTGACGTTTATAAGAACCCACCGAAAGTTCATTGTGATATCTATGCCCTGCTAATTGGAGAAAGGATCATAAGATTGCATACCTACATTTTTAACACATTTGGAAATTGTATAGTAGAGTCAGATCCAGAACATGCTAATTGCTTGCTGCTTTGCATTAAAATGGCGCGCCTTTGCAGTAAGGTTGGTTCAGAAGTCCGATGGAGAGCGTTGACCCTTGGTCCCGCTTTGGGATTTTAGTGCTGCTGTTCCAGCCATATTATGCAAACGACCTACTTGAGGTGCTAAATTTTTATGTCTGTATATGCACTATATTCTTCTTTCAGTTCGTTCCTTGCAAGTTTGAAAGGATTTACAATTTATTCTCCTTTTCCAGCATTATTTTCATATTATTTTTATGGCTGGTTACACGTGATTGGTAGATGAGTTTATTTTTTTATCACGATCCCCAAACAAATTTTGGGCAGCTTTAGGGTGCTAGTATTTTGGAAGAAGGGGAAACAAAGTGAGGTGTATTTTGCGGCAAGAGAGTAGATCTTCATTTAGCTAGTCATTGGCTCACTAGCTTTGTTTGACATAGATATGCATAAAACATTCAAAATTGCAAATGGCCTATTGCATGTTACGTTTATTTGACATAGATATGCCTTAAAAGCATTCTAAATCACAGATGGCCTATTGCACATTGCATTATATTTGACTCGTTACACTTGGGATGGAACATGCACATAATTCTGCATTCCCCTTGTAATTCAAATTGTCTATATTCATACTTCAGGTGTCGAATATCATCTTACTGAGTACAATTTTTAATTATTATATCTTTAATGCTGCATGAACGTTCATATCATGCCCGCCCTTTCATGACCTTTTTCTTGGGGTCTATAACACGTTTTGGATCATAAGGTCTATGATCAATGGCTTGAGCCCATATATATTCATAATCAAATTGGGGTACCTTCAAAGCCAATCTATTCTCAAAAGTAAAAATCCCTACCTTACAACATAGTTTAATGAGAGCCACTTTCAATGCTATTGCAAAATCATCATCAATAAAGCCTAATTGCCTCTCGAACTCTAGTGCTAGCATCTATTTGGAACATATTTTGGAAGTTTGAAGGGAGCAACATGGAAGCCATCAATCGTAATATAGGTGTGATTAGATTGAAGATACTAATGGTGTTCCTCTACACCGAATGCCTTGAGCCTCAATAATTACATGTCTTCTTGTGTAAGTCTGTGGGTTTTCAAACATTAGTTTGTGCAAGGGATCCATGAAATGATCTTGAAATTCAACATAATTAATGTTGGCATGTAGCCTATCTGAGGATGGGGCCCAAAATTGAATGTCTCTCAAGACTATCACGAGGGTAAGGGTTTGAAAACTACGAAGAAGGAACAAAAGAGAATATTCCATGAAGTTGAATACCTCTCTTGATTTGTCCTTCTCCTAGGCCTCGTGCATTTTGTTCGATAACAAGATAGCTTGATCAAACATCACAATTATATTGTCTCGACACCTTGGTCAAGGGTATATTATGTAGGGCATATCTTTTATCCTTGCATTCATCCTCTAATTCTTGACACAAGGCGTTGTTAGTTTTATCATGATAAGAGGGGAAAATCCCTACATCAAAAGTGCACTCATCAATCCTCCTCTTGAAATCAATGGGCTCACATTGTATTTAAATTGGTCTAAACCATTGGGGGTGCAATACAAACATCATATCTATTGACACTCACAACCACTCTCTTGGATGAGTCGTTTCTTTTTCAGTCCATATAAGGCAAGGTCAAGGTGGTAGTTAGGAATGATAAGCCTACTCAAATGGTTCACCCATATAATGCACACTAACTTGTTACACTTCAAACAAGACCAACCATGTTTGAACAACTCAATACTCGGGGTAGTCAAATTTGGATCAACAATATCCTTTAGTTTATCAACAAACAAATGCAATAAGTTTTTGTCATCAATAAGGGCTCTCGATTCCCAAAAGCCTAATTGTTTTTTAATTTTTTGTTGAAATCCCTCTAGAATCTTCATGGATGATCAAGATTGCATGATTGAGATCAACACCATGCAATAACATGAGGCACATAGCAAACTTTTCTTTCAAAATCTCTAGAACATGAATAAACGACTAAAATCTTATCATTTTAGATCAACAACAATTGTTGCATTAGAGAAGGCATTCTTTTTACCTCGATTGTTCGTAAAACAGTTGATGAATGGCGGGATTGATTAGGTTTGATCAATGTAATGTGATAAAATGGGGCACATTTTGTATATTTCTTTAGATATCTTCATGATGTTGTTGAGCGACCCGGATCTACCTTGTGGAGATTGATGATTGGTGTTAGCTAGAGCATTCTCTTTAATCATCATAAAACCTTTGGAACTCTAATGAATACGTATGTCAATTATGGCTCAGTGTGATATTATACTTTGTTAACCCTCACATACTAAGACACCCACTAAGCTCCACCTATATAAAGCAAAATGTAAAATATAAATACACCATTACAAATTCTTTATTGGGTTTGTGGGATATATCGTTTGTTTAAAAAATACACTCACTTGCAACATAATACAATTATCAATGTTCTCAAAACCCGAGAAGCTCATTAAATATCTTTCTCAAATTATTAACTCAATCAACGAAAACATCATGCTAATCAATCCTTACATTTGAGAAACACATCCATTTTTACCATGATTTACTCCCCAATCAACAACAATTTTAACAACAATAGTGGGGAACAAAATAGAATCTATTCTATGAGAGTGGTCAACACATTTTGTATGAATGTTGCAATTTACCTCAAACGAGGCATATTATCTAATAAATACAAAATAAGATGGAAAATTTCTTAGTTTGCCAAGGAATGGGTTATGGTTCCAACAACCTGTAACAATATAAAAATAACAAACCTAAATGATTGGAGTGGATCCAATAGAATGCAAATAAGTCTTGTGGTATGTGTCTAACATAAAATTGCGTGCATTAATGAATGATCTAACGATTGTTTGAATTCATCTACAATGCTTGTAATTGATCAATAGATTCGCTTGAATAATAAAAATGAATTCTATAGGTTTCCTTTTATGTAAATGAACTACAATACTTATCTATTTATAGACAAATAATATTCAGATTAGGACCCTTACGAGCATGTTAACTAAAAAAATGTCGGCAAAGGAAAAAAGGATGGGACGATAAAAATAGGTGCACCCTCAACAAAAAAGGGCCACTAAAATGACTCGGGGGCATTCGGACACTTCAAATAAGACGAGGCGTGTTGAAACACTCGAGGCAACATGAGGAACAATAGGACACCCCAAACGACAACCTAAAATACATGGAAACAAAGAAAGTAGAAGAAAGGGGGAAGAGAGAAGAAGAGGGGGAGAGAGAAAGGGGTACATAATGACAATCCAAAAAAGAGACCAATAACACCTAATTTAGATCAATAATTTGAACAAAGACCATACAATCATGCAATATGAATTTGATGTGTGCGTGTGCGCGTGCGCGTGCGTGTGTACATATCAAAGTAGAAAAGAAGTCATGGTATGGATATAATATTATGTGTTCTTGAAGCTCCAAATTGAAATCCAATGTATGTGGGAACACGAAAATTATTCTCTTTTACACACACACGGGTCAACTCAAAATAATATTGTTAAATACTAAAAAAATCTAAGACACTCGAAATCATATATTGTTTAACCACCCTCGAATATAAGTAGAGTACAACTTATAGTCAAGTCACCAAAACACCGCATTATGAGTCACATGGAATTGAAGTTAGGCACCTTGTCAATCTCAAGCTTCCAATCCCTATCATCATATATATTCTTATGCCAAATGATCAAAGTAAAAAGATAGAAAAGTATATAGTATGGTGTCCTCCCTCGAGATATGAGAAGAGTATATGCAACGATAATAATTGGATCTCAAGAAAAATAATTTTCTTGCTTCGACGGGCAATGACTTGAGAAAACATAATGTATTGTCAAAGAATATATAATATTATAATGTCAAAAATATATAATATTATAACATATACAAGAATCCATGATCAATATCAATAAATAAATGTGTGTTAAAGATCATGTTATTGCAATATTGGTTTCTACACCTTCACAATCATGTCGTTTGCATATTAATAAACAAATAAAGTAATAACTACTAAATAGTAAGAATAAATTAGGGTCAATGTTGATCCCTCGCATCTTACTAGTTGTGTGGAGTCAAGAATGGAGTTGGCTATCTTATCACTATATCATCTACAATCTATTTTTCCAAGGGAATGGAATCGTTAACTTTGTTTGAACATGAGTTTAGATAGTGTACTAATTCATCGAGTCAAAAATCCAAAAAAAAAAAAACCAAAAACATTTTAAAACATCAAAAATCCAAAAACACTTACAAAATCATCAACATAAAAAACAATAAAAAATTTGAATAATAAAAATCCCAAAACATTCAAATAATCACAAAATTTTAAAATTTTACAAAAACATAAAAATCCCAACAAATCAACACAACTCAACGAAAAACGAACTTTTAACTCCAATCCTAGTGATCATTCCAACCATCTTACGATTATCACAACAAATCATCTCATCCCTTGCATGTATATTTTCGTAGATCCAACAAAGAGTGTCATAAGGAGTTGCTTAACTCCGCTCTTTCAATCTAATCCAATCCCCTTGCATGTCAATATCCTTGCTTGGGGGCATCTAAATATGCTTAATTATCACTGTGGAACACATTAGGGGCATAATTAATTGTCTTTATTTCAAGTTATGTTGCATTGCTATTATTTTTGGACCAATTACCATTATTTCGTTATCATCTTGGCTCATCTATAACCATGGTGCGTACTTTACGGTGTATATTGAGTTTATTTTACTCTTTATCTTTTGTTTTTGCTTTGGACCAATTACAAGTATTATGTTCCCATCTTGGTTCATTTATAGCCATGGTGCATACATCTATTGTGTATATTGGGTTTGTTTTACTTCTATCTTTTGTTTGTTTTGTGTGTGTGTGTGTGTGTGTGTGTGTGTGTGTTTTACACACATAATGGGTTAAACATCATGATTCTTTCATAATTCGTGACATCTTTATTGTGCAACAACAAAATAAGGTTGCTCTAACTTTCACTATCTAAATGAAGCTCGTGTTACGAGCAAAATCCCTCCCATCGTCCTACTCCGTGACTTCTTCGCCTTTTTCTCTTTCCTATCAAGCGGCCATCCACCGCTTTGTTGCGTCACCCATCCACTTGAAGGGGTATTCTGTTAGTATCCACACTCATTTGGGGCATCCAAAGAATTCATCGAGGCAATTACCGTGCTTCCTTATGATCCGCTCATTGATCTACATGTGTCTACTATCTTTAAAATTCTATTACTTCGTAATAACACTTTAAAGAGGGGAAATGTAGATACCCTAAAAATACATACATATTTCTAGCCATTCCTAGTTATCCCTATCCTTTGCATAGTTTTTCAATTTACATTCCTTAGAATTAATTTAATTAATTTTATCATGCTTTAAGTATTCACCCACATCCCTTTATAATTAATTTAATTAATTCTAATCATGCTTAAACCATACTCTTATATCCCTTGGCTAATTTAATTAGTTATTTAATTAAATAAATAGTTAATTATATACTCACCCTCCACTTAGCTCCACTTCACTATCCTAGTCACTCAAGTTGAACTAGCCCACTCCACTCAAGTTTTAGAACCCTACAAAGGTGGAAGCAACAATAATTCATGTACAACCAACTTCTCGAATAAAATCTTATTGCCAACCAAATATTCATTGCCCCTTAATGAATATTCAAACCATCCAACTGCATACAAACCAAATCAAATGGCTATTTCAAGAAAATGCATTCATGATCCTGCAACTCATTCAAACCTTGATCCACAATCCATGGCCTCTCCTTCAGCTATAAATATGAGGCTCTTTCCTTTGCAATTCATCATTGGAAGCTTTAAGCATTTCAGACAAAATTCTCCTCATTTGCCATTCGAATTTGTATACCGAAATTTTGTCCTCGTGTTCACTCATTTTCTTGTAGCATCCCACTTCATTTGGAGACAAGATTGGAGTATCCACAATCAAACTATCCTAAGAGATCCAAGAAGTGTAGTAACACTTCAGCTATTTCATCTTAAGGTTGCAAGAAGACTCTAAGGAAGGTTTGCATTTTGTTAGTTGCTTACTTATTTGTTTACTTTCGTTTTTCATTGTACACATATGGTCTCCAAATTTCAACTCTTTCTAGTTTGTTTATGAAAATTGTCGTTTTATTATTTTTTCTAAATTTTCTCAAGAGCATTCAAAATTTTCTAACTTGAAGCAATCAATATATGAGGTTGGGGTTGAGCTAGTATATGGATATATGGGAGTAGGGGAACAAAGAGTAGCTGGACTTTCGTGTTAGCCAATTAAGCCATATATTGTGGGGTCCACACAAATATAAAGATTTGATTAGAGAATTTTTGGATTTGTATACATTTATAAAAAGCTTGATATTTATTATGAGCTAGGAAAATACACTGATAACAAGAAAGTAAAATAACTAGCCAGATACCTTCTCCTTCGTGATTCCGTCACAAACCTCGGAATGGGAAATGAAGTGTGGATGAGCCCTGATTATTTGAAATGTAGGTGCTTCCTTGAACCGGAGCAAGGCCTTCACTGCAACAAGATCGACTTACTTTGCACCAATGGATAAAGGGGATAATGGATTTGGGATGATCAAAATGGGGCTATTTGGGCATTAGGACGAGGTGGGGAGGATGCTTTATGCTCAAAGGATGCAAGAGCTCTGACAGATATTCAAGCTTATTCTGAAAGAGGGGGTGAGGCTCTATTTATAGCCTAAAAGTGGGATTAATTCAGGGGTTTAGAGTAATCATGATTATGGAAAGTAAGCATGATTAGGTAAGTGGGAGACATGAGGAATGGTCCAGAATTAAAGTTGAATATTTAATTTGCAAGTGGGGGGACATGGGGAATATTTGGCATGTGAGGAAGATTGGGTTTAATTTAGGGGTTGAAATGCAGTTAATTAATCAATTAACATCGATTAATTCAATGTGTATTTTTGTGGGAAATGGAATGGTGAAATTAATTGATTTAGGATAGGTGTGAAATTGGTGTCTACATTTTCCCTCTTTGGAAGGGTATTATGAAAGTAGTATCCTTTCAAAGAAAGTAGACGAGATGGATGAATATGCCCCAAGGGAAGGATTGAAAGTTTTGAAGAGATTCTTCTTAAGGAAGGTGTTCCTTCGATAAGAAGTTATTAGAGGAAGAAAAGAGAAAGCATTCTCTAAGCAAGAAGTAGAACAAACTTTTGCTTGTAAGAACGGGGGAAGAATTCAATCTAATTTTGCTAAACAAAAAGTAGAAGATGTTTGTTAGGGAGAGTAGAAGGTGGTAGGTGATGGATGTTATGGTATCCTCGAAGACAAAAATGTCATGGGAAGATGTGATTATGGATAGATGTGATGATGCCCCCTCAAGAGGGCTGATGAGAATGGAAGATATGACAGAGCTCTCGAAAAGAGGAGAGGTCAACTCGGAGAGGAGGACGAGAATGGGGTGTAAGAGAATGGAACGACTATAGTGCACAAATGGGGAAAGGATTCAATCGACCTTGAATGCTAGGTGTGAGGATGTGTTGAAGGACGTAATGAGTAAGAGTGGAAAGAGAAGAAAAAAGAATGGACAGGAGTAGTGGTTGATTATGAGAAGGGAAAGAAAATTCAAAGGTGAAGGAGACAAGGGTATGGAATAGAGTGGACGGAGACAAAGGAGGAGAAAAAAGGAATGAAAGAGGTAGAAGAGAATAAGAGAGAGGGATGATAGGGGAAGAAGGGAATGATGAAGGACAAACAAGAAGAAGACGAGATGAGATGAGAGAAGACGACGATCGAGGGGTGAAATTATGAAAAAGGGGAGAGAGATTCAAAATGAAGGGAGTGGAATAGTGAAGAAGGGTGAAGGAGATGAAGGGAGATAAATGATGGAAAACAAAAGAGATGATAGAACTGAGAAAAGAAATAAACTATAGAAGTAGGAGGTGAAGAAGAAAAGGGTATGGAATAGAGTAGACGAAGACGAAGGAGAAGAAAAAAAATAGGTGGAAGAGAATAATAGAGAAGGATGATAGGAGAAGGGAATGAGGAAAGACAAACAAGAAGGAGAAGACAAGATGAGAGTAGGGGGTAAAATCAAGAAAAAGGGAGAGAAAGGTGCAAAATGAAGGTAGTGGAATAGAGAAGATGAGATGAAGAGGGAGGGATGAGAGAAAGGGAGAGAAGGATGGAAAAATGAAGGAGATGAGGAAGATGAAGAATTTAAATAAGACGATAGAATAGAGAAAAGAAAGAAACTATGAGGGACTAGGAAGATGTGGAGAAGATCAGAGAAAAGAAGAGAAACTGGTACAAAATGATTGAAAAGGTAGGGGTGGTAGAGAAAAGAAGGGGAGGGTAGGAGGAAGGTGAAAATGATGGGGAAGAAGAGATGACGAGCAGATACAGGAGAAGATTGAAGGAACCCGATTGTCGTGGGGAAGACCAAGGTAGAGAATATGGTACAGACCGCATGGAGATGCATGTGGATGATGATGGGGTAAAAAGATTGGATAACGAGAAAGAGACAGGGTACTGATGGGGAAGTATGAAGGAGGCACGAGGAAAAAGGGGAAGAAGATGATAAAGAGAAGATGAAACAAGACGAAGAGTGGGAAGGAGGAGAGGATAACAGAGAAAATGATGCAGAAGGAAGGAAATCAAGAATGGGGATATTTGGTGTAGAGTGGGCAACATTAGGAACGTAAAGAGAAGAAAGACAGTAAGAATAACACAGGTTGGAAAAGATGCATGAAATGAGGATAAAAGGATTACGAGACAATAGACAAAGGATGTATGATGAAGACAATAAAGAAATTGGCAAGGAAGAATAGAAGATGGAGATGCGGCGAAGAAAAAGAGAGGGGGGATAGAAGAGGCAATGCTTCGGTGAAGGGACATTAGGGAAGTCCACCAATAATTATTATTGGTGAAGGATGAGAGGAAAAGTGAAGAAAGTGAAAAAGGGGATGGAGAATAGAAGAGGCAATGCCAATGAAGGGATGTTAGGGGAAGTCCACCAATAATTATTGGTGGGCACAAAGGAAGGAATGAAGAAAAAATGGGGAAGGTCAAAGAGAGTGAACAAGGCCGTGCAAAATGAGGATGAGTGAATTTTAGGGGTATTCCACCAATAATTATTAGCATGGAAATGGAAGATGATGATGAAAGAATGTTAGGGGAAGACCAACAATAATGGCGGGTAGACATGGGGGTGGATATGTGGGAGAACTCGAGAAGATGGAATGAGAAGAGTGAAGAAAAGGTGAGTGATGAGTTGTGACAAGATGAAGGCGAGGAGAGGATGTGGAGGATGAGGATGAATGAGGTGAAGATGAAGAAACAAGACATGAAAAGAATGGTAGGAAACAATATGAAGGATGATGGATCAAGAAGGGGAAAATGGGGAAAAGAACATGATTACAGGCAGGAAGATGGTAGACGCACTCTATGATATGATAGGTTGAGAAAGGATAATGGTAGGAGGAAAATGTGGTTGGTAGGGAGACCAAGAGGAAGAAATGATCAACGGAGGGAACGAAGAATGAGGCGAGGGAGAAATCTAGAATGATGAGTTCAACTTAAGGAGGAACCTTAAGTAAGACTGTCATGTGGTGGAGTGGTTAAGTAAGATTGCCAAGCGAGGGATGATGGAGATGAAAAGTGGGAAAGCAAGAGGTGGTGTTTGCAAGAATGAAAGAGGAGGTGAGAGGATGTGATGATGGGGACTGACGAGAAAATGTGGACGGTGAGAATGTGGAGTGATGGGGGAGTGCAAGATGACAGATCATCCTTAAGAGGGACTCTTAAGTAAGATCACCATGTTGCATGAGTGGTTAAGTAATATTGCAAGCAGAAGACAATGACAAAGGTGATGAGAGGATGTGATGATGGGGAATGCCAAGAAAAAGTGAAGGGTGGAGATGTGTAGTGATGGGGAAAGGCAAGATGACAGATCATCCTTAAGAGGAACTCTTAAGTAAGATTGTCATGTGGCATGAATGGTTAAGTAGGATCGCTAAGTGAAGAAGAAGAATGATGGGAAGAAGTAAGTGATTGACAGAGTTGGTGGGAAGAGGGTATGATAAGATGGACTAAAGGGGAACCCTCAAGTGAATTTTCCATACTATGCGAGAGTGTGTAAGTAAGATTACCAAGCAGAAGATGATACTAGGAAGAATGAGAAAAGGGTGAATGGTGTAGGCAATAGTGGAACAAGAGGTGAGAGGAGGTGATAACAAGGAAGGAAACAAAGGAGTGTGACATGAATGGATGGAGGAACATATGTGGTGTAGAATGGAGAGTGTGAGGGGAATCCTTAATTGGGATGCCCACGTGGTGAGAGTGATGAGGCAAGAATGATAAGTGGAAGAGGTGGAGCAAAAAGATGTGTGTGGTGGTGATTGTTGTCTGATGAAAGAGGAGATGGTGGAGAATTTTCTACAGCGGGAAGATCTTAGGAAGAGGGTATACCTCAACCAAGAGTCCCACATGGAAGGGGTGATTAAGTAAGATTGTCAAGATGAAAGCGGAAGAGTGAAAGGGAAGAACACAGAGTGGTGAGAGGGGACATGAATGGTGAGAAGGGTAATGTGGGGATAAGTGGCGGACGAGTGGAAATGAGGAGGGAGGACCAATGGATCAAAGACAGGTGGATCATGGTGGGGGATGAGGAGTTGTAGGATAAGGAATGCTACCTGAGAAAGATCCTCAAGTAGGATTCGCAAACTGCAACAATGATCAAGTAGGATTCCCAAACTGGAGAATGTATTAGTACAGGTGAATGAATGGGGTGCAAAGTAAGTTTTCGATCATGCAGGAAGATACTACAGGAAAAAATCATATTAATTTTAATTTAACACATAACAAGATGCATAGTATATTAGAGAGAACACCAAGATACATGAAATCAAGATGCCCATGGTAATATATCCAGATAAAAATAAACAATGCAACACAAGAACTTTAAAACATGTCCCTAATGTGTTCCACAATGATGATTGATTGGATGTGCCCCCAAGCAGGGTACAAGGACGTAAAATGGATTGGGTCATTGTCCTCAAACAAGGAAACAATGAGATCCAGATTTGCCCCAAGCAAGGATTCACGTGAGGGGAAGTGGTTTGAATTTGATAGTCGTAAGGTGGTTGGAACATTTGTTGGGGATAATAGTTCAAAGGATGAATTGTGTTGATTGTTAATTTTTTGGGATTTTTGATGTTTTTGTAAATTTTTAGGATTTTGTGATTTGTTTGAATGTTTTTGGGATTTTTAAGATTTTCTAATGTTTTTGGATTTTTGAGATTTTTAAATGTTTTTGGACTTTCTAGATTATTCAAAATTTTGGAGAATTTTGGGATTTTATACTGTTTTTGGGGATTAATGAGATTTTCAAATGTTTTTGGATTTTTGAGATTATTTAATGTTTTTGGAGATTTTGGACCAGAATGCAAATTTCTTATAAGAGGTGATAAACTAGGGCATCGTCCATATGTATCTTGTTTCTCGTGGTAACTCATGCTTCGAATAATATAAATATTCTCACTCCATTGGCAAGATATGTTTGTGATAACATGATGAAAATAAGTCCAACTCCGTTCTTGACTCCACACAACTAGTAAGATGCGAGAGCTCAGCATCGAAAATCAAGAAGGACGCATGATGAAGATAGTGAATACAGAGACAAGTGCTAACAACAATCTCTTTGGGAAATTGTAACTTAGTTCTTCTTAAGGTTTGTTGAACTAGTTTCAAAATGACTTTCATTTTATAGGTCACGTACTAAACTTAGATAGTTACGTGGCCTACTGATTTGTAAGATATGAGGTGAAATGATAGTTCTCTCTTCACTTAGGCATCTAAATTACTTCTTGGGGATTTTATAATTGTAAGAACTTTCAAATTTATAAGATTTTGTATTTTTGTAAAGACTCCCTATGCCTTGCCCCATGCTACCAGTAAGAAGCAAGGGCTCATCACCAAAGGCAAAACATAGGCAAGTAAATTTTTTTATTTTTTTGTTTTTTTATTTTTAATTTTTTTATAACATTTTTATGCTTTGTGATTTATGAATGACCCTCTACGCTTTGCCCCATGCCACCAGTAAGAGGAAAGGGTTTATCACCGAAGACAAGACATAGACGAGTAAGGGCACCTCCCTCCATTCCCAGTCTCACACTACTAGTAAGAAGTGTGGGCTCAACACCAAAGACTGTGAAGGATGAAAGGTGTAATAGTGAATTATTCATAAGTTTATTTGATTTATTGACTTGTACAACAATTATTTTTATTTGGGAAGGAGCATTTTCACCCAATATTAGCCCCACACGACTAGTAGGACGTGAGGGTTCAACACCGAAGACTGAGATGAACAAAAACGAACCGGTAAAGAAATTTAGAGCTTTGTTGTAAAAGAGAGAATTTCTTTGAAGGGAATATATTACCATTAGTAAGCTTCTAGGTATGACCATAGGTGAAAGCAACAAAAATGGGAGACATTATAAGAAGTATGATACTCACAAAACTTAATAGGATCTATATTAACACTTGTCTCATGATGATGAATATGAAGATGTGATTTTGATAATGAAAATATCTACCAATGGAATGAATAATTTTAAATTATTTAGAGATGAGTAAGACATGAGGAATGTACAAGCGGTGTCTCTCTAGAATAGAGAGCGCCTCAAGAATAGAATTTCTTTAAATGTATTGCATTCATCGGTTCGTCAAGTTCCTGACCATCTTCAATGGCCAATTTATAGGCTCCAGAGCCAAATTTAGTTGTAATTACATAGGGTCCTAACCAATTAGGTTCAAATTTTCCTTGTTTTTCTCACTCTTTAGTGGTATTATTTTGATTTTCTTTGAGAATGAGATCACCAACCTCAAACTCTCTAGGTCATACTTTCTTATGGTAACTACGTTGCAGCCGGTTTTGATAGACTTGAAGATGATTAAGGGCATTAAGTCATTTTTCATCGAGAAACTCAAGCTCATTAAGTCGTGATTGTCAATATTCATCTTCATTAATTACATCTTTAAGGGATATTCTCAAGGATGGGAGTTCAACCTCAACAGTAAAATGGCTTCACAACCATAGACAAGGGAGAATGGGGTGGCTCCTGTACATGTGCGGTAATCCCAAAGAGCAGGGGTAAATTTGAGTGTGCCAATTTCATCCATGTGTATCGATTTTTTTTTCATGATGGATTTTAAATTCTTATTGGTTGCTTCTGCTTGGTCATTACCCTGGGGTAGTATGGAGTAGACCACTTAAGTTTGATGCGGAAACATTTGGTGAGGTATTTTATATAACATTCCCATTTTAAGACTTTAGAAACAAGGATTTATTTTTTTGAAACATAATGTTCTCTATTCTAAATAAAACATCATTTAGAACACACATTCCATGCCAATCAATCTCATAACAGATAACCATATGCAGTTGTAATGACTCGGTATGCTACCGATCTCTCATTCCATGACTCGGTTACCAATTGATCTCTCATGTTAACTTAAAGTATAGAATAATTTATGTATACTACATATACTTGGATCTCCTATCCTATTCCAGGTACTGAGTGATCTGTTTAAGTAACCTATATGAATATTTGTTACCCATATTCATTTGACATCACGTTTCTTTAAACTAGGTGACATAGGACAACGCAACCACCAGCTTTACGATACTTTGGCCAAAGATTTTCAACATACTGTTCATGTTACTATTCCTAGACGACATACTCATCATTTTGGAATACGTCCTTCACCTCACTCTTTTGTTATCTAGATTGGTCTTTACTTGACTACCATCAATCCACTTGCCCAAGGTTTAACTCTAGCCCGGGTTAGAAACATAATTTATTATAGGAAGACGCTCACAATGTCTTAGGGTATATGGGCATACTTGGTTGACCTAAGTCAACCGAATGTGCTAAGGTACCCTAAGCCATTGAAAGCTACTACCTATCCTAAACATGCTACTAACTTAACCTAGAGAGAAACTAATTTCAAGTCCTTATTTGTGTGTAGATCTAGATGATCAATGTAGAAGGGTGTTGCCACATGTCAACTGCAACGTTGTATCCTCGAGAAGACCCTTGTCTTCAAGGTACAATCTGCCGATTGGCGTGTTCCAACATCTTACAGAAACTACCTCATCACGATGTACATACCCCAAGGAGGTTATTAATACATTATTAATTTAGATTATTACACAGATTACAACAACCCTGCTAAACCCTAATCCAACACTCCATAAGATATTTTCTATATTTGATTCAATTAGTCATTAAATAACTTCCTTAACTTATGATTGATTTTTATGTTCGTTTTACTTGGCTTAACAAATAGATATCTAGAAACAAGACAACAACATCATAAGTTCCATTATAATGTAACTTAACCATTCAAAGAAGGTGTAACACCAAATAGGTTCAACTATAGTAGACTTTATAGGAAATGAAGTCTAATGATTAACGATCATATCACCATTCTTTAGATTACATTCCTTTGAGAGGAAGAGTCTTCCTCTATCTCGATTAAGTGTTAGGGTGTGTCATACCCTTCTTATCTTTCACAATTTATATAGTTTTACCGCATATTCATTACACATTCCATTACTAAGTTAGAATTGTTTAGATAAAATCGTTATCAAGTGCATCTTAATAAGGGAAATTGAACTAATTCCCTTTATCTAACTTATCAAGTTTATCCGAATTAAGCATATAACAAATATGAAGAATATCATCAAGATAGGATTTCCATCTCCTTCATAAAATACAAGATAATTTACACAACAAATACAAGTAAATCTCCAACTTTCAATTCATCATTATGAAACTATACATTTACAAGACTATGCATTTTAGGCATACTTTGTATAACAAACAGCCTCTATTCCAAAAAGAATACAACTTTTCTTTTTCAATACAACTCAAGAATGAATCGAAACTCTTTACATAAGATCTAGAATTAAATAAGCCAATACAACATGAAAGTTCTTGTCTTCTTTTATCACTTACGATGTCCATCTCAAAATTGCTAAGACGGGTCGGCTTCAATGAACTGGGCATGATAAGCACCAAACAATAAAGTAAAGTGCATTCCACTAATTGTTTCATTAAACAACTTTGCTTTAATGAAACAATTAATATACATCATACAAATAATCATAAGTAATAACATCTAGAAAGAAGTACAATTAAGAGAATCTGAATTCACTTTTAAGAAAAGAGCATAATATAATCTGCAACATCAAAATTATATCACAAGACTTAATTGATCCTATCAATTACTTTAAAATAGTCAACAAGTCTTGTCATTCAATTATTTCATAAATCCATAAGAATAGAAATACACATTTATCTTTTCCAAGCAACAAAGAAGTTAGTTACAACATAACTCATATTAGTATGCTTCATCTTTCCATATAAACCAAAGAAGAGAATCAATACATACCTATTCCTCAGACACAATTCATCTGAAGGAAAGAATTAGGTTTAGTACACACAACACTGCCTCAGTCCAAGATATCAATATAAGGAGTCCATAAATAAAGAGGAAACATCTAACCAAGAGTCCCAATTCAATCCAAGCAGATTTAAAATAGTCTAACAGAAAGCCTTACTAACTTCTATCTGTTAGTAGATATAATGCAAAGATCTGAAAACCAGACTGCCCACAAATCCAAGCTATACTTTAGCAACTAAATCTCTTAACCAATCCACAAGAAATTTCCATCTCGAAGAGAGAGTCAATTAAAGAGAAGTTCAGTCTATGAACTTATATAGTCAACATAAAAAGGATCTCAAACAGAAAAGGACCCAATCCATAATTCATTTCATTTATACTATGAAATGAATTCCCTTATCTATTTCAAACTTAGAAATTCATTAACTAGTTCCCAAAAGAGAACACAAACCAAATGCACAGTCAAAGAATGCACACTACAACTTTCCAATCAAAACTAACAAGTGGTTTCCTATTTCCATTCACCAAGCTCAAGTACAAATTCAAATCTCATAAAGAAATACACAACAGCTCAATGGTTCATCTTCATTTCTCTTCCTAAAACCAGAGATTTGTTCAAATCCCTCGAAGAATAAGAATCCATAACAAGATATATACAAGTGAATTGTGAACTCAAGAATTGAATTCTTATTACACGGCTTTAACAAATCGACAAGAAGTATGTAGTTCATGTCCCAAACAAGAACAAATATACAAAATTATCCGAATAGAGATAATATATATATATATATATATATATATATATATATACTTTAAACAAGATTCAATATTCTAGGTTTTAAATTCAACTTCCAATAAAACCCAAGAAACCAATTAAGAAGGTCCGAAGAGAGTAATACATCATTCCCGTAACATCAAACTTTATTCGACTATTCCAAACGATCAAAAGACCAACCAAACCCATTACAAGACATAATTCCTGTCCCCTTATAATATTAAGAACAAAACAATCAAGCTTTCTACAAGACACGGGTTCGCTCAAAATAGAGAAGGATAGGTTAAACTTTGATTTCTCTCACCCTATCGAGTTAAAAGAAGGTTATACAGCCAAAAGACGAAGCAAAAAAACCAATCACACTCAAGGAGCGACACGAAGGAGATTACCAGATCGGCTTCAAACTGAAACTAAACTCTCAAGCCCCTATCGAGTAGACAATCTATAAAGAGAATAAAGCTTTCCAAAACCAAATACCAACCAAACCCAACTCACAATACAGGTAAACACGTCAATTCCAACATAAATCCAGAACATGCAATAATGGAATACTTGTACAGTGTCAAATATGAGCTTCGAACATAAGTTTAGACTTTACAAGGCTCTAACACCGCTCAGACAAACACAAGATCAAATACAAGCCTAAAAGAAACATGAAGCCCTAAATATGAGCTCAAAACCAAAACACCAATGCTCTAATATGAGTCCAAGTATTCTCAAATCCTTAAATGAGAATAAAATTCCAGTTCAGAATGTAAGTACAAAAAAACTCAACAACTCAATAGTAAGTTCAGCATTCGCAAGAACTGAATACGAGTACAGTTGTTGAATACAAAGATTCAACCAAAGTTGAACTACACCAAGTTCCAACTCAATCCAAAACCAACACAAAGTCCCAAAAAAAGCTCATAACGAACACGAAGCTTCAACACAAGCTTAAAACAACTATGGAGCTCCACTTCAAGCTCACGAAACACAAGACTAAATAGAGATTCATAACCAAACAAGCAACAAGCCAGTTCATTCAACATTAGTCTCGAATGCTAGAAACAAAGCTTCGAATACAAGCTACGAGCTTCAAATAAAAATTCGCATGAATACCTCTAATAATTAGTATAGAGAAAGTTCCCAAATACTATCATTAATAGCAAAGGATTCACATTCCAAACCCACATAGATTTCATGAAAGCATGCAAGTAAATATCCAGACACATCATGCAAAAATATATATCCAGTGACCAGAGTTGTTTTAATGAATCATTTAGAAGAAAGCAAGAAATCTTAATGGGTAGAGCCTATCATGCCTGATAGTGCCTCTACCAATTCGAAGAAGACTTCCAGCCGAGTTTCCAACACCTCTTCTTCTCCAAGAAAGATCAACCAACAATAATATTTTTCCACAATGCCTCTTATACATTCCCCTGATTGAAAATAGGCCAGAGAAACCAAAAATAGCCAAGAAAAAGAAGAAGTCGAACTGCTGGTTCAAGGAACCAGATAGCTCCATGCAGAGTGAAATTCACGATGCATGCAAAACCAAACAACCTCTCACAAACCCGCCTCTCAAGTTTCCAAGATGGTTTGCACACAAAAACTGAGATTCATTAATGCCATAACTCCTTATTCTCCTACTTATCTCTCCTTGCCACCGCCTCCCAAAACTGGCGGATGCCAATCCCAATCCAACATGCAATTCCATACTTAGCGAAGCCTCCACATAAGCCCCGCTAAAATTTAACTAGCCCCTTGCCCAACTGGCAGTACTTCCATGCCTTAATACCAAATCAAATCAAAATCACATCTCATTAAAAGCTTAGGAACCACCGCTTAGCTCCCACTTACCAATCGACCCTTAGGTTCCCTTTCATACCCCATTAGTTTAGGATAGATACAATTTGCTTAGGTTAGATCTTAGGTTAATTTAAAAGTATAACCTTAGGATATAACCTTCAATCAAATAGATTGCCACCTTAGGTTAGGACATAGCTTAACCAAATAGTATTAGGCAATAGGTTAGAAATAACTTAGCATCCCTTAGGTTATTTCCCTACATACTAACTTAGTATTAACAACTTAGGTTAGGATGTCATCCCACGTAGAGTGGCGTAGAAAGAGTTAGGAAAATTTACCTGAGTCTCAAATCCCATTAGGATAGACCTTATTAGATATAGGACACGTTATATTCTCTCTTTCTCAAGAATCTTGAAGTAGGTTTCTATTTCCCTTAATGCCATTAAGCGCCCTGCAAAGGTCAATCAAGAAGATTCAAGCACAACACACAATAGAATGCGATACGCCTCTTTCAAGATAATAAAGAATTTGCAACAAACACAAGTTCAGTCCATTATGTATTTTAACCAATGAATGTCAGTTTACCATTCAATTAAGAAGATTTAAAACATTCCTTGGATCACTGAAATTGATCCAAGGATGAGTTAGTCAAAAGAGATAAGTTTGCAACTCTAAAAAAATATGATTGCAGCTTATCAACAAGAAGTGAAAATGGATTCCTGAAAGCCATATCATTTCAGTCCACTGAATCCAAGAGCAGAGATGATTTATCCATAACAAGCATGATTTTCAATCTATCAAGGAAACACACCTCATTTAAGAAAATCACATGCCAACGCTTGTAATGCAAAGAGAAATATAACAGTTTGTTCAAGGTGTTACATTTTATGTCCCGTTTTTAAATGATTTTCCATTATCTATGACAATAGAGGATGGAATGCCAAATCGATAGATGATATTGTTAAAAATGAACTTTGATATTTGGTTTTCGGTAACATAGGTGAGAGGCATAGCTTCTACCCATTTAGTGAAGTAATCGGTAGCGGTAATGATGAACTTATGTCCATCAGATGATGTTGGTCTGATTTTACCGATGAGATCAAGCCCCCATTGAGAGAAGGGCCATGGTGTGGTGATCAATTGCAATGCTTGAGAAGGTGCGTGGATAAGGTTGTCATGTTTTTGAAAAGCTTGACATCGTTTGAAAAAATGGCATGTGTCATTCTCCATGGTGGGCCAATAATACCCAACACACAGGATTTTCTTGGCAAGAGCCATACCATTCGTGTGCACTCCATAGATACCAGAGTGGACTTCAGTTAGAACGCTAGATGCCTCCTCTTGATTAAGACATTGGAGTAGGGTGCCATCGTAACCTCGTCTATAGAGTGTCTTCTAAATGGTGTAATGAGAGGCATGTTGTGCTAAAGCGCATTTATGACTTGGTTTCATGTTAGTAGGGAATGCTTTGTCATGGATGAAATTATAAATATCATGGTACCAAGGGTCATTAGGACCCACGATCTCACATACCATAGTATTTTCAGGTAGATCATAAGTAGGAATTAAGATATGTTCTATGAGAAAATGTGCCTGGGGTTGATTGGATGTGATTTCTAACAAATATCCAATAGTTTCCATAACATCCGTGAATTTGTTATGAATTCTAGGGATTTGGTCAAAATTAATCAATCAAAAATAGCTTTAGAGGCTATCTACCATGCGCTTATATGGAATAAGTTTTTCGTCCTTGACTTGGTATTCATCGGTAATCTGTTTAATGATAAGTAAAGAGTCACCAAATACAACCAACTCTTTAAGGTTCCAAGATATAGCGAGTTTTGATCCTGCTATGAGAGCTTTATAATCTACAATATTATTGGTACACATGAATGATAATCAAAATGAATTGGGGATAACATATCCCATGTGTGATAAGAAAAATACCAGCTCCTGATCCATGGAGGTTACAAAACCCATCAAAGAATAGAGTATAGGTTGGTGCATGTCTACATACAAAATATATTCATCAGGAAATGTAAAATGAAGTGGTTTTGTTTCGGGAAGAGGTTCCTCAACAAGTTGGTTTGTGAGGGCTTTAACTTTAATTTCTTTCTGAGGAACGAATTTGACGTAAAATTCACTAAGTAGGATGACCCAACTAGACATTCTTCCTGTGAGAATAGGTCGAGACAAGAAATACTTGAGGGGATCGACCTTAGTGATCAATTTAGTTGTGTGATTAAGCAAGTAATGACGTAGCTTATGGAATGTGAAAGCGACGCCAAGCATACTTTTTCAATTTGGGAATATCATACCTCATGCTTAATAAGTGTTTGAATAAGGTAATAAATAGCCTGTTTTTTTCTTGATCATTGTGTTGTGCTAGAAAAGCTCCTATGGCATGCTTAGTGGTAGATGTATAAAGAAGCATGGGTTTATCTGTAATGGTGACATAAGAACAGTGGACTAGAGAGGTATTCTTTGAGTTTAGCGAAAGAATCTTGGCAATCTTGATTCCATTGGAATTGTGTATCTTTCTTGAGCAACTGATTAAAATGATGACATTTATCGGCTAATTGTGAGATGAAATGTCGAATGGATTGGATTTTTCCTGGAGGTTACGTAATTGTTTGAGATTTTGGGAGGAGGCATTTCCATGATGGCTTTAATTTTGGCGGGATCGTATCACAACACTTGTTGACTTTTGTGTCTTTCTCTTTGTTGCGAACATATATCCTTTGTTGAGTGGTATTATTTCGCACCCAAAAATACTTCAATCTGATTCTTCAATACACGAGGCACTACCATAACCCACGATACACCATAAACACCCGTGAAGCACCCCGATACCCACATAACATTACATAACCCACTTTAACACTACAAAACCCGTTAAACACTACAAGACCTCTGGAACACTATAAAATAATTTTCTTTGGTACGGGATATGCATAATTCAAAATAAATCACCTTTTTCATAAGGGGAACACAACTGTAAGCATCAAAGATAATATTTTTAACATAAAATATACTTATCAATATTCCTTTGACATCAATTACAATATTTTTAACATAAGAGATACTTATCAATATTCCTTTGACATCAATGACAATATTTCCAATAGGTTCACCTTGGAATTGCTTCCACGACCCTAAAAATCCATATTCAGATCAAAAAAATCAATCTTGTCTAGGTTGGATAGCCTAGTCCACGATATTATTTACAATCCTTGCATCGATAGGGATGAAGTCGCACTGGAGGTGTTCCTCTCACTAACATAATGGTTGATTGGTTGTGAGATATGTACACTTGTTTCCTTCTGCTACCAAGGTTATATATGTCTCTTAGGTGCATCTTGGAATCTATTATACGATTCCTCGAACCTTACATGTCTTACTACCCACATTAGACATTTACCTCTTTAATACATCTTGCAATTACTTCAATAACTTTACAACCCCCATATTTAATTGTTGGCGTAACATTTCACCTCTTTTTGGTGCAAGTATATTATATATTCTTATATTACTAATCACACTAAAAGGCGTGCCCCTTTTGGATGAAGGGTTCCTACCGCCGTAGATTGATGGTGTGGGAAGGGGTGCGTTGATGTATGACCTAACAACAAATGACAACATCACATTTGTTACGATGGATAAAGTGGAGCATAGATCACAAATATTATTTGGCCGGGAACAATGTGGAAATTAGAATGGGTTCTCACATCCTTTGTGTGGAATATACAAATTGTGTGGAATATGTAAGTATTTAATTCACACCTTTTATCTACTCTCATCCCTAAATATTGCAATGAAGGGACCCACTATAGTGCATTATTGTTGATGTTGATGTTTTACTCTTGGTTTGGGTATTCCTTCTCGGCTGAATTTATTTATTTATTGTGGTTTTTTATTCCTTTTCAATTAAGAAAAGCATCATTTAAGATTATTCATCCTTTAATAAAACATACGATTCCACCAAAAATCCACGTGTCAAATGAGTAAAATAATAGTTACCATTCATCATCATTACCATCTTTAAAATCCTTATTTTAATCATAGAATATACCTCGAAACAAACAAGAAAAGAGGAAAAAAACAAATGAAAAATATTATGTATTAGGTGCATTGACTCAATGGCCTAGACATCCACATCTCTCGATGATAACACGAATTGATATTTTTGGCACTTTGTTAACCCTTAATGGAGAGGATAAGTTGGACACCAAACATGAAATAGAGGGCATCACAAAGTGATGACAACAAAATTTTATAGTCATACATATGCAAGCTCCCCATTTGCAGGGGATGGTGAAAGAGACTTTCATGGAACTTCCGAAGGCGAGAGAATGTTGATATAATGGTCAATAGCTTGAGTCTTGCCCCTTTTTATATGGGTCATTGTGGTCCCTCAGTATCTTTCAAAGAGGTCAAATTTAGAATTAGGTAATACATTCGCATTGTTTTGGCTCCTATGCCAAGCCTGTGCATTGTGCAAATGGTAATGCTTTTGGTGGGATCTTTGGCATGCGTACTCATAGCTAGGCATTAGTAGAGGAAACTAAGCAAAACCCTTGAGGTCAAGGAGAATGTGGATGCAAGGGTCGCTAACTCAAGTATTTCCCCCTTAGGTGTAGGTCATCGCACTCTCTCGGTATCGTGTAAAGAGCTCGGATTTAGATTCAAGTAATCCATTTTGATTGTGTGGAACTTGTTTCCTCTTAACTAAGAGGATAAGTTGGCCACCAAAAATGAGCTAGAGGGTGTGTTAGGAAATGGGAAAAGCGTGGAAGACAAAAATATATGCAAGCTTCCCATTCGCATGTAATCATGAAGGAGAGTGTATTCACAACCAAGTGTTGGTGAACGAAATTAAACAAAATGCGTTCTACAAATGGTAATGTTTTCTAATGGGAATGCACATGATAAGTTGGATGAAGAATATGAGCTAGAGGGCATGGCCAGAAAAGGAAAATGTGTGATGGACTCATACATATACGCAACCTTCCTATTTGTAGGTGATAATGAAGAAGAGTGCATTTACAACCACATAATGGGGAAAGAATCTCAACAAAATGCATTATGTGAGTAGTAATGATTTTTGATGGGAATATTGGTGCACACATTCACAACAAGTAATGGAATTGAGTAATACATTTTGAATGTGTAGCCACTTTTTACTTTAACTTGGGACGATAAGTTGCGAATTCCCAATCACTTGCAAAGAGCTAAAATTTGGAATTAGGTAACCCATTTCTATTATTTTTCCTCCTCTACAAGGCATGTGTATAATGAAAATGGTAATGATTTTCGATGGGAAGGTTCACATGCACATTCACATCCAAACATAGAACTAGAAAAACATTTTGATTGTGTAGCCTCTACTCACTATTAATGGAGAGGATAAGTCATGATCCCCGAGTTGCTGCAAAGAGCTGAAATTTGGGATCAAGTAATACAATACGATTTTTTAACCTCATTTACTATGTGTATATGTTAGAAAATACTAGTTGTGAATATGAGAAAAATAATGAAATTATCTTCCTATGCTAATCCTTCCAACAATACCTCGATTGAGCAATAGATAGAAAGGGGGAGAGAGTCAATACCTGCACTTACCAAGAAGATGCAATTCTCCTCCTTTGTTGTGTTGGATTTTCTCTTCATTGATTATTTATTGCTCTAGATTTTGGTGGAGACACATGGGAAACACCTCCCCTTGATTGCCTTAGATTGATTGATGAAGGATGAATGGATTGATTAAAGATGGATTGAATATTGTGGATGATTGATGAAATAAAATGGCAAAGATTTGTTATGGATTTATAGTTTGTGGGAGAGAAAATGGAGGGTGAAGATCCATCCAAGTAGGATGAGGATCAATGGTTGGAAATTGATGAGAGGATTGGAGGATTCTAGAATGGAGAATTATATAATTTGAATTCAAAATTCATGGAGGGAAGAAGCTTCCATTGAATTAAAAATTCAATGGAAGGAGAAGTTTAGAGAGGCTTCTAGAAATAGAAGCCTCTAGATTTAGAGGTGGAGGATGTGATTAGTTTAGGATTAGATTAGGTTAATAAAAGATGATTAGGGATAGATTACATGGAGAGGCTAGGTATAGGGTAGGTGTAGAGTAGGTGGGTAGGTGGGTGTAGGAATATTAAATTTCTATAAAATGTTAGTAAGGATTAAGATAGGATAATATGATATAATAATGAAATAAAATGGATTAATGATAAAATGATGGGATAAATGATGAAAATAATTAGAATAAAGGGTTATATGTGATAAAGGGATTAATAATAAGTAATCTTGCAATTAATTATTATAGGGATTTAGATAGTGATGATGTTTGGTTATTTGCGAGATAAATTAATCATAATTAATTATGTCGACATTTCAAATGTCTACATTTTTTCCCTCTTTGAAGGGTTATTATAAAGCAATGACCATTCAAAGAAAAATAAGAGAAGATGTTAGGATGGTGATATGATGCCCCCTCGAGGGGTTAGGTGGGGAGGAATGAGTCGGGTAACCACTCGAAAAGAGGAGAGGTCCAAGTTAGTAGATGAGAAAGGATTATAGGATGAGAAGACTGAAGATGATAGGGGAGGAGGGATGATTAACATATTAGAAGATTGATTGAAGGGGTTGGATTATAGGATGCCCCAGTCAAGGGGTTGAGATTAAGGATATTGGATTTGAGGATTAGAGAATAGAAGGATTGTTGATGTTGATTAGGATATTGATGAGGAGTGGATTAGAGGATTAGAAGATAGGAGAGAGGATTAGAGGAGTAGGATATTAGAGGATTAGGAGATATTGGAGGTTATATTTTGGAGTAGAGGATGCCCCAATCAATGATGTATGACAAGGGTGAAGATTTAGGATTAGTGGATTAGAAGATGCCCCAATCAAGGGGTTAGGTTGGAAGATTTGGGATTTAGATTTGAGGATGTTGGATTTGAAGATGTTAGATTTGAGGATGTTGGATTTGAAGATGTTATATTTGAGGATTTATTGGATAGGAAGATATGGTATTGGTTTATAGGATGTTGGATTTGGAGGATTAGAAGATTGAGGATGTTTGGATGAGAGAATAAGGATTTGTTTTTGGATTGATGTGGATGATAGGACATTGATGAGGAGAGGATTGGGATATTATTGATGAATCGATGAGAAAGAATGTTCAAGTTTGATTAATAAGAGGATGTTAGAAGATGCCCCAACTAAGGGGTGAGGATTTTGGATGTTAGATGTGAGATGATAAGATTTGGATGTGGATATTGATTGATTGATAAAGGATGGATTGAGTATTAAGCGTGGATGATGATGAGGCTAAAAGATGATGATAGAAGGGGTTATGTTACCATAAAGTTCCCACTTTGTTATCATCATTAGCATTGTTACTAATGTGGCATAGAGCAAAATGCACCAAGGTATAAAGACCATGATGATTGAATTTCCAAATACCTTTTTCTCATATCATTGGACATATTAATGTAAAAATGTGGTCCTCATATCATTGGACCAAACAAAATGGGCCTCATATCATTGGCCAAAATGTAAATGCAGAAAAACAAGCAAACACACATGAGGAACAATACACACATTGTATTTTGTAGTTTTTTTGGTGTAATTTGTGATCTTTTTATGGATTTTTTAATGTTTTGATTTTTAGATTTTGGATTTTGGATGTTTAGATTATTTGATGTTGGATGTTGAGATTTTG
The DNA here is from genome assembly GCA_018340775.1 of Taxus wallichiana var. yunnanensis. NCBI lineage: Eukaryota > Viridiplantae > Streptophyta > Pinopsida > Cupressales > Taxaceae > Taxus > Taxus wallichiana. Next base: position 134,256,443 of record CM031235.1, read on the forward strand.
GATTTGGGATGGGGAATGGTTGAGGATAGGTAAGATGAAAGGATTCGGGATGGGATAGCTCATGGAGGGGATGGGAAGGGATGTAAGGTGGGATGTGAATTTCTCTTATAAGTCCCAAAGCATGTTTGGGTAGGATGAAAGGGAAGGATTGAGGGAAATTGGATAGGTTGGATAGGATAGGGATTAGTTGATAGGTTAGGATTATATGGGATGTGGGATGGGAGATAGATATGATGAGGGATGTGGTATAGGATAAGATTTAGGATATAGAAGATGAAAAGATATGCCCCAGTATAGGGGGATGGATTGAGGGATAAATGTGGTGTTCCCCAAGTGTGAAATAGGATGTCATATGTGGATGGGTTAGATATTTCCCCGGATGTGGGGTAGGATGGGAAGTGAGGGGTATCTAAAATGGATGATGCCCCTAGCAGATGATAGTAAGGCTACCCCCAGTCATGATGATGACAGTTGAAAAGGGACATGAGGAGGATTAGATGAAAAGGAAAGGATCATCGTCTTCCCATAGATGTTCGATCTAAGGGAAAAATGATGTAGATGTGATAGATGGAAGGAAAATAACATCAGTGATGAACAAAAGATGAGTCTAACGGCACATGTTGTAAGGCTTGAAGTGGACTAAAAAAGTGTGACCAAGGTTTAAACAATACCAGTGGCAACATGCAAGCCCTATGTATCTATGAGATCAAAGTGTGTGTGATTGTGATGGTTAATTACCACTTGAAGTGAAGACTTAATGGGTAGTGTAGACACCCTAATTTCACATCCTGTCCTAAATTAATTAATTCCCCTACCTCATTCCCACAAAAATTTACTTAAAATTTAATCAAATATAATTTGATTAATTATCCATTTCAAATATAAAATAACATAATCCTTACCACATATAATTATTCTCCATGTTTTTCTACTATTGAATTAAAAATCAAAATCAAATCCTCACCCACTCTTCGTGGTCCCCACTCACCTAAAATCCTCCACTTATGAATTAAAAATCTAAAATCAAATTCTCACCCATTCTTTATGGTCCCCACTCACATAATCTTGCCCACATTTTCAAACCATGATTACTTAAATTATTCTAAGTTAATCACTTCTCCGGGCTATAAATATAGCCTTACCCCTCCCCTCTAACACACAGAGAATAAGCTTGAATGCCTTGTCTAAGTTCTTACATCCTTTGAGAAAAGAACATCCTTCCACCTCATCCTAATGCCCAAATAGCCTCATCTTGAAGCACCCCAAATCCATAATCCTTTCATCCATTTGGTGCAAAGTAAGTGGATCATTGTTGCAGGAAGGCCTTGCTCCATTTTGGGCAAAGCACCTACATGTCATGCGAATCGTGGCTCAATCCAAGTTTCCTAGCCCATTTTGAGTTTTTCTACGGAATGCGAAGGAGCAGGTATTGTTGTTAGTATTTTACTTCCTTGTTAGTAGTGCATTTTTCCTAGCTTACATTTTGGCACGCCCGGTGGCTTTTGATCTGTTACCATTAACTTCCTAATTAGTGGTTTTATCCATTCTTTGTTTATTATTATTTGTTATTATCTCATTTTCTATGCCTTATGGCCTTCTTTGGTTAACCTTCACACTGTGGGTAGTGTTTTTGTTTTGCGGTGACTTGTGGTGTATTTACAGGTTATAGCAGCAATGAAACTATGACGCTTGTCCTATCTTTGATCTCCTCGGTGCTTGGTGTTTAGAAGAGGGACATCTATCACCTGATCTAGATACTTGTGGATCATGGTAGAAATATTCAATCCTACGGTCGTCACAGAAGTACAAACTACTCATCATTTTCTTGTAGGACCTCTTTCGACAATACAAGACCTATTCCTCTCTTGCCAAACTTATTAGGTCCACATTCCATGTCATCTTCTACACACTAGAGGTCACTTGGACTTAGTAAAAATAAAAAATTACCTTACATTCCAATTTTCCATGACGACACTTCTGGTAATGTTTTTAACTTTCTTCTTTCGTTTTTTTTCTTTTTGTGAAGATAATCGTTATCGCTATTTCACAATCATGATTAATTGTAATAATTATTAAAAATTTACAAAACATCTATTCCAATTGTATCCACGTATGCTCTTTTCCTGCGCCTTCGAGCGATCTGGAAAATCAGAAACGGTCGCGATTGTTTAGTTTCTTGTTCTAACATTACAGGATCCTCTAGCTTTGTTTTCTAACTATCATTTCAATCATTATTTTACTCCATCGTATTATTAATATTTGTTTGGTCGTTGGTTGTGTATGCTCTTTTCCTGCACTTTCACGCGATCTGGAAAATAAAAAACAACCACGATCAATTTTCTAACACGTCGTCTGTAGGATAACTACTAATCTATTCTTTGCAGGACCGCATCGCTAGAATATTATAAAAAACACAACAAAAAACAAATCCCACAAAAGTACCACCATTTAAAGAAAATTGTTGAAACAAACCAAAAAAATTAGCACGCTCAAGTACGTTGTCATTTTCCACCAATAATTTATTTCAAGTTGGAAAGAACCTTGCGTATAATCACATCATTCTTTTTTTTACACGTAGTAGAGGTGGATTTCATCACCACCAAAGCTACACTAGTGACGTGGACTTGACTACCACGCACCAACAACATTTACATCTGCATTGCACTTTGAGACATAGTCTCATCACAATGTTTGGTATTTACCTCGCCCCTGCTCTTCACTTACAGGTAATGTTGTCATGTGGTGCATGTGAGTCATGAATAAATAGTTGTAACAAAAAATCCTGGGCATCATCCATGTAAATCTTTAGGGATTTATAAGGACACCATACACATTCATCCCCCATCACCTTCCACCTTTTCACAAAACCTATTTTGCACGTGGTGATTCACTCCGAAGCAGGTAAGTAAGAATTGGTGAGTCTACTATAGTGCTCAAAGGGTTCACCGTAGTACAAATTCTATCCCCAAAATTTAGGTACCGCACTCACTATTTTTAAACCACGCTAAGCGCAACTATTGTTTTTATAGGCTCGGTGATTTCCGAACCTAAAACCGTGATCGCGGTTTACAAACCACGATCGCGGTCCTCTGAGACAAAAAATACAGATTGGCGACTCCTCATTTTCCCTCATTTTTCCTTTCCAACCACGATTTCTCCTACACCGCTTTGAATACCCCCTAAAAATTACTCTTCGGACTTGTGGATCGTGATAGTTTCAACTATGTCGGCAAGACAAAGAGGTAAGCCCTCGATTTGATCATTTTGTTTACATTTTTGTTTTTTTTGTGATTTTCATGGGTTTTTCAATTTTTTGTTTATGTATACAAATTTTTTTTGTCAGTTTCTCAACAAGCTCGTAATCCTGTAAACCATCAAAATATTCCTCAAAATCCTCAAAACATTCCGAAAAACCCTCCTCCAAACACAGATCCACCTCATGTGGCTCCTTCTGTCCCCACGAAACCAACAGGAACACAAGTTGATATCGTTGGAAAAATACGACAAAATAAAATTTTCATTGAGAACCTTATTCAGAATATAAGACAAAATCATGCCACAAATCCGTCCCGCATGACTTTAGCCAACACATTGCAAACATTGATTGGAAAAGTTGACTCCGCAACTAACCAAATAGATAGATGAAATACCTTTAGAGGTGATTGTAGGCGGTGGTATGCAAATAAATTATCCCATGCGGCCGTAAAAGAATTTTTTTGGAAAAGACGCATTTGTGCATTATTTATTGACCTAAAAACCAATGCTCCCCACAAGTATTGCAAACGGTTTCCAATCCATTGGTGCCATGATGACCGAATCAAGAACAATTTTTGGGACCGATGGTGGATGGTTTTTGATTATCCACCATGCATCAACAATGAGGTTCCCCTCTATTTTTTGAAAAAATTATACTATGAGTTCATGCTTAATGAGGTCCCAAATTATTTTGAATTTTCTGATTTTTATGGGTGAGGAGGTGGCTCTGCATGATTAGACTCGATGCACGTGTAGGTCAACCAAGGATCCCCATGCCCCAAAACCCCACTACCTTCGCTTATCCCTTCTACGGCGAAGGAGGTGTGAAGATTGACACACTACATGCATTGAGGGAGCTCACTGACACTCTAACCCATCATAGTGAGTAGATTGCATCTGGTGATGTTGGTGGAGGCGCCAGTTCTAGTGCACCACACCATTGTGGATCATGTGGTGCCGTATGCACTGTGGGTGAGACATCATTTGCTGGATCACATGATTTCTTTTCTCTAGATGAGATGATGACAAATGTTTTTAGAACTGGTGCAATGGATCTTGGTCTTTCACAGGTAAATGTCAAATAAATATTTAATATATATATATACAATAGTTTAATTCATGTTTGAGATTTTAATTTTAATATATATATATATATATATATTGTACGTTATGTACATACATGAAAAAATTAATTTTTATTTTACTTTAGATAGTAAAAGTTAGTGAAGGAAACATCGGTGTCAACATGTTAGCTCTACCGCTACTAGGCATGTTACAAACGTAAGTTTCAAGTTGTACTTAAATTTTAAATTTCATTTGATTGTGCACTTTTATTATTATAATGTTTCACATGTACATGTACATATTAATATATGTTTGTCTTTTATATGTGCAAGAGCTTGGCGGGTCATCATCTGCTCTGGGAACTGAGGCTATTGGCACGCCTCACGTGACTTTTACGCAGGTTAGTTTCTCTTTACACTTTGGTTCTAATTGTGGAAGTTCACGTGGATTATGCTTTGGCTCTGTTATGTGGCAGTCATGTAGATTAATATTGATTTGTACATGTTTTTTTATAGCTTATGATTGCAGAGAGACTCCTCCATATATGTAGACTGGAGAGGCCGTGAGATCTTTGCCATAACATCTCGGAGATCCACTAATTGAGGTACAATTTTTTAAATTTGTTAAATTTATTTAGGAATTATTTCTTATTACTTAAATCTACAATATCAAATTTTGTACATGAAATATTTAATTTGAAATTTAATTATTTATATGTAGCTTACCTCTCATGAGTCTATTGTTGTCCCTGTCATGCGTCAATGACAAATTGATAGGGATCATGACATTGCGGTAAGATTTCACATGCATTTTAACTAAATTCTAAGTTTCTAAATTTTGAATGTATTTTAAAAATATGGGTGTTAAAAACTTGTTGTTTATGAATGTGCAGGTTAGGTTGCAGGCCTGCTTAGAGACACCTAGGACCACATGGATGAAATATGTAGTGGCATCTCCCTCCACTACATCCCCGGGTCGTGGACATGCTACTTCTAGCAAGGTGAAGAGAGGGAAGATGTTTCATGATTAGATTCATAGGACGTGGATGTACATAGATATATATGGGCCAGCTGGTCCTAGTTCATGATTATTCATAGGACATTGTATATAGCCTTATGCGGCCGCATGTAGTCTTATATGTATGACACACTTGGTTCGAGATGTACACATGTTATGAACTTATATTTTCAGAGACATGCTCAAAGACACTTAGTTTGATACATTATATATCCATTTGTTGGTTTTCATAACGATATTACTTCTATGTTTGATTCGAATTCATTACACATGATATCCTTCTATGTATGTATATTATATGTATATTAATTCTATATGTATGTTTGATTTAAAATAAAAAAACTATGGTGCAAAAATAAGAAGAAAATAAGCATATATCTCATGTACCATATTCTAGTGCAATAATAAGTTTTATGTATGTTATGAAATGTACATGTCAAGGACTGAAATTTAACATGTTGTTGGAGTTATCAGTAGATTTTAGGAAAATTTAGGTAGAGAACATTGTTCAACAAGAAGTGGGAGTTTCACTACTTGTGACGAAAAATAAATTATTGCATCACCTATAACAATATTGGTGATTCAATTTGTGGATATTTTGATTCATATGTTGTAAGTGATTTGGAAAAATAAAAATCGACTTCTAGTTATGCTATTACACTTGTAATCGGAACTATCAGGTTGGATTTCAAAGCTTCAAAATATTACAATTTTTTCAACTACTAAGGTAGAATATGTAGCTACCTATCATAGTTGTCGGAGGTAATCTGGGTAAAAATTTATTGGATGAGTTTTGAAGATATCAATAGAAGATGAAGGTATTGTGTGACAATCAAAGTGCTATTTAATTATCCAAGAATCTAGCTTATCACAATAAGACAAAGCATATTTTAGTTAAGTATAATTTGGTTATACATGTTATTGATGAAGGGATAATAGCACTTGACAAGGTACACACCATAGAAAACTTTGTTGATATTCTCACAAAACTAGTACTATTATAGAAGCAAAAATGGTGTTTATCTTCTATTCATTTGCAGAAAATGCGATGAGTTGGTCGTGTAATATATAAAGTGGATTGGTTATCAAGGTGGATATTATAAGATATGTGACAACAAAGTTAAATTTTAGATCCCTTTACGACAACATTTTTAGCTCACTTTCCAAAGGGGTGTGGGGGGCTTCCCCCACTCATGTCATAGGGGTCTAGGGGCAGTGACGAATTCAACTGATCTCTATTTTTAGTAAAGAAAATCCTAATGTTGTTTTCCTAGTCTATTTGTAGGATGAGGAATCCTAACTATACTTGGAATAAGAGAGTAACTATTGTTGAAAAAGTTGTAATTGTTGAAAAAGTTAAAAAAGTTGTACTTGTTGAAAAATTTGGAAACAGTGGGTCGTGGCACCGAACCAACCGCGCAGAGACACATCCAGTGGCTAGGTGAATGCTAGAGGAGGCATCATTTCGGTGTGTGACAACGTCGTTGCTTCTGAGCTACCTCATTCGAGCGTAGTCCCTTAAGAGCAATGAGACCAAAAATCATTCAACTTTGATGGGTGACTACGTACTCCATGGCACCTAGAGATGTCTCATCTGATCCTGCACCTCAGCGTAGGGATCCTCTACAATTTTCTATCTCATTTTTTGTTCTCCAATCAAGGTGCTCTCGCTTCCCTATTGTTTGCAAACACGCCGAATAGTGTAGTTTAAGACAATGTAAGGATGTCAAACGGTATATTGTGTAAACGGTGGGTCATGGCACCAAATGAATACGCAAACACATCTTGGTGGCTAGATAAACACTATAGGAGGTGTCGTTTTGGTGCGCAACAATTTCATTGCTTTCGAGCTACCTCATTCGGGCGAGTCCCTCAAGAGCCCTGAGACCAAAAAATTATTCAACTTCAACGGTGACTATGCGCACTCCATGGCACCTAGAGACATCTCGTCTAATCCTACACCTCGGCGTAGGGACCCTCTACAATATTATGTCTCGGTTTTTCCTTCTCTAATCGGTGCTCTCGCTGCCCTATTGTTTGCAAACACGCCGAATAGTGTAGTTTGAGCCGGTGTAAGGCTGTCAAACGGTATATTTTGTAAACGGTGGGTCATGGCACCAAACCAAATATATGGATACATTTAGGTGTCCATTTGAATGCTAGACGAAACATCATTTTAGTGCGCGAAAACATCGTTTCTTCCGGCTACCTCGTTCAAGCATAGTCCCTTAAGAGCCCTGAGACCAAAAAATTGTTCAACTTCAATGGGTGACTACGTGCACTCCGTGGCACCTAGAGATGTCTCGTTTGATCCTACACCTTGGCGTAGGGACCCTCTACAATAGTCTGTCTTAGTTTTTTCCTTCTCCAATTGGTGCTCTTGCTGCCCTATTGTTTGTAAATGCGCCGAATAGTGTAGTTTGAGACAATGTAAGGTTGTCAAATGATATATTTTGTAAACGGTGGGTCGTGGCACCGAACCGATTGCACGGAAACATCTCGGGTGGCCAGGTGAATGCTAGAGGAGGCATAATTTTGGTGCACAACAACGTCGTTGCTTCCGAGCTACCTCGTTTGAGCGAAGTCCCTCAAGAGCCCTGAGACCAAAAAATCGTTCAACTTCGACGGGTGACTACACGCACTCTGTGTCACCTAGAGACATCTCGTATGATCCTACACCTCAGCATAGGGACCCTATACAATATCATGTCTTGGTTTTTTCCTTCTCTAATTGGTGCTCTCGATGTCCTATTGTTTGCAAACGCTTAGCGTCGAATAGTGTAGTTTGAGATAATGTAAGGGTGCCATACGGTATATTTTGTAAACGATGGGTCATGGCACCAAACCAATGCAGATGACATGTCCAAGTGGCCAGGTGAACGCTAGAGGAGGAATCATTTTGGTGTGCAACAACGTCGTTGCTTAGCCGGGCTACCTCGTTCGAGAGGAGTCCTCAAGAGCCCTGAGACCAAAAAATTGTTCAACTTCAACAGGTGACTACGCACACTCCGTGGCACCTAGAGACATCTCATCTAATCCTAGACCTTGGCATAGGGACCCTTTACAATAGAATGTCTCAATTTTTTCTTTCTCCAATTGGTGCTCGCGCTGCCCTATTGTTTGCAAACGCATGCTGAATAGTGTAGTTTGAGTCGGTGTAAGGCTATCAAATGGTATATTTTATAAACGATGGGTCGTAGCACCAAATCGACTCTGTGGACACGTCCAGGTGGCTAGGTGAATGCTAGAGAAGGTTTCATTTTGGTGCGCGACAACGTCATTTCTTCTAGGCTACCTTGTTCAGTCATAGTCCCTTAAGAGCCCTGAAACCAAAAAATCGTTCAACTTCAATGGGTGGCTATGCAGACTCCGTGGCACCTAGAGACGTCTCATCTAATCCTACACCTCGACGTAGGGACCCTCTACAATAGTTTATCTCAGCTTTTTTCCTTATCTAATCAAGTGCTCTCGCTTGCCTTATTGTTTGTAAACACACCTAATAGTGTAGTTTGAGACAGTGTAAGGTTGTCAAACGGTATATTTTGTAAATAGTGGGTCATGGCACCAAACCAACTATACACACATAGGGATGGTCTTGTAAACACTTGGGGAGGCATCATTTTAGTTCTCTAAGCTCCAGGTCCTTTTGGGCTACCTCCTCGAGCCAAGAACCCCCTCCATAGGTACATAAATCATTGTTAATTGCTTCTCTTTTCTTGTAAAACAATGAAAGCTTCTCTTAGCTTCGAGAATTTATAATTCTCTACTAATAGTGCCAACCACATGAAGGTGGAAGCTTTTCTGGCACCACTAACCTGCATATAAAAGTGTTAGTCAAAGAAATTTAAGTTTCAAATCAAAACCATACTAGATATATACAAAATACACAAATTTAATAAAATATATGAACTTAAATTTATCTAACAAACAAATTTATATATACCAAAGAAATTATATATACTAGACATGAAAATTATAAATTCATTCCAATGAACCATCGAGATTAGATCTACTCGAATAGCGGACATGATGCATCATGATCGACTCTCAAACCTTCCAAATAATCTTGTTATCGGCCTTCCTCGATATCTATACAACTGAATATTTGTCGCTAGAACTAGATACAGATATAAGAGTATTTTCAGGTGTCTCAAAGTCTTCAAACACCCAAATAGAGGAATTTTTTAATGGATACCGCCAAGCCAAGTTCTAGTAACTATCACTCGACCCTGTAGGGTACTCAATATCTTCGCCATCTATAACAAGAGAAGTCAACTTCTTTTTTCCTCAATGCAATGACATAATAAATAGTTTGTTCCTTCTTCATTGTCTTTTGTCGCAATAACTACAAACACATGTCCTAAAAAAAAGGTTTCAACTCAAATTTAAATTGTACATATTAAAATTTCAATGGACATAACTCAATACAAAAATTGTAAATAACCATAAATACCTTATCGCACCAAAATCAAAATTTCGTTAAAGTCCTTGGATGTTGTAACTTCATCTCGTAGAAAAAATTCATAATGCTTGTGGAGGTTGATAACTAACAAGCAGTTATAGGCCTACAAATCCATCCATCGACCCATTCTTGTGAATCACACTCAATAGTGACAAATTTGATATAAGATGCACAAAAACATGTCAAATTTCTTGTCCATGTGGCCCAAGTAAGTAGCCTCGAGCTACAAAATGAGTGCATATCACTGGACCCAGTGAGTGTCATACAATCCTCGTAGTTAGCAATTTGTTGTTCCTCTATCAACCAAAAATATCATGAACCATGAAAATTTCTTGAGAACCTCAAGCCATGTTGTCAATACACCATTCCACTATGCTCTTTGCATCTTTCAATTTAGCACCATCTTTGTACTTCAACTCTTCTCTTACAAGATCTCTTTTCACACATGCCCCTGCATCATTATGCTCTCCTTTTCCATGTCCAACCTCAGTGAAACTCCAAATATGTTGCACACCCATCTTGACATGCATCTTGCTCATCCAATAAAACATTCATGCATTCTTAAACTGAGACGTGTAATTATCTAACCATATATAATGTTGTTTTAAGTGGATGTCCCTATCAGAAAATTTTCCATAAAATAACCGGAAACACCCTTGCACAAATTCTATAGAATGAATACGATCATCACTGATATAAAAGTGGTACTCTCTTAAAAAAATTGATCATTTTTGTACTGTCAGGAGAATGTATAAATGCTATATGCACAAAAATGGTAACTTGTACTGAGTTGTAATATTGCGATCGAACCTCCATTTGTGGTTGCAATGTGTAATTCTCTTTAAAATCAACCACCGAAATAATAGTACCAATAGGAAATGTTTCTTTGCATATCTTGAACTGCTCATCCAACTATCTATAGTGCCCACATTTTACACACACAATTTCAACAAAAAAATACCGGGATAAATTTTTTTGACTTACATTGCTCACTACACACAACACATCATGGGATTCAAGTACGAAACTCGACGTGCATATGAAAATCACATAAGTCATCGACTCACACGTACACATGAAAAGACATAGGCATGTTGATGCCACACTTTTCCAATGAACGAATACTAGCAATGCCCCAACCACGAAAGAAGACTCAAGGATAGGCAAACCCACAACACATATTTTCTTTAATTGTATTTTAGTTTACGATTAACATTCCAAGAACATTATTGTGCAAGGATAAATTTCTCGTTTGTCCACCTACAGATTCTTAAGTTCATACCGCGGTTAAATTATCATTCACCCCTTTTAAGTTGGTTTCTTATTCTTTACAAAAGTTTCCATAACTTGCATACTTATTTGGCATAATTCAAATGCATATAAAGTACTTAACTATCTTACTCTTATGTTAAAAATCTTCTTCTCGAACATACATTCAATGTCTACCTTTTTACTCTTACCACTCAAGTGAATGTGACTTGGTGTCCATATAGCGATATTAGGATTTAACGGAGATTTAAATACAAGATAGTTTTTTTTTACCACAAAACATTTCTCGATCACGGTAAGGTTATTTCCCTACCATAGTTATTCTAATTCAATGACTTGTGAATTTCCATTTTGTTTTATATATGTATTTTGTTTTCTCGAAGGTGGATTATACCAAGGCAATTCATATTCTTTGAAACAAATGCATATATTTAATTGAGTTATAAGGTCTTTAAGAGTGGCATTATTCAACCTCCACTCTCGTTTTTACTCTTATATGCTTTATTTTCTACGTCATATTATGGTCTTATTTTTAGCATTGTCTTGAAAAGGAGTTACGAACTGTTTGCCTAACCTCTTGAAGACATAAAAATAGAAGACTTGTAGCTACACACGAACCCAAGTTAACATCCGAATCAACTAAATTTTAGATTACTTCCAACTATATATGTGTTTTATGCAAGAGGACATATTTATGCTAAACCACCTTCAGAAAGGACCAAGGTGTTATGTTGAGAGAAACCAAGGTAACACATTTAGCTGAGCCCATTAACAAGAGTTTAAGACCTAGAACAACTAAGTCACAACCTCCATCTATGTCGTCTAGATCTAACAGGGATTTCATTTGATGAAGAACTTCAATTTTAACTCTATCTTCGGATGACAAGGTAGTCCACTAGGCTATGAAGGAGGAGTTAGGTCTACATACTCCAAGAAAGGTTTGACTGTGTCGCTCCTATCTACCAAGTTTATGACAATGTCACTAAACATACTGACTAAGACGATAAGCCCATTCTTGGGCTCTGATTTTCCTAAATTAGGATGTTCCATCGAGTGTAAAGTTTAAGTTTATCCTATGGTTTTCTATGTCTTCTACGGTAAGGAGTATCACACATGAAAACAAGTTATGTCGATATTGAACAAGGGTAGAGTGTTTCGATTTAATTCTCTTTATTACATTTACAAAGTATGAATGCACAAGATGACTCATTAATCATTTATTGAACACTAAATATGCACTACAAGATATTACTTCAAATTCATTTACCTTATATAAATATCAAACCTTTTTACCAGGTGTACTATAAATCAAAATTGAACTATGATTAAATGCACATTTCCTAGATGTCCTTGAAACTAGCATCTCATACATATCAACAAATTATCAAATATAACCTTTTGTAACATGAGACTACATTATACATTTATTCATTTAACAATGAACTATATAAATTACAATGATAATTAATGAATTACACATCACCTTTTCATCGTCATTCTTTCATCTTGCAAAACCACGTGAGCATGATATCAGTGATAAATCGCTGGCATGACATCCACTATAATCTAACATAATTATCATTTTTCAGTTTTCCATTTACATATGATAATAATTTCAATTTTCAATCGAAATAAAAGGTTTAGAGACATGTATTCATTACATTTCATTTTATTTCATTTTGTAACCCAGGAGAGAGAAAAGAAGGAAAGAGAGAGAAAACACCATTTTGTCAAAAGTTCTATTTCACACAACAAGTTACACTATAGAGTTTTAAATAATTATTTGCATGTGTTAAAAGTTTCCAGGGTGGTTTGGCAACCCTACGAGGGTCCTGCAGCTTCTCTATTTTTACATTTTCTCAATAGCTACAAAACGTTCAAAACGGGATCGAGGCTAAGAAACTGCTTCTAAAAGTTATCTTCTGATGAGAATGCACACCACGATTAACTCTCTACGTGTCCCCAAATATACCAAGAGTTCATAGCAATTGACGAAATTTAGAAAAAGTGAACGGTTTGCATTTGGCGGCTAGTTCTCCGGGGCCACTGGTCGTAGTTGACCCAATTGCAAATGAACGAGGGCTCAGAAAACCACGTCCAAAGTTGATGTCCGATGGATGAGCACGCAACGAGACACTTCCTACAATTTCCCCTATATAAGGATAATTCATCAGAGTCAACGGGACTGAGAACTAGAAAACCATTTTCAAACGCTAACAAGTTTCTGAAGCCACCAATCCTAATTGGTCAGTTTGACCTTGTCAAACTGTGACCGAGGCCTACAAAATGTCATCGTCAAAATATCCAGAAAGATGTTTTCCCTAAACTGAAGGTTCCATGCAATTGTCTAGTATAAACACTAGAGGTTTGCGAAGGTGGGAAATAATTTCTCTATCCAAGTTTCAAATGATGGTTCAAAACGAAAGCCAACTTTCTAGATTTAACAACTTTCTACTACTTGTAAAATAGTGTAACAGGCTCCTATAAGAGCATCAAAAAGATCTCATATGTTTGTTCGGGGTCAATCCAAAGGTCAAGGTGACTCCTCGCATACCAAGGTACACGAATGAAGCTTCACATCTCATTTTCAGAGTTACGAAGGGTACTTAATGAGTCTTCAAAAATACAAAAATTAACTATTTAAATAGGGAGAAGGTCAACATTATTACTGGGAAGTCAATCTCGTCTTGTCGATATACCAATATTGGGGCGATCTAGGTGGGTAGGAAGTTTTCTAAATCACCACAGAATGAGGGTGGAAGTTCATGTTTTAATGCAACGAGTTATTTTGACTTCGTGAGTTACGACACGACACTTCATTGTTTTGCAAATGAGTTGAAATAAACAATTAACTGTATTAAAATCCTAATATTTTAAAATTATTTTAAGTTGTAAACAAAAAACTAAAATACGAGAGTTATGAAAGATGAGGGGAGGTGAACCATGCCTGAAATGAACTGGTGAGGTAGAAGTCGAGGAGTTGACATCGCACCGATTGATTTCACTTGCTTGCAGCCACGGAAGGAAAACCCAAAAATAACATCCACAATAATGTCAAAATCAGTGGCCAGTTCTATTGGAAAATCCTCGGTGGCAAGAAAGGAACAACAAGTGCCTCCAGCTTGAGTAACAAGCCCACAGTAAAGAGGCTTATCAGTGTGTTTGGGATAGCAAACAAATGCCATGTGTACTATGAATCCATTATGTGCATATCCTGAAATCATGGCATTCCATGAGACAACATTTCTTTGAGGCATTCTCCCAAACAGTTCACACGCCTTTTCAACAAATCCATTTTGTGCATATCCTGCAATCATGACACTCCATGAGACCACATTTCTTTGAGGCATTCTATCAAATAGTTCATGCACCTTCTCAACAAATCCTCTACATATTCAAATGCATTCATCGGAAAATTCATATGCAGCCCATGTATTTGAAATATCCCAAAACCTCCACACATTTTGAAGAATAAATAGTGGAACGCATTACCATAAGTAAGATCCACACACTCAGCCAAATGCATTGCCCATGCAAAAAGTGAAGGGAATGTAGCTTTCCCATGCAAGTGAGAGGTAACACGTTGTTGTTCACGCAAGTAAAGGATAAATAAACAATCCCACATAGTCAAAGTAATATCCCACGCACCCAGGGAATACCAGCCCATGCATTCCAAGGATCTATCAACTATCCACGCCAAATCCATACAAGCCCACATAGCAAGGAAAAGAAAACAGTCTACTCATCCCACACTAAAGGACTATTCACCATACAGAGGGTCAAGATAGTCCATGCAAGGGACATGAAAGAACTGGTCTGCAGAAAAATCCACGCCTGTTCAAGGGTTTCCCCCATTTTTAATATAGGCTGGGAGAATGCTTTGGCATAGGCCAGGAGTGCGCTGGTAAGGGCCGCGAACATGCAAGGAAGGAACAACGATCCAAACAAAATAGTGGACAGTGCATTAGAAATGTGTTCCAGCCTGCACAAAAGAAGGCACCAATCCAAATGTGCACACCTCCCGAGCGAGTCCTTCACCCAAAGCTCTCACGCAACTAGGTAAAAGTGCATACCCAGCCACCAGAAGGAAATTTACAGAGCAGACAGATTTGCAGTCTCATTAATACACACCTTTCTTCTGACAGAAATTAATGGAAATGCAGGTTCCCATCCTCCAACGCACTTCCACAACTGACCACAATTAAATAAAACTAAAGTGTCTCGCCATGCAAGGAAGAAAATATGGTGGGATGTCAACAAAAGTGGCCAACGTGGGTGAAAGCATCCAAATTTCTCATTAATTTAGATATATATAAATAATACGAGAGGAGACTTGGTCGGCTTCAGGTGGTAGCAATATTATTTCACCTTTAAAATGAAAAAATAAAACGAGTACGCAAGCAAGCCTGGTCGACCAAGGAGGAACTAGAGAGGAGTTTCAAAAAAATGCAAGACAAGGACCAACCACAACGTCGCAACAGATACCCTCCTCTTGCGTGAATCGAGGCTCGATCCGCGAAGCGACCAATCCAAACAATAAAATCGCTTATCGATAATTAACAATAAAGTTGATAACAAATCGACGATCAGATGATGAAGTTATCATCCATCGATAATTAAAATAATAATATTATTATTATTTTTATTACAACTCATTAATACTTTATTAATTGTATTAACAAGGACCCACTTACGAGCCTGACCAAAATAATAATAAGCAAAATAATCGACAATTCAAAATAATAATTATAATTATGTAGATGTTCCCTCTAGCTGATCACGCCCTAACAACATCAAGCCATCATTCAAACCACCTAAAGAATTCGAGAACGAGATTTTTCCTTAACAGGGTAATCGAAAAGGCGAAGCCAACAAGGATCAACAGGAGCACAACAACGTTAAATGCTTAGCAACACGATTTTCGAAGAAGAAAAAGAAGAATGAGGAACGGGCATTACACTATCGAGCTCTGTGTGTATGCCTAGCATACTCATAAACAATTTCATCCTTAAATTTTCTCATAAATTGAAAAATAGGCATATGTTCTATAACTAGCTCACATTGTTTAGATTCTTTTCAATCTTTCAACCGGTATGCAATTGATTTATATTTATCAAACTCAACTAAATTATTTCCTATTGCACCTTCAATTTAATATTGAATGCAACTTTCCAATTTATGTAATCCGCCACATCTACCACAATTTCCATCTAAACAATCCCGATTATAAAAAAATTGTCCACTTCTTTTCCATAAAATATCATAGGAATGCAATCCCCGGAAGATATTGGTGGAACTTGAACACCACATTCGATAACATAGTTTCGAATGCAAAATAGAACGAATACATAAAAACTTAGCATAATGCATAACAAATTCAACATGTTTCCTACAACAAGTGGTGCAAGCGTGGTTGATTTTCACATAGAATGGTTTTAACATTTCAAAAAAACGTTGACTAATTTTAATTTCTAGATTCTCTTGTTCAAACTTACGAAAAAATTGAGTTTGAGTCATATTTAAGAAATACTTTGGATGTGGTTCGCGATTAATAGAACCAACTCTTCGTTTTACAACATCTCTTGTATTAAGTGAAACTCTAGTGTTATTATGCCAAAATTGAATAACTTCTCTTATAGCATCAGTATTATATTTGTCCTTACGCGGTGCTCTAGCAAAAAATGCCCAAAAATCGGTGTTATTGAGTGATTGAAGGATATTACGTCTTTCAATTGCTTTCATTAGAGTTTTTCGATTAACTTGCAACATTCGACTTATTTGTGTAATCAAACGTTGTTTTTTTATTGATTCACTTACAACACTAGTAGCAAGTACACGACGCACAATATTACTATCCCTAGTGCATCTCTTGACACCAACGGTGTGATATGCATCATGAAATTTTTAACAATTATAGGGGTTTGACCACGTATAATAGATGTTGTTAATCCTAACGTGTTTAATGTAGGTCTCATTTTATTCAATTTCATCAAACTAACCAACAATTGACATCTTTGGGAAACATTTAAAATTTCAAAATGATTATCCCAAATTTCAGTGGCTTTTCTTCTGATTTGTCATTCAGAAAGTTTGTCACACATTGGTTTCAAAATGTTTTCATCAATTTCAATAAAATAATTAAGTTTCTTACGGAAAATCTTAAGAGGTGTTTTTGTCAAATTTTGTTTATCTACAGTTTCAACCTGAATTTCTTTATTCACATTTTCATTGTCTCCTTCAATTTCAACATTTGCTACATCATAAGTATTTAATTCTTCTTCAACATTGACAATGTAAAAACATCTTCATCACGAGTATTTAATTCAACTTCAACATTGACAGTAGAAACATTACTTGGTTCCTCATTTCTTACAATAGTAGGGGTTGAAGATGAACCTCTTCTTGATTCACGAAGATTCCGCATTCGCTCAACATTTTGAAATTTGTTTGCCTCTAATTCGTTTGGTATTTTTTTACTTAATGACTTCCTTTTTTGACTTCGTTTCTTGTCTCCCATGATGTTTTACTTCCGGTGATAAGAAAAACATGCAGAAAACGACAGAATTTCACAGTAATTCGTATGGTAAAGTCAAACAATAAAAATCACATGGTAATTAGAACATTGGGATGCGTATAAATATGATTTATGAACCGTGATTGCGCTTTATAAACCGCGCTCATGGTTTATAAAGCGCGATCGCGGTTCTTGTTTAAAAACCCGCGATTGTGGTTTGTAAACCGCGATCGCGGTCATATCTATATCATCAAATCTGACCCTAAGGCTCAGAAAATCTTTTTTTTGTCCCAACCAAAGCTATGGAAGGTCATTATGAAGTGTAAAGGGTCAAAAAACTTCAAATTTATTCTTCCACAGACTTGAACCATGCTAAAAATTTGAAAACATTTCATAAAAATGGTGCCATCGTGTAGGGCAGATCATATTAGCTTCAGTAGAAATATTGATTTTAAAGTAAATAGAATAAGATAACTATCATTTTATAATTTTTACTAACAATAGGTCTTTAAGACATTTTTTTCCCACGAATGTTCATGTCTACGTTTAAGACTACAACTTTTGTTTCGCTTTATTAAAATGTGCCAAAACTTATACCATCCCAAGCGTGGAGAAATTTATACACGTTAAAAATATATCTATATTTAATTTTGATATTTTTGATATAGTTATAGCAGTGAAACGGTAAGTGCTCTCTGTTTTCTAAGTCTTTTAGACCACTTTCACGGAAAAAATCAAAAAAAAAATATTGCTCGAAAAAATACAAAATAAAATCCATCCTAAGATAGACAACTACATCTAACTTTTCACCAAAGGAAAAAAAGATTTGGTCATCCAAATCGCGGGCAAACGGACTACAATCTTATAGGTTTTTTTCAAAAACAAAACCAAGTCATATAATTTTAAGTGTTTAATATAGCTAAACTTGTCCTTTTTTAAAAAAATTAGTATTTTAGAAACTAGATTTGGATTCTATGATTCATATTTATATAAATTTTTCTAATTTTGAGTGCGCGTATTGCTAATAATCCCTACAAGTTGATATTTTGCTATTTTTTGCAATATGACATCCACTTATGACCCCTTTTTTGTCCACCAACTTGGTGAACTTACACCTTGCATCTATCATTACATGTCATACTTGTATGATTTCATGAAACAATGATCATTCCTGAAGAATTTATCTTCCGAGCCAAAAATTGATACACATGACTGCTTGTTAATTGTCAACAAATTAGTTTAGCATTATGTTTTATCATAAAACTTGTTGATATCAATGGGTTTATTGTAAAGTTAAAACCCTAGTTGTGCTCCACAAAAATTATTTCTCGACCAATTCAATACCAAGCAAAAACGTCCAAGCAATCCAGCAAACGAAGACCACAACATCACACCAATTTCATTAGCTTACTTCAGCCAACAACACATCCGCCATAGCTTGTCTTTAGCTATATCAAACTGATATTAAGTGACTGGTATTCACTACCCATACCGTTAATTGTCAAAACATCCTTCATAGTTCGTTTCAAGCTATATCAATATTGGGTGACTTGTTTGAGTTCACTTCTTATTTTTTCAACCATCACGTTTATCCAAATCACAACCGACACAAATCCTTTCATAACTCATTTTGAGTTATATCACAACCATATTGAGATTAACCTATTTGATTTACTCTCCCGTCAACAATCCAGAGCTTGTTCAAGCCAAATCTACACAACGTGAAACAAATTCCCTAATAACTCGTCTCGAGTTATATCACAATCATATTGAGATAAATTTTTTGAGTTACTCTCCTTATCAGTCATCACGAGCTTATTCAAGCTAAATCCAAAGCAAGCAAGTTCTCATTTAATAACACCTGCTCAAAATTCCTACCCACTTTTTCAGTTTAATCAGGCACATCTCATCATGGTATTCACATGTAGTCACAATCATGAAAATGATGATGAATAAGTCACACAACCAGAACTCACCAATGAAGAACAAGAACAAGTAAATAGGGTGATAGAACAAAACAAAAACGAATATCTATTACGCATCCTAGCCATGGGGAAAAACTACCCCCGACTTTGGGACTGAAAATTTAAACAAACTTATCGACAACGGTGAATCAAGTTATCACAACGAAATACCAAACAATCCAAATAGCTCTTCGGTCGATGAGTTATTCACTAAAATCCAAGACTTAACAAAGAAACTTGAGGAAGCAACTGTTAGAGCTGAAAGGTTAAAAGACCCCAATCCAGACCCCAATACTCACGACATTCTTGATAACCTATCCCCTGCCTCTCCATTCACACAAGAATGGAAACATATGAAAG
Organism: Taxus wallichiana var. yunnanensis; assembly: GCA_018340775.1. Lineage (NCBI taxonomy): Eukaryota > Viridiplantae > Streptophyta > Pinopsida > Cupressales > Taxaceae > Taxus > Taxus wallichiana. The sequence goes on from CM031235.1 coordinate 134,276,349, forward strand.
ACACCATTCAGGGACTACAAAAACAATCAAAACAATTCAAATTTGAATAATTATGTCCTTATCCATTTGATATGGAGATATCATGCTTACCATTTCTGTCATCCTTCGAAATCCTAAAATTTGATAAATACAAAATCAAAGGTGACCCCCATGAACATGTCAATGAATTTTACATGTACTTGTGAGGAATTTGCCTATCGTGACCCATATCTTTTACGATTATTCCCCAAAGTTTAGGAGGACAGGCTTTAGACTGGTTTATCCATCTTCCCAAAGGGTCAGTCACGACATTCACAGACTTATCAGAGAAATTCGTCAAACATTTTTCCTATAACTTAGACTTAATAATAATCATGTTTGATCTCTGTAACACTAGACAAAGGCCCAATGAAAACTTTACCTCCTTTTTACAACGATGGCAATGAATTGTAAGCAGATTTCCCTGCTCAATACCCGAGAGACAATTAGTTAGCATTTGTGTTCCAAATCTCAACGTCGAATTATCATTCCACATGCAAATGCATTGTCTGGATAGTTTCGAAGAAGTCATTAAAAAGGGAACACAAATTGAAAAATCCCTCATTTCTAAAGGCTTACTTAAAGCACCCTTTAGGGACCAACCTTATCAAGACACCCCTTAGAACTAGAACAAATCCAAATTCTTTAACTCGAAACTGAAATAGAGTCAACGATGGCGTTACTGATTCCTACCATGTCTGAAATATTCAAAATAATCCCATCAACACATTAAAATATAAACAACCAATCATAATCCCTAGAAAGTAAATTCCTTCTAGTGACCGGTGAAGAGTTCACTCCTCTCGAAGAAATCATATCTAGTGTCTTTCGTCACTTAGCAAATGCCAACATGATTACATATCCCATCATCAAACCCTTCGTAGAAGGACAACCCAAACCAAATTGGTATAAGGAAAATGAATATTATGATTACCATTGCATAAAAGGGCACTCTGATTGATGCATGTAACTCTGCCATTACGTCCAAGACTTGATTGAATGTGGAGACATAGAAGTTGAAAATACTTCTGAGAAAAAAACACCCAATGAAAAACTTCACATGTTCAAAAATCCCTTCCCTAACCACGATAATAATTCAAAAGATAAGGGTCAATCATCAAGCAATGTTGAGTATGACTCAATCATCTCGACCGAGACTTAGTGGCAACTATAAAGATCAAAACTGACTGTGCAATCACCACTAGACATAAAAAAATGTGGGTCCCTACAGCAAAAAAAAATATGCCACTTCATCTCCCGCACCACCTCCTAACCCGCCATCTAATTCCACCACCAATTCCACTCCACAACTTGTGCCATCATTCAATATTTTCAAACAATTGGAGAAGACTACAACACAAATTTCCATCATGGAATTACTTAATTCTTCTCCCACACTACAACGCATCCTTATGCAAACATTAAATAACGCTCATGTCCCTAGGACATCAATTCACAACAATTCCATGCTTTAATTACACATCTTACGGTCCCCAATCCTATTTTATCTTTTGGTCTGCTTTGACCTTCTTAATCCCAACATCACTAATAATCATTCTTTATACGTCGAGGGTTATATAACTCATCGTAAGATCAAGCGTATTAATCGAAAATGGATCCGCATTGAATATTTGTTCCATGAAACTTTTACATTGTCTAGGTTACACTGAAAATGATTTACAAAATAATATCATAACCATTCGTGGGTATGATAATAGCGAAAGAAATTCTAAAGGCACAATCATGTTGCCTCTCCAAGTTGGACCCATCACCTTAGAAATAGTATGTCATGTGGTGGATGTAGAAGTTGCATATAACATTCTCGTCATCCGACCATGGATTCATGCCATGAAATCCATCCCATCAACGTTCCACCAATGTATTAAATTTCCTCATTTAGACAAATAATTTACGTTACGTGCGGATCCTCAACCCTTTGAGTATTATAGATTCCTCGAAGGACGGTATCAACATGATCACTATTGTCCATCAACAGATAAGTACACTCCACATTGCATAATCCCTAATGAAACACGCATCGATCCGGATACACTCCCTAAAATGATTTGAAACCATCATCTTCTAACCAAACCACATTTTCCAATCCATTCTCTTCCACTAATCAACAATCTTCAACCATTCCTCCTCCCACTAATCAATCATCTTCTTCCACTAATCAAGCTTCTTCTTCTAGCAACAATTATTCTTCCACCACACCATCTTCTTCCTCACCTAGTCAACCTTCTTCATCCAACCATACCTCTTCTATTAAGATACCTTCTCCTGTGAATAACCAAACTTCATCCTCCAATCCACCCCCTTCTTCTTATAACCCATTCTCTTCATCTTTTAAAACTACCAAACTGACTTCCCACCACATGAGGTACCTATTGGTCCCCCATCCCACACATTTAAAATCATTGACACATGATGCGGTGAATATCAATTTCAAAAGATGGCAGACTCCTTTTACATCAACAAATCCCCACACAACTATGAAAACCCAACGCTCCACATATGAGAATCCATCCCACTTACCAAATGGGACAGTCAGTTTAGAAAAATTCATTATCTTAACAATGAACATATTCCAAGTTCTTCATGATCTTGGTTATTTAATGACGAATTTGATCCATGTTATGAGTCCCCTTAATTTACCAAAACTCTTCAAATAATGAAAAACATACGATGGAAGGGTAAAGGCCTCGGTCCAAATGAATAATTTTGTTTAGACCCAACCAATTACACACAAAATCATGATAAACATGGTTTGGGTTTCAAGGTGTTTGATGTTTCTCCCGTAATAATTTCAAGTGATAACGATGACACCAGGTCTCCACGTAGCCTTTTCGAGGACCTCGCTGAAACACATCTTTACTTTGAACATTTATCTGTTAATGTCATCAATTTTGAGCCTACGCATCTCGACTCTCATAGACCATGGCCAACCACATCATGCGGCCATGGACATGTTCCAAAATGATGAAGCCATCGAAGAATTCCTTGGAACTCACGATCAAATCCCTACTTCCGACCATAGAAAAGGATTTGAAATCAATCTAGATGAATCGACCTATTTTGGTGAAGAAATAAAATATTCAGATCCTTCACCTTTAGAAAATTTGGATCAGAAGCAAAAAAAAATTTTTCCATAGTCAAAATCTCATCACCACCCTATCAAACAAACATGTCAATAAAAAGTCTCAACATCACACACAAAAATCTTGTACCAACTCCCCCAAATCACCCGACACCAATGACCTACATCAACCATTAGCATCATTCTCTCAAAAGATACATCTAAAATGTTTGTAGAAGAAACTAAAGACATAAACATTGGAACCACCGAACAACCGAAAATTTTACAACTTGGCATTAGTCTGTCTGACCAAGAATGCATGGAATTCACAACACTCCTTATTGAATTCCAAGATATCTTTACATGGACATATAAGGACATGTCAGCCTAGATCCATCTCTTGTAGTACACCACCTTGTGGTGCATCCAGATGTAAAGCTTGTAAAACAAAAATTACGTAAAATACATCCCCAAGTTACATTGCTTGTTAAAGCCGAACTTGAGAAACTCTTTGAAGTTGAATTTATCCGACCTATTGATTATTCGGCATGGATATCTAACATAGTTCTCGTAGCCAAGAAAACCCCCGGCATCAGGATATGCACAAAATTTTGAGACATCAACAAGGCTTGTCCCAAAGATGACTTTCCCTTGCCAAATATAGACATGATTGTTGATTCTACGACATGCCATGAAATGCTCTCCTTAATGGATGGATTTTCTGGTTATAATCAAATATGTATTGTTGAAGGCGATCAACATAAAATGACATTTACTACACCATGGGGCACCTTCAGTTATAAGTTCGTGCCTTTCGGCTTGAAAAATGTCGGTGCCACCTATCAATGAGCAATGATTGTCATCTTCCATGATATGTTACATGATATCATGGAAGATTATGTTGATGATATATTAGCAAAATAAAAAACATGAATAGGGCATCTAGGTGTGTTGAGACACATTTTTGATAGATTACATGAGTATAAGGTTCGTCTTAACCCAAAGAAATGTGTGTTCGAGTGACCTCTAGTAAATTGTTAGGGTTTATTATCTCATGGAGAGGCATAGAAGTGGATCTTGTAAAAGTCAAAGCCATTATGGAAATGCCTCCTCCTCAAAACCTAAAACAATTACGTAGTCTTCAAGGAAAAATACAATCTATTCGGCGTTTCATATCATAGTTGGTTGATAAGTGCCATCACTTCAACCAATTACTCAAGAAAGATGCATAATTTCACTAGAACCACGATTGTCAAGACTCTTTTGCTAAGTTAAAAGAATACCTCTCTAGCCCACCTGTTCTTATGTCACTAGTTACCGATAAACCCATGTTGCTTTATACATCTGCCACTAAACATGCCATAGGAGCTCAGTTAGCACAACATAACGATCAAGTAAAAGAACAAAATGTATATAACCTTAGTCGAACACTTATCAAGCACGAAGTACATTATTCCCAAATTGAAAAAGTATGCATAGCGGTCGCTTTTGCATTCCATAAGTTACGTCATTACTTGCTCAATCACACAACTAAGTTGATCACCAAGATTGATCCTCTCAAGTATCTCTTATCCCGACCCATTCTCACATGAAGAATGTCTAGTTGGGTCGTACTACTTAGTGAATTTGATGTCGAGTTTGTGCCGCAGAGGGCAATTAAAGGACATGCCCTTGCAGACCAACTTGCTGAGGCACCCCTTCTTGGCACAAAACCACTTCATTTTGCTTTTCCTGATGAAGATATCCTACACATAGACATTACACCAGCTTGGACTCTATTTTTTGATAGATCTTTTAATCTCCATGGATCAAGGGCTGGTATTTTTCTTATCACATCTACAGACACATTATCACCAAATCATTTTGATTAACATTCCTATGTACCAACAATTTCGCATAATATGAAGCTCTAATCTAAGAATTAAAACTAGTTATATCTTGGAATCTTACAAAATTCTTTGTATTTGGTGATTCTTTACTTATCATCAAATAAGTTACTGATGAATACCAGGTAAAGGATGAAAAATTTATCCCATATAAGTGCATAGTGGATAGTCTTCGAAGCTATTTTCGATTAATTAGCTTTGATCAAATCCCCAGAATTCGTAATAAATCTGCTGACGCTATGGAAACCATTGGATCCCTATTAGAAATCACATCTAGTCAACCCTAGGCACATTTTCTCGTAGAACATATCTTAATGCCTACCTATGATCTTCCTGAAAACACTATGGTATGCAAAATCATGGGTCCGAATAACCCTTGGTACCATGATCTTTATACCTTCATTCGTGATAAAACATTTCGATCGACATGAAACCAATGCATAAACATGCTTTAGCACAATGTGCCTCTCGTTACACCATTTTAATAGAAACTCTTTATAAACAAGGATATGATGGCACCTGCTCTGATGTCTTAATCAGGAAGAAGTCTCAAGTGTCTTAACTGAAGTCCATTCTGGTATCTATGGAGCGCACACGAATGGTATAGCCTTAGCCAAGAAAATCCTATGAGTTGGATATTATTGGCCCACCATGGAAAGTGACGCATGTCATTTTTGAAAATGATGTCAAGTATGTAAAAAGCATAGAAATCTTATCCATGCACCTTCCCAAGCATTGCAATCAATAACCACACCATGGCCCTTCTCTTAATGGGGACTTGACCTCATTGGTAAAATCAGACCAACATCGTCCGATGGACATAAGTTCATCATTACCACTACCAATTACTTCACTAAATGGGTGGAAGTTATGCCTCTCACCTATGTTACCGTAGCCAAATATCAAAGTTCATTTTTAATAATCTCATATGTCGATTTGGTATTCCATCCGCTCTGGTCGTAGATAATGGCAAATCATTTAAAACCAGGATGTAAAAGACCTAGCCAAATGTTTTCACATCAAACTTAAGTGGTCCACTCCATACTACCCTCAGGTAACTAAGTCAAGCAAAAACAACCAACAAGACTTTAAAATCCATCATGGAAAAATTGTCAACACCCATGAACGTAAATATCATACTCAAATTTACCTCGCTCTTTAGGCTTACTCACATCTTACCACATGCCTACAAGAGCCACCCCATTTTCCCTCGTTTATGGTTATGAATCCATTTTACCTATTGGGATAGAACTCCCATCCTTGAGAATCTCCCTTAAAGATGTAATTAATGAGGATGAATACCGATAGTCATGGCTTCAAGAGCTTGAGATTCTCGATGAAAAATGACTTAATGCTCTCAGTCATCTTCAATTCTATCAAAATCGATCGCAACGCAGCTTATCGAAAAAGGTAAGACCTAGAGAATTCAAAATTGGTGAACTTGTTTTAAAAGAAAATCAAAACAATACCACTAAAGAGCGAGAAAAACAAGGAAATTTGAGCCTAATTGGTTAGGACCCTATGTAATTACAGCTAAATTTGGCTCTAGAGCCTATAAGTTGGCCACTTAAGATGGTCAAGAACTTGATGAACCAATGAATGCATTTCATTTAAAAAAATTATCCTTGAGGTGTTCACTATTCCAAGAAACAACGATGTGTACATTGTTCCTTCTATCTAACTTGTCTCGACTAATTTAAATTTATTCATTTCTATTAGCGATATTTTGATCATCAAAATCATATCTTCATATTTATCATCATGAGACATGTGTTAATATAGATCCTATTAAGTTTATGAGTGTCATACTTCTTATAATATCTTTCATTTTCACTCACTTTCACCTATGGTCATACTTAAAAGCTTATTAATGGCAATATATTCCCTTCAAAGACATTCTCTCTTTCATAACAAAGCTCTAAACTTCTTTACCCAGTTCGTTTGATCGTCCATCTCAGTATTCGATGTTGAAACGTCGCGTCCTACTAGTTATGTGGGGCTTAGATTGGGGGACTTTCCTTCCCAAATACAAAGCAAAGATTGTAAAATTCTATCAATTCAATAAATTATGAATAATTCATTGTCGCATCTTTCATCCTTCATAGTCTTTAGTGTTAAGCTCACACTTCTTACTTTGGTAGTGTGAGAATGGGAATGGAGGAAGATGCCCGTACTGCTCGTCTACGTCTTGTCTTCAGTGATAAACCCTTGCCTCTTACAGGTGGCATGGGGCAAAACGTAGAGGTTCATTCTCATAAAAGCATAAAAATATTACAAAAAAATTCAAAAATTAAAAATTAAAAAACATTAAAAAATTAGACAAAAGGGAATTTCACTCGCCTATGTTTTGCCTTTGGTGATGAGCCCTTTCTTCTCACTGGTAGCATGGGGCAAGGCATAGGGAGTCATTTCAAGGATACAAAATCTTACAATGCTTGCAATTATAGAATCCCCAAAGAAGTAATTTAGATTCCTAAGTGAAGAGAGAACTATCCCTTCACCTCATATCTTACTAATCAACAAGCCACATAATTGTCTAAGTCTAGCATGTGACTCATATAGTGAAAGCCATTTTTGAAACGGTTCAGTAACGTTAAGAAGAATTGAGTCACAATTTCACAAAGGGATTGTTGTTAGCATTTGTCTCTATATTCATTATCTACCTCCTGCGTCCTTCTTAATTCTCGGTGATGAGCCCTCGCATCTTACTAGTTGTGTGGAGTCAAGAATGGAGTTGGACTTCTTTTCATCATATCATCACCAACATATCCTGCCAATGGAATGAGAATTTTTATTATTTCGAGCATGAGTTACCATAAGGAACACGATACATGTGGATAATATCCTGGTTTATCACCTCTCAAAATAAGTTTGCACTCTAAATTGCCAACAACGGTGTAAGAATCCAAAAATCTAAAAAACATTCGAAAATCGTAAAAAATCTAAAAACATTCGAAAATTGTCAAAAATCCAAAAACATTAGAAAAAAATCTAAAACCCAAAAACATTAGAAAATCTCCAAAACTAAAAAAATAGTATAAAAGTCCAAAAGCATTAAAAATATCCAAAATACAAAAACATTTGAATAACTTTTCAAAATTCCAAAAACATCCACAAAATCGCCAAATCAAAAATAAATAAAAAAAAATTCTAAAAAAATTGTAAACTCCACAAAATCACAAAAACTCTAAAATAATCAACACAATTCATCCTTTGAACTATTATCCCCAATGAATGATCCAATCACCTTATGACTATCAAATTCAAACCACTTCTCCTCGCGTGAATCCTTGCTTGGGGCGAATCCAACTCTCATTGTTTCCTTGTTTGAGGACAATGACTCAACCCTTTTTATTTCCTTGTACCTGGCAGGGGCACATCCGATCAATCCTCACTGTGGAACACATTAGGGACATGTTTACCGGTTCTTGTGTTGCATTATTAGTTACAAGTCATTAATTGTTTTATTGTATCTTGATATATTACAGGGGGCATCTTGATTTTATGTATCGTAGTGTTCTCTCTAATATACTTGTGTTATATGATTGCATATCATACTTTGGGCATCATACTTTTTTATGGCCTCTTGTCCATGCTCTCTTCCACTTGCATACCGTGTCTTAGGGCATCAAACCTTTTGTTGGCCCCATGCGATGCCATCACGCATATTACGAGTCTAGTAATCCTAATCTTTTATATCACGATGTATCTTGTTATGTGTTATATTAAAATTAAGGTGTTTTTCATCACATGAGTATCTTCTTGCATGATCAACATCTTACTTTGAACCCCATTCATTCACCCCCTACTAATACATTCCCGAGTTTGGGAATCCTACTTGATCAACATTGTAGTTTGTGAATCCTACTTGAAGATCTTTCTTTAGTAGCATTCACTATCCAGCAGCTCCTCCTCCCACACCATGATCACCATGTATTTGATCCATTCATCCTCACTCCTCATTTCTACTCCTCTGCCACTTATCCCCATATTACCCTTCTCACCATTCTTGTCCCCTCTCACCCATTTGTATTCTTTCCTTTCACTCTTCTGCTTCCCACTTGACAATATTACTTAATAACCCTTCTATATGGGATCCTCGGTGGAGGTTTACCCTCTCCCTAAGATCTTCCCATTGTAGAAGCTTCTCCACCACCTCCCCTCTCATCAAACAACAATCACCACCACACACATCTTCCCATTCCACCTCTTTTACTTCTCATTCTCTCATCATTACTCTAACCATGGGGTAAGTGCAGCAAGTTAGTGGACAATTAAGTGGACATACAAACCCAAAATTTAGTATCACGATCATGGTTTCTAAACCGCACTCGTGTAATTGTTTTTATAGGTTTGGTGATTTCTGAACCTAAAACCACGATAATGGTTTTAAATGGTGAGCACAGCTTTAAAATCGTGCTCGCGATTTCAAACCATGATCGCGGTCCTCTGAGACAAAAAAATAGACCCGCGACTCCTCATTTTCCCCATTTTTCCTTTCCAACCGCGATTTCTCCTAGACCTTTGGCACTCGCACTTTGAATACCCCCTAAAAATTTCTCTTTAGACTTCTGGATCATGATAGTTTCAACCATGCCGCCAAGACAAAGAGGTAAGCCCTCGATTTTGATCAATTTTTTTGCATTTTAGGTTTTTTTTGTGATTTTCATGGGTTTTTCAATTTTTGTTTATGTATACAATTTTTTTGTTTTGTTAGTTGCTCGGCAAGCTCGTAATCTTGCAAACCGTCGAAATATTCCTCAAAACCCTCCAAACATTCCTCAAAACCCTCCTCCAAACATAGATCCACCTCCTGTGGCTCCTTCTGTCCCCACGGAACCAACAAGAACACAAGCTGATATCGTTGGAAGAATCCGACAAAATAAAATTGTCATTGAGAACCTTATTCAGACTATAAGACAAAATCATGCCATAAATATGTCTCTGCATGACTTTAGCCAACACATTACAAATATTGATTGGTGAAGTCGACTCCGTAACCAACCAAATAGATAGATGGAATACCTTTAGAGGTGATTGTAGGTGGTGGTATGCGGATAAATTATCCCATGCAATCGTAAAAGATAATTTTTTTGAAAAACCACATTTGTGCATTATTTATTGACCCAAGAACCAATGCCCCTCGTAGCTACTTGCAAAATGGTTCCCAATCCATTGGTGCCACAATGACCAATCAAGAACAATTTTTGGGACCGATGGTGGATGGTTTTTTATTATCCACCATGCAACAACAATGAGGTTCCTCTCTATTTTTTGAAGAAATTATATTGCAAGTTCGTGTTTAATGAGGTCCCAAATTATTTTGACTTTTCTGAGTTTTATGGGTGAGGAGGTGGCTCTGCACAGAGTAGCCCTGGTGCACGCATAGGTCAACCAAGGATCCCCCATGCCCCAAAACCTCACTTCCTTCAGTTATCCCTCCTACAATGAAGGAGGTTGTGGAGATTGACACACTACATGCATTAAGGGAGCTCACTAACACTCTGACCCAACATAGTGACCAGATTGCATCTGGTGATGTTGGTGGAGTGCACCGCTTATCGCACACCACACCATTATGGATCATGTGGTGCCGTATACATCATTGCGGGCGAGACATCATTCGTTGGATCACATGATATCTTTTCTCTATATGAGATGATGGCGGATGTTTTTGGAACTGGTGCAAATGATCTTGGTCTTTCACAGGTAAATGTCAAATAAATATTATATATATATATAATAGTTTAATTCATGTTTGAGATTTTAATATATATGTATTTGATTATACGTCATGTACATACATATAAAAACTAATTTTTATTTATTTTAAATAGCAAGAGCCGGTGAAGGAAATATTCGGCGTCGACATGCTAGCTACTGTAGTTGGGTGTGTTACAAACGTAAGTTTCAAGTTGTACTTAAATTTCAAATTTCATTTGATTGTGCACTTTTATTATTATAATGTTTCACCTGTACATGTACATATTAATATATGTTTGTCTTTTATACGCAAGAGCCAGCGGGTCATCATCTACTCTGGGAACTGAGGCTACTGGCATGCCTCACGTGACTTTTACGTAGGTTAGTTTCTCTTTACACTTTGTTTCTAATTGTGGAAGTTCACGTGGATTATGCTTTGGGTTTGTTATGTGGCAGTCATGTAGATTAATATTGATTTGTACATGTTTTTTGTATAGCTTATGACTGCCAGAGAGACTCCTCCATATATGTAGACTGTGGAGGCTGCTGTAGATACTGCCATAGCATCTGCAGATCCACTAACTAGAGGTACAATTTTTTAAATTTGTTAAATTTTGGAGGAATTATTTCTTATTACTTAAATCTACAATATCAAATTTTGTAGATAAAATATTTAATTTGAAATTTAATTATTTGTATGTAGCTTACCCCTCGTGAGTCTATTGTTGTCCCTGTGACGTGTCAACAAAAAATTGATAGGGATCATGACATTGCGGTAAGATTTCACATGCATTTTAACTAAATTCTAAGTTTCTAAATTTTGAATGTATTTTAAAAATCTAGGTGTTAAAAACTTGTTGTTTATGAATGTGCAAGTTAGGTTGCAGGCCTACTTAGAGACACCTAGGACCACACGGATGAAATCTATAGTGGCATCTCCCTCCACTACATCCCCAAGTCGTGGACATGCTACTTCTAGCAGGCGAAGAGAGGGAATATGTTTCATGATTAGATTCATAGGACCTAGATGTACATAGATATATATATGGGCCATCTGGTCCTAGTTCATGATTCTTCATATAGTCCATTATATATATAGCCTTATGCGACCGCATGTGGTCCTATATGTATGACACACTTAGTTCGAGATGTACACATGTTATGAACTTATATTTTCAGAGACATGTCCACCACACACTTAGTTCGAGATGTACACATGTTATGAACTTATATTTTCAGAGACGTGCGTCCAACACACTTAGTTTGATACATTATATATCCATGTGTTGGTTTTCATAACGATATTACTTCTATGTTTGATTTGATTTCATTGCACATGATATCCTTCTATGTATGTATGTTCTATGTATATTAGTTCTATATGTATGTTTGATTTAAAATTTAAAAACCACGTCCCAGAGCACTACATGGTACAATTGTTAAGCAAACCTATTCCATTAAGAAAAACCTATGATAACCATGCTAGGTGAACTACAAAAGGGAAATACGTAATTACTTTTTTCATAATAATTACGTAGGGTGTATGTGCAACTCTAATTATTTTCCTACCTCCTAATAATGTGCACATCTTTGAAAGAATGGTTGTGAGGGAATTTCTATAACTAACATTTTTCTTTTAAAGCTAACACTCATTTGTTGCATATCAACTAATGCGAACATTGTTAGAAATAAGTGAGGTATAGTTCATCTTGAACTATATGAATATAACGTTACTATGGTGCAACATTGCATGGTACAATTGTTAAGAAATTAAGGGAAGCATTTATGTATTGTTTTAGAGATTATCCCATTAATAGGGATTATCCCATTGATCAATAGATACACCTTAATATCTCTTTATAATTTGGTGTTATGCCAATCAACTAAGAATCTACACATGATTTGATTATCGTAAGTAGATTCACTTCCTTATTAAGTCCTATATGTTTTTGTATTCAAGCACACACTTTAAAAACCCCATTTTTTGTATACCCTACAATCCTTCTAGTCCAAGATACACATTTTTGTGAGGGGGTTTGTCAAATAACTCACATCCTTACCATTCCAAGGTATTTGAATTTTTTTCAAGGTTCTTCAATGAATTTTAAAATGATATATCAAGGAATTTGTGAACATTCTTTACATATTTATTTAGGATGTTTGTACATATGTTACGACATATCAATCTAGATAAGAACACATAAATATGTATGTAATGTATATTGTCAAATAATTCACATCCTTGCATTTTAAAGATGATACACTGACAATTTTTTAGGCATTTCAAATGCTAGCAGGTATCCTTGTCATATTTATTTGAAACCCTAACATCTAATAAAAATCTATTTGTTTAACATTTAATTTTGAAACTAAGATATAACAATCGACACATATCATATATGATGTTATATGTTATATAATGGTAAATTAAAGGTTCTTAACTTAGTTGGCAAAAGATATGCAAACAATATTCTTAACAAGTTCTATTTTGTATTAACATGCTTAAAAAGATATCATTTAACAATCATTAGAGTATTTACATGGTAATGTGTTAACCTTGTTGCAATCTCATTGATGCTAGCCGAGTAGCACGAGAAGTCATGCCCCGAGACGTCATGGTCCAGTAAACTGTCACCACCAACGCATTTGATTGGAGGGGTATATGCCTTCAAGTTCTATGGCAGGCAGGGACTCAGGAAGGCCCAGATTGGTGTCAGACCACCCGATCTGGAGCCTTTCTAGCATTCCTTGAGCCTTTGTGGCATAAATGTTTACAAACTGTCTTTTCTAGGCAATCCAAGGAAATGAACAGAGGTGAGTAGTGAGAAGTTGTGGCACAAACCGACTACGCCAAAACATTCGGGTGGCTAGGTTAATGCTTAGAGGAGGTATCGTTTTCAATGGACAAAAACGTCGTTTCTTCCGGCTACTTCATTCGGTGTAGTCCCTTAAGATCCCGAGACCAAGAAATTGTTCAACTTCGACGGTGGTGACTACGCAGACTCCATGACACCTAAGGATGTCTCATCTAATCCTACACCTCGACGTAGAGACCCTCTACAATAGCATGTCTTAGTTTTTTCCTTCTCCAATTGGTGCTCTCGCTGCCCTATTGTTTGCAAATGTGTGAACTAGTGCAGTTTGAGACAATGTAAGGTTGTCAAATGCTATATTTTGCAAACAAAGTGGATCATTGCACCAAATCGACTATGCCGACACATCCAGTGACCAAGTGAATGTTAGAGGAGGTGTCGTTTTGGTGTGTGACTATGTCGTCGTTGCTTCCGGGCTACTTCGCTTCGGCGTAGTCCCTTAAGATCCCCGAGACTAAAAATCATTCAACTTCGATGGGTGACTACGCGCACTCGTGGTACCTAGAGACATCTCATCCGATCCTACACCTCTGCAGGGACCCTCTACAATATTATGTCTCAATTTTTTCCTTCTCAATCGGTGCTCTTGCTGCCCTATTGTTTACAAACATGTAAAATAGTGCGGTTTGAGGCAGTGTAAAGGCTCACAAATGATATATTTTACAAATGGTGGGTCGTGGCACCAAACCGACTATGCTTTGACACATCCAAAGTGGCCAAGTGAACGCTAAAGGAGGCATCATTTCAAAGTGCGTGGCAACGTCGTTACTTCTGGGCTATTTCGTTCGAGCATAGTCCCTTAAGAGCCATGAGACCAAAAAATCATTCAACTTCGACGGGTGACTACGCGCACTCTGTGGCACCTAGAGATGTATCATCTAATCCTACACCTCTGCATAGAGACCCTCTACAATATCCTGTCTCGGTTTTTTCCTTCTCCAATCGGTGCTCTCATTGCCCTATTGTTTGCAAACACGTGAAATAGTGCAGTTTGAGATAGTGTAAGGCTGTCAAATCTATATTTTGTAAACAGGTGGATCGTGGCACCAAACCAACTGTGCCAACACGTCTGTGTGGCTAGTGAACACTAGAGGAGGTGTTTCTTTGGTGCGCGACAACTTCGTTGCTTCCATGCTACTTCATTCGGGCGTAGTCCCTTAAGAGCCCTGAGACCAAAAAATCATTCAACTTCGACAAGTGACTACGCACACTCCGTGGCACCTAGAAATGTCTCGTCTGATTCTACACCTCTGTGTAGGGACCCTCTACAATATTTTATCTCGTATTTTCCTTCTCCAATCGATCAGTCTCTCGCTACCCTATTGTTTGCAAATGCACAAAATAGTGTAATTTGAGATAGTGTAAGGCTGTCAAACGATATATTTTACAAACGGTGGGTCGTGGCACCGAACCGACTGTGCCGACATGTCTAGGTGGCCAGGTGAATGCTAAAGGAGGCATTAGTTTGATGTGCGACAATTTCGTTGCTTCTAGGCTACTTCGTTCGGGCGTAGTCCCTTAAGAGCCCTGAGACCAAAAAATTGTTCAACTTCGACGGGTGACTACGCACACTCCATGGCACCTAGAGATGTCTCGTCTGATCCTACACCTCTACATAGAGACCCTCTACAATATATTATCTTAGTTTTTTTACTTCTCCAATTGGTGCTCTCGCTGCCCTATTGTTTGCAAACACGTAAAATAGTGCAGTTTGAGACAGTGTAAGGTTATCAAATGATATATTTTACAAACGGTGGGTCATGGCACCAAACCGACTACGCCGACACATCCGAGTGGCTAGGTGAACACTAGATGAGGCATCATTTTGGTGCGCAAAAACGTCGTTGCTTCCAGGCTACTTCGTTCGGGTGTAGTCCTTTAAGAGCCCTGAGACCAAAAAATCGTCCAACTTTGATGGGTGACTATGCGCACTCTGTGGTACCTAGAGATGTCTCGTCTGATCCTACACCTCGGCATAGGGACCCTCTATAATAGAATGTCTTGGTTTTTTCTTCTCCAATCGGTGCTCTTGCTGCCCTATTGTTTGCAAACGCACGAAATAGTGTAGTTTGAGCCAGTGTAAGGTTGTCAAACGCTATATTTTGCAAACGGTGGGTCGTGGCACCAAACCAACTATGCCGACACATCTGGGTGGCTAGGTGAATACTAGAGGAGGTGTCATTTTGGTGCGTGAAAATGTCGTTGCTTCTAGGCTACTTCGTTCAAGCATAGTCCCTTAAGAGCCATAAGACCAAAAAATCATTCAACTTCAATGGGTGACTACGCAGCACTCATGTGGCACCTACAAATGTCTCGTCGATCCTACATCTTGGCGTAGGGACCCTCTACAATATTTTTCTTGGTTTTTTCATTCTCCAATCGGTGCTCTTTCTACCCTATTGTTTGCAAACGCGTGAAATAGTGCAATTTGAGACAGTGTAAGGTTGTCAAATGCTATATTTTGCAAACAGTGGGTCATGGCACCAAACTGACTGTGCACACGCGCAGGGATTATCTTGTAAATACTTGGGAGGCGTGGTTTTGGTGTGTGACAGCGTCATTGTTTCTGGGCTACTTCGTTCGAGCGTAGTCCGTTAAGAGCCCTAAGACCAAAAAATTGTTCAACTTCGATGGGTGACTACGCAGACTCCGTGGCACCTAGAGACATCTCATTAGATCCTACACCTCGGTGTAGGGACCCTCTATAATGGCCTATCTTAGTTTTTTCCTTATCTAATCGGTTCTCTCGCTGCCCTATTGTTTGCAAACGCACAAAATAGTGCAGTTTGAGCCAATGTAAGGCTATCAAATGCTATATTTTGTAAACGGTGGGTCGTGGCACCAACCGATTGTGCACACACATAGGGATGGTCTTGTAAAAACTTGGGGAGGCATTTTTTTGGTTATCTAAGCTCCAGTGTTTCGGGCTACCTCCTTCGTGAGAGCCGAGAACCCCCTCCACAGGTACATAAATCATTGTTAATTACTTCTCTTTTCTTGTAAAATAATGAAATCTTCTCTTAGCTTCAAGAATTTACAATTCTCTACTAACAGTTCCAACCACGTGAAGGTGGAAGCTTTTCTGGCACCACTAAACTACACATAAAAGTGTTAGTCAAAGAAATTTAAGTTTCAAATCAAAACCATACTAGATATATATATAATACACAAATTCAATAAAATATATCAACTTAAATTTATCTAACAAATTTATATATACCAAAGAAATTATATATACCAGACATGAGAATTATAAATTCATTCCAATGAACCATCAGGATCGGATCTACTCTGAATAATGGACATGATTGCTTCATGATCTAACTCTTAAACCTTCCAAAGAATCTTGTTATTAGGCCTTCCTCGATATCTATACAACTGAATATTTGTCGCTAGAACTAGATGCAAATATAAGAGTATTTTCTTGTGTGTCTCAAAGTCTTTAAACACCCAAATAGAGGAATTTTTAATGGATACCGTCAAGCCAAGTTCCAGTAACTACCACTGACCCTGTAGGGTACTCAATATCTTCGCCATCTATAACAGGAGAAGTCAACTTCTTTCTTTCCTCGATGCAACGACATAAGAAATAGTTTGTTCCTTCTTCATTGTCTTCTGTCGCAATAACTATAAACACATGTCCTACAAAAAAAAAAGGTTTCAACTCAAATTTAAATTATACATATTAAAATTTCAATGGACATAACTCAATAAAAAAATTATAAATAACCATAAATACCTTATCGAACCAAAATCAAAATTTCATCAAAGTCCTTGGATGTTTGCAACTTCACCTACGAAAACAAGTCGTAATGCTTGTGGAGGTTGATAACTAGCAAGCGGAGTTATAGGCCTACAAATCCATCCATCGACCCATTCTTGTGAATCACACTCAGTAGTGACAAATTCGATACAAGATGCACAAAAACATGTCAACTTTCTTGTCCATATGGCCCACAAAGTAGCGTCTGAGCTACAAAATGAGTGCATATCACTGGACCCAGTGAGTGTCATACAATCCTCGTAGTTAGCAATTTTTGTTCCTCTATCAACCAAAAATATCTGCGAACTATGGAATTTTCTTGAGAACCTTTGGCCATGTTGTCAATACACCATTTCATAATGCTCTTTGCATCTTTCAATTTAGCACCATCTTTGTACTTTAACTCTTTCCTTGCAAGAGCTCTTTTCACACATGCCCTTGCACCATCATGCTCTCTTTTCCATGTTCAAATTTCGGTGAAACTCCAAATATGTTACACACCCATCTTGACGTGCATCCTGCTCATCCAATAAAACATTCATACATTCTTAAACTGAAACATGTAATTATCTAACCATATATAATGTTGTTTGAAGTGGATGTCCCTATCAAAAAAATTTCCATAAAATAATTAGAAACACCCTTGCAAAAATTCAGTAGAATGAGTACGATCATCACCGATATAAAAGTGGTACTCTCTAAAAAAATCCAATCATTCTCTCAGACTGTCAGGAGAATGTATAAATGCTATATACACAAGAATGGCAACTTGTACTTTGAGTTGTAATATTGCAATTGAACCTCCATTTGTGGTTGTAATGAGTAATTCTTTGCAAAATCAACCACTGAAACAATAGTACCAATAGGAAATGTGTCTTTGCATATCTTGAATTTTTCATCCAACCATCGAGCTCTGTGTGTATGTCTAGCATACTCATAAACAATTTCATCCTTAAATTTTCTCATAAATTAAAAAAACAGGCATATGTTACAGTAACTATCTCACACCGTTTAGACTCTTTTCCATCTTTCAATCGGTATGCAACTGATTTATATTTATCAAACTCAACTAAATTATGTCCTATTGCACCTTCAATTGCTCATGGATGCAACTTTCCAATTTAGGTAATCCACATGTACCACAACTTCCATCTAAACAATCCTAACTATAAAAAAATTGTCCAACTTCTTTTTCACAAAATATGGTAGGAATGAAATCCCCGGAAGATATTGGTGTAATTTGAACACCACATTCGATAACATAGTTTCGAATGAAAATTAGAACGAATACGTAAAAATTTAGCATAATTCATCGTAAATTCAACATGTTGCCTACAAGAACAAGTGGTGCGAAGCGTGGTTGATTTTCACATAGAATGGTTTCAACATTTCAAAAAAATGTTGACTAATTTTAATTTTTAGATGCTCTTGTTCAAATGTACAAAAAAATTGAGTTTGATTCATATCTAAGAAATGCTTTGGATGTGGTTCGTGATTAATAAACCAACTCTCCGCTTTATAACATCTCTTGTATTAGGTGAAACTCTAGTGTTATCATGCCAAAATTGAATAATAACTTCTCTTATAAAGCATCGAAATTATCTTTATCCTTATGCAAAGGTGCTCTAGTAGAAAATGCCCAAAAATCGGTGTTATTGAGTGATCAAGGATATTATGTCTTTTAATTTCTTTCATTAAAGTTTTTCGATTAACTTGCAACATTCGACTTGTTTTCTTAATCAAACATTGTTTTTTTATTGATTCACTTACAACACTAGTAGCAAGTACACGACGCACAATATTACTATCCCTAGTGTGTCTCTCGACACCAACAAAGGTGATATGCATCATGAAGGTCTTCAACAATCAGAGAGGTTTGACCACGTATATTAGATGTTGTCAATCCTAAGGTGTTTAATGTAGGTCTCATTTTATTCAATTTCATCAAACTAACCAATAATTGACATCTTTGAGAATCATTTAAAATTTCAAAATGATTATCCCAAATTTTAGTGGCTTTTCTTCCGATTTGCATTTTTAGAAAGTTTGTCGATATATTGGTTTCAAAATTTTTTCATCAATTTCAATAAAATAATTAGGTTTCTTACAAAAATCCTAGGAGAGGTTTTTATCAAATTTTGTTTGTCTACGCTTTCAACTCCGAATTTCTTTATTCACATTTTCATTGTCTCCTTCAATTTCAACATTTGCTACATCACGAGTATTTAATTCTTCTTTAACATTGACAATAAAAACATCTTCATCACAAGTATTTAATTTAACTTCAACGTTGACAATAGAAACATTACCTAGTTCCTCATTGCTTACAATAGTAGGGGTTTAAGATGAACCTCTTTTTGATTCACGAAGATTCCGCATTTGCTCAACATTTTGAAATTTGTTTGCCTCTAATTCGCTTTGGTATTTTTTACTTAATGACTTCTTTTTTGAATTCATTTCTTGTCTCACGTGATGTTTTGTTTCCGTGATAAGAAAAACATGCAAAAATGACAATTTCACAATAATTCATACGGTAAAGTCAAACAATAAAAATCACATGGTAATTAGAACATTGGGATGTGTGTAAATATGATTTAAGAACCGTAATCGCACTTTACAAACCACGCTCGTGGTTTATAAAGCACGATCGCAGTTCTTGTTATAAAACCCGTGATCACGGTTCTATCTGTATCATCAAATCCAACCCTAAGGCTCGAGAAATCTTTGTTTTTCCCCAACCAAAGCTATGGAAGGTCATTATGAAGTGTAAAAGGTCAAAAACTTCAAATTTGCTCTTCCGCGAGACTTGAACCATGCTAAAAATGAAAACATTTTACAAAAATGGTGTCATCACGTAGGGGAGACTGTTAGCTTCATAGAAATATTGATTTTAAAGTGAATAGAATAAGATAAATATCGTTTTATAATTTTTTACTAACAATAGGTCTTTAAGACATTTTTTCGCAAATGTTCATGTCTACGTTTAAGACTGCAACTTTTGTTTCGATTATCAAAATATGATAAAACTTATACCATCCCAAGCGTGGAGAAATTCTATACACGTTAAAATATATATATTTTTATTTCGATATTTTTGATATAGTTATGGTGGGCAAACGGAAGGTGCTCCATTTTCTAAATCTTTTCGACTACTTTCATGGAAAAAATCATTAAAAAAAAATTGTTCGAAAAAATATAAAATAAAATCCATCCCAAGATAGAAAACTACATCTAACTTTTCACCAAATGAAAAAAAAATAACAAGATTTGGTCATCCAAATCGTAGGCAAATGGACTATAATCTTATAGAATTTTTCAAAAAAAAACCAAGTCATATAATTTTAAGTGTTTAATATAGCTAAACTTGTCCGTTTTAAAAAAGTAGTAGTTTAAAAACTAGATTCCGGATTCTAAAATTCATATTTAAATAATTTTTTCTAATTTTGAGTACGTGTATTGCTAATAATCCCTACAAGTTGAGATTTCACTGTTTTTTGCAATATGACGTCCACTTATGACCCCTTTTTTGTCCACCAACTTATTGCACTTACCCCACACGGGCATCCCAATTAAGGATTCCCCTCACACTCTCCACCCTCCACTACATATATTCCTTCATCCATTCATGTTACACTCCTTTGTTTCCTTTCTTCCTTGTTATCACCTCCTCTCGTCTCCTCTTCCACTCGGGCATACATCACTCACTCTTTTCTCATCCTTCCCCAAATCCGTCTTCTGCCTGGTCATCCTACTTACATGCTCTCATAGTATGGAAAATTCACTTGAGGGTTCCCCTTCAGTCCATTTTGTCATACCCTATTCCCACCAACTCTATCATCATTCTTCTTCTTCTTCAGCTTGGCGATCTTACTTAACCATTTCGGCCGCATGGCAATCTTACTTAAGAATTCCTCTTAAGGTTGATCTGCCCTATGGCCTTCCCCCATCCCATCATATTTCCCGCATATTATTTCTCCCGCCTCTCAGTCGTGATCATCTTCTTTAACCAACCATTCCACCCCTGTACCCAATACAATTTTTTCTTTCTCCTTACATATCATCCATGTCAGTTTGGCGATCTTACGAAACCACTCCAGTGGCATGACGATCTTACTTAAGAGTCTCTCTTAAGCATGACATGTCATCTTGCACTCACCCATCACTCTACATTCTCACCATCCATATTTTCTCTTCATTCCCCATCATCACATCTTCTTACCACCGCTATCACCATCCTCTTGCTTGAAATCTTACTTAACCACTCACATGGCATGGCAATCTCACTTAAGAGTCCCTCTTAAGGATGATTTGTCTTCTTGCCTTTCCCCATCACTACACATCCTTCACCCTTCACTTTTTCTCAGCATTCCCCATTATCACATCCTCTCACCTCCTCTTCCATTCTCGTAAACACCACTTCTCGCTTTCCCATTTTTCATCTCTAGTGTCGCTTGCTTGGAAATCTTACTTAACCACTTCCATGTATGAAAATCTTACGTTAGGGTCCTCCTCTCGCTAAACTCGTCATTTCAAACTTTTCCTCACCTCATTCTTCGCTCACTTTTTTTATCGCTTCTTCCACCTGGTCTCTCCTACCAACCACATTTTTTTCCTACCATTATCCTTTCTCCACCTATCATCTCACAACATACATCTAATATCTTCCACCTATAATCATGTTCTTTTCCCCCATTTTCCCCTTCTTGATCCATCATCCTTCATATTGTTTCTTCCCATTCTTTTCATGTCTTGTTTCTTCATCCTCACCTTGTTCGTCCTCATCTTCCACATCCTCTCCTCGCTTTCACCTAGTCCCAACTCATCCCTCACATTTTCTTTACTCTTTCCACTTCATCTTCTCAAATTCTCCCACATCTCTACCCACACACTTATTTGCCATTGTTGTTAACATTCCTCTAACATTCTTTCATCATCATCTTCTATTCCCACGCTAATAATTGTTAGTGGACTTTCCCTAAAAATCATCAATCTTCATTCCGCACAACCTCATTCACTCCTTTGGACCTTCTACAATTTCTCTTCATTCCTTCCTCTAGGCCCACCACTCATTGTTAGTGGGCTTTCCCTAACATCCCTTCATTGACATTACTCTTTCCAATCCTTATTATCTTTTTCTCTTTCTTCATTTTTTCTCATCCTTCCCCACCACTTATTGTTAGTGGACTTTCCTAACATCCCCTCATTGGCATTGCCTCTTCTATCCCCATTCTTTTTCTCTCCTATTATTTTCCCCACTACCACCCTTTCTTGTCACTTCTTCCCCACCTCTCCATTTTCCCTTCACCCTCTTTAATATATTTATTGTCTTCATCATAAATCCTTTGTCTATTTTCTCGTAATCCTAGTATCATTATTTCATGTATCTCTCGCATCTTTTCTAATTTATGTCATGCCTCCCCTCTTTCTTCTCTTTACATTCCTCATATTTTTCACTTTGAACTTATTATCCCCATTTTGTATTCCCTTCCTTCTACATCATTTTCTCTATTATCCTCTTCTCTCTCCCCACCCCTCATCTTATTTCACTTCCTCTATATCATCTTCTTCCCTTTTTACGTCACATTTCCTCCTTACTCCCCCATCGATAACTTGGTTCTTCAGCGTTGTCCCTTCTTTTTTATCATTCCACCCTCCACATGCATCTCCATATGGTTTGTTCCATATTCTTTGCCTTAGTATTCCTCGTGAAGACCCGGTTCCTTCAATCTTCTCCCTATATTCGCTCTATCCTCCTTTCCTCTCCCATAATTTTCACGTTTCTTCTGACCACCCCTCCTTTTCTCTACCACCCCTACCTTTTTGTTCATTTTGTACCTATTTCTCTTCTTTTCTCTACTCTTTTCACACTTTCCTCACCCCCTAGTTTCCTTTTTTTTTTCTCCGTTCTACTTCTTCTTTCGTCCTCTTTCAATTTTTTGTCAATTTTACCCCTACTCCTACCTTGTCTTCTCCTTCTTATTTATCTTTCCCCATTTCTTGCTTTTCTCAGCTCTATCATTTATTTCACTTTCATGCATCCCTCTTTATTATCTCTGTTGCTTCCTTCATTTGGCACATCTCTCTATTTCATAACTTCACCCTCTACTCTGTCATTTTCCTGTCTTTTCCTTGTTTGTCCTTCATCATTCCCTTCTTCCCCTATCATCCCTCTCTCTTATTCTCTTCTACCTCTTTCATTCCTTTTTGTCCCTCCCCTATCTCCATAACCCTTCACCTTTCTTACTCTTCTCATAATCAACCCCCAATCCTATCCATTCCCTTTTCTCTTTCCCATTACACCCTCCTGACACCCTCACACCTAGCATTCAAGGCCGATTGAATCCTTTCTCCATTTGTGTTGTGCGGTCATTCTAGTCTCTTCCACTCTATTATCGTCCTCTTCTCTACATAATTCATCTCTCCTCTTTTTGAGAGCTCTGTCATATATTTCATTCTTGTCATACCATGTCGAAGGGGCATCATCACATATGTCCATAATCACATCTTCTCATGATATTTTTTTCTTAGAGGATACCATGACATCCATCACTCATCACCTTCTATTCTCTTCAACAAACATTCGCTCTACTTTTTTCTTAAGGAAAGTAGATTGAATTATTCCCCCATCTCGTCTACTTTCTTTGAAAGGACACTACTTTCAAAGTGTACCCTTCCAAAGAGGGGAAAATGTAGACACCCTAATTTCACATCTTCCCTAAATCAATTAATTCCCCTACCTCATTTCCCACAAAAATATACTTTAAATTAATCAAATATAATTTGATTAATTATCCATTTCAAATCTAAAAATAACCTAATCCTTACCACATGTCATTATTCTCCATATTTTTCTACTATTGAATTAAAAATTCAAAATCAAATCCTCACCCACTCTTCGTGGTCCCCACTCACCTAAAATCCTCCACTTATGAATTAAAAATCTAAAATCAAATCCTCACCCATTCTTCGTGGTCCCCACTCACCTAATCTTGCCCACATTTTCAAACCATGATTACTTAAATTACTCTAAGTTAATCACTTCCCTAGGCTATAAATACAGCCTTACCCCTCCCCTCTAACACACGAATAATAAGCTTGAATGCCCTATCTAAGTTCTTGCATCCTTTGAGCAAAGAACATCATTCCACCTCGTCCTAATGCCCAAATAGCCTCATCTTGAAGCACCCCAAATCCATAATCCTTTTACCCATTTGGTGCAAAGTAAGTGGATCATTGTTGTAGGAAGGCCTTGCTCCATCTTGAGAAAATCACCTACATATCACGCAATCGGGGCTCAATCCATGTTTCCTAGCCCATTCTGAGGTTTGCTACGGAATGTAAAGGAGGAGGTATTATTATTAGTATTTTACTTCCTTGTTAGTAGTGCATTTTTCCTAGCTTACAGGTAGTATATGAAGACAAAATAACCAATGTATGGGGAGTGATTAAGTCAAATAGGTGGATGGAGGGTGAACGGATGGCTAAGTAGTGCATTGCTTCACTGTCACCTAGGCATCCATAGCCCCAACGGAGATGCATCTGATTCTTGTCACAACATTTCTCTACTGTCAGCCAGGCATCCATAGCCTCGGTAGAGATGCTAGAAACACCCCTAGAGAGAGTCTTGAGGTGGATTTTATTTGATATTTTTAAAATTGTTTTGATTTTTTATATTTGGATTTTTTTGCATAAAGAGATTCCACTCTCTTGAGAACTCTCAAGGGGTTAAGAATCACTAGCGGTTTAATAGGGGGATGGAAATGAATATGGAGATGACATTGGCTAGACTACCAAAGGACACGCCCAACGGTCTTCACCATAAGTTGATTAAGTGTGTTGAAGTGTGTGGATCTCTATGAGGACAATTATTCTTGAATTTTGAGGTAATGATAGACCAAGGTCACATGGTTATATTAGGTACTATTGGCTTACAACATGTGTGATCAAGTTGATCGAGTGTTAAAATGAATGGATTGGAAGAGGATATGAATGGATGTGATGATAAGAATGGATGTAGATGTTGGATGGAAGGAGGATGGGTGGGAAGGAAATAACATCTGTGTGTAGGTGACGAATTATGTGCTCAATCCATTTTTAGGTGTTTGGTATTTGTAGGGGGATTAAATTATTTTTGATTGGGTTGAGTGGTTAGGATGGTAGAATCAAAAATAGGAGTGGTAGAAATGGGTTAGAAGTAGTGGGAGGGAATTGTTAGTGTTAGGTTTATACCCTAATCCTAAATGACTTGGATTTTGATGAGGGAGATGGGTTCATGAATGCCTTGTTCATGGATGCCTAAGCCTTTGCCTCGATGTTTTATATTAGCAAACATATTTTTGGCTATAGAATATGAAGTGGATGGGGAAGATGATGCCATGTGGTCATCATGAGAGACTGAGGTTGTATTTTTGGCATCTCGCAAGAGGACGGACTTAACAAAGGATGAGAGGTGAGATTTTTTTATTTTTAGTCGACGAGGGATGTTTGGATGTACGATGATATTTGGATGGCTGACGATGTTTGGATGTTGAGTGGGGTTTGGATGGTGGACAATGGTTAGGGAGAGGATTGAGATGGAAAGGTGGTGGATAAAGAGGTACAAGGACAAGAAGCCCTTGGTTAATGAGGTTTTGGACATAAAACCTAAATTGCATGCAACAATTGGTCAAATAGCCATAGGTGAATGGAATTCACAATAATAGTGTTCCCGATACCAATATGGTTTTTGAAGGTTTTGATCGTGTGATTTGATTGGGGGATGGATGATCATGTTGAAGGTTTTTAGATAATAGAATATGGTGGTCAAATATTCTCCTAAAGGAGTGAAGTGGTTTAGGTTAAACAGTTTTGGGGGAGTAGGAAGTAAATGTGCATGATTGGGTGGATTATGAGATGTTTGGCTGATTTGGATTTGTGAGTTGGATTAGAATGGGATGGATTATGCTTGGGGGGGAAAGTGGATGGTTTGGGCTTGGAGGCCGAAGTAGATTTAGTTGATTTTGGATTGGTTGAAGTATGTGGTTTTGAGGTAGATGATTTTGGCTTAGGATTAGATTTTTGGGATTAGTAGATGTAGATGAAGGGGAGGATGTAGATTTAGATTAAGGGAATGTGTGTGATATGGGGGTCACATTAGATTTGGGTGATGTTGGGGATGAAGGATATTTGGGATACGGTGTGGTAGAGGAATCATGTTAGATTTGGTCGATTTAGGGGATGAAGTAGATGAAGGTGGCATATGAGCCTCATTAGATTGGGTAAGAGATGGGGTGGGGAGAGGATTGGTATTGGATTTGTTAGGTTTAGGAGTTGATGCTTTAGGAGTCATGTTAGATGTTTTAGGATTGGGGGATGGTGGAGATGAAATAGGATTAGAGGATAGGATAATGTTAGGTTTAGGTGATAAAGGGGTAAGATAAGATTAGGTGTGGATGAAGAGGATGAGGGTGGTGTAGGAGCCACATTAGATGGTTTAGGATTGGGGGTAGAAGGGGATGAGGGTGACTTAGGAGTCATGGTGGATGAGATAGTTTTGATAGGATTGGGCTTAGGTGATGGAGGGGATGAAATAGGATTAGAGGTTGAATTTGATGGTGGATTAGGGGTTGTGGGACTATTTAGGAGAAATTCCATAGGATCGGATTGGGATGATGAAGATGACAAGGATGGAGGACTAAGATGAGATGTGGGGGATAATAATTTTGGGTTAAGTTTTTGGGATTGTTGTGGATATGTGAATGGGACTCGATTATAGGTTTTATGATGACTAGATTTAGGAGTTGAGATTTTGGATGGTGGTGGATTATCCACATGATTTTTGATGGGAGGAAGGTGTAGGTCATGATGATTGATAGGGGATTTGGAGGTTGGGGTTTGGGATGGTTGTGTAGGCTTAATATGGGTGCCTAGATTAGCAAGGACATAAATGAGATTCTCTTGGTCTTGGTCTAAGCTAATGAGGTAGTCAAAGTTGATGTAATTAGCTTGTGGGGATAGTGGTTTATGTTGATTAGGTCAAGGTGTGGATTGAGATGATTTGGGTTCCTCAAAGAGGAAGTCAATGGGGTGAGGGTAGGGATCTTAGGAAGGGGAAATTGTGGATGGGGTTGGTTGGGAGATGATGGTTTAGGAGGTGATTGGTTGATACATGATTTAAGATTGGATATTTGTTGATTGAGTTGTTGGATGGTTTTTAGGATGTTAGGATCAACATGGGATGGTTGATTTGGATGGCAAGGAGGGGATTGGTTAAGGTAGGATGTGAGATTTGAGATTTGTTTATTAAGGTGTTGGATAGTGTGTGGGATTTCATGATCAAAGCGAGATGGTTGAATTTGATGGGTGGGGGATGATGGGATAACTTGGTTGATGGATTTAGAAAAGAGATAGGGTTTGATGTTGGTTTGAGAGGATGGGGATTGAGGATAAAATGCCATGGTTTGATAGGATGTGCGGGGGATTAGATTTGGATTAGGTTGGTTGATTAAGGATGGTGATGGGATTTGGATTGGGATTATTTGATTAAGGATGGTTGATTATGATAATGTTTGATTGATTAAAATTTTAAGGTGATATGATGGTTAAGGGTGTTCATAAGTAAGCAAAAAACATGCAACACACACCCTAACTAGTCAAGTGGGATTACAATCAAGCTATAGTCCACTTTCCAAAGATGAGATGTGTTTTTTTCTCCCCGGTTTGTATCTTCTTCCAAATATGAATTCTAATTGATCCAGGAATGCACAAATGTTGGTTGGTAGCAAAGAAAACAAAATATTGGCTTGGTGTAAGAAACGATTGAAATTAAATGGTAGAAGAGAATAGAGAAAATAGTTGGTTTTTTGTATGGTTCCTCTTAAAATATCAGCAACATAACCTAACCTCAAGAACATGAAAATCCAACCTCTCCTCATACAAGTAAAATTTGACTTTCTATTAAATCTGGGAAAAAGAATTCAATTACATGTGTTGATAAAGAAGTGACAAATCAGAAAAAGGAGAGGTATTCAACATTCTAAACATAGCCAAAGAGGAAGAGAAAATCAACATGATTCCAACGAGTCCAAAAATAGGCAAAACGGTTGAGAAACGAGTGAGAAAATCACTCCCGAAATCCAAACGTGTGTCAAAAAATGTGCATTTTAAGTCTTTGATTTTAAGTGACAGGACCACCAATGAATGTAGAGGGGTGGTTACACAACCATCGAGGCGATTACGCCACTGTTGCTCAAGACAAGAAACAACTAAAAAGTGGTCTTACAAGAAAAATTAAATTTTGCAAACAAAATAGAAGGGTTGATTTGAGTCAAAGGAGGGATGCAAAGAATAAGGGGAAGGATCTGGACCTCATTTTTACCTTGAAGAAGTTTTTATCATCATTGGAGATTTTACCGTTCCAATAATATAACATCGTGTAATTTTGGGTACGTACATGAGTCCTCAATATACCTCGTGGTACGTGGGGCCCAAGTTTGTGTTGCAAGGATGTTGTTTAAGGCCTGGGTATTGGGACATGGAATTCCCTCACTTCATGTTGATTTTAAATTAAGCAAGTGCTTAACCAATAATGATAGCTCTCTAGAATTTGTATACCTCGCTGGAACACGAGGTGTGTCTACATGTGTGGAGATGAAGCCCATGGTCACGAGACCCCTAGGACTATGGAAAGTGTGTGGATGTCACTTCCACGTCACGTTACCCCTACAAAAGAAAAAGGGGAAGGCTAGCCACTTTTGATCCTCAAGATCGTCCTAAGATGCGAGAGGAGAGCATACATGGTTTTTCCTTTGGGATGAACAAGCAACAAAAGAAAATTCGTAAGAAGGATGATAAATGAAAAACAATTAAAAATAAACGATAAATATTATGTGATTGGGTCTTCAAGAGGAGGCCTCAAAACACAAAGATTAGTAATTTGATTTATAAACCCAAATGTCTTGGACCGATCATGCTACAAAACAAAGGGTTAGTAGTTTTAGATTGATTTTTATCTTTGGTAAGCATAGGAAGCTACACACAAAGTGTTAGTAGTTTGGAACAAGAAAAATATAACTCAATGTGTAGTTAAAATGACAAGATTTAGGAAAATGAAAACCATGAATAAATTATCTTATAAAATGCTAAATTAACACTTTCATTGCATAGATCTTTTCAATACCTTTACGAGAAAAAAAAGCTGGAGTCGTTTTGATTTTGGGATCAAAAATTATGGCTCTCGGAAGGAAGGGAAAAAAATTCAAAACAAAGGCGCTACAATAAAGAGCATATGCACCAAACTATGTAGCATAGGCGCCAAACTATGTGACATAGATGCCAAAACTCGAAAAGTGCCAAAATGTGTAGAAAAGTGCCACAATATGCAAAAGTGCCACTATATGCTACCAAGGCGCAAATACACAGAGCAAAAGCGCCAAAACGTGCAAAAATGACATATGAACATGAAAAATCAAATGTTTGAGGTATAAACGAAAATGAAAAATTCTTCGATTTTGACAGCTTGTTTTAGGGATGAAATACTACTAAAAATGATAAATAAGTTAGGGGTAAGCCTCACGGTGAGTGCCAAAATGTATATGTTAGAAAAATACTAGTTGTGAATATGAGAAAAATAAAGAAATTGTCTTCCTACACTAATCCTTCCAACAATACCTCAGATTGAGCAATAAATTGAAAGAGGGAGAGGGTCAATACCTGCACTTACCAAGAAGATGTAATGTTCCTCCTTTGTTGTGTTGGATTTACTCTCGATTGATTGTTGATTGCTTCAGATTTTGGTGGAGACACATGGGTAGATCTCCCTTTATTGCCTTGGATTGATTAGTGAATGATGGATGGATTGATGGATTGATGGATCAATGGTTATAAATTGAGGAGAGGATTGGAGGATTCTAGAATGGAGAATTCTAGAATTTGAATTCAAAATTCATGGAGGGAAGAAGCTTCCATTGAATTAAAGCCTCCAGATTTAGAGAGGCTTATAGAAGGAGAAGTTTAGAGAGGCTTCTAGAAATAGAAGCCTCTAGATTTAGAGGTGGAGGATGTGATTAGTTTAGGATTAGATTAGGTTAATAAAAGATGATTAGGGAGAGATTACATGGAGAGGCTAGGTGTAGGGTAGGTGTAGAGTAGGTGGGTAGGTGGGTGTAGGAATATTAAATTCCTATAAAATGTTAATAAGGATTAAGATAGGATAATAGGATATAATAATGAAATAAAAGGGATTAATGATAAAATGATGGCATAGATGATGAAAATAATTAGAATAAAGGGGTATATGTGATAAAATGGATTAATAATAATTAATCTTGTGATTAATTATTATAGGGATTTAGATAGTGATGATGTTAGGTTATTTGCGGGACAAATTAATCGTAATTAATTATGTCGACATTTTAGATGTTTACACTATGCTTTTGCATTGTGCAAAAATAACGCTTCAACCTCAAATGGACACGAAAATTTCTCTTTTTTACACACATGTGAGCATTCCCATGACACACATTCATGTGATTATTAGTTAATAATACCTCTACATGATTTTTTCCTAAATTTCCCCAACCAATCAAAGCAACCACATTTTTGGTCGATAGGCATTTAATAGTTAAATTTCTTTGTGCTCGATATCCTTTTTGTCATCGTCTCCATTAATATTTTATTTTTATCCTTTTTAATATTTTCTTTATCGATTAATTTTGTGATGGCCTCGGTGGCTCAATCGAGCCTTTCATAATGACCTAAAATGAATCAACCAATAAATTCATAGTAGAATTACAAGAGGATTTGATTTTAAAGATAATAATGAATTTGTTAACTTGGAGTAGGCATGGAACAGTCATGTTGTATATTTTGCCTTAACGATACAACATACTTAGAACTTTCTCTTTTGTATCCAATACAATTTTGGATTGCATTTGGTGGTCTAATACATTTACACTGCCACTTTCGGATTATTTTTGCATTGTAGAGTACACTTCCTGGTCTTTTTAAAAATAATATAAAAAATTAAAAAAAAAAAATCAGTGAGTTATGGAGATGGAGCACTGCCTCCAAGATCGCATCACACTCCCCAAGCTTGAGTTGAACTCGCCATGAGTTTTTTCTCACCAACATTCCCAATGAAAATAAAAACCCGATACGAGAAACCAATCTTTTGTATCGCACAAAGCACACATTTAGGAAGGAGCATGTACAGTCAACACAATTTTTAACCTCCTTCTCGAAAGGCTTGCCTCTGAGATTGTACCAAGCTCAACTCTGAGCGTGCACATGACTGATCGCCTCTTAGCTTGTTCTGAGACCTTGCAAATCTTGCACCAAACTCGCCTCAGAGCTTGTGTCATGCTCGAGGTAAGGAAGATGGATGGCCTGGAAATTTCAATGGGAAAATTTGAGAGACACAAGTGTCCACAATTAGCTTTACTCTTTTGTTACAATTTAACTAATAGTATTGTAATATTAACATTTGTACAAATGTGCAGCAGTCAAAATGGAGGCATTTTTATCAGAATTTTAAGCTGAGAGACTCTTCAATTGTGCGTAACGTCGGTTTCCAATTTCTTCCTCTGCACATTTTCATCCCCTCTATTTCTTCCTCGCTCACCTCCAATTTTGGCAGCGTTTTTTTCTCCACGACATCGCCATCGCCATTGTTGCAGAGTGGAAGGATTTTGGAGTTGGAGGGCATTATCTGCTTCTTTGTACGCTCTGATTTGTTCTTGTGATGATAAACATCCATATCTGAATCAGACAGCACAGATCGCAATTTGTGCATGGGCAGAAGAGCATAAACATTTCCCCGCTCCAATTCTTCCTCCGCAGTGAGCGCTGCAACGCGATGCCCTGCTTGCAGACTGCTCAGTTTGCAAACGAATTGATTGGGATAATCCAGCATTACTTCTGCAACCTTTTTAGCTTTAATTCTTTCAATGCCGCCGTCAGATCTAATGATTTTGACTGTTTTGGAGGGACAAGCGGCCGAGCACAAACGATTCCCCATTACTGCTAAAAGAGAGTGATACCTACAAGTAAGTCAGTGACAAAATATATATTTGTTGTGATTATGATAATTGAATCAGAATAAGTAGTATGTGGT
The DNA here is from genome assembly GCA_018340775.1 of Taxus wallichiana var. yunnanensis. Classification (NCBI taxonomy): domain Eukaryota; kingdom Viridiplantae; phylum Streptophyta; class Pinopsida; order Cupressales; family Taxaceae; genus Taxus; species Taxus wallichiana. The sequence continues at coordinate 134,308,762 of CM031235.1, forward strand.
AGAGATGGTGTAGGAGTCTCCTCTCCTCTTTAATGGTGTGGATGAAATTCTACATTCATAAGAGAATAATGGACAATTTAAAAATTATATTGTCTACAATGATATATGTTTCAATTAAATTGTATTAGTGTATGCGATACTAAATGAAAAATAATATACTAGCAATTGCAAATGAGTTGCAAGTTACGCCGGAGAGGGATTGAGTTTTGTGTATGCAATATAGTTTGGATACAAAGTGAAGGTGAATTGTATTTGTATTGCATTACAAGTGGGGTTTGCGTATATATATGTACAACTCTTAACTTATTTAATGTCGGAGATTACTAATGGATCCTAGATCGTGGTACTGTTTTGTGCGCATGATGGGGGAAGGAGTATTTCCATGCCTTGTACGTTGTGTGCCAATTCTGTGTTGCAAAGTCTTTTCTCCTCCTCCTTGTGTGCTTTTACGTTCTTTGTATATCTCATTCTTGCGTAGCGTTCAAACGTAAAAGCTGGTAGGATTTGTAGATCGTTGATGGCACGAACTCTTGACATTGCTATGAATGTTAGTCCTTGACGGTCAACATTTCCGATGTCTCACCGTGGCCTCACAAGAGTTAGGCCTTGTGATTTGTGGATGGTGAGGCCCCAAGACATTTTTAGTGGGATTTGGCGACGATTTCCACGTGTGACAGGAGGTAGGGGCAAGTGGGTTGGGTTGAGTATGTCCCATGGGGGCCCTTGGTAGTGTTTGAAGTTGACAACAACAAAGGATGGCAAGTCTGGTGGTTGTGTTTCTGGGTTGTACACGACATCTGTCACTTGCCCGAGTGCACCATTAACCAATCCTGAGCTAACCCATAAGTTAGATGTCAACATGACCTCTTGTCCAGTGCATAGGAAAACTACTGGGTCTAGTTGAGTGTCGTTGATGTTTGAGTCAGAGTTATGTTTGCTTTGTTCGCAATGCCCATTGCAATTGGGTACGTGTAAGGATTTTAGCATTTGTTTATTGTGCTTGTTTGCTAGGTCCTTTGTTGCAAATAGGTGCTTCTCAGTCATGAACATGGATTGCTCTGAGGTAGACATGCACGACTTTGTATGTGACATGAGAAGAGACCAATCCTTAATGGTTGCTTCTGCATTTCTGATGTTGGTCAACATTTCTCTGAATTCAAGTTGTGTCAAGTTTAATCCTTGTTGCCTAAAGTTTGTGTCCAAGGTGATCACGGTATCAAAAGCATGCCAAAGGGAGCTTCCTACTTTGTTGCCTACATATAATGGTACATCGTTGACCGGAGGGAGCTGGCCTAAGTCACCCACCAAAATCATTGAGCAGTTACCGAATGCGTGGTTACTATGTTGGGGGAATGCCTCACGAAGTCTTTTGTTGATGTTGTGTAACATTGTAGGACCTATAAAGCTCATTTCATCTATGAGTATGTAATGTATGGCACTCATACGCTCTTGGAAGATTGCTAGGGCTTGGCCTTCAAGAGGTTTCATGTCGGATATGGGTATTCGGAGGGAAGAATGTATAGTAGATGATTTTATATTGAATGCAGCAATACCTGTTGGGGCTAGTACAAGGAGGGAAGATTTTAATTTGCCAGCCATATTTTCAAGCCCATTTCTTATGCATTGTATGAGGTATGATTTTCCGTACTAACGGTTCCCTGAATGATCATCTTCAATGGTGGGTGTTTCCCTTGTTGAGTTGCATGGGAAAGTACAATTGAGTATGCAAGGTGTTGTTTTGATGATAGTTGCAGAGCATCTAATTGGGTAGGTGGAGTAACAAGTGGTGGTGAATTTTCAGTGCGGGCAAGGTCTATGAATTTAGGTGCACTTTTTTGTAAGGCAGCAGGGATTGAATGAACCTTCCAATCGTGGTTAATGTCAAAGTCACGAAGGCCTATCATGTCTACATCATCAATTTTTGTATTCAAGTGTTGGGTGCATGCGTGATATATGCTCCCATTCAAATAGTTTTGCATGCAGCGGATTAGATCCCTGCGAGTTATTGTCATCACTACTTGTCCCAGTTGCAGTTTCTTCTAGAGTAGTGGCTCTATTAACATGTAAAGGGACGTACGAGTTTTTCAATTTTTCCCATTGGTTAGTTATTTCAGATGTAGAGATGCCAATGTCTGTTTGGATATGTCGAAAGGGTTTATAAAGCAGAAGCTCTGTCCAGCAAAAATCCTCATAGTGTATCACATCTGGGGTGGGGACATCACTGTATCGGGGAATACGCGGACGACAGCAGGGGTTCTTCTTTGTAGCCATTGAGTAACTTTCCTTTGGTTGTTGTAGGACCAGAATGAGCAGCTTCAAAGAGGGAGGTGTTCTCTAATTGTGAAGGGCGTTTTATGTATGCATCTATGAATGAAGGGAATTGGAATGTGTTTCCTAGGTCTGTGAGGACACGTTTGAATACCTGCTTACCGATGGATAGGGTAATAAATGTTCGACTACAACTGGAAAGGGGGAGTTTTTGTAACATGTGGCATGTTTCTTGTGCACCAATGTCCCGATCAACAATAGTTTCTGAGAGGAATTTGTTGTAGGCCGTCTTTGCAGGGTGATCGATGCTAACTTCATTAGATATCCTTGTCAACATGTGATGGTAGCTTTCTGATTTCTTCTCTGCCTTGGCTGCATATTTTGCAATGTATTGTAGGACCGCATGTCGTGACACAACGGGCCGGTGGCAACATACATTGGCTCGCCATAGTGCTAGCATGTCTGAGTTGTGTATGTTGACCCATGCATCATCGCATGCAGGGGTGTACTTTTTTACGGGTTTCATCTAAGCCCAAGCTTGAATACTCTTCGAGTGGCCAAGGGGCTTTATATCTACATCAAGTGTCCCATTTTTTTCTACAAGGGTGTCACCTCACTACATTTTGAGTGGCGTTGCATGCGGTTCAACAAGTTCTCATAGTCAGCTACTGGGTTGTCTGTAAGTATCCCATATGTGTCTAACAAGCACGGGTCATCTTCTTGCGAACGATGTATCCCAGGTTTTCCACTCTCAGGGCCCCTTGGATTCCATGCAGTTACTAATTGGTCAAAGTAAGTCTTTGCCGCATCAAGTTCACGAGGGTTGTCCCAGTTTAGGACCTCCATGTTTGGTGCATTTGGAAGCCATATAAATCCGTGGATATGAGCCGAGCCTCGGTGTTGCCATTCGTACCTGTATTTTGCACAAAGAGGATCCAACTTGGTAAATGGGGTAGGTGGGGTATTGTATTAAAATCTAAGTGGTAGTGAGCTCACCTGTACCAATAGTCAGTGCAATGCATTTTTTTTAAGCACCTCCTCACAAAATATTGTAAATCTTTTTTCCATGTATGCAGAGACGATATGGGGGTGCATGTTCAAGTTCACGTTTCTCCACTGCTGGCTAGTTGTTGAGGGTGGCGTCGGTGTTCCTGGCATTGCTTTGTGTAAATCTGGCCATTTAGTATCTGCTGCACTTAAAGTGAAGAAAAGTGTAGGGCTTTCTAGTTGGGTTATCATATCTGTGAGTTCATGTCTGCGCTTGCACCAAAATGATTTAGTTCCTCGCAAATTGGACCCAAAGCGCATTAGTTGCTCTGCAATGTGGGCGTCTAGGTAGTGTGCAAGTTGCTGGCGTAACATCGAAACCATGGTAGGCAAGTTGTCGCCTATATTTTTTTGTGAAAATAACAGATGTTGATTGGCTTCTGTGGCGCAACATAATGTTGAGAATGAAGTAACGAAAGCGCGGATGGCTTCCAAATCTGTTATCATGGTAACATAGTAGGTGTAGTGTGTATTCATGCATGTGAACCCTCTTGATGCGTGCTTGGTGGAACAATGCAACCCCTGTAGGGAACAATGTTGGAAAAGCCATAGATAGCAAACCCTCAGTGTCGTATTCATTGACTACGGATGAACCAATGTGTGGCCACTCAATTGACTGTAGCGGAGTTTGTTTTCTGCCTTCGATGAAATTTGTTATTTGGTCAACTTCTGAAGTGGCTGGAGGGAGGGAGGACACAAAAGATGATGGCTGCCGCTCGTGGGTATTTGGTGGGGAACTTGGGGGAAGCTCTGCTTCTGATTTTGCTTCAGCATTGTCTGCGATAGTTGAATTGAAGTGTGGTAGGGAAGTAGATATATCAGTACTGTGAGGTGGTAGGGAATGCAATGCAGGTTGGTCTAGGACAACATCCTTGTAGTAAGGGTCATGAGCTATTTTGAATTGCAATGCAGCCAAAACATGAGATCTACTTACAAAGCAGTCGTAAGCTTTATTTGTTGCTCCGATTCTTCGGATGATTAAGATGTCCAAGTCTTCAATGTGCCGAGGCAAGTGTTTAGTTATGGATGAAACATCTTGGGGGAAGCATATGGTGTGGCCCCTATATTTGTATTGACCACCTATAGCATGAGTCACTTACAATATTGGGTTGACCCTTGCTATCAACATTTCCTCAACTTGTGTTAGTGAAGATAACCCCTTAGTTTGCGGGCCTGGGTCCATGTTATTCCAACTTGAGAAGTGGTGATCATCCTTTTCAACAATGCATCTGTGACAGGTATTGGCACCTTTGTAAACCCTTGTACGTAGCCCAACATATAATTCATTACAACATGAACATGTGTTTGGAGGTGGGAGGTGATCTAATCTTTGTGGAATTGGTGTTGTGTATCTTGGAGTGAATGCGTATTTGGTGTGTGATCTTCGAGTAGGTTGACATGGTTGGCTATATAGACTGGTGCCTGTGTGTTCAGCTTTTGTCGTTTCATGCAAGCTATATGGCGACGATGCTCATTGAGGTTGTTTTTGTTGGCTGCATACCTCAACCGAGCCTTTGCATTTTTCTCAGTTCGGGTTAGGCCTGCAAAAAATGAGTTAAAAAGGTAACAGTAATTAGGTATAGAACGTAGTTAATGCATGCAAAAAGAAAAGTTCTTTTGTTTGATTGGAGTGAAGTGTAACAATGTATGTTGACAGTGTTTGCATTGCTAGTATAAAGTGACTTTGATTGCACCCGAATATGTGTATTATAAAGACATATTAAGAACACAGAGTGGTATATAAATATAGGAAAACTTGAGCACAACATGCATTAATATTAAAGGTTATATAACTTATGAATGCAAAAACCTATATGTGGAGTAGGTGGTATGGTAAGTATGTATTGGTAAGTTGCTAACATTGTGTGGGTACAGTATAATATGTTTTCTGAGGTAGTGCAGGATCTTTTTCATCAATACATAGTTAAGGGGATGCGAGGAATGCATCTAGTGGGGATTCCTGCATGCTGAAGTCATGTCCTTAACTGCAGCGACAACAGTGCACTGGGCTTTCTCTTCTGACCTGTAGACCTCTAGCTTTGCGGATATTGTGAACATGTAGCGGTGGAACAGAATTGGCTTAACAACAGGCCAAAACTTGTCAGGTGTTGGTGCAAGAAGTTGTAGCTCTTGTGCTGATATACCCATGATTGATGTAGCAACCTCATCAAAAGCAGTTACCCATGTTGTTGATGTGCCATCCTCAATGATGAAGTGTAATGCATATTTGTAGTCAATGAGAGACGTCGTGCTTGCATTTTTGGCAATACCAAGAGGATTTTGCAGTTAGATCAAGTTTTTTCTTGCATTGCTGGTTGTTAACAATTGATGTGCATGCTGGATAGCTAAAGGAGGACATATTAATGTGTATAATTGTTGCTGCGGTGGAGAAGGTGAGTGGTTTACCTAGCTGCGAGGAGGATTTCATGCCTGCGATATCGGTTTTCTCAATTTTTCCAATACTCACTGAAGGGTATGCAGTTGTAGAGGCGAGCGAAGTAAACCATGCACGCAGTGCATGAGCCTCAGTTATATCAGGATCTATGAAGATTTGTGTATTAGGGCCCGTGGCTAATGTTGTTCCTTTGAAAGTTGTAGTTTTTGCTCTCTTAATTGCAAGAACTGGTCGGATTGATGTCTGTGTAGCACATAGTTCACTTAGAAGTTTGCCCTCATTGTCACTAAAAGCACCCCATAATGTTGCCTCAATACATAGTGCCGAGTTATCACTTAGTACGACTGTGTGTTTGTGGTTGAAAGTACTATCACTTTTCCTGATAGTGGAGGGGGTGGTAATGGATAGTGCAATAGCTAGTAGGTCAATGGTGGATTTGGCGGGGAGGAGTTGATTTCTGCTATTGTTTTGAAGCGGAAAAGATATTGCGGTATGTTTACGGACTGGTTTGTACTAAGCTTTATAGAGGAGTCCAAGTCTAGGATGATGTCCCAAGGAGTTGTGGAGTTGTTGTAATCTTTTTTTGTAGTCCGCAAGGTGCCTCCTTTGATTGTGTATGTTTTACCTAGTTGTATTTGGTTGTAGTAAGAAGTTGCAGCTAGGTCGAAAGAAGTCACCACTATATCTGAACTGCTTTTGTCGATAATGTCGAAGCTGAAAACCTGCCCTGTGCGTTTGTCCGTGTTATAGTTGTTTAGGTTGCCTTTTTTGATGACCCTGCCTTCAATAGTCCAAACGCTTTGGTAAGGATTTAATGATTTAATTGGCATGAGTTGCATGCAGTGTACAGACGGCCTTCATGAGTAGTCGGTGCCAAAGTATCTGTGCGGGATGTTGGCATGTGTACGGCCAGTTGGGGAGGCACAACGTTGGGGCAATGGAGTTTGCGATGCTGGTGGTTCCTAAACAATAAAATAAAATGGAAATGAATTAGCAAATGGGGTAACGTAAAGTACGAGGGAGCAGGCGCTAAACCATAAAGTGGGGAACCAAGTTATGGCCCACGTAAAGTGTTTTTTTAGAATAAGCACGTAAAGATATGTACAGTGGGGAAGATGTTTATATAACACAACAATTTCCATGCTCATTCAAAGTAAAGTACGAAACATATGTACAACAACTATAATGTATATATCGTGATAGGAATTATACAAAACTTCTGATGACGGTTTCAAATGGAACATGTACACCATATTTATGCAAGTATAGGTTTATCAAGTTAGTCCTTCAAAAAGAGGTTACTGTGGGGTAGAATAAAAGAGGTGGGCATATGTATGAGCAGTGCAAAGTCGTAGTAGGGGTGAGGTAGGGACTAAAATTATAGGGACGCAAGATAAGCTTTGAATGCAGCTCTAATGGAGTGTTCCTCGCCGCCAGAGTAGTACTGGTCATAGCTGAGCGAACGAAGGAAAGTGTACAATGCGTCAAGCCTAAGGTACGTTGCATCTACCTTGTGCATCATGTCTAAGACAGTGGTTAAATCACTATCGAGAATCATCTCTGATGGGATGAGAGACTCTGATATCCTACCATAAATGGTTGAGCATGTAGCTACAACAGAAGTAGCCAAAGAATGGACAGAAGTCGCAAGCGGTGGTTGGACACTTTGTATTGAGCTTTCGTTGGTGGCTGCCTGGGTTGCATATGACTGAGGGGTCCCATTTGAAGCTACCAGTTCAATAGGAGGGCTCCCGACAATGGCACCAGAGGTATCATCAGATATTGTGATAATGGATGGACTTCCACTTGGAGTGGCCATAATACCTGGAAAAAGCAACCAACTTTGTTTAGTATAAATTTAGCTTCTACTGACAAGTACAGAAATACATATACATATATATGTCACGGATAATGGTTAGGCCAAAGACAGAACCATGATATTTAGTGAATGTCATGCAATTGAGATGGAGATGTAGTTAAAACAACATTCCAAAAGGAAAAATGATCTGTACATTCCTTTCAGTTAGAGAAGTGCTGAAGAATTCTAAACATTGCAAAAAACATTGGCTCGCTGAAACTGAAATTGCAACTACATCCATAATTCATATATCAATGATCATTCGAAACCTAACCCATGGATTGGTATTTGAAGATTACTTCTTTCGAGTTCCTATCAGTCAAGTACTCTGGCCTCTGTAGTTTCATTTGATTTTGGGAGTTCAACAATGCAGTAATCTGTATTTACCTTAATCAAATGTTTTCTTGCCCATGGCTTGCGGCAGAAATATCTTTACATCACTATGCTGTGTGTTTCATCTTATAGCTGAAAACATACATAGAAAGAGGAGAATGAATATGGGGACAGAAAAAATGCATTTAAATACTATCAATTAGAAAATCTGTTAAAGAGTTTTTGTTTATACATTCTACTGCCTCCTCCTGTATTCTCCTGTCCAACACAAGCAGAGACTACATAGAAAAACCAGCTCCATAATGGACTGAATAGTGACGTGCTGCTGATAACCCCTAACACTTTCAACCTACCTGTCCCTATGTGGTAAAGTTGGAAGTTTGTGTTTCCATTCCAGGCGGGCGCGATTTTAATGCTACTTCGTAACTACACAGGAAGCCCATGTAATAAAAAACTAGGATACCATTTGTTATTTATATCTCCCTGCAGAATTATTACAACGAATAAATGAAAGAATTACAGAGAAGGAAAGAAATGCTGCTAAAAACTGATCCTGTTCCCTCTTCATTAGTGAGGTATAAATAGATTTACAAAAACATGGGTAATGAAAAATGAGTATCAATCTTTTCTTATATAGACGCTTTTCACGCATAAAAACAGCAGGCCGGTGGGAGCCAAAGAAAAAGGTCTCATCCGGAAGAAGTTGGCATAGCAACAATGGCATAGCAACAAAACAATACTTTGCAAACCTGTTATATCTCTGAACTGTGGCGTATATGAGGCGAGAGGGTGTTGCAAGCGCTGGCTATAACAATCAAGCGGAGATGGTGCAGGATGTAAATTTAAAAATGCAGGGGTGTATTTATAGAGAGAGATAGTTTAAGCAGGCCTGTAAGAGGACAACAGGTAGATAGCAATGACCGACTCTATAAGAAATGCAATTACTGCTCTAAATATCACACCAGCACACTGTTTCTTACATCAGCTTTGCACTGTTACAAAATTGCACGTATATTTCATTTACAAGCTTTTATTCGCCTGATGCATACACACAGTGTGCGCCTTCAACCGTAGTTATTGCGGTAAGCTGCAATCAAGATTGATATGATATAGTTCATTTTTGAATGTGTATTTATGCTCAGCGGTACCCAGGCAGAGTCCACCGACCCTGAACATAGCCGCCAAGCTGTATAAGTTAAAAAGTATTATTATGAATGAATCTGAAGCTGAGGTATGGACATGGTCGGTTAGGCAGGTGATGGTCGGTTACGATGACACTCTCGAATATTGCAATTTCATTGGATGAGAGGAAACAATCCTCTTTGCCTCCCATTTTTATTTTCTTTTTATGGAAGTTGACGAAGACGTCCATGCGCTTGTATTTTTCGGGATCTTCAAATTGTATGTATTCATTCATGGACAGACTATTAGGTGCGTTTCCACCCTAATAATTACACATACACAAATATATATATAATAACGTTTATTATTATCTTCCTGTAACAAAATTTGTTCCAATCATAAATTATGTCAAGAACATTTAGCATGAAAGCAAAAAAGTTATGCGATGTCTACCTACCTATCCAGTTTAGAAGACAGTATTCAATTATTTTATGGGTATATACGTATGTCATCTTACTATCCTTTTATGTATGTTTATTTAAATTTAGCAAAAGCAAAGTGGGTAGCCGGAAAGGTTAGGCCGGAAAATGTTGCCAGAATTTGACACTTTCAAATGAATATAGAAATCAATACATGGGATTGACATAAGCATGATTAATATAAATTTTTATGGTTGACTATCTTTTCACGAGATCAATTTGTTGAAAGAAATTGTAAGCTTGTATTTTCATTGGGAAGAATCCCATAATATTAAATTGAGGAGGATGAAAGAATGAAATGATTTACTTGTGTCAAATGAGGGTAAAATTTATTATTATAACTTGCAACATTATTTGCAAGGTGTGAAGAGAGGCGGAAAGGAAAAATAAAGGAAGAAATCATCACCCATTTTTATTTGGTTTGTACCTCCTTGAACGAGAACTCTATGTAAGTATAAGGATTTGTTGTGTTCATCATGTCCATGGTAAAACAATGGAAAAATAACATCGCAACCATCACGATTCTCATATTTTTAAAAAATTATAAATTATATTTTAGTGTGTGTTAATGAATATAAAACATTTGTATATATAGATTGTAATTTGTTAATTGTCTTCACTTTATCAACTCAATAACAATCGCATAACTAATTGTCATATATATATATATATATATATATATATATATATATATATATATATATATATATATTGTGATACTTTAAAATGTTTTTGTTTATTAGAATATAAATAATCACTTGGGTGTACGGGTAAGCTATAGCTCTAATTGATGAACATTTCAATATTTTTTATTTTTTCATTTATATTTTATTTTAGATATTTATATTTATTTTAATCGTGATAAGTATTTTATTTTTAAAATTATTCCTTTATTTTTATGCATTTACGTATTTTATTTTAAGTGTGTATTATGAAAGAATAAGTTTACTTAGAAGCATTCAAACAAATTCTTAAACGAGACATGTAATAATATTTAAATATATAGAGCATAGTACAAAAAGGAAACATGAATATTTTTTGAAATATTACCCATCATCCTTATAGTGACACAAACAAAACATAGTGAAAGAGAAAATATGATATACATTAGGCACAACTTTGCAGTCCACAATAAGAAATGTATAACATATAATAGGAACTATGCGGGTATTGACATTGCACACAAGCTTTGATAATTCAAACTCAATAAACATTTTTGTAAGGTATATGTTACATGGTTCAAAAACCTAGAAGACACATCTATATATGCAAGGAAATTTATTAGAAAAACATCGAAGTAAACCATCACAATAACAACAATCTCGTGCCTTTTCTATTCAATGAAGGTTTTTAATTCAACTTTCCTATTGGGTTATGTATTTTATAGGTAAACCCAACAAGGGTTGCATTTATGTTTATACTACTTTTTTGTTTTTCTTATAGAGACACTACACATGGCTTGTCTTCTCCTAAAGTAAAATGTTTAAACTCTACGTCTTTAACAAAGATGTTTTCACACGAAGATATGGCAATAGATATAATGATTGTAGATCTCTTGTTAATAGCTACCCATTACATCATATAGTGTCCAATATCTTTGCTTTATAATACACATAGATATAATTTTTGTAAAATACTTTAGAATTTTAAATTTCCCATTGCATATATAATTTGAAATGATCCGTAGGAATATATGAAATACAAAATAGTCTTTTAAAGCAACATCTCAACATTCATCCAAATCCAACTAACCAAGGAACTCTGCAATTAAGTCCAAGTGATCTTACTCAATGTAAAACTTGGATTCACCCTATGGATCAAATAATAATTCACATGTGGCGAGTTCAAATGCAATACATGTAAAGCACAATATATTTATTGAGTTAAGAGTATATGTGTTCCATAAAAATAATCAAACATTTGTAACATATCTTTTGAATATTAACTATAAATTGTTGATAAAATTAAGATCATTTTGTACCTTTTCAAATTTATTTTTGTTTCTTGTTAACCTATCGGTGCATTGTAGAATTTGGGAAGGAGTTAGGGTTCTACTTGTGTGAGAGGATTACCAATGCATCTATATTTATTATTTTGAGCCAAAATACATTATAAATAATAATACTTTAAATGTTGTGAGAAAATCATAATTATACCTCATGCATTATTTCACCTATTCACTTATCTTGTGCACATTAAATAATAATTGTGGATTATTATACTTAAAATAGCTCTTTGAAGGTGGTGTCCCCGAAATGGGAAAACCCATTTTAAAAAAAAAAACATTCTTTTAAAATAGCGAGTCTTTTTGTGTTTTTATTGCGGAAGATGTCTCAGATTATGTTACGATATTCCCAATGTATCATATGAGCCAATTTCGACAAATACCCATATGCCCAAACTCATTTTATCCCTTCGCCAAGTTTTGTCTCAGAAATTTTTTATTTAATTATTTATTGAATAAATAATGCCCCGTTTGAATTAAATTGTGCTCCGGTTGAATCCTGTTGAAATTTTGCATGCCAGTATTCACTCATCTCATTAGGGTTTTCACCAGAATGAATTCAGGGCATTATCTGTAACTTTTGGCAATGTTTTTCACTTTTATTTATTTCTTTTGTGTTTTTCTTCGGTTTTCTCCTCAGTTTCTCTGTGAAATTCCCCTAGGTCAATTCTTTCGCCAATATAGTCTGTTTAATTGCCTAAAGCATCTAGAGATCATCTACCGACACAGCACCAAAAGGAATCAGCCTCAAAATGCAAACTGCTAACCAAAAATGATGAAGTCATGCACAAAAAGCCTCTCCCAGGCAAGTCGCATTTTCTAAAATCGGTGAGTGTAAGTCGCAATGGGATTTTTAGTAGGCTGCAGTAGGTGGAATATTATTACCTGCCTTGCAGGGTACTTTTTCCCATGAATTCAAAGTCACTTAAGCTACGATGGGAAAATTAGAGGCGATATGTAGGCGAGAATTTCTTACCTGCCCTGCAGGGTGGAAATTCCCATTATAAAATAAAGAAAAATCACTTAAAGCATCGATGGGAATTTTTTTGCACCGATTGTGAGCTAACTTTTCCCATCTCGAGGGTTTTATTCACCCATACAAGTCTCACTTTTCCAAAAGAAGCTATTTTTAATACAAGTCGCACTTTTTAGAAAGTCACTTAAGTCGTAGTGGGAAAATTGGAGGTGTGAAGCATGCAAGAATTTATTACTTGCCTTGCAAGGTAAAAATTCACATTATAAAAGTCAAATAACTAAGTGAAGAAGGGATTTTAGAGCTATAGTGCAGGGTGAAAATTCCCACCGTTTGACTTCTTAATTTTAGAATTCACCCATGCCAAAAAGTGCGAACCATTTGGGCATTAAACAATGTTTTTAGTGATATTTATTAATAGTTGCTTTGCCTAATTTTGGTGCCCATGATGGAGGAAAAGTCAATGCATGAGGATAAGCCAAAGAGAACTGAAGGTAGCATGCTAAAAATAAATAAATTAAATTTATTTAATGGCAGCCAATAGCATGCAAAAATAGGCACCCAATTTGGGTGAATAAACATGTTTGTTTATTAATTAATTGCCAGAAATAGGGTGGACAATTATTAGAAATAGAATGTTGAGGGTTATATAAGCATGGGATGCCATAATGAAGAAGCAATTAATTCTTTTTGCAAAGGATTGCAGCCCTGGACAGGTTTTGGCGCCAAAGGAAGGAGGTTTTTGCATTAAAGAGTGTTTTTCATTGCCAGGGAGCTTCAAGGTTTGGTGCCTAGGGTTGGAATGGCTTGATTCTTGCTATGATAATTATCTCGCATGTTGGTATAAGTGCTTTGGTGAATTAAATAATATTTTTTCTTGCTTTGCATGCAAGCAAAACCTCAAATTTTAGGGCAGCAGGCTTCATATGCAGATTTTTGGTGACATAAATCAAGTATTCATGCTCTAGACTTCATCTTTGTCTAAATTAATTATAGGTATTCATCACAGGTGCTCAAATCAATGTTAGGTACATTGAATATATCTTCCAAATCAGAAGAAATTGTTAGATCTGCACAAATTGATCCAATTGCAAGGGATTCCGGCATAATTAAAAGAAAAGAGCTCAGATAAAGATTGTTCCAAATGCATGATAAATCATGATGAAAGAAAAGGATCAGTAGAATCATGCATAGCTTCCAGATTTGTTGAAGTCAATGATACAGACATAGGCCCCGAACTTATCACCAATTTGATTGACAGATCCAACTCTCATAATTGCAAAGGCTTCTAGAAAAATTCATCCTCTTGTTTCTAACACAGCCCATGTGGAAGTCATTGCATGGAGAATTCCTTTCAGAAGCTTGTGCATGTGCTCTTAATCTTCCAGTTGAAGCCTTCATTGAATTTACTTGTGTTTGCATTCACCCAAAGTGCTTTCCAGAATTTAAAATTGCTCATATGCAATTTTAAATAAAAGATGATGAGTTTTGTCTGAATTATTTACGGCAAACATTGCACTAGTGCATGTATCAAGAAAAAAACTGCAAAAGCTTCAAGGATAAAAGGGGAAGATATGTCACCGCTTCTAGATCCAGTTTGGTGAGAATCAAAGGAAAGAATTCAACAACATATGGGAGTATCTCAGATCCATGGCAGAGATATCATTTAGATCATTCATTGCTAAAATAGATGAAGTAGAAGTACAATACAGGTTGGATCAACATGCAAAGTATGGAAGGAGAACAAGACTGGGAGGGTTATAGCTTTCTTCTTATTTATTTTCCTCTTTCTTTTATTTTCTCTGACAAAGTAATTGAGCAATCAATTAAATTATAAAACTTAAGTGATTGGTTTAAAAGTTATTACTTGAAGAAGTCAATTACTTGGAAATAGGTGGCAAACATGCAAAATAGAAGGTTCTATTTTTCAGTTATAAATCATGCATGTCATGCAAAGAGGAATTCTAGGAGGAAGATTTCCAGTTGTTTCCCTTTTCATAGCTTCCACATGCAGGAATTCATTTAAAGATTCATATTTGTAATTGCCCTTTATACACTATAAATAGAGGAAGAACCTACGGGTTAAAGGATCGAAATTTGTAATCAGCATTCTTGTGTTCCAAACTTTGAGCTGAAACCCCTGATTTCTACAAGCAGAGGAATATAGAAGAGATTTCCGGAGAACTTTGTGTCAACGATGCATTTTGCTTCTTACTTTCTTTCTAGATCTATTCATAAACTTTGTGTTATTATAGATCTAGATTTGAAAGTTTCCTTTGCTTTGAATTATGTGCTTAATGATCTATTTGTTTTAATCTATGTGCATGCAATCAACTCTGTAAACTATTGCTTGGGTTGCACATCCTCTCTACTTTCTTCTCGTTTCCTATTATTTTCCTCTTCTGCAGATTTTTCCTTTCTTTTACAGTTGCTTACTTGTTGCAGAACCGTATAGCTATGGTTCATGAGCTACATGGTTAAAGTAATACCAATAGATAGATATTAGGACATATAAACTGAAAAAATCTTACACGGAGCCTCACCAATAAATGAGGGAGATTTATCTCATGACTGCCTAGGTTTTCAACTGTGCAAAAAATCTAGCCAACAATTTTTGGTGACTCCACTAGGGAACAACTATCTTTGTAGATCAAAGCTTATCTCTTGCAGATCAAAGTGTTTTCCCATTCAACTTTCAACCTAGTTGAACGTCCATTCACCCGATCTATTAAGGCACAAGGAAGGATTGATCATTTCTACATATTGTAGGAGCAATTCAATTTGAATCATCCTCCTCAAGTTAGAAGCCATAGATCTAGTCCATCACAAGGAAAAAGAGTACACACTCATCCAGATCCGATCATCTTCAACATAATCCGGAAGCTAGAATTATCCATCACATCTACTCTCGTAGAAGACAAGCCCCATTCATCATGCAGAATAAGAATAAGAACCATATAGGACCTGTTCCATAGGGAGCAAATTTTGGGCCACTGAACTTGACCCCGCCTTATGCACGATCTGCATAAAGGGTTGAGAAAGAATTTCTGAAATTCTTTGGAGACAAAGTAAGCAAAATCTAGATGATCACTTGGCAATGCATTCTTCATATCTTGTGGTGTGCTTGTAGTGGAGCATGAAGATGTCTCGGTCAATTTTCATTGAGACTCTACATGATTTGGTCGAAGAATGGTTATATCGGTTAGCTCCTGGAACTATAACAAATTGGGCGTCCATACGAGAGCAATTTCTCAAAAGATTCAAACTCAGTAAAAACGCTAAAGACGCTAATCACTCAATCAAGCGCATTAAAAAAGGAACCAAATGAGAACATGCGGACTTTATTGCAAGGTTCTAAAGGATTTTATATAAAATCCCCACTTCTACTACGCTTAGTGATGAAAATCAAAAGACGTTTTTTATAAACGCTTTGTTGCCCGAAGTTGGATATCAGCTACGGAGGGCAAGACCTGTGAATCTACTAGAAGCAAAAATATTGTTGTAGAGGTTGAAGATGACTTGATCATGGCTGGAAAAATCAAACAATCACCCCACAAAGGCGATGGAGCTTCTTCAAGTACTTCCCTCCCTCTGCTGCAAAGGTTTGCTAATGACATGCTACAAATCAAGAAGCAAATATCTCTAGGAGGAAATGTGACTCCTTCAAGAACAGCTCATGTTCAGACCTTTAACAGTCAAAACAAAATCGAAATAGACTTACTTGTTGCACCACAACGCGTTAGCAATCAAGCTGCTCCAAGGAACAACTTGGAAACTAATTGAGAAGATCTTGACATCAATGAATCATTTGATGAAGAAGACTTTGTAGATCCCGCTGGTGACTCCAACATTGGTTACCTGGACTATGAATCTGATGAGGGCTATTATGAATCTTTTGAAGATTCTGATGGTCGCGCATATTTGCGGTATTTACAAGGTCCCAAACACGCCAAAATGCTTTGAGGCATCCTTAAGTGGTCAAAGAAGAAAAGAGAAGATCCCGGCTAGATGTTACTATGCTAAAAGGGCAAAGACGCTACCTTTTTCATTAGCTCCCAGAGATAAGCCTGTAAGTTCTTTCAATCTGCAAAAAGGGCCAACGCGCATCCGGTGAAGTAAGTCAAGCTTTCAACATTATTGATCACGTTAAAAATACCAAGGTTCAGATGTCAGAAGTTGAGTATTTGAGGGCATTTCTTGATCAACTAAATAGGTTGGTTAAGTATGTGCAAAGTAATGGTCCCAATACTCCAACAAATAGTGTTTCACGGGGTATCTAGTCTGGTCCAAATATTACTCCTCCTTCAAATAATGTGGCTGCAAGCTCTTCTCCTTCTACTTCTTCTTCTGCTACATCGGAAAGGATCGAGCCATTCTATGTGTCATTACTTATTAACGGTTATAAATTGAGTAATTACATTCTAGATTCTAGAGCTTCTGACAATGTGATGCCTTCCAAAGTTGTTGATGCTCTGGGTCTCACATTGACAAAAACCATTGGAAGATGTTATTCAATGGAAAGACAAGTACCTCTAGTTGGGCAAATCAAAGATGCACAGGCAGTACTTGCTTCATTCCCAGACAAAAGATTAAAGTTGACTATCCTTGTAGCAGATATCCCAATATCTTATGGCATGCTGTTGAGTAGGAATTTCTGTAAAGAACTGGGAGGAGAAGTCAAAATGGATTGGTCTTGTGCACACATACCAATCAAGGAGTTAATCAGAAGTTGGAACTCGAAAAGAAATCAAAGTACAAAGTATCAAAATCTAAGGATC
The DNA here is from genome assembly GCA_018340775.1 of Taxus wallichiana var. yunnanensis. Lineage (NCBI taxonomy): Eukaryota > Viridiplantae > Streptophyta > Pinopsida > Cupressales > Taxaceae > Taxus > Taxus wallichiana. The sequence goes on from CM031235.1 coordinate 134,326,020, forward strand.
CTAGATCTCGAGATCTTCTTTCAAGAATCCGATCACATTCTATTATCTAGAATCTGGATAAAAAGAAATTCAACTTGTGATCCAAGAGCCACATCAACTGGATAATAAGGTTTGGTCTCTAGAATTTGATGGCATTGTTGTTCATTTGGATCCGGTGCAGGTGTTGTTCTTATTTCTCTTGAGGGAAAGGTGCATGCACATTCCTTCAAATTAATGTTTGAAAATACTAACAACACAACGAGAATATGAAGCACTATTGTTAGGTATGGAGCAGGCAAGAACAATGGGAATCAAGCTCTTACACGCAAAGGGGGATGTTGAGTTGATTGTTAAGCAGATACAAGGTCTCTACCAAGTCAAAAAGGACAAACTTTGGCATTATAGAGACCGAGTCTACTCTGTTATCCTAGATTTTTTGGCTTTCTTAGTATCCTATATTCCGAGAGAGCAAAATTCTAGAGTTGATTCACTTGCAGTTACTGCAGCTTTATTAAATCCAGATCAGCCACCCACATTCTTCAGACAAGGGGATTACAAATTTGAGATGGTCTTCACCTGAAGGTTCCTGATAACATCCAATAGTGGCAGGTTTTTAATGATGACAAGCAGATTGCTACATTTCTCCAACAAAAGGACAACTTCGAAGAGATATACTATGAGGGAAGCAACTCACCTCCAAGACAAACTACTATGGGAGAAATGGATGCAAAGGTTTTAGGAAGTCAAGAGATTATTCAGCTAAAGGGAAATAAAATTCCTAAAGGCTTAGTATCTCTTGAGGAAATGTTTGACAAGCATGATCAGATGCTTAAAAAGAATGAAGAAAGTGAGGAAGGTTCTTCCTCCGATACACAATTATTAAATTTGGGAGCAAGTAATGATCCCAAATTAGTAAATTTGGGTAAGTGTTGTTTAGAGGCAGAAAGAGAAGCTTTTACAAAGCTTCTTAAGAAATATATGGATGTTTTTGCTTGGTCTTACCAGGATCTAAAGACATATCAGCCTGCAGAAGTTCAACACTATATCCCATTAAAGCAAGAACAGAAGCCTTTCAAGTAGAAGTTGCGGCGGCATAACCCTACTATTTTAGGGACTATCTTTGTAGAAATCTAGAAGCTGTTAGATGCAAAGATAATTTACCCCATACATCACTCTGAATGGTTAGCCAATATAGTTCCTGTGAGAAAGAAGAGTGGTGAGATTAGGTTGTGCGTTGATTTTCGCAACCTCAATCAAGCCTCCTTGAAAGACAACTACCCCATTCCCATCATGGACCACACTCTGCAGGTTGTTACTGGATCTGAAATATTATCCATGCTTGATGGTTTTTCAGGCTACAATCAGGTCAAGGTGGCTGAGGAGGATCAATATAAAATGACATTCATTACACCTTGGGAAATTTTGCTTATCAAAAAATGCCTTTTGGTTTGATCAATGTTGGAGCTACGTTTCAAAGGGCTATGGATTTGGCGTTTTCTCATCTCAAAGATAAAAGCATAGTAGTGTACCTCAATGATTTGATGGTCTTTTCCAAGGAAAGAAGCAAGCACATCTCAGATCTTGAGGAAGTCTTCATCAATGCCACAAACATGGTATTTCTCTAAATCCTAAGAAATCTATCTTTGTTGTAATAGAAGGAAAGCTACTAGGGCATATCATCTCCAAGGAAGGAACTAAGATAGATCCGGAACATGTCAAATCTATTCAGACGTTGCCATTGCCAACATCCAAAAAGGGGTTCACTCTTTCTTTGGTAAAGTTAATTTTCTTAGAAGATTCATCCCTGACTTCGCTGAATTAACCCGTCATATCTCAAATATGATGAAGAAGACACAAGATTTCAAATGGAGCAGCGAGGGAAGGAAGTGTTCGATAAAATTAAAGAGGCCTTGTCAAAAGCCCCAGTCTTGGTTTCACCAGACTTTAGTAAAGATCATTCTTTCTTTGTTATTCCTCCGAACACACCATGTCAGCAATCTTGATGCAGAAAAATCAAGAGGATGTAGAAGCTCCGATTGCTTTCATGAGCATGCCTTTAAAAGCTTACGAGTTGAAATATACTCCCATGGAAAAACATGTTTATTCAGTGGTAAAAGCATGTAAGGCATTCGGTACTATATTCTTGCCTCACATATTGTGGTCCTGGTTCTAGATACTGCAGTAAAATCTATTCTCACCCAACAAGAGCTAGGGTTACTAAGAGGAACGTGGGTGACAAAGGTGCAGGAATATGACTTGGATATAAAACCCACAAAGTTAGTTCGAGGGAGGGGTTTGTGTGAATTAATGACTGAGTTGAAGACAACAAATTCAGAAGAGGGTGAAAGTTTTCCCATGGTTCTTTTCATAGATCTGGTAAATGAATGGTACAGTAATATTGCCTTTTTCTTAACTTATGGGGAATGCCCAGATCACCTTTCTCGCAAGGAGAAATGTACTATTAAAATGAAGTCCAGGGACTTTGTTCTTTGGGATAATGGTTTATATAAAAGAGGAATTGATGGGGTATTTCTCAGATGTGTGGATAAAGCTCAACAGATCAGCTTTTAAAATAGTTTCATAATTTGGCTTGCGGTGGTCATTTCTCAGCCTGAGTCACAGCTCACAAGATCCTTCGAGCAAGGTATTATTGGCCCACACTTTTCCAGGATACTGCAGAGTGGGTATCCAGATGTCAAGCGTGCCAACACTTTGTCAGATGCATAAAATTTCCCGCATTACCATTAAAACCAGTTGTAATTGAGGAGCCCTTCCAACAGTGGGGCATGGATTTTATTGGTATGCTCAACCCGGCTTCCAGTGTCGGTCATCATTACATCCTGACAACTACTGATTATTTTAGTAAGTGGGTAGAAGTCATTCTATTAAGAATGCCACTTCTGTGCGGAGGTGTGTAATTTTATAAAAGAAAATATTGTTATTAGGTTTAGCGTGCCCAGTAAAATAGTAGTGATAACACTCTTAATTTGTCTTCTGAGGAGCTAGTCAAGTTTTGCTACACTCATGGAATTCAGCTGGTGCATTCTTCCAATTATTACCCACAAGGGAATGGCCAAGTTGAATCAAGTAATAAGAATCTGGTGACTATCATGCGGAAATTAGTAATTGAAAATCAAAGGACTTGGCACAAAAAGTTGTTTGATGCACTGTGGGTAGATAGGATTACACCAAAGAAAGCTATAGGCATGTCCCCTTTCCAGCTGTTATATGGGAGAGACGCAGAATTGCCTCTTACCTTGGAATTGCCTGCTTTACAACTTTCTAAAGCTCTGGAGGATGCCACATTCACCGATGCCATTGAAAAAAGAATAATGTATCTGACTGAATTGCGAGAAGTATAGGTTCAAGTAGCTGCAAGATTTTTTCAGAACATCAAAGGAAGGTGAAGGTGATCTTCAAAAAAAGGCCAGAGAAAGAAAGTTTGAGATCGGTGATTGGGTCCTTTTATGGGACAAAAGACGAGAAACAAAAGGCATGCATGGGAAGTTTGATTCACTTTGGAAAGGGCCTTTTGTGATCAAGAAGATGCCAGGATAGATAGCTTCATCCTTGCTCATCAGGATGGAATTGAACTACCGTTGCCTTTCAATGGGCAACATTTGAAGCTTTTCCGAGATCTAAGAGTGCAGGGGTAAAACCATATATATATAAATAAAGTTTTTGTTTTCTTTATTTTTGGTGTTGTGTTGTTTTTGTTTGCCTGACCCAGCCCAATGGACAAGATACGAAACCAAAGATGTTGGGATCTCATCTTTACTCCTATCTTTTGACAGAGGCAAAGATGTCCATAGACGAGCCGACTGATGTCCCCATATTTCACCCTAAAATATAGGACAACCCATTTTTAAAAATTGTTCTTTTAAAATAGTAGGTCTTTTTGTGTTTTTTTGCCAGAAGATGTCTTTATTATGTTAGGATATTCCCAGTGTATCATATGAGCCAATTTCGACAAATACCCAGATGCCCAAACTCATTTTATCCCTTCACCAAGTTTTGTCTGCGGAAATTTTTTATTTAATTATTTATTGAATAAATAATGCCTGTTTGAAGTAAATTGTACTCGATTGAATCCTATTGAAATTTTGCATACCAAGTATTCACTCGTCTCATTAGGGTTTTCACCAGAATGAATTCGAGGGATTATCTGCAACTTCCGCAATGTTTTTGCTTTTATTTATTTCTTTTACGTTTTTCTCTAGTTTTCTCCTCAGTTTCTCTGTGAAATTCCCCTAGGTCAATTCTTTCACAAGTATAGTCTGTTTAATTGCCTAAAGCATCTAGAGATCATCTACCGACACAACACCAGAAGGAATCAACCTCAAAATGCAAACTGCTAACCAAAAATGATGAAGTCATGCACAAAAAGCCTCTCTCACACAACTCACATTTTCTGGAATTAGTGAGTGTAAACTGCAATGGGATTTTTAGTAGTTGCAGGCAGGTGGGAATTTATTACCTGCCTTGCAGGGTACTTTTTCCCATGAAATCAAAGTCACTTAAGCTACGATGGGAAAATTAGAGGCAACATGCAGGCGGGAATTTCTTACCTGCCTTGCAGGGTGAAAATTCCCATTATAAAATAAAGAAAAATCACTTAAAGCACCAATGGGAATTTTCTGTCTGCCTAGCAAGCTAACTTTTCCCATCGGAGGGTTTTATTCACCCATACAAGTCGCACTTTTCCAAAAGAAGCTATTTTTAATACAAGTCGCACTTTTTAGAAAGTCACTTAAGCTGCAGTGGGAAAATTGGAGGTGGCAGGCATGCGGGAATTTATTACCTGCCTTGCAGGGTAAAAATTCCCATTATAAAAGTCAAATAACTTAAGTGGAAGAAGGTATTTTTAGAGCTACGGTGCAGGGGTAAAAATTCCCACCGAAGTTGACTTCTTAATTTTGGAATTCACCCATGCCAAAAGTGTGACCCATTCGGGCATTAAACAATGCTTTTAGTGATATTTATTAATAGTTGCTTTGCATAATTTTGGCACCCATGATGGAGGAAAATTCAATGCATGAGGATAAGCTAAAGATAATCAAGGTAGCATGCTAAAAATAACTAAATAAAATGTATTTCATGGCAGCCAAAGCAGATGCAAAAATAAAGCGCCAATTTTGGTGAATAAACATGTTTGTTTATTAATTAATTGCCATAAATAGGGTGGACAATTATTAGAAATAGAATGTTGAGGGTTATATAAGCATGGGATGCCATGATGAAGAAGCAATTAATTCTTTTTGCAAAGGATTGCAGCTTGGACCAGTTTTGGCGCCAAAGGAAGAAGGTTTTGCATTGAAGAGTATTTTTCATTGCCGGTGAGCTTCAGTTTGGCACCTAGGGTTGGAATGGCTTGATTCTTGTTATTATAGTTATCTCGCATGTTGGTATAAGTACTGGTCAATTAAATAATATTTTTCTTGCTTTACATGCAAGCAAAACCTCAATTTCGGTAAAGCAGGCTTCATATGCAGATTTTTGGTGACAAAAATCAAGTATTCATGCTCTATACTTCATCTTTGTCTAAATTTAATTGTAGGTATTCATCACGGGTGCTTAAATCAATGTCACATACATTGAGTATATCTTCCAAATCAGAAGAAATTGTCAGATCTACGCAAATTGATCCAATTGCAAGGGATTCCGACATAATTAAAAGAAAAAGAGCTTAAACAAAGATTGTTCCAACCATGATAAATCATGATGAAAGAAAAGGATCAGCAGAATCATGCATAGCTTCTAGATTTGTTGAAGTCAATGATACAGACATAGGCCTCGAACTTATCACCAATTTGATTGATAGATCCAACTCTCATAATTGCAAAGGCTTCTGGAAAAAATTCATCCTCTTGTTTCTAACACAGCCCATGTGGAAGTCATTGCATGGAGAATTCCTTTCAGAAGCTTGTGCATGTGCTCCCAATCTTCCAGTTGAAGCCTTCATTGAATTTACTTGTGTTTGCATTCACCCAAAGTGCTTTCCAGAATTTAAAATTGCTCATATGCAATTTTAAATAAAAGATGATGAGTTTTGTCTGAATTATTTACGGCAAACATTGCACTAGTGCATGTACTGAAGAAGAACTGCAAAAGCTTCAAGGATAAAAGGGGAAGACATGTCACTGATTCTAGATCCAGTTTGGTGAGAATCAAAGGAAAGAATTCAACAATATGGGAGTATCTCAGATCCATGGCAGAGATATCATTCAGATCATTCATTGCTAAAATAGATGAAGCAGAAGTACAATACAGGTTGGATCAACATGCAGAGTATGGAAGGAGAACAAGACTGGGAGGGTTGCAACTTTCTTCTTATTTCTTTTCCTCTTTCTTTTATTTTCTCCAACAAAGTAATTGAGCAATCAATTAAATTATAAAACTTAAGTGATTGGTTTAAAATTTGTTACTTGAAGAAGTCAATTACTTGGAAATAGGTGGTAGACATGCAAAATAGAAGGTTCTATTTTTCAGTTATAAATCATGCATGTCATGCAAAGAGGAATTCCAGGAGGAAGATTGCCAATTTTTCCTTTTCATAGCTTCTTGCATGCGGGAATTCATTTAAAGCTTCCTATTTGTAATTGCCCATTTATACACTATAAATAGAGGAAGAACCTATGGGTTAAAGAATCGAATTTGTAATCAACATTCTTATGTTCCAAACTTTGAGCTGAAACACCTGATTTTTGCAAGAGATGAATATAGAAGACATTTCCAAAGAACTTAGTGTCAACGGTGCATTTTGCTTCTTACTTTCTTTCTAGATATGTTCATAAACTTTGTGTTATTATAGATCTAGATCTGAAAGTTTCCTTTGCTTTGAGTTTTGTGCTTAATGATCTATTTGTTTTAATCTATGTGCATGCAATCAACTCTATAAACTATTGCTTGGGTTGCACATCCCCTCTACTTTCTTTAGTTCCCTATTATTTTCCTCTTCTGCAGAATTTTCCTTTCTTTTACAGTTGTTTACTTGTTGCAGAACTGTATAGCTTTGGTTCATGAGCTACACGGTTAAAGTAATACCAACAGATAGATATTAGGACATATAAACTGACAAAATCTTACACGGGAGCCTCACCGGTAAATGAGGGAGATTTATCTCATGATTGCCTAGGTTTTCAGGTTGTGCGAGAAAATCTAGCCAACGAGAAGGTATGGTAATTTTGGTAGTTTAGAAATTGTAACTAGTTACATCATATTACAATCCCCTTCTCATAGTTTTTAAGCCTTTCATATATATACAAAATATAGTCTTTCCTAAATATCATGTCATATGCCTATCGGCCTCTCACATGCACCTATGGATGCATTTGCTTTAGTCTATTAAAAATGAAATAACCGTTTTCCCAAATATATAAGTACCCAAAATCCAAATACTAACCTAGTGGTCCCATGGGGTTGTCGCTCATAAAATAATTCAGCTGGTGCTGCAGAGATATTTCAAGGATATTTTAGCATATTTATGGTCCCATGGTGTTTTTAATTTTTCTCAATATTAGTTGTTGAGTTATGGTATGAACCTATAAAGAACTAAAATAAAAATTCATTAACAATAACTAATAAAAATTCATTCACATGTTTGTACTTTAATTTTTTTTTAATTATTCAATAACTATATAAACTTTACCAAGAAATTTGTCAAACATATCTTGAATTTTTACAATTTTACGTTCTAATTTATAAAAAAGCTCACTCACACAGTTCTCTCTAATGGAAAATTTAATGGATTGATAAAAAATTAATTATAAAAAAGCTGCAAACATAGGTCCGGCATAGAAAATTTAATGGACCAAAGTGAAAATTTTAAATTTAACTTGCCTTAATTTTCTATGATCAAAGTAAATTAAAATTCCAAGTCAATACAAAAATTCAACATTTCGAAAAATTGTTTGTTTCTAGGTCATGACCCATTCAAAATTGTTTGTTGTGTTGAGTCTTCACACAATATTCTTCCTTTGCAAAATCTAAGATGTAGACACATCTAAAATTATTTACCAAACTTGCACAATATGTAGAAACATTATGGAAAATTTTGAATAAGAATGCACTTCTCTAATCGTTCATTGTATAAAATTTGAAATCAACCACATTGTTATTGTATATAATTTGAAATCAAAGACACAATTTAGTTGTTACAGCTATAAATATAATTTAAACATAGAAAAGACGAGCTGAACTATAACTTTTAATTGCTAATTTTATGTCCATTATTGTGCAATGTGAATAATCAATCCATTCGTTGTCCTCCTCTATTTCTAGGAAAAACCTTCTCAAAGAAATTATATTGGAATATAGATCTTTTAAACCTACACTTCATGTCTGCAATAATATAAACACATTGGCTGTAATTATACTAAAAACAATTAAAAAACTAGTGAAAGAAATTAAAAATTGCAGTTTTCAGACTTATACCTTGCACATATAAGATTGTCATCACCATTAACAAAATCCATTAAGGATTCTCGAGATGACGTTGCAACTAGATCAACTCCCACTTCATTGGTATGTGAATTGTTTGCATTGTCAACAACTTCAATTCCATTGGATTCATCTTCCACTGATTCTAACATCATAAATATGCAAATGCAACACCCAAGAAAAGTTTTTGATAGTGTAGACACAAAATCACGTACACATTACTATTTTACTATGTCGTCAAGTATATGTTGTTATATGCATGGATCTTAAGTAAGAAAAGTATTCACTAGTGACACAATCCTTTTTCCATCCACTTGCTTTGATTTTTTCTATTGTCTTTCTCTCTCACACTATCATTTTTGTACCCGATTATAGTTAGGTCACATGGATCTTAGTCTATTTGTTTTTTCACATTCGTTGTCATTTGTCCCAAGACACCAACGCCCATTCTAGACACTAGTGCCCAGAGTTCGCTTGTCCATTCTAGGTGCTCATGTCCTCTTTGTTCTTTTCACTTATTTTGACATTTATGGTCATACTTTCTAGTTTTCTTATCCTTATCCCGTGCATATAGTCGGCCTTTTGGGTCACTTTAGTGTCAAATTCAAACAAAGATCCATATGTGTGTGTGTGTGTATAAATATATTTGTGTATATATATATACAACATACACTTTATTATTCTAGCTAGCAATTCTAAGGGGCAATCTTATCTACATACTATCACTACCATTACGAGGGATTGCATTTTGGGTTGCATACACTACATAGGAAGGGGAAGTGCTCAATTCTATATCACACATATGCATCTTATCTAGCCATAGCCCTTATTTTGGCGTCATTGGAGCGAGGAAACCTAAAGAAACTATTACACATATAAGCACAAAGAACTACATGGAGTTTGGAATGTAGTGTAGCGCTCGGTCATAAGTTCACTCATCGAGTGATTTATCCTTGAGTCAATCGACTTCGCATATTGCATTTTGCATTCCAATTTTATGTTTTTGTGAGCTTGTGTGGGTAACTAGGGTTTGTCTTGTAGGTTACAGGTATCCTTGGTGACCAAAGAATGAATATCAAGGGACTAACTGAAGTGGTAGTGAAACCCTATCAACACAGAAGAAATAGATTCCAAGCTTCGTGCACACCGGCACAAGACTCAGATCACTAACACTTAGGCACCCTTGTTTAGTACTAGGCGTCCATGTCGACATCATTCTCGGGTCCCGATTTTACGGGTAGTAGTTACTGACACTATTTCATCCGGTTCAACACTTTACACCGCTTTGCATTAGTTCCTAATTATGCAAGACTCAACTAAGTCATTTATCTCTCCCATTTACTTATAATCTTGCATCACTAAAGAGCTTAACATCTGCATGTTTACTTTGTATTTTACTATATCGATTACTTTGTAAGTAGATTTCATTCATTTTTATTAAATCATTTGGTGAACCCGCTCTTCTTCGAACTTCTTTCCCTAGGATCCCAAAAACCCCATGGCTAAGAAAGAGGTCATCATCTCCTAATCATAATATGCCCGATACATGTTTGCAACCCTTTTTTATGATATCTATTGCAGCATTTGAATTTCATGAACTCTATCACAATCCTCAATGTGATTCTTTCATTATTCAAAACTTATTATTTTCTAAGACACCCTTCCTATTGGCCATGACACTCCTAACATTTACATAATCTCCTCACTCGACAAGAGCTTTGCTTCATGTCCTCCCTCATCTTCTATCATGACTCATGTTCTTTACACCTTCTTCTCCTCCTCTTATAGCCCATGATGCTATTAATGTAGAATTTGTGCTTGATCATCTTTTTGCTTATGACAATATAGATACCAATAATGCTAATAATAATGTTGAAAATATAAATGTGCATAATATTGTTTCTCTAGTAGTCAAGATGAATGCAAAGTTATATCTCCTACTCTTCCTACTTCCGAAAGTGCCTCTAATGAATGCAATGATAAATCTGATATTAGTACTCCTACTTCTTCTTTCTATGCTAATGATAGTTTTGATGAAATACTTGCTTATGAAAATATTACTGATTGTGATGACGATTATGCTTTTGATCATGAACATGCTAGTGATGATGTTACTTCTCTTAAGACTAGAGAATGTGAATTTACTACTCCTCTTTCTTATACTTATGAAATTTTTGCTCGTGATGATTCTACTCCTAACACTAGTACATTTCTTCTTATGTAACTTGAGCCTACATCTAGCATTCCTATGGAGCCTCGTTGTCCTTCTCATCCTCTTACACCTCCTTCTCCTCCCACTAGTACACCTCTCATTGTATCTCTTGAGTCTACATCTAGCATTCCCATAGAGCCTCCATGTTCTTCTCCCCTCTTTCCACCTCCTTCTCCTCCTTCCACATCCACTCCTCCTTCTCAAGTTCCCATGATCACTCACAATGGAAAGATCCAACCCTCAACATTCCTCTCACTTCACCAACCATTCCTTTACATGATATTATATCTCTAATGCATGTTTTGGCACTTTTTAATCCCAAGTTCATGCACTCACCCTTGAAAGTAAAGCCTAGTATGCTTCCATTGACAATAATTCTTTGTATGAAAACCCTATTCCTAAAAAGATTCACAATTATGTTTTTCCAAAGGACTTCATCATGCCTAACTTCTCATGTTTCAATGGCACTAACAATCCTTATTTACATCTCAAGCATTATCATTTAGCCATGTCTTGCTTATTCTAATGATCATTTATTACTTAAAGCATTTCTTCATAGCCTTTTGGATCATGCTCTCCAATGGTATACCCATTTTCCTTATGGATCCATTAGTACTTATTGTGATATGGAGGATGCTTTTATTAGGTGATTTATTTCTAACAATGGTCCTAAAGTCACATATGAATGCTTTCCTTCATTGCATCAAGGAAAGAAAGAACCAATTGTAGATTACATTTTACACTTCAATTCTTGTATGCATCAGTTATTATTTCATCCCATTGATTTAGAAAAGTAATTTATCTTTTGTCATGGCTTAATTCCTACATTGAAGAAAAACTATTATATGATACATGTGAATCTTTTACTCTCTTATGTTACAAAGTTATTGATTTAGAACAAGATTTAATTGTTACACATGTTATACCACCCCTTGTACTTCTTATACTACTTCATCATCTATTACTTCTTCTCCTCTTTCATCCATAAAGCTTTCTCCACGGTTCCCATATCTTCCTTTACACTAGCATCTTCCTTCCCCTACACCGCATCGGCTATCACCTAAGTCTTCTTCATCTCCCACTCGTGAACCATTATAATTCTCATATAATGCAAAGCCACATGATGTTTTGCGCACCTTACTTGATAAGTGACTCATTTCTTTACCTTTTACTCAACATCATCCACCTCACCACTTACAACACTAGTGTGACCATCCTTTTCTATAATTTCCACTGCATCAATGGCCATTGTGATAATGACTGCTATGCTCTCCATGAAAATTTGCAACTATTAGAAGAAAAATGTGTCATTTCCTTTATCTCTCACTCCCTTGAGTGCTCTCTTTCTCCTATTCCGCATAAGCGTGATTCCACCGTTGTGCACTTGTCTCCTTCACCTCCATCTAAAGTTTTCATTCACCCACCTCCTAAGGTCATAATCCATCTGCGTCCTCCATATAATTCACCTATGGTCACATCCTTTAATTCCTCACACATTGTTACAGTTCCTCATTAGATTCCTAATCCCCTTGATTCTGCACTTCCTCCCACCACACCTTCTATTCTTGGTTTCATTCCATCTATCATCCAATTTGGCACTTATTCTCACTTTGTTGTTGCTTCACATGCTCCATCTATGCCTTGAAAGGCCTCTTAATCTCTAATAGATGACATCCATTTCATTACCCTATGACACACTCTCATGTTGCAGTTCACACTTGACTGTTGAGAGAATAATACACCAATGAACCTATCTTTTCACAATTCATGCTTTGTGTTTCATGACATATCTTTTCTAGCATCTCCTTGCATGTGACAAACTCATTTCCCGATGATGCACTCGGATTCTATGGTTCATTCTTGACTACTGGAGGGGCATTTATAAATGAACCTCATTCTTATATCAGGAGGGCAATCACTCTTCTTTCCCCCTTCATTCTCATCATATACTACTACAACCATTGTTTTATTTTCTCTTATTATACCAATGTCAACACATCGTTACTCTATTCTCTTACATTGTCTAAGTAACATTACTCTTTCGCATTATTTATTTTATTATATCACATACATCTATTTCTATTCATTGCATACTATGCTCTTCATTCTCAATAAAATATAAATCCTATTCTAACCATTACTTACTTATTTCTTTCCTCGTCATTCATGCATTTCAAATCAAAACAACTATTTCAATAATACATAATTTCAACCCAAAGTGCAAGCAACAATGATCACATCATATACTAATGCACATCAACAACACATGATATCAATATCCATCTATATATTTCATCAAAAATCACAAGTTTCAAAATACAATCATTGGGGCGTTCCCCATGCATCACTACAACATATACAATATCTCATACATCATTCTCATCTATCATTATATACAATAGTTTGGAGCTCTAGAACTAAAAGCTTCATTTCTCACTCTACGCTACTAATCTCACCTCTGTAACTCTCTACCTGCCTCCATAATATAGCAATATCGGTCACCTTTTACAAAAATCAGCCTGTAGCTCCACATATATAAAAAAACATCCCTCCAACGGCTTGTCCTCCTCTAAGATGGCTATCTGCACTCGTCTCATCACGCACGCTTTGCTCAATAACACAATACACGTTGATGTTGTTATCACCACTAGCTCAAACAAATGGGCATGCTCACCCTAATAACATCAAATCTCTCTAGCATACCACCTCCCATGAGCACATTTGAAGGCATGTTTCACGTTAATGTGTGCGTATCAAGAATCTACAACCAACGACCAATAAGCATCACTTGCAATCACAAAAACCACACCATTAGTTACTACACACCTTCATAATATTTAATAAACAAATAACAAATAACCGATAACAATGAACAATACTTATGTTCAGCTCATGCATTACTATGCCATCTACATTGGGGGCAAATGCCTTCCCCTCTACTCCTCCAATTTTGGTCCACTCGCCACATCCACCATTCTTGAAAAAAACACCCATCGATGTGTCACCCACCACTCACTGTAGGCCTAGGTGCACCCCACATCATCAACTTGTATTGGCTTTATAGCCGCATCTACCTCATCTAGACCAAGATGCACTAGTTGTGATCCTATTGGACCCGGCTCGCCCTACTCATCTCGCCACTCTAGTGGATCTCAACCATATATGGATCCAGGGGAACATCCTGGGCCATGCCAAATTGCCTCGATACTCACTCACCCTGGAATAACTTTGTCACCCCTAGAAGCGATCCTCTAACCACATGGTGCACCGAATGCATCGTAGCTCCACATCATCCTCCAACCAACCTCCATAGTCTTTATATGGCCTCCATATAATGTCCCAGGACCCATCTGATCTAGCATCAACCTATAGGTGGTCGTATCCATCCTCTGCTATGGGTGCCTACCCACCTCACTACAAATATCTCAAATCTAGTCTAATCGGCTCGTGGCCCACTAAGTGGCCTCAATATTACTATATGCTTATAATCCCATACTTGCTAACAAATTCATGGCTCCTAGTCCACCCCCATGATCCTCATGTGCGTGAAATCTATACAAATATCTATACAAGTGGGCCAATACACACCGTGCCCATGCATACCTAGTCCCATGCTCCTCTATCCTATGAAAATATCATGCATCTTATATAATATACCAACTCTGCCACCCTCCACTACCACTGAAAATGTTATAATCACTACAATAAACTTCCACAATCGTGGAACACCAGATCTCAATATTGCATCTAAATTGATAGAAGTCTCTACTTATACTCGTGTGCCCCTGAAATACCACCTCGATGCCCTCATCTTCCTCTGGGAATCCACTATAGTCATCACTTGTACCCTCTCTCCTACAATAGGCAACCGTAATATCTCTGTATACATCCTCTAGGGTCACCATCATCTCACCAGTAGGCAACCAAAATGTACATGTATATGTGCACCATCTATCGCACAAAGCAGTCAACATATGGATATTATGGGGTACTTCCCCCAATATAGCAATGTGTCGTAGGCTGACACAATCCAATATATCCCATTTTTCATCCGAAAAACCCAAAGTGAGCAAAGTACTCAAATGGTAGCCCACTCAAAACTCTCTCGAGTGTATATCCCTCTTGTGACAAAAGCAACACAATTCTTCCATTAGTACACTATATATACTACAAAAATCATTTATCATAACATCAAACTGATCGAAATATCAACATTCAAAATACATTGCCCAAACCCCGCTCTGGGCGGCGCGCCAACACCAGGCAGGTCACGGGTGCCCAAATCGTGTCATCTAGTCACTTTAGCACCTGACAACCGAGCACTAGTGTCCTCGGGGTAGAAACACCCTGGATGCTTCGCCCAAGTTAAAATGCCAAAAATACATAAACATATTTTTTTCAAAATTTAACGAAAATAGACATATTTGACAAAAAATTCCAAAAATCATCATACATACCAACTCATCGGTCATCTGCAAAGCCATGACCGCCACTACTCTCTCAAATCTAGTCAAACTCGCTACTCTAACACATGGCATCCTCATAGCTCAGAGCTCCAAATCTCAATCAATCTCAGTACAAATGAAATACTATTCACTTTTCACTATTACTATATATAGTAATTCCAATTTTCATATACTATAGTTTATATTTATAATCATCCTTATAACTATTACACATTGCATAGTTTCACTCATATCTTAAGCCTCGTAACTCCGTTTGTCTCATCGTTTATGCCATACAAATCATAATTTCCTCTAGCACCATACCATACAAATTTCAACATCTCATATTCACATCGACACATGTACTATTCAATATATATTCACACTCGACTATATTATCCAATACTATTTCACATTCACTATTACAACATCTTATATGTCTTTCTTTTGGCTCAATGCTCATTTCTCCCCCTCGCCATTTTGTCAAAAGGGGGCATATAATTAGGATCATCCCATAATCTCTCTCAGGTTACAATATGATCAATCGACACTCCTAGCATATTACTATTACAACTTTCTCTAATCTCATCCAAAAAAAGGTACAACCATTTTATACGACATTCAAATATTTTCTATTTTTCAAATCTATTCCCCCAAATGACCTAATCTGGATGAAAAACACAAAAACTCTCCGTGATTAATTTACTAAGTACACAATCTTAAAGCAATCTTCTCAATCAATCGGTAAATCAATAAAAATACTTACTATCTCTCCCAGATGACCTAACTTGGGAGCTACATCACAATTATTATCACTCCCAGATGACCTAACCTAGAGTCACTTAAATTTCCATCACTTCCAAATGACCTAACTTGGAAGCCATCTAACACTATGCAAACTGGAACACACTTACTTGTAGGAGTGGGGGAAATGAGACATCATTTCCTTTCCTATACTACTCCTATATGGGTTCTTCAATCGGTACAACATTGAACAATAATGAAACTAAATTTTTCTATATCCATGTCTACATCGGTTGAACCTTTTTGGGGATGTAGTCATGGATGGAGAGTAAAACTAGACCTCTCTCCCCAACACTCTTCCTCTGGACAACAGGATGCCTAAATCCTCCCATTTATAAACAAAATTGGGTTGGGAATTGATCACTCCCTACCTCTTCAATCTCCTTTGGCAACAATTAAAAATCTCCAAAATATCCAAATCATTTCAACTATTTCTCCAAGTGCTCCTTACGATGGTTTGTTATCTCCACTTACGCCACATGGGTCAAAACATTGATCCATGGTTCGCCACGCTACAAGTTTCTATATTCTACACGCACTTTGCAACATGGCTTCTCCGAACTCTATACGGTATGTTCCTTACTTCCTTTACACTACTTGAATTTCATTCAAATAACATAAAGGGGGATGTAGACACAAAATCATGCACATATTACTATTTTACTATGTCATCAAGTATGTTGTTATATGCATGGATATTAAGTAAGAAAAGTATTCACTTGGTGACACAATCCTTTATCCATCCACTTGCTTTGATTGTTTCTATTGTCTTTCTCTCTCACACTGTCATTTTGTACCCAGTTCTAGTTAGGTCACATGGATCCATGTTTGTTTGTCTTTTCACATTTGTCGTCATTTATCCTAAGACACCAACACCCATTCTGGACACTAGCACTCAAGCGCCCTTGTCCATTACGGGTGCTCTGTCCTCTTTGTTCTTTTCATTTATTTTGACATTTTTGGTCGGCCTTTCTAGTTTTCTTATCCCTATCCCAAGCTCATAATCAGCCTTTTGGGTCACTAGTGTCAAAATTTAAACAAAATATCCATATATATACACAACATACACTCTATTATTTTGGTTGGAAATTCTAAGGGAAATCTCATCTACATACTATCACTACCATTACAAGGGACTACATTTTTGGGCTGCATACACTTTGCATAGGAAGGGGAAGTGCTCAATTCTATATCACACATTTGCATCTTATCTATCCATAGCCCACTATCTTAGCATCATTGGCGTGAGGAAACCTAAGGACACTATTATACACACAAGCACAAATAACTACATTGATTCATAAGTTCACTCATTGGGTGACCGTCGGGGGTTAATAGGACTTCACATATTTCATTTTAATTTTGCATTCCAATGTGATGTGTTTGTGAGCTTGTGCAGGTAGTTAGGGTTTGTCTTGCATGTTATAGGTATCCTCAACAATCAAAGAATGAATATCAGGTGACTAATAAGAAGTTGTAGTGAAACCCTATCGACACAAAAGAAAGTAGATTTTGAGCTTTTCTGCAGTCACTGGCACCCAAGAACAATCACCAACGCCCTTGTCCAACACCACTCTCGTGTTTGGCATTATTCTCAAGTCCCAAAATTTACAAGGAGCATTTGCAACACTATTTCAATCTGGTTCAACGCTTTACACTTTGCCCAGGACCAATTCCAGTTACGCAGGACTAATCTAAGTCATTCATCTCTCCCATTTACTTATAGTCTTGCATCACTTGGGTGCTTAGTATCTACATATTTACTATATTTTACTATATTAGTTACTTTGTAATTAGATTTAATTCAATTTTTATTAAATCCTGTAGAATTTTTAAACTAGGCTGACAAATTATAGATTGTAGGATTCTCGATGTATTCTTTAACCTCCAAAATGCACACTCAACAACAATACGTGTTGAGGACAACTTAAAGTTAAATTCTCCTTAAATAGTGTCAAAGCTCCACTAAAAGGTATGATCAACCATGATAATAATGGATATTCACCATCACCTATAATGTACTCTCTCATGTCGAAAGAACCAATGGAAACCGAATGACCATTTGACCTTTTCCCACCTTCACACAATTTGAAGAAAGAAGAATTTCGCAATAGTCTAGCATCATTAACGAACCAGGACATCCTGTAAAAACATATATAAAACACATATTGCTATCAACAATGGCTTATAAGGACATGTTGTAGTTATGATCTCTATCATACCAATCAGGTTTGACACTCATTAGTTTGAAGTCGAGAATTAAATGTGTGTTGCATTCATAACCCCACAAAAATTGAAAAGTCTTGTCTTTGGTGAAATCCTTCCTTTAAAATTTCAAGATCCATTTGATTTTTTGGCCATTGGATGTTCGTATGAAATCGATGTTGCATTGCGTTAATAAAATTATTCATAGTTCTTACAATAGTTGACTTTTCACAACAAAAAATTTCACTAATGTTTATCATTGTCATTCGAAAGGATAGTTATAGCAAGACCGCAATGAGGGCCACTTGGATTTTCAGCGAGAAACACTCTACTCTTTATAGATGTGGTGAATGAAAATGCTATGTCACCTTGACTAAGGTGTTTATGTCGAGGATTCACAAAGAGATCCAAATAGGTCATAAGGCAACCTAAAAATACAATGAAACCATTGATCATCACATTTAACTTTAAATATATAGCGATTCCAACAATGTAAGGAACAAGGTTTTACATACCATTCTCCTTGAATCCTACCTCTCCATTGAGAAATTGATAAATCTGTTTCAAGAATCAAATTCTCTTACTCACTAGTAATTAAAAAAATATCCATATCCATGTTTTCTTTCTTTGGATTGGTGGAGTGTGATGGAATAAATGAATCTAGCTTATGCCTCTTTGATATGCGTCGAATATTGGTTGAGTCTTGAAGATCATACCAAATTTGCAATGCTAATTGAATAGTTGTTGATGCACATGCTAGGAGGAATTTCATTTTTTTCCTTGAATGATAATCCATTGTGCAATTAAAGAATGCCTCTTACAAATTGGAATATAAAAAACCTGAAATGTGTACTCCTCCCTACAAAAAGAGTTTTAGTCAATCATTTGATCATCAACTCAATTTTAATACATATACATGTAAACAACCACATCAAATTTTATTTCAAAATGTTGTTATGAGTATTCCAAAACTAAATTTGTCTCCTTTTGTTATGAGCCTCTCTTTGAATGCATCTTTGTACTGGTAAGAACATGAAATTAAAAATGAAATTTTATACAACGAATATTTTGATAGGAATACTACTACACATGATGATAGTTGAATTTAAGTAGCAAAAAAAAAAACATATACGATGACATTGAAAAACATATATATAGGAAGTTGTTGAGGTTTGATAGAACCAATCCAAATTGAACACCTGCTCTCTTTTAAATTTCAGCATGCTTTTTATATGTTGTTTCTACAAGGATTATATAGATAAGAAAGTATAGGACAATGTATGGTTTTGGACAAAAAATTACATGGAAGTTTGTGATTTGGCAAGGTTTTATCTACACAATCATATTAATATATCAATATGTAAAGCTTCCTATTTCACTTCATATATGTCTATCAAAAATTGAACATGCCCATTGTATTGAATATTAACTACTTGCTTCTAAATGTGAAAATTACTTTCAATAGTTAAGCTATTATTTAAAGTAAAAATGGTAATGCAACTAGAAACATCTTCGACTCACTCTTATCTTATTTAGGACATTGCCAATACATGTTATGTTAATTGGGATTAAGAAGTAAAACAACATACAAACAACATAAGGGATTATGTTAAAAATGCATATAAAAGAAGAACTTGGGATTTAAAAGAATTGGAACAAATAGAACTTCAAAGATCAAAAAGTTTTATTATCAAGTCCATTAGGATTACATAAAGGAAACAAAACAACCATAGTTACATGTATATGTTCTCAAGATAACTTGAAGAATTGTCTCATTTCAAAATGAATCACTAATCTTCATCATTGTTTGTCCAATGGAATTTAAAGTTGAAACTAAGCTCAACTGCACATTGATCTTTTGCTCTTGAATTTTGAACAACCTATCTTCATTTAAATCTTCCATTTACACGCGTTGTTCAATCAAAGCATAATATTTTTTTGCACTCTTCAACTAAAACACAATCCATTTCATGGGATTTCATACGCCCCTCTGCAGCCATATGCAAAGTATAAATTACCAACTTATTATTTCCATCAAAATTATCTCGTATAGTACTTGTTTTACTTGTTGATTTCCATTTCTTTCTAGTAGTTTGGTTGCCCCTTCATTGGTACTCTTCATTTTTTTGTACATTCTTTCCCTCGGACATCTTCATTTGGTGAGTAATAAACCTCGCGAAAGGCATAATTGTTGTCTAAAGAATCAATGGTTATATTGCCAAGGTTGATTGCTCAATCAATACCAAAATTTATCTCCATTGCATCAAAAATTTCTTTTACATAATTTTCTAGAATATTTTTATTAATTCTCTCTCATTTTGTCATATTCCAATAACTATCATGGCCCAATGGAATATTTGATTCATAATCTCATATTCTTTTAAAATCAGGAAAAACATGTTCCCATCAATCTCAACATTGGTTTACACGATCAACACCATGATTAGAGCAATAATTTTACACTATTTTCCATTTTCTAGCGGATGAAATGGCCCTTTTCATTGCACTATCATTTTTTTGTGTGTCTCTTTCAATACAATTTGCTTCAATAGGAATAGAAGTGTATCTGCAATGCTCTAACAAACTCTACTCTTTTTCTTGATCAAGACACTTGATTTTCAAGAACACCAGGTTGCTTCACTCCAATTTCTTCTTGATTGATAGGGGAAGGTTCATATCGTGGTGTCAATTTTAGTGAGAAGTTGGATTCTTTGATAAAATAATTCTCTCTGGAAGTTATTACTACCTCTTCATTGTCCCCATGTGTACTTTAAATGAATTCTAAGAAGTTGTAATCATCTAAAGAGTACACTTCATCAGGTGATTCATATGGGTAAAATAACATTTAATACCTTAAAAACCACCCTTTGTAGGAGTTGGGCGATGCACACTTTTATCCATGGGAAGTTAGAATAAGGTAGTTTTCCCTGCAGTAAAGTAATGTGTGAAAATCCAACTTATTTGGCAAGCAATAGTAATGTAGTATGAAACATATTCAATGCACATTACCTTAATAAAATCATCAATTTCGAGCAACCTATTCACTATATTATCTTCTTTGGGTTGCTTTTAATACCAAATAATAGAAAATACCATATCCATTCTTCATTTTATAATAAAAAGAACAAACATATAAACTTCAACCGAGTGAGCCTACATGTCTTATTAAAAATCTACATAAATTACGAAACATGGCATTTGTTTTATTGGGATCCTTAATAATTTACTGAATGAGATCATTGGCTTAAAAATATTTGTAGTAGGGACATCTATACATAGCTAATGATAAAATATAATCCCACTTAATGAGATTACAGGAAACAAGAAATCTATTTTAAATATTCACAATACATAATTTTTTGTAATATAAACAGAGTTGAAAACATGCCAGCAAATCCCTCCCTCAACCCTTTGCAAAACCACAATGACAGTAACTGTAAGAGATTATTAAATAAATAACCAACAAATTAATTTAAAAAATCTACAAAAATTGTAACACCCATGTTATGCTTCACAAACTAACGGTTTTTATAAACCATTAATAACATTGTTATGCCTTCAATGATTTTCATCACACAACAGAATAAACTTAACATACTAATAAGTTTACAAAATTATCCCTTAATTCATTTTTATGTTGTCATGAGTAACATGTTTACTTATTTCTATACTAAGTATTCCATCATCATAATATTCCTGGATCTATCTAGACAACATACGATAACCATGTGCAACTGCAAAGGGTTCCAGATCCTTCTCAATCTCCCTTCAACACTCTTTCGAGCCAGTATACATTGTATACATTTTGGTTAAGCCTTATTATAGGCTAAGAGAACATGCACGTATTCTTAGTGTTAACCAAGAAGTCACTATAGTAACCTCCATTCGACTCCAAACACTACTAACAAGAAGACATGGTGAACAGACAATGCAATCATTCATTTACACTACTATGGCCATAGTTATTTAGCATTAAGTTAGCAATTCATTTTGAGACTACACACAAGCCTATGAAACATGTCTTCCCTTCATTGCACTATCGTCTCAACATAGTTATCTAGATTCTTTTCCATTGGTTAAGTATCACATTTATAGTTAATCATTTTAGATATTCATTTATAATAAATAATTGAGTTTATATTATGAAGTGCGAGGATCATGGCTCGATATTTGGGTCATATGGAACCTATCATTATCGACTTAGGACCCCTACGGGAAAGTTCACGCTCACATGATGACTTGAGTCATCACGTGTCGATCTCCTCCCCATAGCCATCCTAAGCTGGCACAAATAAGGTACATATGACACAAATGTCGATACACGATTTCTACACTTCGTATGATTTTTTTTTGCGTTATTATCTAAATATAATATACTCTATTTCTCTTACTGAATGTATAGTAACTCTTCAAGTCACTGTCTAGTATAATTTTCCTAGTTTAGTAATCATCTTGTAGTAAGGTGTACTAAGTCAACATACGATGATTAGATTAGTCTTAGATAAGTACATGTGTGAGCTAGGAAAAATACGTTGCTAATAAGAAAGTAAAACACTAACAATAATACCTCCTCCTTCGCGATTTCATAACAAACCTCAGAATGGGAAAAGAAACATGGATGAGCCCTGATTGCGTGATATGTAGGTGCTTTTTTGAAACGGAGCAAGGCCTTCCTGTAACAAGATCTACTTACTTTGCACTAAATGGATAAAATGACTATATATTTGGGGTGCTTCAAGATGAGGTTATTTTGGCATTAGGACGAGGTGGAGGGATGTTCTTTGCTCAAAGGATGCAAGAAATTATACAAGGCATTCAAGCTTATTCTTCGTGTCTTAGAGGGGAGGGGTAAGACGTATTTATAGCTTGGGGAAGTGATTAACTTAGAGTAATTTAAGTAATCATGGTTTGAAAATGTGGGAAAGATTAGGTGAGTGGGGACCACGAAGAATGGGTGAGGATTTGAATTAGATTTTTAATTCATGAGTGGAGGATTTTAGGTGAGTGGGGACTGCGAAGAGTGGGTGAGGATTTGATTTTGAATTTTTAATTCAATAATAGAAAAACATGGAGAATAATGACATGTGGTAAGGATTATATTTTTTTAGATTTGAAAGGGATAATTAATCAACTTATATTTGATTAATTTGAAGTGCATTTTTGTGGGAAATGAGGTAGGGGAATTATTTGATTTAAGACAGATGTGAAATTAGGGTGTCTACATTTTCCCCTCTTTGGAAGGGTACTATGAAAGTAGTGTCCTTTCAAAGAAAGTAGATGAGATGGAGTGAATATGCCTCAGGTAGTAGGATTTGAATATTTTTGAAGAGATTCTTCTTCAAGGAGGTGTTCCCTCAATGAGAAGTTGTCAGAGGAAGAAAAGAGAGATTTCTCTAAGAAGTAGAACAAACTTTCGATTGTGATAATGGGGGAAGAATTCAATCTAATTTTCCTAAGTAGAGCAAATGTTTGTTGGAGAGAATAGAAGGTGGTCAATGATGGATGTCTTGGTATCCTCCAAGACAAAAATGTCACGAGAAGATGTGATTATGGACAGATGTGATGATGCCCCCTTGAGAGGGCTAACAAGAATGGAATATATGACAAAGCTCTTGAAAAGAGGAGAGATTAATTATGCGGAGAGGAGGATGATAATGGGGTGTAAGATAATGGAATGATCGCATGACACAAATGGAGAAAGGATTCAATCGGACTTGAATGTTAGGTGTGAAGGTGTGTGGAATGATGCAATGAGAAAGAGAAAAGGGAATTGGCAGGTTGGTGGTTGATCATGAGAAGAGTAAGAAAGGTTAAGGGTTATGAAGATAAAAGAGGGACAAAAAAGTAATGAAAGAGGTAGAATAGAATAAGAGAGAGGGATGATAGGGGAAGAAGGGAATGATGAAGGATAAACAAGAAGAAGATAGGAAAATGACATAGCGAGAGGGTGAAATTATGAAATGAGACGGATGTGTCATATGAAGGAAGCAAAGAGATAATAAAGAGGGATGCAGAAAGCTGAAAGAAATTATAGAGATGAGAAAATAAATAAACGGGAAAGATAAATAAGAAGGAGAAGACGAGGTGGGAGTAGGGGGTAAAATTGACGAAAAATTGAAAGAAGAGGTAGAAGAAGAAAAAAAAAAGAAACTATGAGGGCCGAAAGTGTGAAAAGATTAGAGAAAAGAAGAGAAATGGATACAAAATAAACAAAAAGTTAGGGGTGGTAGAGAAAAGGAGGGGTGGTTAGAAGAAACATGAAAATTATGGGGGAGGAGGACAGAGCGAATACAGGGAGAATATTGAAGGAACCAGGTCTTCGTGAGGAAGACCAAGGCAAAGAATATGGAATAGACCACATGGAGATGCATGTGAAGGGTGGGATGATAAAAAGATGGGACAACACTAAAGAGCCAAGGTTATTGATGGGGAAGTAAGGAGGAAACATGAGGTAAAAAGGGGAAGAAGATGATACAGAGGAAGTGAAATAAGACAAGGGGTGGGAGAGAGAAGAGGATAACAGAGAAAATGATGTAGAAGGAAGGGAATACAAAATGGGGATAATAAGTGTAGAGTGAGCAGTATGAGGAATGTAAAGAGAAGAAAGAGGGGAGGAATGACACAGATTGGAAAAGATGCGGAGATGCATGAAATGAGGATACTAGGATTACAAGACAATAGACAAAGGATGTATGATGAAGACAATAAAGATATTGAAGAGGGCAAAGGGAAGATGGAGAGGTGGGGAAGAAGTGACAAGAAAGGGTGGGAGTGGGGGAAAATAATGGGAGAGAAAAGAGAATGGGGGATAGAAGAGGAAATGTCAGTGAGGGGACGTTAGGGAAAGTCCACTAACAATGAGTGGTGGGGAAGGATGAGAGAAAAAATGAAGAAAGGGAGAAAGGAAACAAGGAATGGAAAGGGTAACACCAATGAAGGGACATTAGGGAAATCCCACTAACAATGAGTGGTGGGCCCAGAGGAAGGAAGGAATGAAGGGAAAATGGAGAAGGTCCAAGGGAGTGAACGAGGTCGTGTGGAATGAGGATTGATGATTTTTAGGGAAAGTCCACTAACAATTATTAGTGCGGGAATAGAAGATGATGATGAAATAATGTTAGAGGAATGTTAACAACAATGGTGAGTAAGCATGGGGGTAGATATGTGGGAGAATTCGAGAAGATGAAGTGAAAAGAGTAAATAAAATGTGAGGGATGAGCCATGACTAAGTGAAAGCGAGAAAGGATGTGTGTAGTGCCCACACTTTCTATAGCTCAGTAGCTTGTTGTTTATTTGCTCATAGACATGTTTTGACAGTGATTGGTGATATCTTGGACATTATATTTAGATATTGATTATATTAGACATGTGTGACATTCAGGCGTATAGCGCCAATTTAGCCTAATTTCTTCATTGTCGTTTTTTCTTATTATGACATGGAAACAAATGAATATGATGTGGTTGGAACCTAATTATAGTGATGGATATTTGTTGCATGGTGAGACTATATGTCACTTTATCATCTTGTCTAACTTTTGGAATATAATTGTGCACGTTGTCGCAACTTGATTTCAGTAGGATGTTAGGTTAGTTTAGCATGCATTGATATCTTACTATGTCATTTAATTATATTGTATTGGACAGGTGCAGTTAATGTGTGCAATGAGTGTGCAGGTGACAGGTTTACAGGAGAACGTGGGATTCAGGCCAGTTACTCAAAACTTGCACAAGCAGCCCACGGGCTGAGTCCTAGCCATGTTCACTGTGTGAAGCCCTAGGATAGATGATTATTAATTTTGGGCACTTTGAGTGACCCCAATGTATGTAAAGTATTTTGCTTTGAATTATTAATTTTGTTTAGGGTTGTTAGTAAAGTTGTAAACTTGTTTTGGGAGTTAATAATCCCACTTTCTTTTAAATTGTTGATTTTTGTTAATAAGTCTCTTAATCACAAGGGTTTAGGGTCACATGTGAGACCCTTGGGTGGTCCCCACACCCTCTACCCTTGTGCCAAAATGCAAAACCCGAAATTAGGGTATTTTGGGCATTTTTGGGGACCCCTTTGTAGCTTGGGAGTCCCCCTATCACAAAAATGAGCCCTTGGACCCTACCCAATGGGTAGGGGGGCTTGTTTTCAAGGCTAGAGGGAGTTTTCCCTCCCTTTCTACCCTTGTTTTGTCACATCCATGTAAGGGATGTGGATTTGTGTGTTTATCAAAAGTGCAACTAGTTTTGTCTTGCTAACATTTAAGGGAATTTGGGAGAAGAGGGTAAAAAGATAATTTTACCCTTTCTCTCTTTTGTCTTAGCATCTTTGACCATGAGGAGGGAGAGGGGTGACACATGTCACCCCCTCATTTGTGAGGATGCTTGGTTTCTCCTCTTCAAATTCTCATTCATGGAGAAGAAGAGGAACTTTTTGTTCTTCTTGGGATTTTCTTGCTTGGATGCTTGGGTGATTTGGAGCTTGGGATTTGCTTGGAGCTAGGGGTGGAAAACTTGAAGTTAGGAAGCTTTTTGGAGAGCTTTCCTTGAGGTAGGCTCTTAGATCTTATTGTTGTGTTGCTTTATTTTAGTTGATAGATTGATTGTTGAAAATTGTTATTGTTGAATGAAGTTTTAGTGTTGTTTGTGTGTTTTTACTCCCTCCATCATATGGCATGATGGAGTTTGGAGTGTGGGGGAAGAGAGAGGGAATTTTCCCTCTCAACCCTCAAGGCTTGATGGCCAAGCCTTGTAGGGTCTTATTATTTTTCCCCTCAATGGTTGAGGTGGGGAAGTGGATTCATTTGGCTTGAATCTCCTTCCCCATCCTTGGTAAGGAAACCCCTTTTGGGGTTTGAAAATCCTTCCAAGGAGGACTTGGAGAAAGGGGGAGGAATAAGGAGGGTCTTGTTGTGATTAAGGAGCAATAAGGAGGTTAAGAAGTTGTGTTCAATGTGCAAGTAATATTGATGTTTAATTTTAGGAGAACTTTCTCCTCTCTTCCCCATTTTTGGAGGATGAACATGGGTTCTCCTCCTTGTAATTTGGAGTCTTGTGTTGTTGTGAACTTAATGTTTGTGTGTTTGTTTCATTGTTGTTTTACCCTTCACCTTGTGCAAGTGTTGGTTAGCTATCCTCTTTCCCATGGGCTTGGGGGAGGCTAGCATGCATCCCAACCTTGGGATAGGCATGTGATGATGCCTAAAGGTTGGGTGGATAAACAAGCCCTTTCTCATTGTGTTGGCCTTGAAAGATTTTGGAGTTGGAAAGCCATTGGAAGACGCATGAAGACCCTTGTCTACTTGGAATTTCTTCTTGTTTCCTTCACCATTTTATGGATCTCTCTTTCATTGTATCTTGAAAAGAATGGTTTGTGTGAGCTTTCATTGTCTTGTAAAGATATTGTATTAAACCCTTTTGGGTGGATATGTATTGTGGTATATGTGAACTTGAACAAGAAAATAAAATAAAGTATTGTAATTGTTGTTTTCTTAAGCATATATGTTTCCTTGTTGATAAGTGTGCATTCCATGCTAGGAATATGAAATATTGTGGGTGTTTCAAATAGAGATCTTGTAAAATACTTACATTCTTCCCACATGCTTTGTCTTGATTTTCATTTTGAAAAAAATAAAGGTTGTTATTGAGAATGTGTATTACAAGGAAATAATATTACTTGTTGAAGGTTTTTACTTGTTTTTAAAATCTGAAATGATCTTGTAGCATTTTTTGAAAAAGTAGTAGTTGCCTCTTGCATTGTTTCTTTCATTATCTCATGAGTATGTTACTTCTTTTTCTTACAAAACTAAATATTAGATAAATGAAAATAAAATAAAATGTAGATTTTCTAGACCATAAGTTAATGAAGAAAAATATGTTAGTTTTTTTTTAGCTGAAGTCAGTTTCATTCATCTTGTGCACCAACAAACTAATATCAACCTGTTCAAAAAATATATATATATATATATATTCAGTTTGTATGTGTTAATGTAATTATTACGTTTCTCTTTATTTTATATTACATTCTGCAATAAAAAAATAAAAACAAGACAACTATTTTTAAATTAAATGTATCATTATTTAAAATACATTGATTGGATATTAAGATATATATATATATATATATATATATATATTTAATCTATTTATTTTTTTATTCACATACGTTTTTTTTTTTTTTTTAAAACAAAAATAAGAAGAAAAAAAAATTGTTTGCGAAGGGGGTTCGCCGCCCCCTGCCAGCACTCAGTAGCATGAAATGGGGGTGGGGCGCCCCCACCCCCGTCCCCACCTCGCTTTGAATAGACCCGCCGCCGCGGCTCTGTCCCGCCGCCCCTTCTCCAAAACCTGCCCCCCTGCGGCCACCCCCGCCGCGCCTCGCCTCTCCCCTCCCTCCAGCTCCCGACTCCACTCCCCCCGTCTGCCTGCGCCCGCCGCCCGTCCACCCATCCCGTCCCCCTTTACGCCCGCCTTGCCGCCTTAAGCCCCCCAGCCCTGCAGCCGCCCAAACCAGCCTAGCCCCCTGTTTGTCTTCTTTGCTAAACAAAAGGAAATTGTATGTGTTAAACAAAAACAATAACAATAAATTAAAAAAATAATACTAATAAGAATAACAGTTACATAAAGAAATAAATAGGTATATACATATCCTAATTTACAAACTAGGGTTTACAAACTAGAGTTTATAAATAGGTATATACATATCTATAGCTTACCCTTAGCTTGCTTGAGAAACAAGAATGAAAGAAAACAAAGAGAAAAGAATTACAAGGAGATGGTTAGGGCAACTTTAGGGTTTCCTTCTAAAACAATGGACAAAATGGTTCGATCTTAGTGTCATAATTAATTCCTATTGAGTGTCATGGGGTTTTAATGAGAAGCTTAGCAAAAAAGGAGAGGGTGAATAGAATAAAAGTGGTGTGGGGTTATTCTTTTAAGGCACTAGTAAAATTAAAATATAATTAAATAATTAATGTCGAGTAAGGGTTAGCAAACAAGTTAGATTGAAATAAATTAAATGGTATAAAATTAGTAGTTACCAGGAAAAGTTACAAAAGATGTATTAGTATTTAATTTAAACACTTCAAAAAAAAAATTTACCCTAAAATTCTAGTCACGATTGATGTGTTTTTCGATGTCCCTGGAAGGGGCATTACAATGTGAAGGATGAGGATGAGCAAGGTGGGGATGAAGAATCAAGACATGAAAAGAATGGTAAGAAATGGTATGAAGGATGATGGATCAAGGAAAAAAATGGGAGAAAGAAACATGGTCATAGGTGAAAGATAGTAAACATACGTTATGAGATGATAGGTGGAGAAAAGATAATGGTAGGAGGAAAATGTGGTTGGTAGGAGAGACCAGGGTGGAAGAAGTGATCAACAAAGTAAACAAAGAATGAGGCGATGGAGAAGTTCATAATGACGAGTTTAGTGTAGGGAGGACCACGATGTAAGACTGCATGTGATGGAAGGGGCTAAGTAAGATTACCAGTGAGGGATGATGGAGAAGAAAAGTGGGCAAGAGAGAAGTGGTGTTTGTGAGAATGGAAGAGGAGGTGAGAGGATGTGATAATGGGTAATGTTGAAAAAAATTGAAAGGTGAAGATTTGTAGTGATGGGGAAAGGCAAGAAGATAGATCATCCTTAAGAGGGACTCTTAAGTGAGATTGCCATGCCACGTGAGTGGTTAAGTAATATTGCCAAGCAAAGATGGTGATAGTGGTGGTAAGAAGATGTGATGATGGGGAATGAAGAGAAAATATGGATGGTGAGAATGTATAGTGATGGGCGAGTGCAAGATGACATGTCATCCTTAAGAGAGACTCTTAAGTAAGATCGTCATGCCAAAGTGGTTAAGTAAGATCGCCAAACCAACATGGATGATATGCAAGGAGAAAGACAAAATTGTATTGGGTACAAGGGTGGAATGGTTGGTTAAAGAAGATGATCGCGACGAGAGACGAGAGAAATAAGATGGGGGAAATATGATAGGAGGGGGGAAGGCCATAGGGTAGATCAATCTTAAGAGGGACTCTTAAGTAAGATTGCCATGCGACATGGATGGTTAAGTAGGATCGCCAAGCTAAAGAAGAAGAAGAATGATGATAGAGTTGGTGGGAATAAGGTATGACAAAATGGACTGAAGGGGAACCCTCGAGTGAATTTTCCATACTATGAGAGTGTGTAAGTAGGATGACCAGGGCGAGAAGACAGATTCGGGAAGGATGAGAAAAGAGTTAGTGATGTATGCTTTAGAGTGGAAGAAGATGTGAGATAAGGTGATAACAAGGAAGAAAGGAAACAAAGGAGTGTAACATTAATGGATGGAGGAATATATGCAAAGTGGAGGGCGGAGAATGTGAGGGGAATCCTTAATCGGGATGCCCATGTGGTGAGATTAATGATGCGAGAATGAGTAGCAAAAGAGGTGGAATGGAAAGATGTGTGGTGGTGATTGTTGTTTGATGAAAGGGGAGATGGTGGAGAATCTTCTACAATGGGAAGATATTAGGGAGGGTATACCTCCACCGAGGATCCCATATAGAAGGGTTTGTTAAGTAAGATTGTCAAGTGGGAAGCGAAAGAGTGAAAGGAACGAATATATATGGGTGAGAGGGGACATGAATGGTGAGAAGGATAATATAGGGATAAGTGGCAGAGGAGTAGAAATGAGGAGTGAGGATGAATGGATCAAATACATGGTGATCATGGTGGGGGAGGAGGAGTTACTGGATAGTGAATGCTACTTGAGAAAGATCTTCAAGTAGGATTCACAAACTGCAATGGTGATCAAGTAGGATTCCCAAACCGGGGAATGTATTAGTACGGGTGAATGGATGAGGTGTAAAATAAGATTTTGATTAGGTAGGAAGATACTCACATGACGAAAAGCATCTTAATTTTAATATTGCACATAACACGATTCATCATGATATAAAAGATCAGGATGACTAGATCAGTAATATGCGTGATAACATGTACAAGGGCCATAAAAAAGGTTTGATGTCCCAATGCGATGTACAAGTGGAAGAGAGCATAGATAGAGGCCATCAAGAAAGTATGATGCCCTAGTACGATATGTAATCAGATAACATAAGTATATTAGAGAGAACACCATGATACATAAAATCAAGATGCCCCTGTAATATATCAAGATACAAGAAAGTAATTAATAACTTGTAACTAATAATGCAACACAAGAACCAATAAACATGTCCCTAACGTGTTCCACAGTGAGGATTGATCGGATGTGCCCCCAAGCAGGGGTACAAGGACATAAAAAAGGATTGGGTCATTTTCCTCAAACAAGGAAACAATGAGAGTCTGGATTTGCCCAAGCGAGGATTCATGCGAGGAGAAGTGGTTTGAATTTGATAGTCATAAGGTGATTGGATCATTCGTTGGGGATAATAGTTCAAAGGATGAATTGTGTTGATTATTTTAGAGTTTTTGCAATTTTGTGGAGTTCAAAATTTTTTAGAATTTTTTTGTGCGATGTTTTTTTTTTTTTAATTTTGCGATTTTGTGGATGTTTTTGGAATTTTGAAAAGTTTTCAAATGTTTTCATATTTTGGATATTTTCTAATGTTTTTGGATTTTTATTTTTATACTGTTTTTTGGAGTTTTGGAGATTTTCTAATGTTTTTTTTGTAATTTTGAAGATTGTCTAATTTTGTTGGATTTTTAGATTTTTACATGTTTTTAGATTTTCTAGTGTTTTTGGATTTTTGAAGATTTTCCAATGTTTTTGGATTTTTGGATTTTTATACTTTATTTCGGAGTTTTGGAGATTTTCTAATGTTTTTGGACTTTTGGAGATTTACAACTTTGTTGTTCGCAATTTATGGACCAAAATGCTAACTTATTTTGAGAGGTGATAAATCGGGATATTGTTCATATGTACCGTGTTCCTCGTGATAACTCATGCTTTAAATAACACAAAAATTCTCATTCCATTGGCAAGATATGTCGGTGATGATACGATGAAAATAAGTCCAGCTTCATCCTTGACTCCACAAAACTAGTGAGATGTGAGGGCTCATCACCAATAATCAAGGACACAAGAGGTAGCTAATGAATATAGAGACAAATGCTAACAACAATCCGTTTGGGAAATTGTGACTCAATTATTCTTAATGTCATTGAACCATGTCAAAAATGGATTTCGTTTTATGGGTCACGTCTTTAGACTTAGACAATTATGTGGCCTATTGATTGGTAAGATATGAGGTGAAGGGATAGTTCTCTCTTCACTTAGGCATCTAAATTACTTCTTTGGGGATTCTATAATTGTAAGACCTTTGTCGATTTATAAGATTTTGTATTCTTGAAATGAATCCCTATGCCTTTCCCCATGCTACCAGTAAGAAGCAAGGGCTCATCACCGAAGGCAAAACATAGGCGAGTAAATTCCTTTTTTGTTTTGTTTTTTTAATGTTTTTGATTTTTTTAAATTTTTGAATGTTTTTGCAATATTTTTATGCTTTTATGAGAATGACCCTCTATGCTTTTGCCCCATGCCACCTGTAAGAGGCAAGGGTTTATCATCAAAGACAAGACGTAGACGAGTAAGGGCGCCTTCCTCCATTCCCAGTTCCACACTACCAGTAAGAAGTGTGGGCTCAACACCAAAAACTGTGAAGGACGAAGGTGTGACAACGAATTATTCATAATTTATTGAATTGATTGAGTTTTACAATAGTGCTTTGTATTTGGGAAGGAATGTTTGCCCCAATCTCAATGCCACATGACTAGGATGACGCGAGGGTTAACCACCGAAGACTGATATGGACGATCAAACGAATCGGGTACAAAATTTTAGAGCTTCGTTATGAAAGAGATAATT
This sequence comes from Taxus wallichiana var. yunnanensis, assembly GCA_018340775.1. Lineage (NCBI taxonomy): Eukaryota > Viridiplantae > Streptophyta > Pinopsida > Cupressales > Taxaceae > Taxus > Taxus wallichiana. The sequence continues at coordinate 134,358,936 of CM031235.1, forward strand.
TCTTTGAAGGAGATATATTGTCATCAGTAAACTTCTAGGTATGACCATAGGTGAAAGCGATTAAAAATGGGAGATATTATAAGCAGTATGAAGCTTACAAACTTAATAGGATCTATATTAACACATGTCTCGTGATGATAAATATGAAGATGTGATTTTGATAATGAAAATATTTGCAATGGAAATGAATAACTTTAAATTATTTGGAGTTAAGTTAGACAGAATGGAACAATGTACATGTTGTTGTTTCTCGAGAATAATGAATGCCTCAAGGATAAAATTTCCTCAAATGAACTACATTCATTGGCTCATCAAGTTCTTAACCATCTTCAGTGGCCAACTTATAGGCTCCAGGGCCAAATTTGGTTGTAATTACATAGGGTCCTAACCAATTAGGCTCAAATTTTCCTTGTTTTTCTCGCTCTTTAGTGGTATTCTTTTGATTTTATTTTAAAACTAGGTCGCCAATCTCGAATTCTCTAGGTCTTACCTTTTTATGATAACTGTGTTGCAGTCGATTTTGATAGAATTGAAGATGATTGAGGGCATTAAGTCATTTTTCATCAAGAAGCTCAAGCTCTTGAAGTTGTGACTATCAGTATTCATCCTTGTTAATTACATCTTTAAGATAGATTCTCAAGGATGGGAGTTCTGTCTCAATAGGTAAAATGGATTCACAACCATAAATGAGGGAAAAGGGGGTGGCTCCAGTAGGCGTGCGGTAAGATGTACGGTAAGCCCAAAGAGCGGGGTAAATTTGAGCATGCCAATTGCGTCGATGGGTGTTGACGATTTTTTTCATGATGGATTTTAAAGTCTTGTTGATTGCTTTTGCTTGACTGTTACACTGAGGGTAGTATGGAGTGGACCACTTAAGTTTGATGCGGAAACGTTTGGTGAGGTCTTTTACATCTTGATTTTTAAATGATTTTCCATTATCTGCGACAAGAGTGGATGGAATACCAAATCGACAGATGAGATTATTAAAAATGAATTTCAATATTTGGCTATTGGTAACATAGGTGAGAGGCATATCTTCCACCCATTTAGTGAAGTAATCGATAGTGGTAATGATGAACTTATGTCTATCGGACGATATTGGTATGATTTTACCGATGAGCTCAAGTCCCCATTGAGAGAAGGGCCATGGTGTAGTTATCAATTGCAATACTTGGGAAGGTGTGTGGATAAGATTGTCATGCTTTTAACATGCTTGACATCGTTTGACAAAATGGCATGCGTCACTTTCCATGGTGGGCCAATAATATCCAACTCGCAGGATTTTATTGGCTAAGAATATACCATTCGTGTGCGCTCCACGAATATACGAATGGCCTTCGATTAGGACACTCAAGGATTCTTCCTGATTAAGACATCGGAGCAGGGTGCCATCATATCCTCATTTATAAACAGTTTCTTTTAAAATGGTGTAACGAGAGGCACATTGTGTTAAAGCACGTTTATGCATTGGTTTCATGTCGGTAGGAAATGTTTTATCACAAATGAATGTGTAAAGATCATAGTACCAAGGGTTATTTGGACCCATGATTTCACATACCATAATGTTTTCAAGAAGATCATAGGCATGCATTAAGAGATGTTCTATGAGAAAATGTGCCTGGGGTTTATTATATGCGATTTCTAACAGGGATCCAATAGTTGTCATAGCGTCGATAGATTTATTACGAATTCAGGGGATTTGATCAAAGATAATTAATCAAAAATAGCTTCAAAGGCTATCCACCATGCGCTTATATGGGATAATTTTTTCATCCTTGACCTGGTATTCATAAGTAACATGTTTGATGATAAGTAAAGAATCACCAAATACAACTAACTTTGTAAGATTCCAAGATAGAGCTAGTTTTAATCTTGCGATTAGAGCTTCATATTCTATGATATAGTTGGTACATGGGAATGCTAATCGAAATAATTTACGGATGATGTGTTTACTAGGTGTGATAAGCAAAATACTAGCTCCTGAGCCATGGAGATTACAAGATCCATCAAAAAATAGAGTCCAAGTTGACACGATGTCTATGTGCAGAAGATCTTCATCAGGAAATGCAAAATGGAGTGGTTTTGTGCCAGGAAGGGGTGCCTTGGCAAGTTGGTCTGCAAGGGCCTGTCCTTTAATTTCTCTCGTAGAACAAACTCAACGTCAAATTCACTAAGTAGTATGACCCAACTAGACATTCTTCCCATGAGAATGGGTCGAGATAAGAGATACTTGAGGGGATCAATCTTGGTGATCAACTTAGTTGTGTGATTGAGCAAGTAATGACGTAACTTATGGAATGTAAAGGCAACTGCCAAACATACTTTTTTGATTTGGGAATAATGTACTTCATGCTCAATAAGTGTTCAACTAAGGTTATATACAACCTATTCTTTTGCTTGATAGTTATGTTGTGCTAACAAAGGTCCTATGGCATGTTCAGTGGCAGATGTATAAAACAACATGGGTTTATCTGCAATTGGTGACATAAGAACAGGTGGGCTAGAGAGGTATTCTTTTAACTTAGCAAAAGAGTCTTGACAATCGTGGTTCCAGTGGAATTGTGCATCTTTCTTGAGTAATTGGTTGAAGTGATGGCACTTATCGGCCAACTGTGATATGAAATGTCAAATAGATTGGATTTTTCCCTGAAGACTACGTAATTGTTTTAGGTTTTGAGGAGGAGGCATTTCCATAATGGCTTTGACTTTTGCAGGATCCACTTCTATGCCTCTCCATGAGACAATAAACCCTAACAATTTACCAGAGGTCACCCCGAACACACATTTCTTTGGGTTAAGATGAACATTATACTCACGTAATCTATCAAAAATGTGTCTCAACACACCTAGATGTCCTATTTGTGTTTTTGATTTTGCTAATATATCATCAACATAATCTTCCATGATATCATGTAACATATCATGGAAGATGAGCTCGTTGATAGGTGGCACCACATTTTTCAAGCCGAAAGGCATGACCTTATAATAGAAGGTGCCCCATGGTGTAGTAAATGTCATTTTATTTTGATCCCCTTCAACAATACGTATTTGATTGTAACTAAAAATCCATCCATTAAGGAGAGCATTTCATGGCCTACCGTAGAATCAACAATCATGTCTATGTTTGGAAAGGGAAAGTCATCCTTGGGACAAGCCTTGTTAATGTCTCGAAGTTTGTGCATATCTTGATGTCGGGGGTTTTCTTGGCTATGAGAACTATGTTAGATATCCATGTCGAATAATCAATAGGTCAGATAAAGTTAGCTTCCAAGAGTTTCTCGAGTTCAACTTTAACAAGCAATGCTACTTGGGGATGTATTTTACATAGTTTTTATTTTATAGGCTTTGCATCTGAATGCACCACAAGGTGGTATACTACAAGAGATGGATCTAGGCCTGACATGTTCTTATAGGTCCATGCAAAGATATCTTAGAATTCAATAAGGAGTGTTGTGAATTCTATGTATTCTTGGTCGATAAACTAATGCCAAGTTGTAAAATTTTTGATTGTTCAATGGTTCCAATGTTTATGTATTTAGTTTCTTCTAAAAGCATTTTAGATGTATCCTTTTCAGAGAATGATGTTAATGTTTGATGTAAGTCATTGGTGTTGAGTGATTTGGGGGAGTTGGCACAAGATTTTTGTGTGTGATGTTGAGACTTTTTATTGACATGTTTGTTTGAAAGGGTGGCGATGAGATTTTGACTATGGGAATTTTTATGTTTGTGCTTCTGATCCAAATTTTTGAAGGTAAAGGCTCTGAATATTCTATTTCTTCGCCAAAATAGGTTGATTCATCTAGATTGATTTCAAATCCTTTTCTATGGTCGAAGTAGGGATTTGATCATGAGTTCCAAGGAATTCTTCGATGGCTTCATCATTTTGGAACATGTCCATGACCACATGATGTGATTGGCCATGGTCTATGAGAGTCAAATGCGTAGGCTCAAAATTGATGATATTAATGGATAAATGTTCAAAGTAAAGATGTGTTTCAATGAGGTCCTCGAAAAGGCTATGTGTAGACCTCGGTGTCACTATCAGAGTTGGTGTCATCATTATCACTTGAAATTAATACAGGAGCAACATCGAATACCTTGAAACCCAAACCATGTTTATCGTGATGTTGTGTGTAATTGATTGGGTCTAAATGACCTTGTTCATTTGGACCAAGTCCTTTACCCTTCCATTGCATATTTTGATTATTCGATTAGATTTGGTAAATTGAGGCCCGTACTCATAAAAGGGAGAAAAGTCGTCATTATAAAACCAAGATCCTGAAAAACTTGGAATTTGTTCATTGTCGAGATAACCAAATTTCTTCCAAACTGATTGTCCCATTTGGTAAGTGGGATGGATTCTCAAGATGCGAGCGTTGGGTTTTTCATAGTTATGTGGGGATTTGTTGATGTAAAAGGAGTCTATCACCTTTTGAAATCGATATTCACCGCATCCTTTGTCAATAATTTTGAATGTTTCATCTGGGACCAAGGTACCTCACATGGCGGGAAGTCGGTTTGGTAGTTCTGAAAGATGAAGAAAATGGTGTGTTAGTGCGAGAATCACAACACCCCCAAATGATCTCTAAAAGATATGTTTTTATAAGGTAGGCTCATTTGGTGTGATTGCATAACACCGAACTTTCCCAAGGTGTGGACCTTGCAAAATGGGAAAAGCTCTCCAGTTGAAGGTTGGTTCCTTATTCCTTTATTTAGGTGCATACATAGAAACTTACAGAGGGTCTGTTCTTAATCCTAATCTAAACTTTACTACGGAGATAGGGATAAAAGGAATATAGAAATTAAAACAAAGCTAAACTACGAGGTGATGCACCAAAGGAATGATGAACACTTATTTTGCTAATAGACACAAACCAAAAAAATGCATACAATAAACAAGCACAGATAGCCAGATACATAATGGAAGACTAGATGAAAGCAAAAGAGACAAGAAGGATCTAAAATCGATCATAGACGTGTTTTATTGCTTTGTAGATTGATATAGACCGTTCTGAAAGTAGCCAAGAGGCATAAACGTAATGTAATTTTGATAGTAGGCTTGAACCCCACAGATCCCTTCGCTAGAAGGAGAAGGGAGCCTGTAAAACAAAGAATGTCCAACCCTTTACAATGAATCCTGCTCTCGACTTTATAAATTCACCCTGAGAGAAGAAGGAGAAACTGAAGTGGGAAAAATAGGTTGCATCTCAACCACCATTGTTAATGCCTCTCATGAAATTTGCCCCCAAATCTATCTTTACTACATCGATCCTTGGTTCGGTGTCTTGAGGGAGAGGAAATGACGGAAATAGATCGAATCCAATATAGTTGTTGAGACTGGTGGATCCTACATTGAAAGCTCGAAGATTTTTTCCTTCCATTTCCTTTACCTAACCTCCTCAAAATAAAGTCTCAAACCTCCATTGCGTGGGCGAGGCCGAGATCTTTCCAATGGTGTTAGATTCACTATATTTCGAGCCCTGAGTTGAAATATATTCCCTTTGAAGTTTGTATCGAATTTGTACAAGTGGGCAAGAAAACTAGTTTGAAAACGGCCCCCTCTTTAATATGGGACATGTGGCTATCTTTGGTTGGCTAGGAGATGCGCTCCAACTTTTTCCTTTATGCCTTTTGAACAAAGGGCAAACTTTCACTTCTTTCCCGATTCCTCGCCTTGCTTTGACTCGGGTCTAAATGTTGACTTTTATTTTGCAACTTTTACCCCCTTTTTGAGGTAAAGGGCAAAAATCAACTTTTTCCCGATGCCCGCTTTCCTCTAGGACATGCGCGCCTAGAGCTCGTTTGGAAACCTTCTCTTTATTCAATCTTTGAATCGCGCCATTAAGACACTTGGCAGCCTCTCGTTGGCTTGTGTGTTCATTGACTATTCAAATGACTATGCCCTCGTTGGAATGACACATGGAGGCACCACGCTTACTTGAAAACCCAACCCAAAGTTTGCCTTTGAGCAGCAATGTTAAGACACGTGTCTCCTTTCGCTACCTCTTTCATACTTAGTTGTTTTTTTCCAGCTTCTGGTTCCTCTATAGCATCTCCGCTTTTTTCTGACCCTGTTATTCCATTGTTGAGTCTACCTGTAACTTGCAGAATGAATTTAAGGCATAGAAATGGCCGGACAGAGTCGTTCCCTTCTATACAGGATCCTTTGCTCTTTCTTCATCTCCGCCACTTCATTGCTAAATATTTTTTGTAACCAATTTGTAGGATTAAAATGAGTTCTCTCGAGTTCCTTTTATGTGGGGTCATGATTCGATCCAATATTTAGCTTGGGGTGAAATATGGATAACAATTTGGCGACTCACAGGGACATATGTCTGCTAGATGAAGAGATCAGTTGCCTTGTCGTATCTGTTGGGTATGGAGTCAAGAATAACAGGCTGATACTATTTCTACCTCTAGTTCATGAGCTCATCCACCTGCACTCTCAAATTTCATAAGAAAATCTCGAAATGAAGATTTCTTAGAGTAGAAAATTGTTTTAACCCAAGGATTCATTTGTCTCTAAAATGGACTGCTTTTGAACAAATTTAGTTGCTCTGCATTTTTTTTCTTTTTTGGAATTTCGCAACTATTACAGAAACTATGGATCTTTCTACCATAAATAGTGAAGAGCCTGGCCTTGTGCACCTCTAGAGCAATGCAAACAAAACTTATATACAAAGACCAAATCATACATGCCTCAAATGAGGCATACAGTGTGCATAAGCACTTCTTCTACTTGGAAACCAAGTCTACCTACACTACTCTAACCAAGAGCAAAGGAGCTCAAACAAAGCCTACAACCGGCGGGAGAAATAACTTCCCTTCGTAAAAATGACAGCCATGCAACTGATTTGACATTGAACATGGTTGGTTGGATGAGTGAAAAACCGATAATAAGCCGCCCTCCACCCAAATCATCAAGGTATCAACATTAATGGAAAATACCTCCTCGAGCTTACTTGCATCATACTTCCGGATGTGTTGATGGTGACCCTTGGTACTTGTGATGCTCATCCTTATGCCCTAAAGTAGACATGACTGGTTTTGGTTTCTACTTTGGCTCCAACGAAGCCAAGTACACTGATTGGGCATGGTCTGATCCTTTGGATGTGCCCATTTCTCTGAAATTCAACTCCAAAAATGGAGTCTTCTTGTGGACCTTCTTGGATGAATGGCGTGGGAGAAATGGTGATATCCTCCTAACTTTTGCCTTCCTCCTCTTTTGAAGAACATGGAAGATCAAGATCTTCCAATCTTGGTTCCAGAGGGCCATTATGGAGTGCATGCTTTTACACTTGAATATTCTCCTTCATGGCAGCAGTTCATGTGCGTGGAAGATGGATGGATGAGAAAATAATGTAATCTCCATGGGCTCCTCTTCATCAAAGCAATCTCTCAAGTCTGATAGATAGTCTGCCTCCTTGTTCTATTGCAAGTGCTCTACCTCCTTCATGGTGTCTTCCTGATCTGCAACTTGATCACCATGGCTCCCTTCACTCTCAAACATGAAGTTTGAAAGATCAAACTCTTATTCAACATCAGAGCTTGAAGGGGATGAAGTGGGAGGAAGAACTAAAGGTTCTTCTGTAGCCTACTCCACACTTAGAGCCTCTGAAACTGTATGGTCCTCTTCCATCACGGGTTCATTAATCAAATCAGGCCCTTGAAATGAAAGCAAAAATCTTCAATGATGCCTTCTTCATTGAGTGGCCTCAACACCAATTTGATCTCTCCCAACTGCTCCTCTTCAATGGGGCTTGGAACTGATTGTTCCTCCTCTTGTTCTTGCTCTTCTTCTGCTACAAACTCACCACTCGACCACCACCGATTCTTCAATCTTGACCTCCTCTATTGGCTTGACCATTAAGGGGATCTTTGTAAACCCAAATTTGGCAGCCCAACTCTTCAGATTGCCTTTCATTTCTTTTCTGTTAGACTCCTCTTCTCACTGTCCTTGACTAGATTCTTGAGTATCTTCCCAACATGGACTTGGGAAAGCAAGAGGAGTGGTAGGTTGGGGTTCAACCATCTTTACAATTGTTTGTGGTGGGAAGGGAGGTGTAACTTCTTGTTTGTTTGGAGGGGATGACTGTTTGGAAGGGAAAAGGACAGAAGAACTGAGATGAGGTGGAAGACTAGGAGATGGAGAAATGAAATCAACACTTGGGGCAAGCAAGTGAGGGGCTTGACTCTTGATCTGCTGAAATGATAAAGATTGAGGAAGAGACAATGAAAGACAAGGAGCTGGTGATTGACTTACCCATTGGAAAGGTTGTCTCACACTTTGCTCATAAGCCTCGATCTCCTCAGCCCATTGTGTAAGTTGGGCGGTGTTTCAACCATGAAGTCCGGCTTCTTCTAAGGGCATGTGATGTCTTGGAAAAGGGCCTTGCCATAGACAGGGTGCCCCAAACCAATCAAATGCCTTCATTTGTGTTATGCCCCTTGACTAACCCATGCCAACCTCCATTTTTTGGATCTTCTCCAGTAGACCAACATCTTGTATTTGATTTTCTTCATTGTTTGCATACCCCTGCTCTTGGAAAGCTCCATAGCCAAACTGATTTTGGCATTGCTACTCATATGGGTAAACATAATGGTCCTGGATCTGATCATAATGTTGATTTGGAGGAGTTGGGAAATACATTGGAGGTGAATTACATTGGTATAAGTGTGAGTTCCATGAAGGGAACGAAGTCATGATCGCACAACCTCATGGAATGGGAGAAATTGAAAGAGATGGAAGAAGAAAATGGATGAAATGAGTGGAAATGGATGGAAAAAGTCAAGAACTTAGAGAATGGGTTTTTACCGATGGAGTCACTAGATGTGCTTGAAAGTGCCTCTAAAGGCTAAAATATTCACCAAAAGCACATCGAACCTGATGAAGTGAAGTGGTAAGGTGCTTCTGACTGTCCCACTGGCGTGCCAAAACTGTTAGTGCAGAATCACAACACCCCCAAATGAGCTCTAAAAGATCTTCTTTTCTAAGGTAGGCTCATTTGGTGTGATAAAGATAACATTGAACTTTCCCCAAGGTGTGGGGCCTTGCAAAAATGGGAAAAGCTCTCCAGTTAAAGGTTGGTTTCTTATTCCTCTATCTAGGTGCATACGTAGAAACTTGCAGAGGGTCTGTTCTTAATCTTAATCTAAACTTTACCAAGGAGACAGGGATATAAGGAATACAAAAATTAAAACAAAGCTAAACTATGAGGTGATGCACCAAAGGAATGATGAACACATATTTTGCTAATAGACACAAACCAACAAAATGCATACAATAAACAAGCACAAATAGCCAGATATGTAATGGAAGACCAGATGAAAGCAAAAGAGATAAGAAGGATCTAAAATCGATCACATATGTGTTTTATTGCTTTGTAGATTGATATAGTCCATTATAAAGTAGCCAAGAGGTAGAAACGTAATGCAATTTTGATAGCAAGTTTGAACCCCATAGATCCCTTTTCTAGAAGGAGAAGGGATCTTGCAAAACAAAGAATGTATAACCCTTTACAATGAATCCTGCTCCCAACTTTATAGATTCAACCTGAGAGAAGAAGGAGAAAGAGAAGCGAAAAAAAGTTACAGTTACACTCAACCACCGTTGTTAATACCTCTGATGAAAATTTCCCCCAAATCTATCTTTACTGCATCAATCGTTGGTTCAGCATATTGGAGGGAGAGGAAACAACGGAAATAGATCGAATCCAATCTAGTTGTTGAGACCGGTGGATCTGCGATTGAAAGCTCAAAGATGTTTTCCTCCATTTCCTTTACCTAACCTCCTCAAAAATAAAGTCTCAAACCTCCATTGCGTGGGCGAGGCCGATATCTTTCCAATGGTGTCAGATTCGCAATATTTCAAGCCCTGAGTCGAAAGATATGCCCCTTTGAAGTTTGTATCGAATCCGTACAAGTGGGCGGGAAAACCAATTTGAAAAATGGGCCCCTCTTTAATATGGGACACGTGGCAGTCTTTGGTTGGCTGGGAGATGCGCTCTAACTTTTTCCTTTATGCCTTTTGAATGAAAGGAAAACTTTCACTTCTTTCCCCGACTCCCCGCCTTGGCTTTGACTTGGGTCTAAATGCTGACTTTTTCCTTGGGCGGAGTTGCGGGCCATTTTGTAACTTTTACCCCCTTTTGAGGTAAAGGGCGAAAAATCAACTTTTTCCCCGACGCCCCACTTTCCTCTGGGACACGCGTCAGTCTGGTGCTCATTTGGAAACCTTCTCTTTATTCAATCTTTGAATCAGTGCCATTAAGACACTTGGCAGCCTCCGTTGGCTTGTTTGTGCATTGACTATTCAAATGACTCGCCTCGTTGGAATGACATGTGGAGGCATCGCGCTTGCTTGAAAACCTGACCCAAAGTTTGCCTTTAGAGAAGCGTTGTTAAGACACGTGGCTCCTTCCGCTGCCTCTTCCATACTTAGTCATTTTTTTTTCCAGCTTTTGGTTCCTCCGTAACATCTCCCTTTTGTCGACCTGCTATTCTATCATCGAGTCTACACCTGTAACTTGTAGAATGAATTTAAGGCGTAGAAATGACCCAACAGAGTCATTTCTTTCTGTACAGATCCTTTGCTCTTTCTTCATCTCCACCACTTCATTGCTTTGAATCTTTTTGTAACCAATTTGTAGGATTAAAATGAGTTCTCTCGGGTTCCTTTTATGTGGGGTCGTGATTCGATCCAATATTTAGCTTGGGGCGAAATATGGATAACAAATGGGTTATAAGAAGAAGGGGATGGATTGGAGGATGAAGTTTGGTTAATCGAAGGATAATGTATCTTAATATAAGAGGTATGATTGGATGAAGAAGGTTGACTAGGCGAGGAAGAAGATGGTGTGGTGGAAGAGTAATTGTTGTTGGAAGAAGAAGCTTGATTAGTGGAAGAAGATGATTGATTAGTGGGAGGAGGACTGGTTGAAGATTGTTGATTAGCGGAAGAGAATGGATTGGAAAATGTGGTTTGGTTAGAAGGTGATGGTTTCAAATCATATTTAGGGAGTGTATCCGGATCAACGCGTGTTTTGTTAGGGATTACGCGAGGTGGAGCGTACTTATCTGTTGATGGACAATAGTGATCATGTCTATACTGTCCTTCGAGGAATCTACAATACTCAAAGGGTTGAGGATCCACACACAACGTAAATTCCTTGTCCAAATGAGGAAATTTAATACATTGGTGGAATGTTGATGGGATGACTTTCATGGCATGAATCCATGGTCGGCCAACGAGAATGTTATATGCAACTTCTACATCCACCACATGACATATCGTTTCTAAGGTGATGGGTCCAACTTGGAGAGGTAACGTGATTGTGCCTTTAGACTTTCTTTCGCTATTATCATACCCACGAATGGTTATGATGTTGTTTTGTAAATCATTTTCGGTGTAACCTAGGCAACGTAAGAGTTTCATGGAACAAATATTCAATGTAGATCCATTGTCGATTAATACGCGCTTGATCTTACGATGAGTTATATAACCCTCGACGTATAAAGAATGATTATTAGTGATGTTGGGATTAAGAAGGTCAATGGGACCAAAGGATAAAATAGGATTGGGGACCGTAAGATGTGCAATTAAAGCCTGGAATTGTTGTGAATTGATGTCCTCAGGGACATGAGCATTATTCAATGTTTGCATAAGGATGTGTTGTAGTGTGGGAGAAGAATTAAGTAATTCCATGATGGAAATCTATTTTGTAGTCTTCTCCAATTGTTTGATAATTGTTTCACCCGATTCTAGATCATTTCTTTGAAGTATCGATTAAACAGATAGGGTAACTAAGGCGTAGGAGGAATACTTGTTTTAATGTTGGTTGATGTGTTGTTCCATGCGTATGACTTCCGAATCCACAACTGATCGTGAGAGCTTCCTTTTGGCTAGGAGGAACTACCTATAATGAAAGCAAGACCACCATAAAGAGTTAAACAATATGTGCAAAGGAACTGCTTTCAGCGTGTGCTTAGATCCGAGAAGTGTGATACTTTTTAGATGGTTGTCACCCACTATTTTAAACAATTTAATGTGAATAATAAAGTAAATCCTATTGTAATTCGAAATGATTTAGGTATCTCACTTAAAACACAATAAGAAAGATCTAATCTAACAAGCTAGGCTAGAGTAGGATCCGAAGGTTAAGTAGTTGGTTCTGGTTCTCTGCAGGTCTGACAGAGGTCTCAGGTAGGTCACAGGTGATTAAGGGGATGAGGTGGAATTGGGTGGATAGGTCACTGTTTTGGGTTATATGGGCAAATACAAAGACCGATGTTGGTTAAGGGTGACCAAGGCGGTTGGGTGTAATGCATGCCATCGATTCTTGTGGAAGCGGGAATGCCAAAACGAGATTTTGGGTCTCCTTTCGATTACACAAAGGATTTTGGTTGGTCGGGATGAGGTATTGGGTGATTTGGGAGGGATTTGGCGAGGTTTTAATGGGTATATGGAGGGGTTAGTGTTGGAGGAGGTCAATGGGTAGCTAGGTAAACAAAAGATGATAATATAATGGTGAAATGGAATGAACCAAAGAAGTATAACGTTTACTTACTTGGATTCTAGTCCTGACGCTGTGAGTGAGGGATGGAGGTGTTGGTGAGAGATTGAAGGCTGCAGGGGATCTAAAATTGTAGGAGAGCTTCTGCATGGACCGCATGTGCATTCCTCTTTGCTTGGTTAGATCGGATCATTCTTTGGGATGGTCATGCAGAAAAGATGCTTGATCTCCTTCCTCGCATGCATGTTCTCGCCAAATTCACTCTCGTAAGATGCGATATCTCTCTCGAAGATCTCAATGTTTGCCAACTTTTTCCAATCTTTGCCAACCTTCGAAATAAGGTTGTTTTGGGATTAAAGGGTAACCGACGATTTCGGCTTAACCGACGATGGTTAGGGGTAATCGGCATCGGTCAATGCGGGATTTCCTAGGTTTACTAAACTAGGGAGATCCTCTTGATTTTCTCAGATCTCGTGTCATTAACCCGCAGATTAAACTGGAAGCTTCTTGTAAGCATGCGAGAATGTGGTTAGAGAGAATGTAGGCATTGATTTTTAGGGTTTGGGTAAGTCCTAGTTAGTTATGACAACTTACTAAGAATAGGTCTTAGGTTGAGTTGGCTTGATGAGGTGTCTAAGTGAGGTGTATGTGTGGATATTATTTAAATTAAGATATTTAAATAATAAATATGGTGAGGATAATGAATTAATTTAATTAAATTAATATTAGTGGGGTGAAGGGGGCCATGGCTAGGTGAATGTGATGAAGGGTGCTTACTTTTCGAGGGACCAAAGGGGAGTGTGACCTAATTTTAGTGTCTATAATAATATTGAATGATGGCGCATGTTATGGAGTGGAATTGGTGGTGGAATTAGATGGTGGATTAGGAGGTGGTGTGAGAGACGAAGTAGCAGATTTTTTTGTTGTAGGGACCCACATTTTTTTGTCTGGTGGTGATCGCACAATCAGTTCTGATCTTTATAGTTGCCACTAAGTCTTGGTCATAGTCTATGGTCGAGATGACTGAGTCATACTCGACGTTGCTTGATGATTGACCCTTATCTTTTGAATTATCATCATGGTTAGGGAAGGGTTTTTTGAACATGTTAAGTTTTTCATTGGGTGTTTTTGTCTCAGAAGTATTTTCAACTTCTATGTCTCCGCGTTCAATCAAGTCTTGACGTAATAAATGTGAGTCGCTTTGCATCGATATGTAGAGTGCCCTTTTATGCGATGGTAATCACAATATTCATTATCCTTATCCTTATATAATATAAAAATATGCTGCTAACAAGAAAGTAAAATACTAACAATAATACCTCCTCCTTCGCGATTCCGTAGCAAACCTCATAATGGGCAAGGAAACATGGATGAGCCCTGATTGCGTGATATGTAGGTGCTTTTCTTAAAACAAAGCAAGGCCTTCCTGCAACAAGATCTACTTACTTTGCACCAAATGGATAAAAAGAATATGGATTTGGGGTGCTTCAAGATGAGGCTATTTGGGCATTAGGACGATGTGGAGGGATGTTCTTTGCTCAAAGGATGCAATAGCTTAGATAAGACATTTAAGCTTATTCTCTCGTGTCTTGAGGAGGGGTAAGACTCGTATTTATACTCGGGAAGTGATTACCTTAGAGTAATTTAAGTAATCATGGTTTGAAAATGTGGGCAATATTAGGTGAGTGGGGACCACGAAGAATGGGTGAGGATTTGAATTGGATTTTTAATTCATAAGTGGAGGATTTTAGGTGAGTGGGGACCACGAAGAGTGGGTGAGGATTTGATTTTTAATTTTTAATTCAATAGTAGAAAAACATGGAGAATAATGACATGTGGTAAGGATGAGGATTTTTTTAGATTTGAAAGGGATAATTAATCAAATTATATTTGATTAATTCAAAATGCATTTTTGTGGGAAATAAGGTACCTGGGAATTATTTTATTTAAGACAAATGTGAAATTAGGGTGTCTACAACATGGATGCACTAATCCATAACATTGAGACAAATAGAACTTATAGTCATATGTTGTCATGTATTCATTTAATACATTATGAATACCTTAGTACATTTGTACTTTTTCTTATGATAATGTTATAGCTTTCGTACTACACCCTTTATCGACATATTTTTTATGACTGCTAAGGTTCTTTAGAACAATTATGTTTTTCTTAAGGGATAAACATCATCATAATTATGTATGTTTCTATTGCTAGAAGGCAACATCACATTCTCTTTATTTATAATTATAATTATCACATTAGTGTAAGTGATTATGTTAATTCAATAATATAGTATATTGTGTCATCTTGCTGATTTCATTGTTATGCTTATGTTTACGACATAATCATTAAATCATAATATCATCATAAAACATTTTATGATAATGTATTATACATCAATTCACAATAAAAGCTTCTTGTTAAATAGTGGTACAAGTATGTCTCATAACACAATCATATGATCTAGAACAACAATCATTAATTTCATAATTAATAACATCAATACATATTCACAAATTGATTATCAAAGATAATCATTTAATACATCAAGCTCATTTGCCTTATACAATTGCAAAGTAATACTTTCGCCTTAAATCAAGTACATACACAAATACATTGCATTAATCAAGACGGATCAATAACAATCAACTCAATCTCCTCATATCTAATACCTCGTCTTACATGTTGGAAAAATTGTTAAGCATGGTCAGATTCATCGAACTCGCATGAGTCACCAAATCGTATCCGTATTGCATTAATTTGAAATAAATAATATTAAACGATTAACTATTCTTTCCTTCGTGTTATTTTAAATCAATTAACACAACAATAATCACACAAGATAATAATACAGTCTTAACTTTTCTAACAGACATCAATTAATTTGTTTTACCTAAACAAACATTAATTCCAAGACAAAATACTTGTAAGGCAAGGTTACCTATTCAATAATGATCAAGTCCTCGTCCTATTGAATCAGTTTATTCCAAGTATCAAAATTCAGAGACAATCTAGATCATGCATAAGTAATGGAATATTTATCATCACACAGTCTTATGTTACTTCTCAACACCATTTACACCTTGTAGGAGATGATGACAACCCCGTCATAAGGCCAATAACAAGCAAGGTATTTATGTTAATCATCAATCCTTCACGGAAGTCAAACAATTACCACCTATACAGTCAGGGTCTTTATTCAACAAACGAGCCATTTCTATAATTTTTATGACGGTTACATACAAACAAACTCTACCTTCAATTACAGAGTATGAAACAAATTTCAATCAAGCAAGAAATTATCTAGCCCAGCTTCTTATTAGGAATTCATTATGATTCCTTACATAAGCTCAAAATGAACTTGGAAAAACTCTACACCCAAATGAAACCATCTTAATCCTATTCGAATCGACTAAGATTGGGTCCTAAACCTCTAACAACCAAACCACAAAAATGGGGAGTCAACTTAGCTCTTGGGTTAGCTTCCACCTATTACAACCTATCATACATAGCCCAAGTTAACTATCATTTACAACAATAAAACAATTTACAAAGGTCATACATCTCATAGAATAATCTCATAACCTTAAAAAAAAGATTATACAAAGTTCACACAATTGGTTACTAAGCAAATCAAATACCCCTAACAAAACATGTCAAGGTCATATTTCACCGTAATACCATTCAAAGACCAAGCAATATTCCAATCAATAGATTTTTTCAAAATCCAACAAATTTCCTATCGACCTAGAGAAGTTCACAATCGGAGGTCATTTTTTTAATATTTTCCTTATGTACTCAATACTACATTCCATAAATGGGAAATAAATGCACACCCACATCCCAAATTACAAGAAGCAACTAAATCTCTCAATACCCATTTATTGTTCCAATTTTACCGCTAAATTTAACTATTAAATAAGTAGATATACATACATTAAAATTCCAAATTTGAAACCAAAATAAGAAACTAGATGATATCTCATTGTTTCAAACTAATACAATAGTAAGAGTTGGATATCCATGCATGTATCTATGGAGGTTCGTGTAATTTTTTTCTCTATTTTCTTTGCAAAGTACTCTAATCGAATTGTCTCAAAGAAAACTTAAGAATTTGAACCCACATGTTCTCAAAACACATCATCTTTATAAAGATATCAATATCAAGGTTTCCCTTATTCATGCATTCTATTTTTAACATGACGCTCCATATTTAACCAATCAAAATAACATAAAAATATCCATGCATAGCTGCTAAGAAGAGCTCAACAAAATTGAAAATAATAAAATGAAACCCTTGGTGCATGGCTCATATCTTCTCAAGGAAGCTTCATGAATCCCAAAAATCCGTGCCTACATTAAATGAAATTAAATTTTGTAGTTCCAACGCATAACATGGTCGAGCTTATCCACCTCTTTCCTCCATTCGAATGGTGGTGGAATGTTACGAGCGTGGTCGAAGACTTTTATCGAATTTAAACAATAACCGCAATTCAGCGTGCACTACAACTTGTCAATTAGCCTCCACATAATGCATGGTGTGGTTGGTCATCGACCTAATGATTAATAAACAATTTTCAAACTTACCACTTTGCGGTGTTAATCCGAGTGGTCGAAGACTTCTAACAACCAATCATAAGACATTCAAAATGCCATCATACCACGGTCTTAGACCATCAAAACATTCACCCTTATTTAATTTGCCACTATGAGGTCAAAGTCCTAACAAAAAAAATAAAACAACATCTTTTGCCTATGTTCATGATATGGTTGTGACCTATTGATTTACCAACCATATTATCAATGCCCTCCATATAGTTTTAGACCTTTTAAAACAAATTAACTATCACCTTTAACTTGTCACTACCGACTTATCACGATCAGTGACCTTTTTATACAACATCAACTCACCCAATTATTACCATTGCCTTAGTTGCGAGTTAAAATTGCCATGTCATCAACAATAACTCATGTTAATAAACATTGCGCAGCGGGATATTCCCACACTTAAACTTTTTATCCTTTTGATGAACAAGAACATTTCCAAAACAACAATGAGGATCGAATAATTCTTTACTTGCCTATGACCGATGTAACAACACAAGAAAGTCATACATACATCAATCATTATTTCCTGCACTAAAATGATACAATTACAACCATGTACATATTTATCAATATGGCGAAATCATCATACACAACAAACATGTTGGAGCCTTTTCTTACAAGCAAGCACAATCATCCAAGATAGGTACAATACTAAACATATCCATCGTCAAGCAAAAATCATCGCATATAACCACAAGATGAAGTACAATCATACAAACAAGTACAACAAGAATGAGTTGTGACTTAATAAATAGTCAACGATCGCAAGGTGACGAGTGTGGGTGCGGTGTTGGGTATGCACCTACGCACACGTATATACTTCCTTGTGGAAGTATGTGCGTGTGTATACCTAATGTACGCAACCTTACATCGACACTTTAGTAAGCTTGCTCCCGCGGACATTTATTAAATCATAAATTATTTTTGCCTCAAAACATAATGAAAAAGTGGGATGTGACAAAAATAGAGTAATAAAAAATCTTATTCAAATGTTAACAACACACATGAAATTTTTGGTAATAAAAACAAAGTAAAAGGCAAAGATTATTAAATAAATGAGCAACAAACTAATTAAAAATATGCCAAAAGAGATGTACAAATTTTTACCACTCACATAACTATCTTTCCTAAAAATCAACGGCTCCAATTTTTAGTGACATCCCTTTTTATCCTCTAACAAAATTTGGAAATTCTCACTCTCGAGCAAGCAAGAACCCCCATGGGACCCGTGACCATCCCTAAGACAAAAGCCATTAGTTGGCTTTACTATATCCTCACATCAACCACCGAATTTGATGGTCACCCCGCCCGTCAAAAAGAAATTTTGTGACGATTTAGCTCTTTCAGGTGGTTGTAAATTCCAAAAAATTATAGATATTTTTATAATCTGTTGATATATATATATATATATATATATATATATATATAAACTACTTAAAAAAATTTACGGTTTTTAAAACGTCATTATCGACGGTCTCTAAATTTTTCAGTCTAGTTAAAATCACGAAAAACGGCCTACAGCCTGTCAATTTCCAGGCCCTCACATATTTCCCACGTGTCCCCCAAAATTTCCCAAACTTGTTGGCCACGAATATCAATAGTCAACTTTGGAATACAAATATTGAAAAAATCTCATACCCCAAAACAAAATAATCGCCACAAATATAAACGCAATATACAAATCACAAATCCCTGTCGATATTTCAGACAGCTAGAGTTTTAGGGATTCTTCAGGCGTGTAGGGCGGGATTCTGCGTTTGTACAGTGCAACAAAGGTTTGGTGTTCGAATCTCCCGAGGTTCACAAAGGTCGAGGCTGTCAACGCCATAGCCCGGAGATTCCAAAACTCCTTTCCAGAATAGACCAGTATCACATAGTTTGCTTACGTTCGAAGGCAGATATTAAAGATTTTAATGGCATAGACTAAAGCAGAAAACCTGTAAGAGCCGAAACCCTAGGGTTCGGTACTGTTCTATCTTTTTCTTGTAAAAACTATCCCTCTAAAAAATGCCCACCTTTTCGGTTATTGCCTTGGACAGAATTTTGGAACCTACTACCAGAAATAATAGTAGTAGTAATGGTAGTAATAATAATAATGGCTCTGTGTCTGGTAGGCCTAGTCTTCAAGGGCAAAATGAAAATAATTCCTCAAAGAGGCGGAGAAATGTGATTTCTCCAGCACTTTACGCAACCCCCAGCGAACCCCTGTTGCTGACTATCCAGCGTCTTTTAATCCCTCTCCATATGTTGTCGATCACAAAAGGCGTGCGCCTTGTGTCGTGAAAGATGTGACGGGTTTCGAACCCGGGATCAATGAGGGGCAAAACGAGGGAAAACGTGAAAATGAGGTTGATATTAATGGGGTTGTACCTCTTATGGATTCGGATGGTCCGGAATTTGTCGAAAATACACGGGAAATAGAAAATTCTACTTTGGCCGAGGGTTTGGGTTCAGGAGAAAGCATGACGAATGGGGGACCAGAGGGTTCTGATTTGGTGGCCAAGGGAGTTTGTCATGATTCGGACTTGAAAGAGGAAAAAGAGAGTTATCGTGATGATGATTTTTAGAGGCAGAGGATTGGAAGAGCGTTGCGAGCAGCAGCGATGTAGAGTCTAGGTCTCGGAGGAGCTTCAACTTTAGTACTCAGACCGGGCAAAGTGAATATTTTGATGCAATGGAAGGTAAGCACGGACTTGGAAATTCAGTTTTATTGTATTTTGTCTTATGTTAAAACTTGTTTTTATTGTAATTTCTTCTAACCAATTACACAGACGTTTGCTTTCATAACCTTGCACATAAAATCCTAAATTAAGACAATTAAAAAAATTAAGATTTCATTTTTGCAAACTTGTTACCCATAGAAACAATCTTCTTAACAAGGTATAAAGTAAATATACCTTGATTGGATGTCATATCTACCTCTTGTCTTTTTGGTACTCAATTGGATATATATATGATTTTCTTCCTACATTTTGCTATTGGGTTTTGCTATATCAAACAATTACTGTCAATACCATGGATGTATTGACTTGCCTAAATGCATTCAATAAGTGGGTAATATTGCACCCATTTCGTGCTTCCTTGGTTGTGGGTATGAAATTTGAATAGTTGCACTGATGTTTTTATGGAAGATGATGCATTGACAATCCAATGATGTATAATTATCTCTTGCTTAACAGTTTTGACTATGGTGATTTTGTTCAGCAGCACCGAGCAGTGCTGCCAGGGGTTATTCCTATAGAGTAGAGCTCTAATTATTGTATATTCCACATCTATTCATTCAATATTTTGCCTAAGTACCCTTTCTCCCAGTTGTAAAATCGGGTCATTATCTATGATCTACAGTGTTCCCTTCAATAACTGCCTTTTGTCAACACTCGGGTTGTCCAACCATGACGTGAGCCATAAATTTGGCACTCTGGGTTTCCCAAGACTGTGATGTAGTCTATGTTATTTTCCCAAGAGTGCGGTGTAAACTATAATTATGCTGTTAGGCATTCTAGAATTTCAGCAAGGGGTTGGATTTAATGGTATGACTGTGTACATTTTTATTCCCTTCATTAAATTTGATGTCCATTTGACTGTCACTTATTTTTTTCATTTTGGTTTAATTTCGAGAAGTGAATAAAAAAATAGTAATATCTTGATCATATGGTAAAGTATGGGGCTTTTTTTTTTCACAGAAAGATTATTTTGTCATCAGCAAATGGGAAATATCAAATATGAAGAGAATGTAATAAAATTATTAACCAATGAGGCTTAAAATCCAAGATACGAGCCTTCACATTGATCTATCAGCATTTTTCAAATAGATGTTATTAAGATCTTGTATTAGTATATTGATTGATAGTTAGAAAGAAAATTGATGTCCACTTTCTCGTCTTACAGAAGCCTATTGGTTGGAAGTTGAATTACTTTTTTAGCCTCTATGGTAAAATTTGGCCGTTATTTTTAATTTATAGTGATTCCTTTGATTACTGTCTTGGTAAATTATTAATGTTCCTTTATATTGGTTGGAAGTTTGAGTTTCTTTTTTTCTCTATGGTAAATTTGGGCCACCATCCCTTATCTCTAGTGCTCACTTTGGTCACCACATTTTCTCAACTGATGTGACTTGCCAGGTTTTCCTGGCCAGTCAATTTGGTGACCAGAAACATGTTTCTGACCTTCAAAGTAACGCTTCATCCTTATATATACAATTCTGGGTTTCAATTAATGTGAACAAAAACAAGGAACTGAAGGCCATCTATTCGGTGTTGTTTTTTGGTGTTTGGGGTAGCTGTTCACATTTTAAATTTTCACTTGTTGAATTGGAATAACAGTTAAAGAAGGAAGTATGGTTTTGCATTCAGATAAATGCGATGATTGCTTTTGATGTCTTTAGTAACTTTTTCTTCCAATGTTAGCAATGATGTACATGTTTTGTTTTGGTTCAGTTGTGTGACTCATCCTAAGAGCAGTAGCGGTGATATTCAAGTTTTAAATTGTGATATCTCTTGGTTGATAGCTGTTTAAAGATTGATATTAATTAGAAACTTGTTTAACACATAAATTAAAAATGTCTAGCCTTACTGGAGTGCAGTTATTCATATGCACACCACACTTGAATAATACATCCGGATAAGGCTTACCGTGTTTACTAATTTTTTTTTCATATTCATTGAGAAGTAAAAAGGTTTGGCCTCTCTGGAAGTTGAAGTAGAACTAAGAAAAATCCCATGGATCTCAACTTTGAAAAATTATGCTAAAGCAATTTATTTGATACAAAGTGAAGGAAATCATCAATGGAGGCTACACATAAGTTTGCTTTAGCTCTATTTGGCTAATGTTTGATCGTTGTGGTTGGAGTAATGACCTTATTCAATCAGAATGAAATTTTTGTTGAATCGAACTTTTAAATGCAGATATTTACCTTGAAGATGCATCACAAACATCAGAGTCTAACAACACAATGCTGCAAAGTGAGCTTGACCGTTTAAAGTGCATTATCTCTTTAGAGACAGAAAGGCGCGTGATGGCAGAGGAAACTTTGACCCACATGAAAAATCAGTGGCAAGAGATGGCAAAGAAATTTTCATTAGCTGGGTTGTCATTTCCGTCCATAAAAACGGATTCAGCATGTCAGGCTGTGGAAGAGCACCCTGTTGATGAAATATGCACACAGCTTTCTGTTGCAAGATTGGTATCTGGAGCTATTGGAAGGGGTTCAGCAAGGGCTGAGCTGGAGCAAGAGATGGAGGTGATTATTGAAGGTAAAAATCGTGAAATTGCAAGATTGCGTGACAAGTTGCAGTATTACGAAGTTGTCAACCATGAAATGTCTCAAAGGAATCAGGAAGCAATTGGTAAGTTTCGTTTTCAACCCAGTACTTATGTGTTTCCTTTGCTTCCAAAGTATTTTCATAAAATAGAAACTGTTAGATTGAAGTAACACAGGACGTGTGGCTTAAGATATAATGTAGCATCCTAAGTCACCCAGGCATAAGTATTTGAAAAGTTATTTGCAAACGGTAATACGATACTAGTATAATGTGATTTGTAATTTCGACATTCAACCACCATATAAACGGACTTTGGAATCTCAACATTACCAACACTGTATGGGGTTCACCTTCCATTGTTACCATAGTTCAGGACTCTAAGACTTGCTACTGCGCTCTTTGCAATGACCTGAATCTTTCCTGTCAGTTAAGGTAGCTAGTCGCAGGGCAGATGCTTTGAGCCTGCTCTAACCATGGCTTGCATGTGGCCTGGGGTAAAGAGACTTAAAGAATTACCCCGCAGTTCATAATTATTGAACTTGTCCAATACGTACCTGCTAATGGTACATGAGACGGGTCCGTAATGGCCAATGCAAATCATCAAATGTCTTAATTTCAACTGGATTGTTTGTCTTGATTTGTTAATCCGGGTTTGGGAATGCATTAATACATATATCGAGCATTATGAGAGTTAGACGTCAAATGCATCATTTTTATATTCCATATCACTTAAGAATGTTAACTTGTATATGTTTTGAAGCAAGCAGAAATGTTGCAGGCCTTGGGTCAGAAGTTTCTGTAGTAATAGAATTATAGCCAAATGAATGCAGTAACGACCTAAAGGCTGTCATAATACCGGGCCGATACCAAAGGATGCTGCAATCTGAAAAGATAATCAATTGCTACATCCTATTTCACCCGGCCTAGATTTAAAATGGCAGACTCAAGGATTACAGGCTATTTACATGCCTTGTTTTTCAGGGAACTGCCAAACATTACATTGATTATCTTCTTTTTTATGAACCGGGCCAAAATAAATTGTTCCCATATCAAACCAGCTATTTTTTTAAGACAAACTGCAGAAGTAATTCAAGCGATTACAGTGCACGCAAACCACAACTGATAGTGAAATGCCAAACTATATTACATTTTGAAGCATCCTGGATATTCATGTCTAGAAAGCTTGCAAATTTGATGTATATTTAGTCCACTTAAAAAGTTAAGAAGAATTCTCTAAATTGCTGATTTGGATTTCATCATCTTCCCAAGAGATTCTAATAAATTTTAATCACCGCTTTTCAATGCTTTCTTTGCATTTTTATACATGAGGGTGACTTGTCTTCTTCTTGGCTGTTTCTGTCTTCAGTATTTTCTTGGTGTGTACTTTGCAAACCATGTATTTTGTAGTTCACTATCAATTCAATGGGTTTGCCAACTTTTGGATTTTGATGTGCTTTATTGGGGTCAGCAATTTGAAGCTTTGCTTTGGAGCAATGCAATCTGTAGGAATGGTCCAATAAGCTGACTTTTGACAGTGAGTCTGATCACAGACCAGTCTTCCCTTTCTAAGAAATATTTGTGCGTAGCTCTTCTACAGAGATGGAATTGTTTCTCTAATATCTATTACACTTGTTAGATTGCAGTAGTGGCCTTTTTACATCAAGTTTAGGGGTTTCTGACTTGCTGTAAGGGGTTTCACCTTCCATTGTTAACACTATATGGGATTTCATCTACCGTAGTTGCCGTAGTTCAGGAGTTTCTAATGTGCTACCACACTCCTTGCAATAGCCTAAATCTTTCCTATCAGGGAAGGTAGCTAGGCCTAGTTAAGATACTTTTAGCCTACCATATGACTTGCATGTGCTTGGGGACTGAGACTTACAGAATTACCCTATGGTACATATCTATTGAATTTGCCCAATAAGTACCTGGTAATGGTATATGAGACAGGTCTGTAACGGCCAATGAAAAGCATTGAACATCTATTTTTTTAAACGAATTGTTCATCTTGAATGTTAATCAAGGTTTTGGAATGGATTAATTCATATTATTAGCTATGGAGCATTATGAGAGTTAAGAGTCAATGCATCGTTAGCAGAAATATTAACTTTTATACTTTGTGAAGTTAGCAGAAATGTTGTAGGCCTTGGGGCAGAAGTTTCTGTGGTAGAATTGTAGCCAAATGGATGCAATAATGACCCAAAAGCTGTCATAATACTTGGCTGATACCAAAGGTTGCTGCAATCTGAAAAGATAATCAGTTGCGACATTCTATTTCAGCCGGCCCAGATTTTAGAATGGCAGACTCAAGGATTACAAGCTATTTACATTCCTATTTTTCCATGGAACTGCCAAACATTATATTAATCATTTTCTCTTTTATGAACCAAGGCGAAAAAATTGTTCCCATATCAAACTAGATGTTTCTTTATCTTTTGACAAACTGCAGAGGTAAATCAAGCTATTACAACAGTAGTTCAAAAAATTGTTATCGGCGATTAATCGGCAGGCCAAATTTTGAATCGGAAATCGGAATCGGCAATTTATCGGCATTAATCGACAACTTTATCGCTACTTTTAAAAACATTTAAATTCATAAAATATACTTAAATTAAATGTAAAAACAATGTTAAATGATGCGAGAAGTGACTCTATAGAATGCCATAGGCCCATATGCATATTTTTGATTAAGTTTTGACCAAAAAGAGAGTACAAAGTTTGCAAACAAAAATGCTCATAGAGTCATGTCACATGTGACTTTTGAAGTATCACTATCAAATATCAATAATATTCTATTTCATTAAGCATGCCTAAAATAAGTCTGTTGCACTTGCGGTTGCCTCGTGGAAGTGGAAGGTAAAGATTCCTCCTTTGCAACACCAACATTGTCATCTACAAACATATCATCTGGATCATCACCAACTTCTAATGTCCCTGATGGTATTGCTTCTTTAGTCTCCCTTTCCAAAGCTGTTATCTCCTTTGTAGTAAACATAGGCTCCACATCATCGGCTCAAGAATCCAAATACATATGGATCAATGTTAGCCAAGTCGATCAGCATCATAACTTTGTGCCCCCTCCACTTGTCTCACGTGAAGACAAAGATTGTATCGCACGAAGACAAGGTCATTGAGGCGTTGTGTTGTCAACTGTTGTTGCTTCTTCTTTGTGTGAACAACTTTGAACATGCTCCAATTACGTTCGCATCTAAAGCACCGCATGGTCGACACAAATGCGGATGGCTAGCTTTTGAAGATTTGGTGTTTTTGCACCATAATCTTTCCACCACAAATCTGCAAATAAAACATTTATAATTTTGTAAGTTAACTAAGCTTGAATAAATAAAATAATTCTAGACTTATAGTTTCTAGTTCTATGTGTAATGAGACTAAATACAAATGACTCAATTTGTTTTTACCTAGCTAAGAAGTGTTTCTTCTTTTCACACATAGAGTCAAGAAAGAGCCTCCTCTCTGCAGCCTTGTAAATTCGCACTCGTCAAGAATTGTATCGCTTATATCTTCGCGATACCAACCTCTCTATGCATGTATTAAGGCCATCCATAACCTTCTCATCACCTTTTTAAATGATGGGAAATAGAAAAACTTCGTGTTTAGGTAGTATGCCGCATGTATGTATGTCGATGAAGTGTCTTGTTCCATCTCCGATCAATTATGTGCCAAATGGGTTCATATTTTCGCTGATTGTGCCCATAATATTTAGCTATGGCCTCCTTGGCCACATCCATAGCCTCATACAAATAACCCATTGGGTTTTTCTCCCCATCCACCATTTGTAGAACTCGAACCAAAGGCTCTGACACCTAAAACAAAATAACATATATATTTAAAATCAAAATTAATAAAAAATTATATAACAAATGATAAATAAACAAATATTCAAGTTTAGATTACCTTCATGATTTCTTCCATTTGCTTTGCAAACATATCATCAAAAACGGTCTTCACGACCCTTTCCCTTTGGTCTTCCTAGCATACGGAGACTTCGACCATCGCGTGCTCACAAACATCTGCTTAAGGGATGTTAATGAGGTTGCAATGCTCTGCAATGTAATGAAGTTTGTGGCAAATTGTGTGACCCCTGATCGCACAAACTCCTTTCCATTGGTGTGCTCTCTCATCAAGTTTAGCACCCAAGTGTGATTGTAGATGAATTTTGTAATATTTTTGCGTCCTCAACCACATTTTTTACCCATGAGAGTTTTCCTATGCCCTCCAATAAGAGATCTAAACAATGGGCTGCACAAGGGGTCCAAAAAGTGTAGGGTGCCTCTCCTCAAGAAGTCTCCTGCTACATATGCCGCCGCATTGTCTGTCACAATTTGGACAACATTCTCCACGCCCACCGCTTTCACCACCTCATCTAACATATCACACAAAGTGATTGCAATTTTCACTTGGTGGGAGGCATCAATTGATTTCAGGAAGACCAACTGCCCACTTGATGCCACTAAGAAGTTAATCAATGTGTGGTTTTTCCCATCTGTCCACCCATCAGACAAAATGGTGCATCCTTTTTTTATCCACACCTTTTTTTGCTCTTCTACAAGAGTTTTGGTATGTGTGACGAAATCCTCCAACAATGGGCCACTCAAATCATGGGGAGTAGGAGCCTTGAACCCCTTCTCAGCAACAGTCAATGCAGTGACCAAATTCTCCCAATATGGACTTTTTGCCATGTTGAAAGGAATGTTGTAGTACCAAAAGTTTGCCGCAACTATTCTTGCTTCATTGTGCATTTCTTTATTCCAAGCAGTACCTTCGAGTGAAGGTTGTGAACCAGGAGTACTTCGAGGAACAAAAAACATCGTTGAACTACTATCAGTGGATGAACCCCGTCCCAGTGTTTGACCTCGTGGAGTTGAGGCAATAGAAGATGCCCCAATGTCAAAATCTTCCCTCGCTGCCCTCCTATTTGTTAGGGCTGCAAGTGCATCAACTTTCCTCTTCTTTTCTTCTTTTTCTCTACATAAGTTGCAAGGTAAGCAGACAACTCTCGTTGAGCCTCAGGCGGTGCTTGATTGCACATTGTCACTTCATTCCCTGGTATCCGTGCAATGTGGAACTTAAGGCGATAAACACCTCCACTCATCTTCATGCCACAATAATTGCATACAACACAATTGCCTTCTGTTGGTTCACAATGCTTCCAAGCAGGGTCATTAGAGTTAGGCTTACTACGAGCAACTGAACCGGAACCGGATCCCGATGCCATTCTACAAAACAAAACAAAAAACAATTGTCTTAGATTTACAAGCCTTAGAGAAATTAATATACAATATTTACACTTACAGTATTTATTAATATTAATACTTATTACTAATTAATATTAATACTAATACTAATATTGTAAAAAATACTTGCTATTAAATTATTAATATTAATATTATCAGACATTACTTTGTATTTTTACTTGTATTATTACTATTATTATTATCATATTATATTATTACTATATTACTTTAGTATTAATAATAAATAATAAATATTACTGTATTTTTATTATTTTACTGTATTTTTACTGTAACTTATTACTGTATTTTTAGTATTACTGTATTAATACCTGCTAGGGCACGAACTGGCCACGAACTGAACTTGCGTGCCCTCCTACCCACGTCGAATGCCCACGAATGGAGTAAATGCAAGTCGCAGTAGCAAAAACGAGTCGTGCAAAGAGAAAACAAGAGAAAAAACAAATCGATTTGGTCTATTTTCGTATTTAACCCTAGGCCACGATTTTCCCCATGATTTTTGACGAGTTTAGCCACGATTTTCAACGATTTTGCAGGGTATTTTATCGCGATTAATCGCCGATTTATCGGGATAACAAAAATCGCGATTTTTCAAAAGTTTAATCGTTTTCATGAAGGCAAACGATTTTGCTCTGATAAATCGCGATTTTTAAAACAAAGATTACAACCGATAGGGAAATGCCAAACTATATTATATTTTGAAGAATGTGTCTATAAAGTTTACATTTGATGGTATATTGAGTCCACTCAAAATGTTAAGAATAATTCTCCAAAGAGCTGATTGGAGTTCATCATCTTCTCAAGAGATTCTAATATGTCAGCAACTATTTGTTTCTCAATGCCTTCTCAGTGCATTTTTTTATACATGAGGGTGACTTGTTTTTATCTAGGCCATTCCCTGCCTTCTATCTAGGCCATTCTTTCTAGGTATCTTCTTGTGCACTTGGCAAGTCTGATACGTTTTGTAGTTCACTATTAAAACATTCGGCGTTTTTGGTGTCTCTGGATAGTTCCATTTGGCTGTTGTCTGCATGCACACACAGACACGTGTATGCGCGATAAACGCATGTAAGCGCACTGTGTGTGATAATATAGTGTGTGCGGGCTGGCGTGCACGCGGTTATGCACATACACACGCAAGTGCGCCGCGCGAACGAACGAATTAGAATTCTCTACGTTTACGTCATACGTAGGCCGCCGGGTCGAGGGCATCTAGAGTCTAGTCGGCACCCTCCACCCTCTATTTGTGGTGCCGCATTCGGCGAACTTAAAGGAAAAAAATCGAAATTCGCCGAATTTGAACAATGCTTTGAAAATCGCAATTGAATTCGCGTTTTTTTTTTTTTTTTGTGTGCAATTTTTCCTTTTTGGATTATTGGTGGAAAAATCACAAGGATAGAAAAAAATTTGCCATTTTTGGAAAGGGTCCGGGAAGATGTAGCAGCAAAAATTTGCATGTGCCATAACTTTCATTTTGTGGCTTCGTTTCAGGGGTCGTTTTGTCTAAAAGTGCATATTTTCTCGAGCTCTACGCATCGATGGCAATATTTTTCTTATTTTCATAAAATCCATTTTTACACCTTTTTGGACCAAGCAACTTCTTGCAATCTTCTGAAAGAATCATGAGCTTTGATCACCTGTAGACAGATTAGTAATTAAAAATACTGGATAGCTTTCCAAAACTCGCCGAGTATTCTCCCGTGCTCGGACTAATCGTCCCACCTGCCAGCTTGGTCGCAACCTGCGAGCACATGTTTTTTGAAGTTTTTGCTTTCAATCACATTATTGTAATAGCTACTTATGAAATCAATGAAATGTGATATTATCTCTCTTTTGAAATGTGAATTTATCTTTTGTTTTTATATATTTAATAAAAATGTATATTTCTCATAGTCGAATTTAATCACGAATTTAATCGCTGATTTTTTTACCAGCGAATTTTTCACGAATTTAATCATCGGCGAATTCGAACACGAATTCGAATGCGGCAACTTAGCCCTCTATATATCATACACCCTCTATGGATCTTGATGTGATTTATTGTGGTCAGTGAGTTGGAGCATTGCTTTGGAGCAATGTAATCTGTAGGACTGATCCTATAAGCTAAGCTGACTTTTGATACTGACCAGTCTGATTGTAGACCAGACTTCCCTGCCTAGGAAATATTGTTGCATAACTCTTCTCTAGAGGCATGGGTTTGTTTCTCAAATTTCTATTAGACTAGTTAAATTGCGGTAGTGGCCTTGTTACATCAAGTTTGTACAACTCAATGCCACCTTATTGAGATTACTTGCTCTTTATTGTATAAAGGCATTTTTGAGCAGCAGAGTGCACATGGGGAGGATTCCATTAAATGTAGTAAAATCCATCTTGTTCTGAATTAATTAGTGGCCATCTATAATTGATCTTACGTTTGAATCTTGTCCTTGGATTATCTCCTTTAGTAGATGTAATGCAATTGTTCTCCAACCTGTAATTGGTAGTCGGGCTGACACTTGTCAAGTTGGGTTTTATAATTTAGCTAGTTCATTTCTAATGTTTCAGTAATTGTGTCTGCATTTGCTTGTTCTTCTCAATGAACTTAAAAACTCATGCTTGTCTTTCTTTCAATGTTTTCACTTTTAACACCATTTTGGTGATAGCCATTGGATTCTTTGTCAAATCCTAGACAAACTTTAAATGATGGTTACCTGAGTACAGCCATTCAGAACCTTCTTGCAGCTATACTGAATATAGGGATGTACATGTTTCAAGCCATACATTGTTGGTAGTTGTACTGCAGTTCTATTGATAACCTTTTGAGTTATTGTTTGTTTAGTGATGAAAAGCTACGTGTTTCTTCAAAGTGTCAGTGATAAACCATATTTTTGCTAAAATTGGCCAAGGATTGTTGGTAGTTGTACTGTAGTTCTATTGATAACCTTTCAATTACTGTTTGTTTGGTGATGAAAAGCTATATCTTTCTTCAAAGTGTCAGTGAGAAACCATAATTTTTACCAAAATTGGCCAAGGATTTTTCTGGAGAGGAAATGATCGATGTAGGCAATCTAAGGTGTGCCCAGATGACGGCCTTCCTGTGTTGCTGCTAGTACTGTTTTCTCACTATCATGTAGCTTTGCTTCTTTGTGTGGTCTATAGGCCACCTAGGAAATCTATAGGGATTGAATGCATCTTTTCGCTTTGGTATAAGTAATTTATTTTACTTTCAGAGAGTGTTATTTGTTGGCATAGAAATGCTACACAAGGCAGCAAAAATCGAGCCATTTATGGTAAACAAAAGTATCCTTCTACTTTAACGTCTTCTACACTCTAAAGTATTTCCAATACCTATGAGTGGTGTGTGTACACCTTGAGTGATCGGAGACTAGAATAGTACTTGTCACCAAGGCTCAAAGTTTAAGGCAATGCCCCTTGAGGAAAGAGTTTGATTGCATGAGAAACCTGCAGGGAATGTTACACTCAGGCAAGCCCGAATGTGTGAAAGGATGCTTGTGTGTTTAGTGGAGAAAAGTAAATTACAATGCAAGTGTTGTGCATGGGTCCTAGAATGAAAGAAAAGGTGGGTGGCCTGCTGTGGTACAATGAGGATAGCAGTGATAAAGGTTGTCATCTCATTAGTTGAGGTTACCTAGGCTACAGGGAGTAATAATCCACGTCAACAAGGGTGAAAGTCTAAGGCAAGACTGCTTGGGGAAAAAGTTTGGTCACATGAGAAATTTGTAGGGAAAGCTGGACTTAGCCAAGCCTGAATGTGTGAAAGAATGTGGCTGTTATGTGACTAAGTCCCCACAAAGGGATTTTATTAAATAAAAAGAATAAAAGCATTTAAAAGTTACGTGAAGTATGGGTAAATGAAGTGTAAGAATTAAAATGTAACATAAAAAGATGTATTCCTGAGAAAATAAGGGTGTTAAACATTATTACACCGGAGGTGTTCCTAAAGTGGTATGCAAGGAGTGTAATGGCGTGCGTTGATTGAAAAAACTCATTACTTGCCGACTAATATTTGATTGTTAAAATAATATATTTTTAATGCCGACTCAATGTTTAATACATAAAATTAAATATATGATTATATATTTATACACGCAAATGTAATTTATTTTAATAGTGTGAAAGATAGTTACTTTGCGGAATAAATAATAAGCATGAAGAAGTGTGAAAATATTATTGCGAAGGAATTTACCAATAAATTTACAATTGGTAAGTAATATAATAATTTTTATTGATCTATATTATTTTTAATTTTTAGATGTATTTTTACCTTTACATGTATTTATAAAATATGTATAAATACTTAGATTAGTTTTTACTTTTAAATGTATTTTTACTTTTAGGATACTTTTATTTTAGTTTTTCCTTTTAGATGTATTTTATAAATAAAACATATAAATATATATTTTATAATATTTAGGTTAATTGTTTACACAATATATATTATTTCATTTTTAAATGATGGTTTACACAATATATTTAGTTCATAACAAACATTAAAAATTAAAAATTAATATTTAAATTAATTAATTAAAAATAACTAGCATAGATATCTTAAATACATCTATCTAAAGACATCGAGAGATATCAATCTCGAGGTGCCTATCTAACTTATGTGAGAATTCCAATATAGGCACCTTGAGATTGATATCTCTTGGTTTTTTTAGATAGATGTATTTAAGATATCTATGCTAGTTATATACATAATGCGTTGTAATGTTGTATTAAAATTAAAAGGGTGTAAATGGAAAGGTGTGTCCATTGTGAATAACCACCTTCTCAACCCTATAAAAGGGGAGTAAAATATTACGAATGAGATATGTGAATGTAAGGAAATTTTATGTAATGAAAAGAATAAAGACATTGAAAACAAGGTAAGAATGAAGACCTGGATACTCTGAATAACGACAAGATGGGGTCCACAGAGTGGGTCCAAGGGGAGGCACAAAGTGCACTCCTTAGTGTCCTGGCCAAGGCTAGTGAATGCAATTATTGCATTGTGATGCAAGTTTGCATCTGATCCTCGTTGTTGAGTGTGGTCTTGGCTCTAGTGTACCTTGGGAAAGATTGCCATTTGAGGAAGCTTGCTCAAATATATATTTCCAGTTTAAATTATTAATAAAAGTTATAGTTTGGATGTTGTGATGTTTACTGTACAAATTCTATTAAATTATATATTTTTTTGTTATTAGTAATATTGATTTCATATCATTAAATTACATTCTAGAATTAAATTATTATTATATATTTAAATGTTATAGAAATAGACATCACATGTGTGTATCAGGTGGTTGTTTGCTAATTACTAAGAAAAGTTTGCAATGCAAGTGTCATGCAAGGGTCTTAGAATGCAAGGAAAAGGTTGATGGCCTGTTCCAGTAATCGGGCTAGCAGTGATAGAGGTTGTCTCTTCTTGTGTTGAGGTTACTTAGGCTTTGGGCACTAATTGCATGACTCTACACTTTTGGAAGATACAACACAGAAAACTAAACTCCCAAATGGTAGCACTTAATTATCAACTGAGTTCTGCTAGACACTAGACATTGACCTTCAATGTGGGGTTCGAATTGGGCAAGGTAGCTGAACTGATGCAAGGGCAAGTCACCAATGGTTATCAGACCTTGATTACGGGTTGGGTTCACTAAGGCTTAGATTAAATGTTATTTTTAATCCAACTTAAAAAGCTGAAATGTAAAGAGATGACCTAATTATAGCTTTGTATGATGCGGTGGTTTTAGTTGTGCTCAAGCAATTGTAAGGAGTATTCTTGTTTCCATGTAGCGTAGAATGCTGGAAGAAAGTGTGACATTGCAAGAACACAAAGTTTGTACGTGAAAATGCCTAAAAGAGGATACATCTCAAGGAATTGGGGATGCAATGTTAACTCTGGATGCATGTAGCAAACAACAGTATTTGCAGTTGTGCTTTTGCTTTTAAGATGCCACAACAGTTGTGAGTGACCCAAAAGATGTCAACACCACTGGAAAACACAATCACCTTATAAGAGAATTTTATCTACACAGGGCAGCTGTTTGTGTTGAAGTTTTCCCACGTCCAGATGACTGGCTGCACCCCATCTGTTACCGAAGTATGAGGGGCAGAGACATCTGCACCAGTGTTTTAAAAACTGGTCGTAGCAGAACTGGCTGGTTAGATTGGATCAATAGTCAATGGAAGGAACTGGTAGAAAAACTGGCTCGGGGGACTAGTTTTGTACTGAACCGGTCTTGAATTGGTATGAACCGGCCTGAACTGGCTTGAACCGGCTTGTGTCAAAATAAACACCAATTCGACATTTAAAACACTTTTAAAAAAAAATCCAACTTTCCACTTGGCTTTATTCTAATTTGATGATTGATATCATAATCATACATGTAGTAACTTGTAGCATATTGTTTTTTGGACTCTAGGAGTCTAGAGGTCGTTAGAGCCTCATTGTTTTTGTGTTTTGTTTCGGATATGTAGTGCACTTGGTGCCATTTTGCTATATTTACCCTTACATGGTATATACATGAGCAAACTTTGCATTTGTCTCTAATTGTTTGTAATCATGGTTTGGAAATTGAAATCTTTAAACAATGTTTTAAAACCTGGTCGAACCGAACCAGAACCAACTGACATTCAACCGATTCAAAGTAAATGGAAGGAACTGCCTCGGGGACCGGTTTTGTACTGAACTCAGTCTTGAATCGGTTTGAAATGGTTTGAACCGGCTTGAATCGTCCGAATCGGCTTGAATCGGTCCAATCGGCTTGAATTGGTCTGTGTCAAGACTCAAAATAAACACCAATTTGACATTTAAAACACTTTTTAATAAAAATTCCAAATTTCTACTTGCCCCCTCCTCGACCTTAATTTCCAAATGACCCCTGTATAGATATAGCGGTCCCCCTATGACGATATGGGCCCTATCTAGGGGTGGGTGGCCCCAAAAGGGCAAGCCCAACCCCTAACGATCTCTGAGGAGACAGCCCCCCAAGACCCGCCCCATAGATCTAGAATAGAGAGACTTCATGCCCGGGCCCCTGACAATATCGTCATGAGGGCCCCTATATATATGGAGAGGCCGAGCCGTGCTTTGATCTCCACCCTTTCAATCCAAAGGGGCAAACCGCTTTTGGGGCTGTCTCATCGAGAGATCGGGATGGGGGCTTCCCGGGAGGGGATGCCCCCACCCTCGCTTTATTCTAGTTTGATGATTGATGATTTGATCATTGATATCATAATCAAACATGTACTAGCTTCAGAGCATATTGTTTTTTGGAATCTAGGAGTCTAGAGGTTAGAGCCTCATTGTTTATGTATTTTGTTTCAAATATGTAGTGCACTTGATGCCATTTTACTAAATTTACCTCACATGGTATATACATGAGCAAACTTTGCATATTTTGTCTCAAATTGTTTGTAATCATGGTTTGGAAATTGGAATCTTTAAAATATATTGTTTTCATTAAAATTGTAATATTTTATGTATTTTTTAGTAAACTGGTTCATAAATTTCAAACTGGTCCAATTCCGCCTGGTTTCGATCCGACACTCGCTTTGGTTCCGATTTTTAAAACATTGTCTTTAAAATATATTGTTTTCATTAAGATTGCAATATATTTTATGTTTTTTTAATAAATCGGTTCATAAATTTCAAACTGGTCTTGTTTCGAGTTTAGTTTCTGTGCAACCTCGGCCGGTTCCGATTTTTAAAACATTGTTTGATACCTAGACAGCCTGGAAACGCCCTAGAGGGTCCCGTACCAGCCTGGAAATGTACCGGAGTACTAGTATGGGGTACGGTACATTGTGGAGTACGCATGGAAACGCACTACCACAAGGACGAGTGGCATACAGCTTGCCGCACTGACCGGACCGTACTCGTCCTTGTGGGTACGCTTTCCAGCCGCATTCGTCCAAAAAAAAAAACTTGCCAAAGACGGCGTTTCTTTCCTTTTTTGGATTTTTGGTGGAAAAATCACAAGAATAGAATTTTTTTTGCCATTTTTGGAAAGGTTCCGGAAGATGTAGCAGCAAAAACTTGCATGTGCCATAACTTTCATTCTGTGACTCCGTTTCAAGTGTCGTTTTCTCTAAAAGTGTATATTTTCTCGAGCTCTACGCATTGATGGCAATATTTTTCTTATTTTCATAAAATCCATTTTTGCACCTTTTTGGACCAAGCAACTTCTTGCAATCTTCTGAAAGAATCATGAGCTTTGATCGCCTGTAGACAGATTAGTAATTAAAAATACTGGATAGCTTTCCAAAACTCGGCGAGTATTCTCCCGTGCTCGGACTAATCGTCCCACCTGCCAGCTTGGATCCATATTTTTCCTGCTTAGTTATGATGTTTCGGGAAATATGTCAGACAATACTATCGTGCTGAGTGGATCAAGGAAGGTCACCATGAACAATCAAAAC
Organism: Taxus wallichiana var. yunnanensis; assembly: GCA_018340775.1. NCBI lineage: Eukaryota > Viridiplantae > Streptophyta > Pinopsida > Cupressales > Taxaceae > Taxus > Taxus wallichiana. The sequence goes on from CM031235.1 coordinate 134,394,997, forward strand.
TCCTTGAATCTTATCACAGTCACTAAGATAAATAACTGTGATAGAGAAATAATAAATTTCAATAAGTATGCAATGTATGAGAAATTTTTTTCAATAAGTATCCAAATGCTTCTTTTAATTTATAATATATATATAAAACGTACCCAAAAGCGCACCGTACCCAAGATTTTTAAAAATTTGCCGTATCTACGTACCATACCCGTACCCGTATCCAGACTGTCTAGTTTGATACTAATAATGTATACAATGTCCAAAATGGAAAAAAGATCATTTTCCAACATTTTTCTACAATTTTTCTCTTTGTGAATTCGGTAACTGCCTGTTAGGGTTTCAAGCCTGATAGGCCTTTAAAGATCAACCTTTGCTTTCAAGGAATATGACTTGTCTTTGCAAATTCGGTGACTGCCTGCTAGGGTTTTAAAGATCAACTTTTGCTTTTAAGGAATACAGCGACACAGTGTGCAGGAGTAACATGTTACAATACCACAATCATTTTAATTTATTTTCATTGTTCATGAATCATTATTGATGTAAGACTGTAAGTCTTAAGACTCTTGTGTTTGGAAAGTCAACATTGCTCCATAACCTTGTTTTGTTGAAGAGTTTGAGCTCCTTGAGGAGCACCGTGATAAGTTGATAACCTTATTTGATACTAATAATGTATAATAAAAGATCAACTTTTGCTTTCAAGGAATACAACGGCATATAACCTGCAGGAGTAACAGGTTGCAATACCACAATCATTTTAATTACGCTGAAAGGCGTTTTCACAAGTGGAAAGGCCCCACTGCATCTGACAAGCAACAAAGGCAACAACGGTGATGATTTTTTGGTCGTTGAAGCACCTACACCTTTCTGCCGTGCACACGACATAGAGTTCTCTGTTTTGGCAGGATTGTTGCAGGATCTTCTTGTGTTAGAGGTGGAGGATGTTGCGTCTTGTTGGCAAAGAGTTTGAGCTGATGACATCATTCACATCCAGCTAATGGAACACAACGTTATGAAACCCTTCTTCATTGAGATTTTTGGCTGCAGCTTTTCCTCTTTCTTCATCTCTTGCTGTTAATATAACACGGATTCCATTCTCTGCCAACTGACGAACAATTGCAAAGCCGATTCCCTTGTTGGCCCCTGTTACCACTGCTACTGTATCCTCATTCCACCATCTGAAATACAAATTATATGGAATTAAATACAAACAACATATGATGAAGGGAAAACAATGATAAGAAAATCAGCATCTGGCTAGGCATTTCAGACTTGTCCATGGCTGTACTACAATAGAAAATGAGCTTCTTTGCAGTTTTGTAATCTTGTTATCTTAGTGAATAAGATAAAGACTATTTGGTTTGTTGAATTTTAGACGTGTGGTGTTGGAAAGTTTCAGAACTGGGTGACATGCTCACACGTGTGCAGAAATGGTAAATAGAAGATATTATTTTTCATTGTAATTTACATCCTACCTTGTGGGGTTGGTCGGTAGACGATGGGGTATATTTGTTTTTTTCAATCGGTACTAAAATGGCATTCTACCATTTCAAAAATTGGCCTCGTAATACATATCGACCAATTTGTTTCTACATTTGTGACGTTTATACTGATGCATGCATCTTATCCTTTTAACTTTTGGGGGATTCCTACATGTACTTGTATAATTGAACTACAAACAAAATATCTGACCAGATTTCAAATGTAAGATGAGCCTTTTCCTTTTGCTAAATTTTATTCCTTATTTTTATTATAGTTTTTGTTTCTCAGGAGTTTAATATCTCTATGTTCTCCTTTAATATATTTTAATTTCTCTTACGAACATTTTATTATTGTTGTTTATATCTTTCCGCTGGTTGTAGAATAAAAAGGTCTTACTAGGCATATTGTATAGACCATTCATCAAAAGGAGGTGCAATGTTAATGTATAGTAAAAATACAAGGGTTTGTAGAGTCGTTGAAGCAAGTTCAAGATGCACTAAGAGGTACGTTCTCCCTTGGTAGTAAGGCACGTAAAGTTTGTAGGGTCGTTGAAGCAATTTCAAGATGCATTAAGAGGCATATTCGACTTGGGTTACCAAGGCAACAAACATACGTATCACACAACCAATTGACCATTATGTTAGTGAGAGGGCCACCTCTAGTGCGACATTGCCCCTATTGGCATACGGATCGTAATATATTATTGTGGGCAAGGGCAGTTAATCTAGGTGGGATTGATTTTTCAACTGAATGAGGAGTGTTAGACTCGTAGAAGTAATTCCAAGATGCATAGAACCTGCAATGCCAACCATGTCTGTTGTTGCCGCCTTAGACGATGTTTGAGGCGTTGCTTGAACTGAAGACATAAGTTCAGTGGGTAGCGGTGACGATGTTGCTCGAACCGAAGGTAAAAGAGTAGCTCTAGCCTCGGAATCATTCCAAACTTGTCGGCAGGATTTTGCGCCACCGCTTCCATTATTGAGTAGAAAACCCCCAAAATCAACTAAATATCACATGCGCCTGATTTTGAACCAAATTATAGAGACAACAACATTAATTATCAAGAAAATGAGTAAAAACTACAATTTGACGCCTCATTGACCATTGGAATGTAGTTTTTCTTCTTATTTATCACAATATATGGTAGAATTTAAAGAACATATAATTTCTTATTAGGTAAATAAAATAATTATTCATCAATATGAAACATGTTAGTAGATAAAACAAAGAAAAATTAATATTTTATAAAAGAAGGGAGGACAAATTTACACATTTTTTGAAGATCTGAATTAAAAAAGACATTATTGTTATAAATTATAAGGAATAGACAATGCATGTTACAAATGTAAGTTGAGGAGGTTTGAGTATCATTTTTCTTTCGCAATTTACACACATTCTTTATTAAATGATAATAATTCAATTAAAAAAAAAGCATAAATATTCATCAAGTTTATGCTATGATACAACAAGATAAATAATTTACATTTTTATAACCCATTTAAATATTTTTCATTTAAAAAAGATATGTCATTTACCCATTTAGTAAAAGCCTTAGCCTTCCATTTTTAACCCTTAAAAATATCACCCTTATCAATGAACACCATTTTGAACATCATTAAACACATTAAGTGGAGATGCATTTTCAACAAACCTTAAATTATTCTCATGCATTTAGGGACCTCATTTTTTATCCACTAAATCATATTTCACAACTACAAACAAATGTTTTTGTCCGCATACTCTGCGCAGTCCAATGTGTTTGGCGGTCATGGCAAATTTGTTTATAGCAATAATACTTGCAGTCCGGGTGGCATATTCTCAACTGAAAAAAACTTTATAAAAGCCGGTAGTACCTAAGTTGACTGGCAGTGCAAGCAGTTTGTTGGGTGTTTTGATGTACACAACGATGATTTTCACGACAGTAAATACGGATTTCAAGATTTTCACCCAAGTTTTGGCGTGGTATGGGCCTTATTCCGGCATGAGGCCTCTTTTTGAGGCAAACTTTGCTCCCCTTATATAGCCTATCGGCTAAAAATAATATTTACATTGTTTGAATCCACATACTGTCAAGATCAGAATTTAGCAAATATTTTAATTAAAAACCGGTTATTTTTTCTTTCCTTATCTTTTTTGTGTTGTTTATATCTTTTGGCCGGTTATATTTAGGTGTTTTACTTCTTATTTTCTCTGTATATTTTTTGAAGAATAATTTAGTATTCTTGTTAGACTTGATCTACGGAAGGGAAATAGTTTGCATCTTGGGTGGAAAATAGAATGTTAACTACATAAATAGATTGTAGGGTTTGTGCTCCTAAATCATTTGCATTTTGGTTGTATGCGTGAAAATTAACGAATAAATGGCTGGTGCTTTTGTGTGTTCCTTTGAAAATCAAGCTCTTAATCCATGTATGTCTTCATAATTTTGTTCAAAACTATGTACTATCAAAAATATAATATAGTTATTAAATAAATAATGTATATTTATTTGCATTCATTTGTGAAATTTAATGTTTTCTAATAGAATAAATATCGGATTAGTTTATTTATTTGGATTATTTTTTAAAATAGTAATTACATAGGCAATACTATAGGTTGCTTCCTACCTTTGGTTGTTACTTTATTCTAGATATCTTGTTTTTCTTAAAATATAGGCAAATAGAGTTCAATACATATCTTACATACAATGTTCAATACAAAGATTTGTTGATCGATAAATGACACCGTATTTTCATCATGTCGATTGAACACACAAATGTCTCCTTGTTGAAATATGTTGAGTTGGATATCCCTATGCACAGCAGAAGACAACTTAGAATTACTTGGCTTTAATACTTGCACTTCACTTGATATGGACAATCTCTTGTCATCATTTGTCTTGCCGACACTTCCTAATATAGGTATTGAGCAAGAGGAAATTCAACGTTTCTTACATACATCTACCCATGATTCTCCCTTCTCTTTGTTATGGCCAGAACTTGGGCTCTCTACTATAAATGAATACAACACTAAAGGGTTGTTTTCCATGGCATTTCCAACTTTGTTTCCCATTGGGAAAGCCATGTTTGAACAACCTCGCATGGGGGAAGTTCAACTTCATAAATATGCTATGAATTTGATGCGTTACTACGATGGTTATTTTGGTAGCCACCAAAGGTTCAGGTATTTCTTGCTTAACCTCATCATGCACCATCGAAGACAAGCTACAACAATTTTTTTCATGAAATATGATATCCAACATGCCTTCCCTAAAACTATAGTGGCTCTTCGCCAAAGACTTCGTGATTCCCCACAGAAGATAGCCTTCCGACAATTTGATGTGGTTCACAAATAACCTTTGGGGATGCATTCTTTTGGTCAAGGAGTAGAGGTGAGGTTTCTGACATGGTTGAACAACTATATCCCCTACATTGTTCTTTACTCTTAGTGCAACATACACTAAGTGGCCAGACCTACACAATGTAATGCTTGGAAACACCCCGCTGATACTCGGGTGCTCAACAACAGAGGAATCTCAACATTATTTCCAACCCTCATCATGTTTCTACATTCTTGCACCAAAGATTCACAATCTTCCATGAAGAAGCCTTGGAAAAACACCTTGGCACCCGTGACTATTGGTAAAGGTACATTGTTTTCCCTTTTTTATTGCGCTTAGTCAAAAACACTTTGACACATGGGTTTCCCTCTTTTTAGGTACGAGTGGCAATATTGAGGTTCTCCACATGTGCATGCATGGCTTCTTGTGGCTTCATAATGCCTCTAATGTTGACACGTTGGATTGGACATACCCTCGGCTATTAACAAAGCAAAAAACTACTTTGACTAGTTCATTTCTGTATGGAACCCTCGTCCTTTTTCTCGTTGGACAAAATATATTCATTGATGCATCCAAGATGACCCTTATATGCTGAACATGTCGTAGATACTAGCTGTCGACCCTTTCTCAGACATGGAAGAGTTGTTGAAATGTGTCTCGCGCCACATCAAATGATCAAAACAAATGTGCTTGTGCAAAAAAAAGGCCCCCAGTGTCAATACAACGCCCCATTGGAAATGTGCACCTAGTCAGAACTAGTCATTGATGATGACGGGAGGTTCAATACTTACTTTGCAAGAACGACGATAGGATGAACATCCGCAACCAACCCATACTGTCCATTTGGAGAGCCAATGTTGATTGTTAGCTTGTACTTTCTCAGCATGTTGTGTTGAAATACATTGCAAAATATGCTTCAAAGGAAGAGAAATGATCAGAAACCTACCATCAGATGCTCTCAAGAATTTCAGATGGTTGCGACCCAAACAAACAAACATATGTTGTTTTTCAAAGAATGCTAACTGAGAGTGTTGTTGAACATGATATGTGCGCATAGGAAACTTGTCACATGCTGCAAAATTTACATCTTGTTCTTTCCGGTTGTTCTTTTGTTTCGTTAAATGTAGGGAAAAAGGTCTTGCAGCGTATCACTCAAACATACAAACAAAGTGCTGAATTGTCTCACTTTCTTGACGCATACATGAAATGACCATTAACTATGGAGTATATTTCACTTAGTGAGGTTGCCCGATCCCGATCTTTCAACAAACGTGTTGGGGACAAATGGAAGCAACACCATTAGCTGTAATTTTTCTTGTCTCCCCCAGATTTTATTAGATTCCCGCTCTATAATCCACTTGTTTCGAAATTTTCTGTTGGAGTGAACTCCTACACAAGCCATTTCGCAACATTTCTTTAGACATATGAAGCACATGTGACCAAATTATTTCTAATTGGGAGCTTCTGCAAAACAATTATAAACCTTGGCATGTCATTCGAGAGCCCATCGTACCTGACCAATCATTGGGAGAGGAATTCATTGTTGAAGATGAAATGGATAGGGCTTCCTCTCTAATGGATTAATGGGAGCTTCCATCCCAACTCCATCCCGAAAATCACATGGCCCATGATAGCCTACAAATGCTAGGTCACCGGGAATTTGACATACATAACAATTGGTTTGAGCATCATGTTCCTCTTGCTTAATAGAATATCGGTTCATCTTTCATTGAAGCATGCAAGGGTACTACCAAAGTCCCTTTCAATCAGTCAACCTCCACACCAACTTCTCTTCCTTTGTCACCCGAACAAAAATTGGTTTTGATACTATTCTTCATCACTTCATGTATAGGCACAAGTTGTCTCTGTGAAATTGATAATTCAAGCTACTGTAAGGATTGGTAAATCATCTCTTAAATACTAGGACACATGCTATCGGAGATCTTGCAACAACTGTGGATAGTGACACATAAGCTATCCAAACTTCAGAACTGTGAACGGATATGCGCTGTTGACAATGAGATCAGTCACACTGAGCCTTATTGAGCTTTACAACATGTGAATAAGACCAAACACTGAAGTGTGGCTTGAGCCTCCACTTTCTCTTCAATTCTGCTCCTCTGGTTGGCTGGGCGTCACCAAGCAGGAACTAATCAGAAATAGTGGGTTTGGGTCCTCATTACACCTTCCAGGTGGGTGCTGGCCACCTCACTGAAGAACACATATACAGCCATTGCAACTGATCACTGCCACTGATCACTAACAGAAGAATGACAGCCACTGTCATTGGTCACCATTGTCAGCTTTAGTTGTTTTGGTACATGGTTTTATGCACCTGCAGTACATCATTACTGCCACTGATGAACACTAGTTTTATGATTAAAAGTTTTAAATGATTTAAAAAATAAAAAACACTATATAAAACTTTTAAAGCAACCTACGAACCCCTAAATAAATATAAAACCAAAACTATAGAAATACTTTTGATAAAATCTTTATATAGTTCTATTATGCTGCACCATAATGTTGGGCACTTCATTTTTGAGTGGAAAGCTTCTGTGACTAGGCGTTCTCCTTTTCCACCACACTTTGCCTGAACATCTTTCCCTGTGCAACTCATTGATTGATTTGCTTCTCCTCTAAATGCTTCTATTGTGCCCTCTTGCTGGTGCACCTCTCTGAATATGCTCTTTGGCTAACACCTTCTCCTGGACAGGGACGCTTCTGCAATTTTTATAGCTGCTGTTGCAGCTTATTGATTGGTGTGCTTAAAACAGCTTATAACAACTCAAAACAAGCTAATCACATATTTGCCATACACTTCCTCTCAGGCTCAAAATGACATTGCCACATGGTCACACCTCTACTACTCCAGGTGCATCCTCTTTCCTGTAGCAAAACTTTATTTTCCATAGGCTTCACAGCTCCCTTTCAACCAGGCGCTGCCTTTCAAAGATTATGCAAATGTGGACAAATCTCTCACGTCCTCAACAATTAAAAAAACATTTTCAATTATAGCTCCAATCTCTTACCTCTATGATTATACACTTCCAAGCACCAATCTCCTCTCCTACTTCTATGCTCACAAAATACGTACATAACTCTCCTCAAACCACCATTTAGCTAAGTAAACAAATTAATAGCAACAACAACTAAATAAACAATACTCAAAACAATTTTAACGATGGATCGGGCAATCAACAATGGCGGTATCACTCATTAAAAACTCACAAATTTACACTAAGGATGATCGCTCTTCAAGCTGAAGTTGCCTGCTTCAGTACCAAAAGTAGAAAAACTTGTGAATCATTTTATTAAGAAAACTGAGATATTTATACAATTGCTCAATCCTATAAACTAGGAATCATGACTAATCCTTCCTAATCTCTCTCATTACTTCCTATAAGCAGTCACCTATTTTAATCTCTACGTACACACACACTCCTATGTACTATACCTAATATAAGAGTAACAGACCATTTGAAGTATAATGTATTAATTTAAGAATTTCCTGATTTTCCTGAACTGGAAGAGTCCCGTAATTCAGGCCGGCTCAGGGGCAAGCACCGTCTTCGGGAATCACCTGATTCCAGGTTCAAGCCTAGTAGAACGACCACTAGTGGGACTTGGTCTTTGTAGCTCCTCCCCACTCAGGATACCGAGTGACATAAACCAGCTAGTGATAGCTCCAGTGATACTGATCCCGCCACTTAAGGTTAGAATCTCTAGGGAACACTCTTGGTGGAAACCGTTGATCTCCACTCAGCCATACGAAGGCCTTACAGTGAACTCCCCTGTTGCTGAGAACAAGGGCCAAGTGGAGGAGAAACTCTTCCAGCAACACGCCTAACAAGAAGGCTTTTCCCTACACAACTGTGCATTGGCTCATTAGTGGTTAGGTATCCCCAGGGGCCGATCAGCGCGCCCCCTCCACTGTCCAACCTTGCAGGGCTTTCTGATAGAGGGGTAGCGCCACAGCTAGGAAGTTTGCCACAAGCACAAAGCCTGCAGTTCCCAGTTTAGTACTCAGTTTGCCCAATCTAAGAATATTCCCAACAACTTCTTGGGCACATTAGTGCTCAGTTTGCCCAAACTTGGGATGTTAGAAATTGGTCCAAAGTCAAGGGGCGCGACCCCCACCACTGTCCAACCCTGCAGGGCTTTCTGATAGAGGGGTAGCACCACAGCTAGGAAGTTTGCCACAAGCACAAAGGCTGCAGTTCCCAGTTTAGTACTCAGTTTGCCCAATCTAAGTATATTCCCAACAATATCTTGGCCACATTAGTACCCTGTTTGCCCAAACTTTGGATGTTAGAAATTGGTCCAAAGTAGCCTTTCTTTGGTTGCTGCTCCATCGTAAACTCTTAACAGCAGACAACCTACAAAAAAATTAAGCACAGTTGGGCCCCTCTTGCTGTTTCAACTGTCAACAATATGAAGAAAGTCTGGATCATCTCTTTATTCATTGTTCCTACACCAAAGCAATTTGGGGGATTTTCTGCTAGATTTATGGTCTCAAGGCCGTTGCCTTCTACCCTACACGTTATGCTTTTCCTGGGGTGAAATCCAGTTACAAAATCATCACATGTCAGTTTTCTGTTGGGTATAAACAGGATTCTACTAGCAATAAGTGAACTAAGGAGCGGCTGAACCATATAGATCTAACCAGCGTATAAAGATATATGAAATCTAGGCACAAGATTATCCCGGGAAAACCCTTTCGTGTAAAAACCAGCACAATAGTCTTTCTCATCACATTAAGTTTTAACCCAACTTACTAATACAACAAGATATCTTTAAGATGCAGTAACATGGCACCCAATAGTCCATGCACAAAGAAAGTACAACTGTAATACTCAACTATTCATCTCTTATCATCCCTAGGTACAATTGATCTATATACAACATGCTAAGACTTGACTGAATTAGCAAAAGACAACAACCAAAGTAATTGTTACAACCATTTCTTCCTTGTTTTACACCTAAGAATCTACATGCTTTAAAACAATCTCACGAATTTATGAGCAAAGAATCGCATGATTCTCTCCAACCGTTGTCCAGTCATTAATACAAGATATTCTTACATCATGTCAAATTATTCTCCAACAAATTGTACACCTCCAATCTTCTTGACCAGTCGAACAAGTGTTGACAATGCATTACCGTTACACTCTAATGTTGCCCAAAGACATTGCACACCATAATGCAACTCCTACCACACACATATACTTGCGTAGAGTCGTGTACACAACACAATAATACCACAACATTTTAAACCACATTGTGCAAGTTCACATAGTGCCCATATCCTTGTGCACATGCCTCAGCACAACAGCTTTTTTCAAAGCTTGCACAACAACATCCACCGCACAATACACCTTGTGTAAACCTATGCGAAGTTGAAACATTTCCAAACATTCTCCCACTTGTTGAACATGCATTAAGGAAGTGTTGGTGAAATAATTTGTCGTGTTGCAAATTATGTGTTTCCACCAATGTTCACGGGCAACGCCCTCTTTCTTGTGTATGGGGAGGCTCCCATTATTGAATGTAAACTATCTTAATTTTATCTACTGTTGTGGGGTGGCCAAATAGGTGAGGATCACATAGAACACTTTACTGAACCTGTGGCAAAGTGCTTGTGCGGGTACAAGGGAGGAAATTGTAGCGATGAGGGATAAATGAGAGAAATTAGGAAAGGGAAGGTTATTGTTGTGAGTAGGCACTAACGAGTTCACACCCAATAACCGAGTAGTTCAACATTCAATTAGAGGAAAGCAACAATGAAGCATTTATCGAGACTAACAAACTAGAGACACACAGTTCTTTAGGTTCATCAATCAAAGATACAAAGTTCTTTCTTGATCACTATGCTTATAAAGTGCATAAAAGAAAGAGAATAGAGGAAAACATGAGAAAGGAAATGGAAGAAATATAGATTTTATTTCTTGTGTTGTTGATACAAAGCTCAACATCCAAATCACAATCCACAATTGCTACGTAAAAGTAGGATTACAAGATCCTTTGGAATGGAGAAGCCATCCCTATTTATAGCATTGTGATTTGATCTCTCATCTACCCCCACATGACCCTTTATGTTCTTATTCGACTTGTGACTTTACATCTTCCCAAGAAATGATAAGAATAAGTTCTTTTTTATAAATCGAGGGACTTTTACAATGCATCTTTAGAAAGTCACTCAAGTGAATGAGACAAATTACCATGATTGTGTATGATGAAGAATTAGAAAAGGGGAGAGAAGAAAGGGAGAAAGAGAGGAGGAAGGAGTTGACATATTTGATGAAGAAGCTCCTTATGACGAAGAACTTGTTGAACCCCGATTCATGATCCCGAGGAAGAGTTCTTGGGACGGGCTCTTGTTCATTGAATTCCTTATCAATTGAGCTACCGCAATCACAACTTGTCTGCGCCTGGAATGCAAACACAACTCAACACCTTGATCCATGCCTTTGGAACATCACTGATCTTCTTGCATTGGTTGAGCCACCTTTCATGATCCTTGCAATTGCAGAAATGGAGTCCGTGACATTGGCAATAGACTCTAAGACATCTTCATTGAAGGAGAGAGTCACTTGCCAATTTCTTGACCAACTCCCTGGAAGGAAACAATGAGTTCTTCTGATGATGAATTCTCGGTGAGCGGAGGGAACTCAAGTTTTGAACATAGTTGCAAACCTCATTCAAGATCTTGAAAGCATGTTGTCCACAAGAGTCAAGTTCGGAGATGGCATCTTTGAGCATTCCATATCTTGCATCCATGATGTAGATCCAAACTTGAGACAAATTCTCGGTAGCTGATGCAAACACATTCTTGCTTATGAGGATGTGAGAGTCGAGTGAGTTCATCTCGGAGACAAGTGGGAGCATCTCATCTAAGTGGATTATCTTTTTACAATCTCCTCTCTTGCTTTCTTTACTTCTGAGAAAGTGGCAAGAATGTACTTGATTAGAGAGATGACCTTTGGCAACATTGTCTTACCTCTCTTGATGATCTTCTCAATCCACTTCTCGTTAGCCTTCCCTTGCATCATGTAACCTTGTGCTTTCTTGATCACCTCAGGATCAACACTACTAATCGAAGGAATGTCTTCTATAGGAAGAGAAGATGTTGAATCGAGCTCCAAGAAGGGTTGAATGTGAGCATTGAGAGTTTTTACCTATTCCTCCAATTGTTCAATTGTTTGCTTATACTCTTCATTCCGAGCAAGAAGGCGGGAAGAGGATTCCTTGAACATATGAGAATCACCCTCGTGTGAAGCTTGACCCAATGAGATGTGAATCAAATCATAGTATGATGGAGTCATCTCCTCAATAGGCTTTTCATTCTTAGGCCTAACAACTTCTACATATTGGTTACTTGAGGTGCCATTGAAGAAGTAGGAAGTTGTCTGGGCCTTCTTCCTTCGCTTGGATTTCAAGGTTCTTGAGATTGCTTCGGGGTCGGCACGATAGCTTGTTGCGTTGTTCTTGGCTCACTTTTGAGCATTTCTTGAAGCCATGGGAATGTCTCATCAGGAGTTGATGTGATGTTTGTCACTAGAGCACTTTCAGGAACCGGATGCAAGATCACCTCTTGTTCAATAAGGGAAAGCTCCTCCATTGGGGAAGACATACCTGGATGCCCCTGAAGAGAATGATGCTGCAATGGATCACTCTTGTTGCAATGGAACACTTTACGCGCACCCTTAGCTCATTACTTTCTCAACTCAAGAGTACCATTGATGCTTGACTAGTTCAAATTCTTCATGCACAATAATCTTGAGTACTTAGCTGACTTGGTTAGCTCACCTAGATCACTTAGTTTAATCAGCTCACTCAACTCACCTCTAACAACTCGACTAGGAAAAATGATGGTGGTTCCAACTTGATCGATGAGTTACTATGGCCTCGCTTATATTGAATTTCAATGAAGCTCTTCACTCTTTTGAATCTTTTCCAATTGCACAAAGTCTCTAGCTTTCACTTGTTGCGCCTTGCTATATTCTTTGTCTTGCTCCCGGACACAACTGCGATCAAAATGATGCTTCAAGACCTCCGTGAAGGATGAATTTCCTTGTTTGAGCTATACAACCACCTTACAACCTTGTGAAGATGTCAAAAGTGGCAAGAAGAGGGAAATCATACCCAACTTGCAACTTTCTGCATCCAAAACAGAGACTTTCTATTTTTAGCAGGTGGGACCAAGACTTGCTATTTTGGGATATTTCCCTGTTTTGCTAAAAATTTGAACCTCTCAATCCTCTTGGTATAATCAATTCAACTCCGTTGATGATGCTTTACCATTTTTGGAATTTTTCTATTTTTAGCAGTTGCTTTTTCAGAAAATTGTCAATTTTGTCCTCGTCATTGTTCTCTAATTATTCTGAATGCACTGATCTGAGAGAGCTTACTAGTTTTGGTAAGCTGCTATTTTTAGTGAGGGCACTAGATACTTGCTATTTTTAGAAACAACACTTATCCATGTCTGTTTACAATGAAAATGTCTTCACTGGATTCGGCTCGTCTCCGGGACACCGTGTTACAAATTTCAGCTCAATCCGTCCGTTGGAATGCTTAGAAAATGAAAAAGCAGAATATAGGGGCACAAAACTAGAGTTTGCTGCCATTAAAAAATCAGGGCATCATCCACTTTGCTGTTTCAATCTTTTGAAAATCTCCGGGAATGAGGAATAGTTGAGAAAATTTCACCGAGTCTGCTTTTGTAGGTTTGAGAGTTTTGAGTTTTTCTCCGTTTAAGCTTTCTTGGCTGCCCTAGAAAGATTTTAACAGCTTGGTGGCTGTGTTTACAGGTGTTTAGAGGTCTTCACTCATCAACAATGGCTGCCAGGGTTGGACTAGTGAAGAAATGAGGTGAGCAGAAGTTACTTTGAGTTAACTAGCTTCCCGACGTGTGTTTTTCACACACGGATAGAGTAGCAGCAAGGAGTTTGAAAGCTAGGGGTTTTTCTTCATGGCTTGGGGCGCATTTTCTTGTTCTTATTGTCCCTTGGGAATGGGGACAAAAGGTGCAAGAAAATGCGCCTCATTCTGGGCTTGACAAGTGTCGCCTTCGATTGCATTATGAGGAGAGGGAGAAAACCACCATTTAGCACTAAGGGGCTGAGTCTTGGTTGTATGAAAAACCATGAGAGGGGATAGAGTGGGCGCATTTTTGTGTCCCCTCTGTCCCCTTGGGAATGGGGACAAGAGGGACACAAAAATGTGCCCTCACCGGTGATGACAAGTTGTGGCATGTGATTTGGTGAAGAGGTGAGGAAAAGCTGGTTTTAGTGCTTAGGAGCTTGAATTCGGTCGTATGAAAAACCGTGAGCAAGGGCTAGAGAGGGGTGCATTTTCTTGTCCCCTTTGTCCCCTTGGGAATGGGGATTGGAGGGACAAAAAAATGCGCCCTCACCTTGTGTTGACAAGTGGCATTTTCTCACTGCACAATGGGAGGGGCTAGAAATAGGTAGATAGGTCTTGCGAGTGCTTATCTTGGTCATGTGAGGAACCTGGAGGAAGATTTGGGGTGGGGCGCATTTTCTTGTCCCCTCTGTCCCCTTGGGAATGGGGATAAGAGGGACACAAAAATGCGCCTCAACCTAGAGGTGACAAGTGTCCTCTTGCAAAATTGACTAACTGTGAGAAGCGTACCTGCGAGAGAGAAGACTTGAAGATGATGTTGCCGAGCTCTAGGAGGTCTTTTTTGGTGAAGTCTTATATGATTTTGACTCCCAAGAACATTCCAAGAACAATGGGAGGGGTCTCATCCTTCAATTCTGCCTGCAACTCCCGAATTGCTCCTTTTTCCTCGGGACAACAGGTGTGTCTACACAAATTGAGCTGCCCTGAGAAGTAAACATGTCTTGTGAAAGATTTTATGATTTCATCATGTAGAGGACTATTCAAGCTTTCCAATGACTATTTGATTGACTCCTAACTCCTTACGGAGCTCCTTAATCATCCGGTTAAGCCCGCTTACCAATTTAGATTGCATGCTCCTTACCCCTGAAAAACTCGATGTTGCTCGGTTTGTCCCTAAACCTCCAAGTCTTCCCTAAACTTTCCTAAATCACTTCTAACAATACTCAACTTTTCATCTCTTATCATCCCTAAGTACGGTTGATCTATATATAACAGCTAAGACTTGATCAAGCAAACACAAATGCAAATAATTGTTACAATCATTTCTTCCTTGTTTTACACCTAGGAATCTACATGCTTTAAAAGTAATTTCATGCTTTAAAGCATCTCATGACTTTACAAGCAAAGAATACTGAGATTCTCTCTAACCATTGTCTAGTCATTAATACGAAATATTCTTCCACCAACCGTCTCAAAATATATTCCAACACGATGCTTTACACCTCCAATCTTCCTACCTAATCAAACAAGTGTTGACAACACATCACCAATACACCCCAAATATTGCGTAAAACCACTGCACACCATGATGCAACACCCACTACGCACATATACATATGCACAATCTTGTACACAACACAATCCTGCACACAGCATTCTAAATGATGTTGCACAAGTCCCCCACAATGCTCATGCACCCATATACCTACGCACATGCCTTTGCACAAACTTTCCTTGTGCAACACTGTTGCACAAGCCTGCATAGCAGCATCCACAAAACTATGCAAAGGTGAAACATTTCCATCTTTTTCTAGATTATATAGCCCCAAGTTTTATTTTATGGCATATCTAACTAGAAAGGAAACATATAATTTTTCAAGGAGAATGCACTTATATATGTAGTTTGATCCAAAAAATCCGTAGTTTGCAAAGCTTACATGGCACAAATTCCATCTAAGGACAACACGGCATGTTCCAATATGTTAGATACGACTTATCAATAAATTTGCAGAGCCTACATGGCACAAACTCCATCAAAGGGACAAAGCAGCATGTTCCAATATGTTTGATATGACTATCTCATATTATTGGATATTAAATGCTAAAATGCTTTCCTTTCCAAGATGGAATGCACCAAAACTTTCTTTTGTTAAACTAAATTTCACATGTCATGTTTGGGCAATCCTGAAATTCAGGGTAATTCTAAAATTCCGAGTGAGTTTCACAATGACAGCAAAAACAACTTTAACATATCAAGATAACATAGGTTCACATACCAACAACCATGCAAAATGTTGGGCATTATGAAAAGATGATTTTGTTTACCGCTTTGTCATCTACCACATACCTAGACATTGAAGAAGAATTGGCTCTCGGTGTGGTCCAACAACATTGTTCCTAACGAATCTGTCTTCTAGCAAGGACACTGGCACTTTTGGAACAAACAACTGACCAACTTCAAGGTTTTACTAAGAATCATTTGCCTCATCTCAAGTGGGTACTCAATAATTTTATATTTTACATACTCCCCTCACATATTCTATCCTAGTGTTTACAAATTTGATCCCTCCTCTACCCACACTATCGTTACCACTAATTCCTTGCATTGGTTTCTCATGTATATTCATAGGGAGCATCTCATTTGCCAATCCCACACACGACATTTTTACTACTTAATAATTCCCCCACCCCGACATGCCATAGCATGTCGTACTAGCATCATACTAATTCTATCTATTATTGCACCACATGTTAAAGTTCACAGTTAGTAGGAGATGGGCATGGGTACTTGTACCACAAACAAGGACAGGAGGTATGCCAATTTTCACAAAAATTCGAGCTCAATATTAGGAGGTGCTATATATATATATATATATATATATATATACCATCAATACAAAACTATAAAAAGACAATGTATAAAATAATTAAATATTTAACGCACATAAATGAAATTAGGGCATAAGGGTTGGTCAATTAAGGTTAGGTAGTAGTTATAGTAGCCACTTAGGCCTATTTTAACATTCTTTCACTTTCTTTTCCATGTTTTAATAAGAGACTAAACAAGGGATGTGTGGAGACTTGGAATGAAGTCTCCAGTCATCAAGAGACATCTCCTACTAGCACTTTAATCAACACAAGCTCACACATCTAATTATTAATCCACCCCTTCTTGTCCTCCACCTCCCCACTGCATAAAATCTAAGTCGCCATTTCATCCATGTCCCACCCTACCATCAGCAAGATCCCATCCCTACTAATCCCTGGAAACTTGTTGACCATACAAAATGTGTAGGGCAACAGATAAGGGTCTTAAGCCCTCCCATTTATAGTCTCTGTGTGGATTACCTACTTTTGATTGCCTAAACTATTATAACTAAAATTAACAATTTGAAATTACCTCCTAAAATCTATGGCTATATACAGTATGGATTGAACATTAATTAATTAAATCGTCAATATTACAGCAGACATAAAACTTGCAAGAATTCAAATCACTACAGTTTTATAATCAAAGTGATAGAAATCCAAATTGATCACAACTCCCTGCTAATTCTAAATGAATTATTCAACTAAGATTTAAAAAAAGAGGTTCGAATAAGATTGAATTAAATAACTTAAATTACTCAATGGCTATTACCTATAGCAGAGAACTAGATGCAGAAAGCGTCAAGAAACTACAAAGTAGACAGTGTCAATTCACCCAAATCATATACTCTTATTCAACCAAATATTGCATTACAACACACAACACCGAAGCAACAAGCACTCCGAGCATCTTTATCTACATTGGAAAATTTTAACAGATCATTGGTACCAGGGCCCAAGATTGAGTTATTCAAATAAAAGGATATTGGTAACATATGCCTATATTGAAATATGGCATTGTCCAAAGTATTGTTCAGCATACAAAAGACCGAATAGCAAAATTGTTTTGAAAAGCTCTTGTATCCAAAACTGTCACACAACCTTTCAACATACCCCTTAGTATAGCCCTTAATTAATAAAAGAGTTCTTAGCTATATATACCAGTAGTATAAATACAGATATAATATTATCTTAAATATTATAATTGCTATAATCCCACATTATCTAGATTCATACTATAGAGTTGTTATATCCAAAGACATTTCTTTCATCCATGTTGGAGTGTTATCGAATACGTAAGATTTTGTGGCATTATTATCGAAAACTCCAATGATAAGAGACGAAGACACATTTGTATCAAGATTGCTGTGCAAGATAGTGGTCCCACTTTCCATAGTCTGATGGAATGGAGTGGAAATTTGAATGTTACTAAAATCTATCTTTAAGGAAGTAGAAAGTATATTGGATGCATGGGATGGAAATTCTTTTATCTATGTCACTAGGGTTACAAAACTCAAACAAAACATGATGGAATACGAGAGGAAAAATTAGGGATATATATTCTGGATGGTGAGAGCATCAGTGGTTTCGGTTCATGAGTATTTGAGATGGTACTTTCTCTTTGCGTAAATATGGGATGGTACATTCCCCTTGAGTAGAGAAAGATAGGTGTGATCACTTGGGAGACCACAGTGGTAGAGGTACTAAAAGTAGGGTTTTAGAAACCATATGAACAAGACTATGAGTACCTTTGGTGTGGATTTTTGATTTTGTAAAAGTGACTTCAACAATTCCACAAAATACAATGATATATTTCTCGAGTTTCAGATAATGTAGTTGCAACTGGGGGTATGATAAGTAAAGTTGTAGGTGGAATTGTTGAGAAAGTTAATGAGGTAATGCTTATTGTTGCATTATAGGATGAAGTAGAGAAAGCAATAAGAATAGGTTGATAATCAAATGGAAGTGTATTTAGGCTCCTTCTAGAAACTCAAGCATACTATGTCCATCTGAGTCATGCCTTGAGTAGCGAATACTACACCAAATCCTGGAGGTGCTTGTAAGGAGGTAGGGCTTTGTGGTATTTGTACACTGGATGAAGCAGATGATTTAGTTGTCATTACTACATTTGCAACTAGTCTGGTTGGGATTGCCAGAGCAGTTCCTTGACATTGAGTTCTTTGTTGCATTTGTGCTAATACTGCTTCAGAATGCTCAACATTCTTATGAATTTCTACATCCTCATAGCTTCTATGATGATATTTTATCTGACTTGGGTAGGAGTCAATTTTTAGGCGAGCAACAATTGATCCCTTTCAATCTTATTTTGCGAATCTCGCCAATCAAAAGTTGAACTTACTGATATCACTACAATCATTAACCGCATTAGGATAGGTTTGAAATCCCATAGCTTCATGATACATACCTTGACGAGCTCTACTCAGGACTTCAATCACTCCATTGTTTGTTGATAGGCCACCTCTTTAAGATTTAATTTATCTACACATACTTTCGTAACAGATAAGGGGATGTCATGGTACCATCCAAACTCAGAAATGTGTAGTCTTGATATATGAAGTTGAACCAAACCCCCAGTGGCTCTTATACTTGCCTCATCAATGTTGATATTATGGGACTTTCTTCCCCAAAAAATAGTAAATATAATCTAGCCAGAAATAAGTCACAAATCATGAAATAGTGTTGTTGATATTTTTCTCTCTCGAGAATTTGGCAATGAGCCTGAAGTGGGCACCTAACCATGAGGAGTACATGGCGAAAACAAGTCATGGCTGAAAATGTTACTGGCATGTAAACAATCTATCAAGTATGATGTCATATAAAATCCATATTTTATATCCAAAAATTCATTTATCCTCTTCTCTGTGTAGAATGAAATTATTTCTCCACGGTTGAATATTAGGCCCTGGTCATAAACCTCATATATCAAGGAACCCAACCTAAGCCCACGTTCACAGTGTTTGGGGCTCTTGTTAGGCTACACAAAAAAACCATAACATTTCTAATATCTGATTGAAAATACATATGTTGCATTCTTATATCCTTTCTTTAGTTTGGGAACTCACAAATGATATGCAAAAATTTACCAATGAAGTCACCAATGACATCACCTGTGTGTGCGTATATTTTCGATCTCAATTTTACATTTCTACCCCTCATCTATAAACAAAGTATGTGCAGATCCGATGTTTTAAAAATCGTAACCGGACTCGGAACTTGTTGAGGGTCAGACTGGAACCAGCCCGAATTGGACTGGTTTGAAATTTATGAACCGGTTTACTAAAAATATTACAATTTTAATGAAAACAATATATTTTAAAGATTCCAATTTCCAAACCATGATTACAAACAATTAGAGACAAAATATGCAAAGTTTGCTCATGTATATACCATGTAAGGGTAAATATAGCAAAATGGCACCAAATGCACTACATATCTGAAACAAAATACATAAACAATGAGGCTCTAAATGACCTCTAGACTCCTAGAGTCCAAAAAACAATATGCTACAAGCTACTACATGTCTGATTATGATATCAATGATCAAATCATCAATCATCAAACTAGAATAAAGCCAACTAGAAAGTTGGATTAAATTTTTTTGTTTTAAATGTCAAATTGGTGTTTATTTTGACACAGCCAGTTCAGACCTGTGTTCCACCAAGTTTCCGCGACAGATTTTTTGGAGGCCATTTTTAGGGACGACAGGGGATGGCTATTAAAAATAGGGGATTTTTTTAAAATATAGGAACTTTCAAATATTCATATGATAACATTCATAAGGCATTCATCATATATGTTATAGAACCTTATTACATAACATTAGAGCTGAATCGAGATTTAACATAATATTCAATGTGGATATATATAATAATTACACGGTCGTTTATGAAGGAGAGAGTTCAAGACAAGTAGTTTACATAATTACATGCACAAAACACAGTGGTCTGCAAAATTTGCCTTGAATGATTGCATATCCATAACACATTCAAATTCACTGCTGCATAAAACATTGTAATATAGAAATAGAAGCAATGCATAACAATAATATCATATATCATGCCATTTTTTAACCCACAAAAAATGGGGCATATAACCACTACATGTTGAATAGAACAGTCTCAATTTGTAAAGAACAACACCATCCATTCAACCTCCCCTTTGCATGATGGGTGTGTCTATTCAAGAAGGCTTGCTCTATTTGTTATCTCGCTTAAGTTGGACCTTCAACTTCTTTCCATTCAATTGGAATCCATTCATCACATTGATGGCAGATTGTGCAGCTTTAGGGGAGTCAAAACTCAAGAAACTTGCAAAAAAATTGAGTTTTTATTTTAAAAATGTATTTTTGTGTGTTGAGACATAGGGGACTTCTAGCCGTCCCCAATACGGCTAGGGGACTTCTAGACGTCCCTGGTCATACCAGGGACGGCTGGCCGTCCCTTGCTAGAAATCAGCCGTCCCTGAAACGTTTCCTAAAAAAATAAAATTTGGGGACGTCTAGGGGACGTTTCCTACCCGCCCCTGCGTCCCTGAAACACCCCCAAAAACACAGGGGACGTGTCCCCGTGGAACATAGGTTCAGACCGGTTCAGGACAAAACCGGTCCCCCGAGCTGGTTTTTCTACCGGTTCCTTCCATTTACTATTGAACCAGTTGAATCAGCAGGTTCTGGTTCCGGTTAGACTGGTTTTTAAAACACTGGTTTATATACGAGGGTAACACAGGAGTCGGAATATTTAGTATTAGTTGGGTTCCTTTCATGGCTCTGTTTGTTTGTCTTTGTGGTCTTCTACGGAAATATCTCTGATTTTGGCGAAGGACAGCTGGTCCCACCTGTAAGTAGCATGAGATTTGCTTTATCCTTATTAACTGGGATACCCCTTGCATTGCAGGTTTTTTCTTTCATTTGTCACTAATAAAAGAACATTACTAAAGTGGATTTTAATAAACTGAATTATATCTCTAAAATCAATTGATTTCAAACTTCTCCCTTAATCAACCCATAAACAGGAAAAAGAAGAGTGCTGCCGCGAAAAAACAAAAGCAATGAATTGATGAGCAGGCTTGAATAGGCAAAGGATTAAGTTTTAGTTTGGAGAGATTGGCTGAAGGTAACAACAGAGAACAGACTTATCATTAGAATGGAATCTCAAATTGAAGAGACTAATTTCTTCTCTCTTTTCCTCATCTTGTTCTCACGAGGATCAAAAAATCTCTTAAGAATTCAATTTTTCTAGATTTTTCAACATGCATGCTTTTCACCACAACTTTTCTGTTTTCTGTAGGACTTGGCATGGATTATCTATTATTATGAGTTGACATTAATTTATGAACATTGCACCGTGGTTTATAATTATGACGATCTACTGGAGTTTTTCTCACTCCTAATGAGAAATTGATGATTCTTTGAATGTTGCATGTCCAATTTGACTATTTGCATTTCTTTTGGTATTCTATTCAAACATATGCTTGGCATATACATAATTTTTGTGTATATTCTTGTTTCCTAATTGTGAATGTTGCATATTGGAGTAACCATCTTCTCTCTAATCATGGATTTGAAGTATATGCTTTGGTAACAATTAATAATGATGCCTGGGTTTTTGCAGAGATTGCACGTAGACGCCGGCGTTCAGAAAAGAAAAGACACAGATGGCTCTGGGGTTCATTAGCTGTGGCTGTCACCATTGGCACCACAGCTCTATTCCACTCTTACGTGTTGCGAGGTGAAAAGCAGATTTTTAGCTCTCCATGGGCCACTGATACTGACAGTCGAGGAACATCTGATAATGTAGAGTTCTGATGACCACCATATGCGTTATGGGATTCATTAGAATCTGTCATCAAAATAATGTGTTTTGGCAACAAAATGTGATACTAATCAGGTAGTCATGAATACCTTTGTGGATTTGAGCAGAAGAGAATGTTTGATAGAGTTGTATCTTCAAGTGATAAAATCAAAATTGCATCCGTAACTGTTTGTTCAGAAGTCATATATATGATGCGAATATTTATCAGAAAAGTTACGAATAAAAACATAGAAGAAATTTGCACCTGGGAACTTGTTAAGTGCTAAGGTTGTGAAAGTTATGGATGGGATTTTTTGCAGAAAAGGTAAGATTTCGAAGTTGCTTTGTCATCTCTGTAGACGGAATAGTAGGTATAATAGACTGATAAAAAGCAAAAGAAAATTATAAAAGAACTATTATAATCTATTGATTGGTTATAACATTAAAAGGGCAGGGTTCTCTCTCGTGCACAGAGAATATTTGTCATTTTAAATTTATATTGAAAATATTCACTTACGAAAAGCATGTTTAGCATGCTATTACCAAAAATCTATATTTTCAGTCCTGGTCACTGCCCTTTTTGGCTCAACTTATTTGGTAGAGCTCTACTGATTCTGCAGATAAGTTCAACTTGCACTTTCTTTTTAAATCTCCCAAGCATGTTCCATTTTTGTGGTTGGTGATGGAGGATCAAGCAATAGAACTGTATAAGCTATTTATTTTCATCTTAAAAGCTATTTATTTTCTGCATTTGCAAACAAGTCATTATGTTCTTGGCAAGAGTACAGATAAATTTCCCCCCTTCTGCAAGCATGCCATTTTGGTGTTTTTAACATTTACAAGTAAAATGACGGTTTGATAATTTACTGTGGCATGGTCTAAGCTAAGCAAACTTAAGCCATTGCTTGTTAAATCAATCAAACAAAATTAAATGGCTCACCATAGGCCTTGGTTTGGGCTTTTGTGTGGATTTACATTTACAAGATAGATCAAGTTTGAGGAGAAAGCTCATTAAAATTGAATGTGTGTTTTTGCTGTACTTCTTTAGATAATGTTGATTTCATTCAAGATTAGGTAAACCCATAGTGCTTAAAAAGTCTAGATACGAGAGTGTGCTGTTGTGACAATCACTTATAGGGAGAGAGCATTTGACTGAAGTTTTAAAGAATAATGATTATAAAGCAAACAAGATAGCTACTTTCAAATTGGCAAAGGAGTACACAAGATCAACTTCGAATTGAGAAGGTCACCAATAG
Organism: Taxus wallichiana var. yunnanensis; assembly: GCA_018340775.1. Lineage (NCBI taxonomy): Eukaryota > Viridiplantae > Streptophyta > Pinopsida > Cupressales > Taxaceae > Taxus > Taxus wallichiana. The sequence goes on from CM031235.1 coordinate 134,418,585, forward strand.
TAAGAACTTTTCTCCCTTACAATGAGGGGTTATCTAACAAAATTTCCTACCTCATTTTTTTAAGAATCTCCAAACAACCTTTTAAGCTTATAGGATGTTTGATTCAAACCTTTAACCTATAGTATGTTTGATTAAATTTTTTCAAGGACAATTTGGATTCAACGGCTGGCATTCTACATTGGTGAGATTGGCTGTTCCATCAACACAAGGATTAATGAGCGTGCCACTATATAAGAAATAAAAGTTATAAGTCAAGTCGGCTCTAGCAAAACGTACTTGTAAGACTAAGGACTGCATTTATATTGAGAATACCAAAGTTTAGCTTGGGAGGATCAGTTATTTAAATGAAAGGTGAGGGTGATGGTTAAAAATTACAAATATGATAACATAAACAAAGATGTGGGTTTAGGTTTGAACCATTTAAGAAACTTGATAATTTTTATGCTACATTTACTTAGGGAGAGGGCCCTAACCTAACAAAAACATCAAAGTGCAAGTCACTGGTAGCTCCAAAGCTCACTAGTCCACAAAAAGAAAGCATCATATAGTGCCAAGTGAGAGGAGGAGAGATAGGAACTAACACAATGCAACTGTCAATCAACAATGGGTTGACAAACCCTACCAATATCAACTCAATTACCAATTTGACTCTATTCATCAAATCTTCACTTGACGCCGATCAAACATCTGCCTCAACAAAATATCTCCCCGAACTTGGATTATTGGTTTACAAAAGCTTTAATTGGAGGAGGACCGGATGCCAAAATTCACTCCAATATTAAAGCCAAAAAGTTGGGATTGGAGGGAGTAATAGTTCGAAACATGGTCCGGATAGGACCATACCACACTGTGCTTGTGTGTGAGGGGTTGTCAAACTTCCGATCTTTAAAATTGTCAAACCGACATATTCTTCATAGATTCATAATGTTTCGACAAAGTGTTGTTTCAAATCACCGCACCCTCCGAATGGCCTCCGATATGAATCACGACTTTCGGTGTGATTGAGACACATGGGCTCACCTCAAGCTGTGGGACTTGGGCTCGAGGTGAACCTCCGAGAAGGCCGGCTTCCTCTTCCTAAACTAAACACAACACTACTTCTAATGCAAAAAAAAAAGAAAAAAAAGGGCTAACTAGTCCTATTCTAACATTTCATGGGGTTAGGGAAAGAGATGTGCAAGGAAATGAAACCTAAACTAGGAGGGTTGTTTGCATCACCGATCACCTTCACTTATCACAATTAGAAAGGGCACAAGATACCACAAACCAAGGTGGACGTTCCTCTGTTAAACTCGATCAAACAACAAACTACTAGTCTCCCAGTGAAAAATGATGAACTTGAGAAAGGTGAACAAGCACCACAACCTAACCGCATGTAATATTTCACCTCTTGATAAGCACAAACTCCCCGAACTCCGTAGTGGAAACCAGGACCTTTACTATGCACCAAAACATGAGAGAGGCAAAAATAGAAGCAACATAATCCCGAAAGGACATATATTTGATAACAAAACACAATTCTCATTACTTAAAGCACTTGCACAGTGCAACATTACATTAGGTGAAAAGGGCATAAGCTGCCATTACAATTCGAGGAGAAAGGCTTGAGAACCTGCAAATTCATAGATTGTGAAAAGAAGGGGAAGCTTGGAAAGTGTCTAATCCTCCAACTTCAGGGACTGTTGGAATCCACTTGCTGGACCCCTTCAAATGAACTTCCAATTTACACTTATAGAAGAAATTGAGAGGGAGAGGAGAGAAGGATCATAAATTCTCCTTCTTAAAAGGAAGGTACATGATGTATCATTTATTACATTCGGTGAACTATCTCAAAAACCCCGCATTATGTGCAATTAATGCCTGTTGACATAATCTTCATAATTAATTAAAACAATATTTAAATAATAATAATAAATATTATTATTTAAAATATTTGAATAAAAATATTAAATTAATTTTAAAAGAATTGGTGGGTCCCCCTTGGACCGGTTTGAAGAAAATACTAAAAAATTCCAACTTGGTGAGTTGGCTTGCGAGCCAACTCACCGAGTTGATCTAGCTCCACCATCTATACCGCCACCGAGTTTTTGTTTTGAAACGAGCTCCTCCACATTGCTTTTGCAACCGAGCTCAGGCACTGCGTCGCGCTCCTTCCCGGCGAGCTTCATCTCCAACTCCGCGCCATCACTCCGGCCCGAGCCGAGCTCCTTTCTTACTGACCGAGGCGCCCAAGACCAACTATCTTATTGAATCATTTCCTTCCACGCGAGTTTGCCCACTGTTATTCGGCCTATGTTATTTGCGGGTTTGCCACCAAAATGTTTCAACGAACCCTAAACTGAGCTCGTATTTTGACGAGCTCTGTCGAGCGCACAATCCCTAAATTGGCGAGCTCCTCCCTTTCTCGAAACGAGTTCACCTCGCCAGGGGTTCATCATGCACCGATGCTACATTTTCCCTCCGACGAGCTCGCAAAATAAGCTTACTTGGGTGAGTGATCGAACTCCAAGCGCTCTAGATGGCCGAGCTCCTTCCCGACCGACGCAATCCTGCTCATTTTCTTGAACCATAGTCACGAATTGAGCTCCCCTGTGAGTCGTTTTCTCCTCACCGAGCTGGACCACCTCCCAAACGATCTTTACATGGAGCCCTTCGCAAATTAGTAGCAGTCATTGATGAACTTCGTCTCTATCCCTAAGCTCGCTTGTGAGTTAGGTTTCTACGAGACATATCTCCCTATCAACTCGGCCGGTTGATTTGCACTCTCTTTGCTCCAACGACTCGGTCCACTACTACTACCTCGCCATCCCATGAACTTGGCATGCAACCCGATCCCACCTCAGCGTCGGACTCAGACCTCCTCTTGACCTGGCGATATACTCGCACCTCCCCACACTTGCGCACGACTACTTTGATTGACCACTCGACCACAACTTGGCGCGGAGTCATGACAACCAAAATCTCCGAACTCCAATTTCTCCGAATTCCGAAAACGCAAAACTCCGAAATTTGGAGTTTTGGGCTTTGGAGAAATTTAGCTCCCTTAACGTTTCTGACCCAAAAAACTCCGAACGTCCGAAATAGAAAACTTTAAAGCAAAAACTTCGAAAACGTGAACCAACATGGGCAACCTCATCTCAAGCTCCGTCTTCCACTTCGAGCACTCGATCCTTGAGTCGCTCCTTTGCCGAGTTGGCTCCTTGCAAGTGAAAACTCCGCGAACTTCTTCCGAGGACATCTACTCCTTTATTTTTTGAGCCAAGATTGATTTGAAATGGATACACCTCCCTCCTACGCTTATTGAGGCCGAACTCCAACTCGGCTCAATCCAACCAACACCGCTGGCGAGCTCCTTGGTCCAATCGAGTCGAGCTCCTATGTGCTACATACCCCGATACGTTGGCTTGTGGCAAAACTCACCGGACTCGGCCGACTATGAGCTCAAACACCTCGAGCTCCAAAAAATCGAAACCACGGTTTGTGTTAATGAATTTGAGCCTCCAATTTGAGTCATTACAACTCACTTTACTACGCAAATCAACCTTCGTGCATAGCCGCGTTGAGATTTTGTGCCGACCGAGCTCTGTGTCGGATGAACCTCTATTCCGAGCTCCCCAACTTTACAAAAATGTCGGCCTTCCCTCTGCTCAAGCCCATTTCGTGACATTGTGAATCATTATCCCAACTCGGACCGAGGCCGAGCTTTCTTTGACGCCAACCTGACAGATTACCAAATGCCGAACTCTTCGACGAGCTAACCTAAACCCTGTTTCGCCTTCGATTCTATTCGGTCCTGTCTTGTCTCGGTGCATTTCTGACTTCCCACAATGACTCTGTGATGATCCATTCTCCACCATTGCACCAAACCAATACTCAAATGAGCTCCCTCATCGGTCTATCTCGTTTACGAGCTCTACTCGCTTTGTTTCCAACACGAGCTCGCCTTCAAGCTCTTCCACCGTAGTGAGCTAAACCGAGCTCCTTCCCCGGCCGGGCTCATCACTTTCCAATGACTTGGCGAACCACGTCTGCCAAGATCCACGCCGAGTTCCTCGCAAAACAATTCACCCGAGGCTGCTACTAACTTGGTGCAGTGACGGAGATCATACTCTTGAAGCGTATTCCCGAAGTTGACCGTTGCGTTTGAGAAAGCTTCGAGCCGTGAATTTACTCCGCCCGCCTAGTGCCTAGTGATCTCACTTGGCCATCGACCTCTCGACTACATCGAGTGGCTCGGTCCACATTACATATGCCTAAGCTCCGAGCCTTCGTGCCCCGCATCGAATTCACATGCATGACTTGACCAATGATTTGCCGAGCCATCAAATTTCACTCTTTCGAACCGAGCTCCATTTCACTTGATGTGCAATCATCGAGTTGCTCGATTCACTATAAGCCCATTGCTTAAGTCTTTTATTTCTCATGATCGAGCCAAGATAACGAAACAAAATCGAGCTCTTCTCAATACATGGCTCGTCGAGCTATTTTCTCTTAGTGCTAACTTTCCTTTACTCTTTTTTAAACTGATTTTAATAATATTGGGCTTCCCCTCAAACCAGAAAGTAGAAATGATACAAAAGACCTAATAAACACAATGTATCAATTTTGATCCTTTGAGCCTGTGGGCCCACCGGAGTTGATTTTCCCGTTTGGAGATCAATTCAAACCTCCAAGACATGGAAACCAAAAAGCAATCCAGAAGATCTCAAACCGACATACAAGACTTTCAAATCTTGTAGTTATACTAATAACCCCAAATCCTTATAGAAGAAATTTTTGGTCTCGGGGATTATCCTATTGTCCATTTTTGCCCTGGGGCGCGGGGGCAAAAATTGACAACAAAAGCATCCCTAGAATATGTGAGGACTCAAAACAAAGGATTGGGCGGTAGAGGCAAATTACACAGCCCCTTCTAGTTATATATATGTGTGTTTGTGTGTGGGGGTGTTCTTTATATGTTCCAAAGTTAATTTTAGAGTTCATCTTTATTTATTTCCTATTGACATGGTTATAGTTCCAAGCTTAATTTATTTGAGTTTTTGTGTTTTTTTAGTGTGTGAGACATCCCCTTTTGCTCACCGTGAGTTATCATCTTAGTCCTAGTGTAAGCTGAATTTTATGGTTGATAACCAGGACTCTAAACATAGTGGTATGACTCTCAACAAGTTGTCCTTTGAACTAACTATTTTTTCAAAGGTATCTTTCATTAATTTTAATTATAATATCAATTTTAACATTTAGGTTTTATTTGGTCTAATATTTTATCACCGTGTTAGCTTTTCTTACAAGTTGGGTTTATACTCTGCATTTCCTAATTAAATTTCCAAATTTGTAGTCTTTTACCCGAGGATAACTATTTATTATCATATTTTACTAATTAAATATTTTAATTATATGATTTATTTTCTTTTAATATTTTATTTATTAAATGTTGGTCACTTGAATTATTTTTAATTTATTATTTTTTGTCGAGGGTAACTATTTAATATTATACTTTATTAATTAAATGTTTAAATTATATAATATATATTTTAAAAATAAATATCATGCAATTTATTAGCTATGTGGAGATTTATTATTAATTACTTATTTAAATATTTCTTACGTGTAATTATTTTGTAAGTCTTCAATGTTGACATCTCTCAATATTTTTTGAGTATCTACCTCTAAATATATTTCAATATTGACATCTTTAAAATGAATTTTCTCATTTTAATGATGAATTAGTGAGTGATCCGAAGATCACCTACAAAATTTTATCCAAAAACATTTAATCTAATTGAAGATGTTCAAATGTTATTGAGATGATGCCATGTAATCGATGTGTTCACAAACTCATGAACAATTACTTCCATTTAGAATATTTTTTGTTAAGTATTGCATAACTAAACCAAACTCTATATATTTACTTCACATTTTTTTGTTTCTCTTACAATTTTTCCTAAAAAAGGCATTTGGGCTGGTGATGTGAAATATATTGACAGTATATATATTGACAGGATGAGGTAAGAATATATATTGCAGCCAAATAGCAAAATACACAAGACGTAGGAAGACTAGAGTGCCAAAGTTTGGGTAGAGGTAACCGATTATTTACTTTCAATTTCAACTAGACATTTTCCCTTTAAAAATCTTAATATCTAATTATAGCTTGTCAATCATCTTTTTTTAATGGAGTATATATATAGCGATTTAACATGGAGTCTTATTTGTGTTTGTGGAGATGTCTCCTTGTATGCTAGGAAAACAAAGTTTCAATTTTAATATATATATTTTGAAATAGAAGTAATCGCTTTTCGCCGAAAGGCGTTCTTCCGCACGGGGCCGAGGGTGGGTGACCTCTGACATATTGCAGAGGCATCGACGGTGGAGAGGCGGGCAGATGACGTTGAATATGGATGCTTGCCAGCCGCAGGATGGAGGGGGCAGATAGGAAGGCGGTTGTGCGGATAGGCAGAGGAGAGAGAGGTTGCATAGGTGAGAGCAGAGGCCACGACAAAGCAAAATCGAGGAGAGCATTCATGTGCGAAGTGTGGTTCGTGGCGGAATGTGGCTGGAAAGGTAATACTTCATTTCAGGTTGGAGATAACATATCTTGATTGTAAAATATTTCATGAATGGTATTAAGTGATTTGTTTTCTTCTTGCTGATTAAGGGTTTCGTGTTTTTAGTGCAGGGTGTATGAGGACGGAGCACTATGCCGGACGGAGGGGGGCAGAGGTCGGACTGTACACGCAAGAGGTGGAGTGTTTCCCGAGAAAATAAAAGTGCAGAAAGGATATAAAATTATGTGTAAAGCGTCACTGATATTTGCTTTTTTGCTTTCACTTTTTGTTGTTCCGTGGATCGCTTGAGTGGCGGGTTTTGCCTTTTTTTCCTTCGTGAAAGAAAAAAATGTTTACAGCTAACAGGCTTAACCGATTTTTTTGATTTTATCGTTGTGGGTTCTTGCAGGTTGGTCTGTGGATTTTGCAGGTTTGTGCGAAGGCGTTGTGCGGTATACACCTTCGTGTCGGGGTCTATTGGGAACTGTAACTACTTGCCCCGTGAATGATCCTCAAGTTTTTTTTTTTTTTTTTGTAGGGGGATTTTTTTGGGTTTTTTGTTGTAGCTTGGATTTTTAGTGTTTTTCTTACATTCTACCTCCCGTGGTTACCATTAATGGGTTGGGATAGGGGGTTTATTTTTGTTATTGTTTGTTCCTTCATGTTTGGTCGTCATGAACAAGAATAGACAGGTATACATCCAACAAAGGCACAAAATTCAAGCAATCTACTTTTATTACGTTAATTTGCTTGGCAATAACAGTTGTGAAGCTAGTATCTCTGGTTTGTATTCATCGCTTACATGAGTTGAACGACCCTGCTCTTTTTAAACATATGTTGCGATGGTAAACTGTTTGTAAATTTTTTGTTATAATAATATAGGCTTTTGGTTGTTGACAAATAAGATGAAGCTTTAAATATACCTTTACTCACAGTGGAAAATAACAGGATTTCATTTTTCCTTGTTTGGATGCACAAGTGCTTGTTACTAGCCTTCTTTAGGGAGAGGAAAAATAGAGGTTTTTTGGGGGAACATGAGGCGATCCTCCGTTACCGTTGCTCGGCTTGTGTGAATACTAGGTAAAATATTTTTTATTATATGTCCTTTTTTTTAGAGTTTTGCATTTGTTTGGATGACGGGAGCAAGAAAAATGGTAGACAATAACAGGCAGTCCTTTTTCCTCATTTGGATGAACAACAACTTGTTTTGAGGGTTTTTCAGGGCAGCAGGAAAACAAAGGGAAAGAAGGTAAACTTATGCCTTTCCAGTTTTTTCAAGTTACCATAAATCAATGCCTTTCGTTGCTTTTTAGTTTTATGTGTTGGGTTTTTTTTCCATCTCAGTAATGAGCCATTTTTAAATTCCATTGATTAAGTTGTCATCTTAACTTAAATTGTACCAACCTATTCTTATGGTTAAGTTTGTTTTCGGTGTAAAACTTTGACTGTGCCATACTATTTTTTATGATTGTTAAAGATGGAAAAACAACCATGAGCCAACCTTACCTATGATGGCATATAGGGGCATGTGCCTTTGACTGAAGTAGCAGGATTCTTTGTGTGTGGAGGGAGCTAGCTCCGTTTGAGGCCACTTCGAAACGTCCCTGGTTGGACTGTAGACTACTCAACATCAAGGCTTTTTAAGTTACCTACCCATTGACTAACCATCATTTACATCCTGGTGAATGTGGGTTTGAGTGTTGGTTTCCTGAATAATTACTTGTTGTTTTCCATATCAGTTTGCAGGAATGAGGACTAGAAACACCATTGCCTCTCCCCTCGAAGGTGTGACTGTTACCACCGCCCTTGCAACGGGAAGAATAGTTTAAAAGGATTTAGTTTGTGGTAAATGTTTTACACTACAAACAACCGAAACCGCCAAAACCAATTATAGCAGATTTGGTTAGAGAGTGCTTCGTCTTCCGCCCCGAAGTCTCTTGTACCTGACCAAATTCCATACAGCTAGACCTCACACGCTTGGATTTGGTCTAGCTTATGATTCTCATGGGGAATGGTATGAAATGTGAACCTCTGCACAAATTGAAGAAAATGGGTGTGTCGACTGTGAAAATGATTTTTGGGAAAAAACAAAAAGACGCTGCAAAGAAAATCCATGGTGCTAGAAAGAAAGAAATATGGAAAATCATGAAATGAATATGCCCGCCTTGCTGGCTTGTAGAGAGTGATAAAGTTCTAGATTGTATACACCTATAGGAATATGTATATAGCCTGATGCTAGAGCTATACCTATTAGACTCTAACCATATTTTGTAACTATATGCAATGGTCCCCGGCTCCCTATACACTTCTTTAGTGTATCTATGCAAGTGTGCTTTCCTTTGTTTCAGGCGTTATTACCGTAATGCGCTATTTTGTAATTACGTACAATGGTTGTTATATATGTCTTTGTTGCATATGTTTTATTCTCCTTTTGTTTAGTTGTAATTCTTATTAATAATGTTTGAAATTAGCTAATGGGTTTTGTATGTTTTTCACATTACAAATATGCTTTGTGCATCTCGAAGTTTTTTATGCATGTGGTTAAAACACTTAATTGAGTTTCGAAATCATTGTTTGCGCATAAACTGTTACTACATGCGCCATGAAAGTTCCTCAACGTGTTTTTTTTGTTTTTGCTTTGATTAGTAGTAGATTGTAGGATTTTTCTTTGCTTTTGCAAGTGTCTCCTATGTTTTCTAAATGTAGCATCAACCAATTAAATGAAATCTCTATCACATTAAATTACAACATATATTCAATGCTAGATGCGAGGTGTCAAGACTTGAGTGGTTTTAGGAAGTGAAAATTTGTATTCCAATTTCGTGTGAATGTAAAAATCCGTGCAAGAAGGAAATGATAAATTGAAACATATATCATATAAGTTACACCAACTTCCTTGTGTATGTCAAAAAATCTTCTTGATAGAATAACTAAACTATTGGTATTACTTGGAAAATGCTCAATGATTTTGTGCGGTTACGAATGACTGTATTTTAGGGAGGGATTTGAAATGTTGTTTTCACCTATGCAAGTGTCACCTATTACCAACACAACCCAATGCATCGTCTTTTTTGGTGTTAGAATGTACTTTTTGATCATTTGGTAAAAATGTATGGGTACACAAATTAATATATGAAGTTGTGTGAAGTCCTGATTGTGTGAAGTAGTGCATGCTTGCAATTTTAATTTTTTTTTACTTCAAGCCCATGTTTTGGTATTTCTAAAATTTGGGGAAGCCAATTGAAGGAATATATACCCGCTCATGTTGTGTGAACACATACTAGCTATTTGTTCAAACATATTTTGCAATCTAGGCGATTTTTTATTTGTTTTGACAATAATGACCAAATCTTGCAAATAGTAGTAATAATTTTATTTTTTTGTTTTTAAATAGCTATGTCTGGTTAGATATGTTGGACAATACAATAGAATATTATAGCCATTAAGTTTAGACTCACATTTTAATGCACATGATATTGGGTCTATGTTCTTGTTTGGTGCTTATAAGAGATGTTCACTCCGCATTGAATATATGTTTGTTGATTTTTAATACATTATTTTGAATAAACAAAGTAGAGTATTACCAAAAAATGTGTTATTATAATAATCTTTAAAGTTATCAAAATATTTTTATTAGTTTAAGAACTAATTGAGTATTGTTCACTAAGTGAAGATTGGACCCAAAAGTAGGAGAAATATATGATTGTTGTGTGCATTTATTTGTTAAAATCTATATCTTCACCCAAGTAGCATTTGTTTAATCAATCATTGTTAAGCATGACAATTGTTGGAAGTTTGAAATACATGGTTCTCAAACAACAATGATTGAAATAAACATTGTATCAAAATAGAGTTAAGGATGTTTTATAAACATTAAAGTAGGGTGATTTTGGCAATGTTTGAGCATTGGTGAAATAAACATTGAATAGAAAGATAGTGGTTTAGAGAATGATTTATTAATATTATTAAAGCATGGTGGGTTTGGCAATGTTTTTTTCATGGGGTCATAGAAAAAGGGCGAAAATTAATAATTTTTTAGTTACAAAATATTAGTAAATTTAGATTTGGAACATGCAAAAAGAAAAATTCTATTATGTCTCATATTTTTCTGGAGTATGCTATCACAAAAAATAATAGGTACATATTAATTCTTAGATGCTCAAAAGGGGCAATTTTTGGGTACCGTAATTGCATTTTTGTAAGAATGTGTTGATTTAATGCTTATTACTAGAATTGTTTTAATTTTTAGGAGTTTGAAGATGTTTTGATATTCTTCATCATTTGTTTGTTCTTCGGTGATCTCTTGCTCCAAATGTCTTCTCGCTGCCGAGATTGGATAAAATTGTAATAGGCCATCTTCACTAACTCTTCTTTTACTTCGGAAAAAAGTTTGGGTCTACTCTCATCAAAAGTTTGCTAGAAAGTTTTCGATTTGGAGTGTAGTGGAAGTTTGTGTTCTGTTTGCTTTTATATTTTATAAAGGTTTTTTCAGATTTTGTAATTACGTCGTAAGGCGTTCTTGTAGTGGAGTGCGACCGGTTCATTCTGAAAAATGTCCAAATCATATGGATGAGATTTGCAAGGGGATTTTTCATTGAAATCCAACTGTTATAATGATTTCACTGCAGCAGCTAACGCCTTCACGAGCAAGGAGCTCGGTAATGGGAGGCAATGGAGCATGCGACTTCGTCACCATGTACGTCGCCCAGTAAGATGCACACAACTGAGACCCTGCGAAGCAACTATTCTTGCAATGTATTTAAGTGGCATCTGATGATGTAACCCCTCTATAACCATAGGCTTAAGATGTGACACTAGATTTATGCACGCCAATTTTACTCTCCTGTCGCCTTCTTCGATTATGGGAGAGATCCAACAGTCTGAGATTTGCAAAGCCTGAGAAATCAAACCCATTGTCAGACTTTAACTTGTCGTAGGAGAGATTGAGTGTCTGTATATGGGAAAATTGACGCCCTGACCTTCTCCAGTGAACAAATAGTTTTCCTGCCAATTTATTCTTCACCAGATTCAGTGTTTGGAGGCTCTGGATTGTGAAAATGTCACCACTCAATGACCTTGAAAGTGAATTGCTCGAAAGGTCTAGGATTTGGACTTGGCCCAATTGGGAAAGCTCTCTCCAGTTCACAACCCCTGTGATGTTTTGGATATTGTCACAATTGTTGCTCCCGCTTCAAATATCTTTGAGACTGAAACCCTTTAATTGTACCAAATGCATATGTTAGGACATCCAAATCGGCAGCTAAAGCTCCCAAGCTGGTGTAGAGAAGAAGCAATACCGATGTTGGAAACCTTGTGAATTCCATTTATGAAAGGAACTGGAAGATTCCTTTTTAATGTCTACAATGGGAGCGCTACACACCTCACTGTGCTTAAATTACAAAGTACCATTTAGCATTATCATACCCCTTTTTTATTCAAACCCATGTTCTAGATCAAAAATTTGTAGTCCAATTAATGCAGATGATGGCCAATCACAGCTTATCACGCCATCCACCAGTCCATAGGGATTTCATCGCAAGATGGGCATACGATACACACCAAGAAAAAACGTAGATTAACCCAATAAAAATCCTGCATAATTTTAAGACCTCCATGATAATTCTACTACCTGAGCTCCAACCTGCGACCCAATGCCTACCTAGAATTGTAGGGACATCATTTTATAAGATAAAGTTTTGTTGTTTGGTGCTTCTCCGACTCACATTGCGTGTTATCTAGATGTGTATAGTGGAAAAATTGCTCCCCGTCCCCACTGAGACAACCAAAATTTTAGTACGGGATTAGTTAATTATTTGGTGGTATTATTGCTTTGGTGCTACTGGCGGAGATTTGATGATTGCCAAATATTTCAAGACAATGTTTACTTTTTCTCGGATGTTTTTTACATTAATATATAAAAGTTAAATTGATTTTGAATTAAAAATTGTGGAGAGTTACAAAATTTATTATCATTATTTATACATAAGTTGTCACATTCCGAAACTCAAGAAACCCGTTCTTCATAAGAGCATTATTCACTTGATGCTTTATTTGGTGTTCCACATATGACTCCGCCTAAGTTACCTTTCTCCTTATTCTTTTTTGGAATCAACCATACTCATAAATATTAGGAAAAGGTACGCAAATCCATCAAACTATAATCCTTCCTTTTCTCCTATTCATTATCCCCCATTATTTGTTTATTTCATAGTTTTGAAAAAGTAGGGAAATCCATTAAACGCAAATTACACTCATGCCAATAAATCAAGAAAAATAAATACGATACAATGGAATACAATGATCTTCTCCTCCCTCAACCCCTTCTTTATCGTCCCTCATCCTCTACCTCTTTTTCCTTTCTCAATTTTTATTTCTTCCCTCCATCTCCTTCGGCGTTTCCATCGTACATTTCATGTACGATTGCTAGTTACGCCGAAAGGCGTGACTATAGGTGGGTCGAGGTCGAGGGCCCCGACACATGCCAGGAAGATCGACAGTTGAGAATGCGCGAAGGACAAAGACGTTGAATACGATTAATGCGTAGTCGTCGATTTAAAATGATGAATACAGATGCATAGGGAATTGACAAGTCTTGCAAGTCGTTTACGTGTCGTGTTGGTTTTTATTTTGGTATTGCGTTGATTGGTCGATGATTGGAACGAGGGAGGTTTGGTGGGCCCCAGATGGGAGACCGTGCATGCAGGGTTTACGGCTTGCAGAGTGTAGGCTAGGGTTTCGTGTTCGAGGGGATTCACATGACTTGCCTACACCGACCAAACAAAGAATGCAACAGAAAAAAAATCTCTGATCGACCTAACAAACTATGCGGCAGAATACAAAGCTCTAATCACAGGCCTCCAACACGGTCTCAACCTCCATATAGCCTCCATCGTTTCCTCCGGATTTAGCAAATGACATTTCTGTATTTACAAGAAAGGTATGTCTGTTTGTCCATTTTCTGCAAGTTTCAACTGATGTCTAAGAATAAGTTTTATGGGTGATTTACTTTTAGTGGTTAAGGTCGTCCTTGTGCTTCTTGTTGTTGTGTGGTTTTGTTTAATGGTGGGTTTTATTTTTTTTTAATTTTTTTTGTTCGCACATCTGGTCGAAAATACTGCAGGCCTCGGCTATTTCTATATTTCTAGATGAAATAGAGACACCACTTTCCCTGTTAGTAGAAACAGTGTCTAAAATCTCACCGCAGATGGACAAAATGCACAGTAATGGAAAACCTGGTGGAAATGCAAAGCATCCCACCATCAAGATAGGAGGTAGCAGGCGATATCAACTGCTTCGAGAGGCATGGGCTTAGAATTGATGAAAAGGATACTGGTTAACACATTCTATTTTTCCTATTCTTTTTGGTCTGAATGTATAGTTTGTGGCTAATTTTGAAATGCGTTTTGAGATGCATGATCTCCCATAATTATGTTCACTTTATCATTCTTTATTATGAAGATGCAGATTCTAATGTAGATATATATGTAACATTACAAGTTTAGGACACAGATTAAGATAAAATTCAGGCTGTGAGAAGAATTGGAAGAATTGTTGGAATGAACCAGCCTCCTTTTGTGGCAAATCTCTTTTAAACCTTGGGAACTGTTGCTCGCAATTTTTTAACCGTCTATATTTGCAGATTTATTATTAATAGTGTGAAATTTCATGTTTCATGGGATCTACTTATTTTCTAATAGCCCAATTGTTTTTATACTGGAATACCCACTCAAAAAATTAATAACAGAGGGGACTTAAGCAGTGGCCCTGTGGAGGGGGTTGCACTTTTACCAATATGTTCTCTCAAAATAATACCAATCACGCTCTACTCATACCCATTTCCATCATACATTGCTTCCTCGCGGAAATGGTGAGTATGTTCCTCAATTCACCCAAAACGTGCTGTAGTCCAGAGATGCGAAGCATCTTAAAAAAACTTACAAATTAAGACACTGATTTTTAATCCTCCAGCTGCTAAAAACAAGGAGGAAATGGAAGCATCATTAGAATATGTAGGTGTTCGCGGTTTACAGACAAGGATGTAATGTCAATGTTGTGGCATCTTCCATTTTGGAGTAGATAAGGGATGCGTTATTCAATGGAAAAAGGGGGAAGAAACAACAACAAATTTCAAAAATCAGAAAACAAAAATAAAATTCTAAGCCTTGTAATCTGTTTTATGTTGTTTGATTTATTTGTTTACTATATAAAGAGTGGTGGCTACACCTCTGATTACGTTGAAGACGTGCTTTTAATTAAATTGTATATTTTCCACACCCAACTTGTTCTGACATCCGTGTAGGCTTGGATTTTGCAAGGCGTTTAACCGTTTTTAGTCATTTTAGACGTCAAAATACAATCACTTTTAAAATATGACCGTCATAATTGACAGGTAAAATTATAATTTAAATGTCAAAATAACATATATATTACAAATTTAACCGTCAAAATATATATATAAAAGAAAGTTAGTAAATGGAATATTATATTATATATATTTTGAAATTCATTAAAAAATATAATATAAATAAAAATAGAAATTTTGAAATATATAGAAAATAAAAAAATAGAATCTTATTAACGAGTATGGAATAGAAACTGCAAACTAATAGAATTACTATCTTATTATTTGTTTGATTTTTTCACAAATTAAAATTAGAAACTTACCAGTTCCACCAATGCCAAGCAAAGACTTAAGCATCTATCCATGAATGATGATTCCATAGGCAAACGATCTAAGTTTTTTTATTGTTTTGCAAATTCGCTGGAATTGGAAGATTGATGACAAATTGGGCGGGGGCCTTTTGAGTGTGAGAAAGAGCTCATAAATACATTCGGACTTGTCATAATATGGAGGGCATATTAAAAGCATAAATGAACATTGGATTTGGTAGTTGGTACTGGTATAGGGCAGGCTGCAATGGCTAACAGAGTTGTTATTGGTATAGGGTAGCGGTTATACCAGTTAGGATAGGGCAGCGGTTATTTTCTACTTAACATCATTCCATTGCCAGCTGCAAATTGGGAAAATAAGACATATTACTGTGATTTCTTCAGAATTTGAGAAGCGAGGTAAAGTGTATCAAAATTCAAATATTCTATTGTTTTTTCTTTTATTTTGGAAAATAGATTTTGAAATTAAATATTACTTTTCGAGGGGCCCTTCTCACTTTTTTGTTCATTCATTTTTATCATGATTTACATTAGAATGATTTTCATATTTAGATACAAAATTTGTCATGCATTATTACAAAATTTGTCTATGGACGGTGCTTCTTCTATGGTGGGAAATGAAAATGGATTTGTGACCTTGTTAAAAAAAGATGTGCCAAATTTAATAGTTGTTCATTGTGTTGCTCATCGTGAGGCATTAGCTGCATCAAATGCTTCTAAAATGATACCATAGTTAGTGTTTGTTGAGAAAGTGGCAAATAAAGTGTATTCATGGGTTCAAAATTCAACAAAAAGAACTAATGAGCTCATTGCATTGCAAGAACTTATGAAACTAGAAACTCTCTAGTGCCTTCAGATTCATGGAGTCGATGGTTATCTAGGGGACAAGTCATTGAAAGGCTAGTGGCATTGATGCCTGCTATATTGACTTTGTGGAAAAGTGAGAAGAAAGAATCATGGTATGACAAGGCAAGAATATTTTCTGTTTAGTATTGTTTGCACATGCTTGCTTGATGTTATGTGTGAACTTAACAAGTTAAACAAAGAATTTCAAGTAGAGCACGTTGATGTTACTTTTCTTGGAGCTACTATTGATGCCACTATTAATACTCTAAGGAGAATGTTTCTAAATAATAATTCATTTTCAAATGGTGCTTGCTACTTATCAAAATTTGTGGAGGCGTCTCAGTTTGGTCATCTACAAATCACTGATAAAGAAGTAGTTCACAAGCATGAATTGCTTTAAACATTTATTCCTAATGCACATGGTGATACTCTTAATACACAAAAGCAATGATTCGGTCCTTGTATTGATGGCACATTACAAAGTTGCATACAACTTACAAAATATTATGTTCAAAGACTAATAGATTGTCTAAATGCAAGGTTTCCTGATCTTTCTATTTTCAATGCAGTGAAGTTGTTTAGTCCCTCACACTACTCACATGATGTTTTGGTTAGAGAAAATAATTCAATGTGTTGGCTTGACAAACTTTTCCAACATCTACAGCAGAATGTTTGTAATGAAGGGATGGACATTCCATCATTTGACATTGAGGCTTGTAAAAAAGAGTTGCATCAATTTATTGATACACTCCACTCAGGGTGTGAGGGATTTTCTGTTAGAGAAGCATGCAGGGTTTTTGTATTTCTAAAAGTTGGCAAACCAAATTTCCAAACATGTTAAAACTATGGCAGAGTACACTTGTGATTCCTGCAAGTACATTAGCATGTGAACGAGGGTTTTCAAAGCAAAACCTGATTAAAGATATAAGAAGATCAAAGCTAGAAATTGGAACATTGGATGCACTCATGTGAGTATCACTAAATGGACCTGATCCTTCTACGATAGACTGGGAGAAAGTATATGACATTTGGAGAGGGGAAAAACAAAGAAGGTCACAAAATATTTTGTGAAAGCAATGGTTGATCAATGTAAGTTTTAGCTCTTTGATAAACTCATTTTATTTAAATAAAATTTGTAGTGATGTTTTATTTCACATGATATTTATATTCTGCTAAATATCTAGAAATATTATGCATTTAATTTTATATTATTTATTTCAATTTCATTATAGCAATTCATTTAAGTTTCTTTTTCAATCTTGTGGATGTAAAATTTTACTCAATTTTTGTATTTTGTAATAGTTATTATAAAAATAAATTTGATGTGCATATTATATTTTGAACGTCAAATGACATCCATATAATTTTTTAGACCATCAAATAATATTATTGTGACATGTAACATTGAACGTCAAAATCCAGCACTACATGATCCTTGTGCCAACGACAATCACCATTCAACGGTCCAAATTACAAAGAAACCTTGACCACATGATCGACTGTTTTGGGTGGAGACCCCTCAACTAACATGGACGCCATGAAGACCCCTCAGCCTCAACCCACGTCGGACGCCAAAACTGAATGCCACGCATACAAAAAAATGCCACTCAGATGAATCTGACAGAATTCTTGTGTCAAAGGAAGAATGGAAGGAAAGTGCATACCGTCGACGTTTTAAGATTTTTTGGCACTTCCAGGCATCCCCTTTTTGCTTTCCTGCATTTCCTTGCACCCCCACAATTCCTGCCAGTGCACAGAGATGTATCATTGTCTCTCCTCATTCTTGAAATCGCATATCGGTCGGTCCTGTTTCGTATATTATCCACGGTGCTCATATATATGGGGTCATCCCTTTCTTTTTTGCGTCAGATGCTTAACAACTTTGCATTTTATATCTTGGTCAAAAGAGTCGTATTTGTCCCTTGTAGGCTTGACAGCTAAATCATCAGGTATAGATGCGATAGAAGAGCTTCGGTTTTGATGGTTTGAATAGGAGTCCATGGAATTGCTGACAGATATGTCATGCATGCCTTTAATCCTTCTTCGAACAGTATTTCATTTGAAGCAATAGGTGGAATTTGTAAGGCCTCCTCTGCGCTCGAGAATAGGTGTCGAGTTCTAGCGTAAGAAGAATAGATGAGGCAAATATATTTAATGAAATCCTCACTCGCAACACTATTGGATAGAGCTTTTGTTTTGATATCCTTATTCAATGTCGCAGAGGACCAACGGTTGGAGAAGTTGGATTCAAAACATGCGAATGTTTTATAAAGACTTGGGAATGCAACAGAACATGATTTCCCTTGCATTCATCTCCATCGCATGAAATTATATGCAATTATGCCAAAGGTGTAGTACTCCAAATAATATAAAGGGGAGGGAAACCGCTAGGTTCTGACACTTGTCATGCAGGCCGTATCGTTGCATCCACAAATTCATTCAAGTGGAATTGATAATATCAAAGGTAAAAAATGACACCCTCATGATACTCCACATCTTCCTCCAATACTCCCTGTACACGGTGAACACCATGTCTTGTCCTTTTCTCGATGAAGATGTCGAACACCACTTTGTGGGTACAAGATGCAATCTACACCCCCTTCGTGTGCAACACATGCTTGGCCAAATTTGGCGACGACACCACCACCAGATTCCTCGACCCCATCTTCAACAGACATATTTTGCCATATTTCTTAGCGAGGTCGTAGAGATTGCGGCGATTCAAATTGTCCCAGCTTGGAGCCATTTGCTGAAAATGGGCACAGCTAGGGGACACGATGACAACTTTAGTTTCTTAGATCTGAGTTTGGATACAAATATGACACCAACCAGTGCAACGAATAGGGTGACCAACCCCTTAAAAAGATTCACTCCAAAACAAAAAAATCTAATGTAATTCACAGCGTGGACTTGCTGACATAAAAAGATAAAGAACTGATCAATTTATAATTAAATGACTGATTTCAAATACAGAATGTCAAGATTTCAAATCCTATGCACAAGGGGTTTCCACGAATAAATTTAACCAAAAATAAACACAGGCTTGCAATAATTTCTGAATAAGTAAGTAAAACGTAAAATCCTTGACCTATATATGCATTTAAACCTCCATTTTAACAAATAAAGAAAATAAAATGTCTCCTCTCTATGTATTTCAACCTCTATCTTCACAATAACATTGTTCAAATACTTGGAAATGATCAAATCCTTCAAAATATTGTCGTGGTAAAATAATCGAAGGGAAGACATCCATTCCCTTATAAAAAAGAATACACAATATAATAATCATGTACTATCCATTACCTCATATACACACACTACTTAGGCTATGGCTACTGCATAGAAAGACTATATTAATAATATGTAACCATATTTAAATGTTTGATGGAAAGGAAATATACTATGTAAGCCGCACGTTATAAGTTAAGATAGTAGTCTTACCCTTCGCTTTCAACCAATGCTTTATTTAAATGTTTACTAGACTTGGGTACCTCTTTAGGAACACTGCATTCTCCCATGTTGCATCCTTACATGACCAATTCTTCCATGGAAGGTGTCAATTTCCAGCACATGTTCGTGCTTCTACTTCCTATAATTAATTGACCTCACAATTGAAAATCGGGTCCTACTGAGTTCTGCAACAATTGGTCATTGCGGCCCAATTTTTGACATATCTCCATCAACTATTTTGTTTGTGTCTTTCGAAGCATGACCCTCCCTCCCCCTTATTTGAAATGACAAACATGTCTTGTAGTTCTTAGAAAATATATTCTAATGTTGCCTCCTTGAGTCCTCTTTCCTTTCGCATACACTTCTCCAACCTCGAACATCTTTTCCTGCAACCCTTTCCCCCTCCCATTGTTTCTCTTCATTCAGTTTCACTTCTTCTCTAGATCCATTTTGGTGTTCACATCACACATTCTGTGCCTCAATTATTTCTTACAATCACCTCAAGTGGCTCTTAGAAGGTATAGTTCCGCATTGCCTCCCTCATCCCGTTTTCCCTTCCCTTACAATTCTCCACCCTCAAAGACCTTACTCTATGCCCCTCTTCCTCTCCCATTGTCTCTATCGCTACAATTTGCTTTCGTCTAAACATCCCCTATCGCATTTCCATTGTACATTTCACGTGGCATTGCAATCTCCCAATAACGAGGAATCACGCCTACATACTCTAAACCTTTTCCCACTCATAAACCCTTTGCATTTCCCTTCCACGCCCTTTTATACTACCATTCCTCTTTTCTTTTCTAGTTTTTAAGTCTTCCCTCATCTTAATTGCTTGCGGGTGTCATTTGTATTCTCCATTACTTCTACAGGTCTTATTTAATATTTAACTAAATAGATCATTTATTTATTGCCTTTATTTTATTTGCACCACAAGTACTTTGTTCTCATTTCCAAATCATTCACATGCCACAATCCCTTCGGCGTTCACATCGTCATCGCATGCGTGCGATTGCTAGTATTAAATACAAATTATGCCGAAAGGCATGACTACGAGATGGGTTGAGGCGGGAGCGGTCCGACATAGGGAAGACAGATCGGCGGTAGAGATGGCACGAGAGGACAACGACGTTGAATACGGATGCCACACGCTCATTGATTTTTGAGGAGAAAGCGTAAAAGAAAACCTAACCCTAAAACTTGATAATGAGGGAAGCACATGTGGGCGATAGAGATCAAGAAAGGTTACTGTTGACGAGGATGTTTGAGCAGGTTGCTTGGCGCAAAGGTCTCATGCTACAGGAGACGTAAGGATGGGTGTTTTGCTTTGGAATGCTTTGTTTTTTTTTCAGTAGTCGCTTTACATGTATTTTTCTCGTGATTTGAGTGATTATATCATGATTTGTGTGATTTGAGTAGCTTCTACGGATGAAGAGCACTCAAGAGAGATCTACGATGGGAGTTGGGAGACGCCTGTTAAAATTTGGGACTCGTCTTCTTCATTTCTAGACTGACAGAGCTTCCTTGGAGTTTCAGAGAAAATTATTTTTGTGCAGGAGTTTTGTAAGTGAAATCTTCCGAATGGGTGTTCGTCTAGAGTATATTAGAGATTTTTGCGGAGGACAGATTGTTGATGTTGTGCGTCATAGTCCTCCATCTAATGAGGGTAAGATATAGCTCAAACTATTGGAGAAAAAGTATGCCAAATCTTACAAAATTCATGTCCCATAGTGGGATGTAGTCCCTTCTTTTGGGTATATACAAGCTAAATGTGTCATCTTAACGGGCGTTGAAATTTAGATCTTTGTATATTCAAATAAATGTACCGATTTTCTCTCTACCTTTAAGTTCAAAACTCTCTCGTGATACTACCATGTTTATATAACACCTGTCTAGCTCTAGAAGTTCCTCTAAAACAAAGTTGATCTTGGGTGTTTTGTATGTAGATGTTACAATTATCATTGTTCGGTCATGGAAAACTTAAATTTCCTCTCAGCGCATAACAAAAGTATGAAAGAAGATAGGTGTAAACTTGATTTATAAAATATCAAAGAAATAACATTTTAAGATTGTTTTGAATGTTTTATATTTATTTTTTGGTTTGTAGGATTGAGAATTTTTCTTACGGTTTGTAATCCTGGTGAGATAAAAGACCATCTTAGCACACTTAGAATTTCCAAACCTCGCCTCTAGATGTGACATGAACTTTGTTGTGTGTCCCCTGGAAGCATTGCTATTTTACAACATTAATGTAGCCAAAAGATGAACAAACTTGATATACTGCAAATAATATGAACTCCAAAAGAAAATAGATCTCCTTCTTTGTTATTGAATAATGAATTACAATGTTTCCTAAATAGGAAAACAACTCCCAACTCGAGTTGCCAAGAAAACTCTAACTAACTTGACTAAATCTACTCTAGGTGGCGGAAATTACTATTTTTAGTAGTTTACTAGAACCTGCTATTCTTAGTAAGTTCGCATGCTTATTCGTACGGGCACGAAATTGCCACGCATCTTTTACATTCATAAATTAGAGGAATTGCCAACTTTCTAATTCATAATGCAACTAATAGACTAAAATTAACTAATGCCCAAAAATAGGAAAAAACTAAACTATAACTTAAATCCTAATTTTTGGCCTCAAGATGGCGGATTTAGGGCCTGAAAATGTGCCGAAACTTGCCCCAACCGGTAGGGTTGGTTGCCGCTACGTTCGTCTCATCGAAACATGTGGTTTCAAAAAAAAAAGGACTCAAACGGACACCCGAAGCTCAAGTTATGACCTTGTCAAGTTCCTGCTAATTCAGCGCATCAAACATAATCAACATGCATGCATTGTGCATGTCTTTATTCTTGTTTAATTTCTATCTTGTCAATCAACTTCCATTTTGTGGACTACTTGCAATGTATGCGTTGTTTAATTCACTTTACTAGCTTTAATATTATGGTCATGTGGACAACCTATGTTTGTCTTAATACTATTTTTTTGTGGTTACGTAACATGATTATTTACTTTAGAAATGTGGGTAACAAAATAGAACAAGCATTATTTTTGCATTGTATATGTTGAATTTTCAATAGTGACTGTTTAAGGTGATAATGCTTTCCTCAATGGGTTTGTCTATTTTTATTTTGCTCCACATTTTTAATTTTTCAGCTTTGACAATTTTTCTTTTTGAAATTTGCAAGTACAAGAAATATTTTATTGGGGAAGCTAAATGTAGGATATGTCAGGAGAGTTTTGGCACCTCTATAAATGGTCAACACAATTTTTCTAATTTTCAAACAACAATTTTAATATATTTTGATTGTTTCATTTATGTTTTCTACATCATAGCGAATAGCGAGCTCATTGCTTTTCTGACCTGGATTTCTTGGACCTTACAACATTGAGCGAGCCTATTGATGTGTAAAAAATGATCTAAACCATACACTTGGGATTTCAATTCATTCTCTCTCTCATACTTGGGAAATGTCAATATTTGAAGTGCTAGAAATAAAGGCACATCCTTCTTCATATGAAATATAGAAAGTAAGCTTCATTTATAGGGTGATGAAATTATATCTTGAATAACGGTGCTTACGAGTTTTTGCTTGCATTTGCAGGTATATCGAGTGGATTGATGGATGTGAGCACGCAAATAATGATGGATAAAATTATGGCATCTACATAATTTGGTAGAATACAAAATATCTCATATGTATGAAATAGAGAGATCAACATGGATATCAAATATATAATTTCGTGATGTACCCGTGCTTTGTGTTGGTCCTCGTAACAATTTGGCCAAGATAGTTGGTCACTATATTTATGTTCTATTTTGCCCTTATAACATGTGCATGTACATGATAAGTGTGTTGCTTACTTATGGACTACCAAGGCCTAAATTTTTTATGTATTATGCATTCCATCAATGTCTCGCTTAAATATTTTTGAGCTAATGTTTACCTAAGCATAATATGCTAACAATTTTTTATATATGATGGTATCACCGTTATATTATGATGGATTCTTTAAATCTCCCAAAATTGGACCCCGATGTGTTGTATATGCTGTACATATTGCTCATATTTGGTTTGTTTTTTCTTGATAAGTAGGAAGATGCATTTTCTTGATAAGTATAATTTTCCCTCATTTTTGTAGGTCATATTTGGTGTCTTCGGTTCACACAATTATATAGCAAAATAGAGTTTTTAGAAATATCACCGTACATTTACATTTTTGGAAGATTGTTTCTATGGGTATCCGGTTGTACAATGAACTCTTTGAATACTATTTGATTTTTTTGATTAAAGATTTCATGTATTGCTTTGTCAATGCATCTTACTATAATTTTTTAGCAAATGGTTGTTTCAAGGTTGACTTGATCGTATTGTGCTATTTTTGTAAAATAGTTTAAATGGTGAAATCTTTCCACTAAATTTTTCTGTAATGCGATGAAGCATGATTTTATTTTTAAAATTATGGGTCAGGTACCTACATTTGTTTATAACATATAAATATAGACATCATTTTATAGAGCCCATATCACATGTTGATATGCATTTTTGTGTTTCCTTCTTTACCTCATAAATTACCTTGTATTTAATGGGTAAATGTTAAATATGCAACTACCATACAATATATTGTTGAAATTGTGACGGAGGTAAAAATATTGCCCATTACTTTTTTTTCTTGTTAATTTCTTAATGCTTCTTGTTATTTAAAATCATATGACTTATTTTATTCAAACCACTATCTCCATGATCAATTTTAGGAATGTAGAAATTTTTGATATTGTGCTTTGAAAAAATCTTGGGATCCTAAAGCAATCCATCCCATGTTCTAATCCCACCCATTTCCGGGGGTTTCGTAGATAGTTGCTACTTAGAATGGCTTCGGATTTATCTATTCAAAAGTCTCAAGAACTTGCTCAGTAAAAAGTACAATACACATTGGCAATTTTGAAACACAACTACTTACTTTCACCGAAATATTTAGAGTCCTCTCCTTGGCGGCAATTCAAATTTCACCACCATTTTCTTTTGAATGCTACTAAAAATGTCACAAACCCTTCCATTGCATTGTCATAAAAAATGAGGAATGCCGCCTTAATGCTCTTCCTCTCTTCCCTTGTTAAACCCTTTACGTATCCCTTCCCTACTTTGTTGGTTTGAAAATTTATATCCTATGCAAACAACAATTCGGGGCTAATAAATCCCTCCTATTTATGGGAGAGGTTCCCTTATTGAACACACACACGCACACACACAAAAAAAAAAAAAAAAAACTTATTCAAAAATGTACATACTATCAATATTTAAATGAGGATTTTGATGTTGAAAATGATCCCATATGAATAATATTCTCAATATAGAAGACAAGGAGAATATAATAATTTATTAGAGAAAACAATAGCTTTAAACAAACAAGATTTTTGAAAGGAAATCACGAGTTCACTTCTCACCTATCAAGAACACAAGTGTTGTCATTGGTTACCTAAGATCACTAACTATCGAATAGAAGGAAAAGAAGAAGGCAACACTTTCTGCATATATATATTGCGAGAGAAATGCCAAGCTAATGCTTGCATGATATTTATAGAATCACATGAATTTTCATATACTCAAATAACTCATAAAATATAAATGTTTCAGAAACAAATTTCTTTTCACTACGTCTAATGACTTGAACACAAAGTTTCCTATTTGAATATATCAAAGACAAAAATGTAGATTAGGGAATAGAATAGGAAGAACACAAGAGATGAGAGGGAAAGACTTCTTATGTATTAATCAAATAGTTATGTGCATCTACATTCCAACCATCGAATCCAACAACCTTTTCAATGATAGAAAGGTTCCTGATATAGCCACAAGGGTGGTTACAACCGAAGTCTTTTAAGTTTCCTTTCTTTTAATTAAGCATTATCGCTTACTCAAATGTATTATAAATCTTAGTTGGCTTTAATCACAAATTACACTTTCATTAATAATAAATCCAACTTTGAAATATATTAACAAAAAGAAAGGGCCTATGATCTAAATGAAGGAACACTCGAGGAGAATGCTTTCTACGGTCTTTACTTTGAGAATCAATCTTGAATTTCATGAGTGCTCTAATAATTTCCATGCCCTTGGGAATGGTTGTGTTTGCAATTGTATTTGTCCAACTGCTCAAACAATCTTCCATTTCTTTCCCCATGTCTCGCATTCAAGAATGAAGCCTTTGTTTGCTTCAATGATCACAATTTCTAGTGCATTGATCTCTTCCATTTTCTCTCTTGTTCTGATTTCAGGTTTGAGTAGATATTCCTTAATAAGTGCCTTGAATTTTGCCTTGATATACTGCACCGTATTTATTTTTGTAGAATTTACCTTGAAAACTCGGCATCGAAGATCTTAAAACTCACCCAATATTGTAGCCGTTGTACTTTCATCTTCCATTCCACACTGAAAACCGATTTCTTGGAGAGTTTGTTCTTGGATTCATCAAAACCTTACTTGTAAGAAGAACATGTTCATCTCAGTATCACTCATAAGGCTGAGATCTTGTATGCATTTAGTCCATAGTTTGAGTTTTTTCTCAGAGCCGATAATGGTTGAGTCAAATTTCCGCTTTGTATCATAGAGATGTTGTCATATGTTTTGTGCACTTCCTCAATGAAATTCAAACTAGACAATAACATCCCATCAACCATAGCCTTTACTTCCTTTCCATAAGAAACATGCTTATGAATGTCCTTTATAATTTTTACTTCTTCATCAAATATGATAGTAGGAGGAGGCATTGAGGCTAAGGGACAAAGTCCAATACCTTATCACTTTCTAGTAAAGATTTGATGAAATAAAAAGAGTCCGTACTTGTTCCTCAAGTTTTTCTTGTGTTTGCTTCCCTTTCTCAACTCTCTCAATAACTTTGGATACAATTTCTTTCATATTGTGAACCTCACTCTCCGGAGTGGATTAACCTGATGAAATCCTTGTCACTCCAGGTTAGCCAAAGTCAAATCCCTTTCTTCCTTTTCTGTCCTTAGTTTAGCAACTTCCAGATATTGTTGGCTCTTTGAGCCAGATACTAAACTTGAAGTAGTCTTGGCCTTCTTGGGTGTTTGAGTTGTTTCAAGGAGAACAATCACAACATCAAATTAGGGTTGAATAACTTGAGAGGGAGCCTTCCTCTTCCTATCATCAATGAAAGGCTGAACCCATGTGAAGGTGCTATTGGAAGGTGGAGTAACAAGAGGTCCCAAGGAAACTCTGTCTTGATGGAGCCAAAAGTTTGCGCAACATATTTATCCGAGTAGGCGCTTCAATACTAGAAGAAGGTATTTCCTTGGCAGGTGATTTAGGAATTATCACTACTCCAAACTCTAGTGTTGAATTCTTTTGTTTATCCTCTTCTTCTTCTTCTTGCTTCATAATCTTCTAAGCAATCTAACCAATAATCTTCTAGAAGCGGACAAGTGATAGAAACCCATTATGAGATTGTTGGAAATGAACCCCTTGAGGTCAAAACAAGTCCTCTTCTCGATAAGAGTAAAAGTTAAATGCAAAAATCGTCCTTTCCACATTCTATGCATTAAGTGTAGTCTTGTAGGTATAATTTCCCTAAGTAATTGGGAATTTAATGCCAGATATTTTCTTATCTCTGCATGTTCTAT
The DNA here is from genome assembly GCA_018340775.1 of Taxus wallichiana var. yunnanensis. Taxonomy (NCBI): domain Eukaryota; kingdom Viridiplantae; phylum Streptophyta; class Pinopsida; order Cupressales; family Taxaceae; genus Taxus; species Taxus wallichiana. The sequence goes on from CM031235.1 coordinate 134,445,739, forward strand.
AAAACATGTCTAGTTGCCTACAAACTTCTACAAGATCTATCTTGTCATTGTAATACATGGGAAGCTTATGGGGTGCTCCTTCAAAGGCTGCTAATCTGATGTAAGATAACCTCATGAATTGGATGAAACAATTGCCATAAGTGGAAATCAATTGTTTTGCCTCAACAGAAAACCTCTCACCGTGTTACCTTCTAGGAGTCTCGACAATGTACATTGTAAAAGCATCATTGTAAATGGTGTTTTCTATTTTCAAGATTCAATAGAGGGTAATACTCATACACCGGGAATTCTTCTTGTCGTCTCGATGGAGAAATTCCTAGCCAAACCCTATATGCTTTATGATGGTTTACATCAAGTACGTGGTCATATATAAAATTTAGGTGTATTGCAAATTGATGGGTTTCTCACTAAGGTTCTCACAATTGATCTCTCCCCAATTTAGACTCTTCTTTCCTTTACAAATGATATTTATGTAGGAGCACTCCCAAAAGTGGAACTCATTGGTTGAAGGAATGACCATGATTATAGACAACAAAGTGATGAGCACTGACAATTCTTATTTAAAGTCAGTTCTGTACATAGTCTTAGGAAATCTAGATGCCCCTTTTTTTGGGACCTTAAACTAAGATGTAGCTATTATTGATTTGTACTTCTCTTTGTCTTGTTCAAATAGGCCTTGATTTTGTGCCATGGTGAGAGTGTTTGAATCTGCAACAATAGGGATTGCGAGCAACATTTATGCAACCAATATCCAATTTGAACCGCTTGTCCTCGGATCTCTAATTTCTTTTAAGTCGGGATCAAAATAAGATGCACAAGCTAGAATGGTATTTACACATTGAACCGAGGTAGGAAAACATATAACATGAGAAATTCCACAATCTTTGATGCATTGGGCAACATGATTAGGATTTTGAATATAAATTCGAGTCCGTAAATCATTCAAATCAAGATGTCGTGCATCACTATCTCCTATGTTTGGCACTGAGGTATCAAGGGAAGAAATATGCTCATAACCACTATAGTGATACTTCATGATGGCCAGAGTTAAGAGGAAAACACTTGGGAGAATGGAAATTCAATGATGAGTCTAAAAGAAGCTAGTAAATTAGGGAACTTAATTATTTTAACCTCAAAACCCTCACAAAAAGCTTTATAACAACTAACCTCAATTGCAAGAGGCAAGGCACTCCTCACAGGAACAAAATGCAGTTTGAAAATTTGAAAATGACTAAGAAATGCTCAAGATACGACTAAAAATGGCTTGGGGGGCATGTGAATAGAAAGCACAGACTCAATCAGAAATTATGATGGTAGAAATGACCCATTTCACCCCTTTTATATTACCACGTTCAAGGAAAAGTTGGTTGGATGCATTACAAGAGGGGTTCTAGTGTATTGCGGGAACAAAGTGACTCAAGACACGATTAACCAACTTTACCCATCGTAGTGTGGTTATGACAGAGATATGGAGCATAGAAGGCCCAAATCCATAAGGGATGCTAGGGACATGGAACACCAAAATCTCTGCAACATAGAGAAGGCTTATAATGTGTGGAAAAAGTGGGCTTGCGATGAACAAAAGGTGGAGTGCACGCGGGACAAAAGTTCCTCAAAAGGCTGAAAACCCCGTAATATACTAGAATTCGAAAAGTGCGGACAAATCAGTTGACCACGCACGAAGGCCCAAGGGACATGGGGACACGAGTTCTTTGCAAACCCGCAATGTCCGCAATACAAATGGGACTTAGAAAGTTTTGGAGAGAGGATTTGCAGGTTGGCAATGAATGTGGGGAACGCGAGGGTGCGGAGAACCGACATTCGGGAAGCACTAGGGCCGCGGGTTTTCAAGAAATCCAAAACATCCGCAACACAAAGGGAGACAAGACCAATGTGGTAAGGGTGGATATACATAGAACAAATGGTTCAAAAGAACTAGGGACACGAGTGCTCCTGAATCCCAAATTACCGCAATACAAAGAAGAAGACCCAAAAATTCAAAGTGCTTAAAATTGACTAACTGTTGGGATCATTTCTCCTTCACAAGACTTTGCAAAGGCAAAAAAATTTACCATAGGAGTCACTTTACCAAAAATTGAAAAATTACAAACAATTTTGGGTAAATGACAACACCTACCCTTCCTCGCTTCTACCCCTCCCCCTGTAACTCCTTAAAACTTTCATACTATAGCTCTCCCCGCAAACATGTAATGTTATATCTTTTTCTTATACTATATTCCATCTATATATTTGACGTCTCACTATTTGTTTTACTCGTGGCTATTTTTCGATATCGCCTTTCCCGTGTCTATGCCATTACCTCTCTCCCTTCCCCTTTCGGCGTTCACATCGCACTGCTCACGTGCGATTGCTAGTTTATAAACAAATTTGAATAGACTTTATTTTTTAAAAGCATGTCATTACTCCCGACATTTAGGTAGGGTAATATGAAGGCTTTATTTTCCAAGTTTAAAAGAGAGACTTATTTAATTTGTAGACTCAATATTTAAAAAATGTTTTCTTCACTACAAACCGCAGTACCATTATTTTAACAATATTTTTAGCTATTTTTTAGTTCCTAAAAATATTCTATTGTTGAATTTAATTTGAAAATCACTTTAAAAGAAAAAATACTTAATGGGTTTTTTTTTCTTATTTTTGGTTTATTCTATATTGTGTAAACAATTAAATTTGGAAACCTGGGTTGCACTTATTCTCTAACTCAAAATTGTGGGACATGTGTCTTTGTTGAAGTTGATAATTGGTGTGAGCTAATGGATTTATTTCTAATATGAATCCTCACCAATACATCCTTTGTTGGATGGTAGCTTGTCTTTGAGACAAGGTTTTTCAAGTTCCCTAATGAGGAAATCCCTTACTCTTGCTTTCATACTTTTGTTTTGCAATGACTTTCATACTTTTGGATTTTCTTGCAATGTATTCTAATTTGTATTGTTGTGCATTTTATTTAGTAGCAACCATGAAAACACATAACAACAAGGTGGCATTGTGTGATAGTTTTACGTTGACCACCCCATATTTAGTAAGAGGAATATTTGAAAAGAATACAATTTTTTGTCAACTGCTTTTATTGTAGGAAATCTAAACAAACAAGCCCTCTCGATTGTAGAAATTGTTAAATTCATGATGATGGGTCGCTGTATTCTCCAATTATTTAACCAACAGATTCTTCTCCTGGTGTCATTATAAAATCAGGGCCATGTGTCCTAGGTCAGTATGCAATGAATCCTTATGCAACTCAATTTTTGATGGTTTCTTTTGGGGTTTTACCGAGTGTGTTTCCCTTGTCCTCTAATAAGAAATGTAATGCTAAACTATTGAAAAAACGTTGTTGTAATAAAAATGCATTTAAAGGAAATACTTTAACTAGAATTGAAATGCACACACTAAATTAAGATAACATAATTTAAATAACACACACATACTGAATTGAAATAACACAATCCGAATTGAAATAGTAGTAAGGAAATATACCAAAGCAAGGAAATAAACATTCAAATGTAAACTTATTCAAAAACCATGAACATGCATGAAATGTAAATCCTTCAATTGCCTTGGTCAAGTGGGCCCTTTCTCTTCTTTAGGATGAAGGTACTCTCAACACCATATGATATTCAAAATGAAATCAGCTATATTAATTCAAATAAGTTTTGAGACACGCTTAGCATAACATTGCAAAGTAAATACTAACTAGTATATCACTGTATTATAAACCACTATTATCAAATTACTACTAAATTATTCTCAAGATGATGTCTATATAAAGACATAGCCAGCTTACACAACATGCCATAACTATAGGCACTTTGAATTCATCCACTAACAACCTCATTAACGTTTCATTGAAATCCTACAATAATGCTAAAATCAGGATTCATGTTTGTAGGATTGTGGGAAAAGTCCTCCATGATGGCATGATGGCTATAGACTCGGCCTCCTTGATTACAACTTATAGAATTGGCAGTAAATGCTCACTATTATCTTGCACATGTCACCACATTTACTCACAGAGGTGATTAGTGGGAATTTGTAATGCCCTGTTCTACATTACACCTATTCATCCTGTGGCGATCGAGTGCTAAGCATGGAGTGTCGTTGTGCCTTCGTTTGTAATGCCCACTTCCCTACGAAACTTAGTTGATTATCATTTTGAGTTATGCATACTTTGGATATGGACATGACTTATGTTGATTAGCATAATGTTTGGTGACTAGATGCATTTGGATTATGATTGGATTTTGTTTTCAGTATGATCTACACTGACTCATGGATAGACTATTGGATACCGATATTATTTCTATATGGATATATTGCATGTGTTCTAACATTGGATTTCTTCGCCATGATGAGTAGAATGTAGTTGTTGAATTTACATTACTATAATTTTGAATAATGATGAAATGCATAATTAAGTTGTGATTTAGACCTAGAAATAATGATTGCTTGAATTACGTATAGATGTTAATAAATTTCATGCATATGGTTATTTTGGATATTTTGACATGGCCGCAAGGCCGAAGGAGGTATTTGGTATTTTGCAGGAACCACAACATGATCACAACCTAAAGGGGGATTGGGAACCAAACACAACAGAATGTCGGGTGGTTACAACATTTGGTCGTCAAGGCAACTAGTGAATTGTATAGTGTTACCTTTGTTCTTTTATGTGTTGAGAAAATTCCCATGAGGGAGAAATTTTCTAATGTGACCAAGGGGGTAAGAATTTTATTTACTTGTTTTTAAGTTACTTTAGTAGGTGATTTTATTTGTGATTTCTTTTTTTAAATTTCTTTTGCTAAGTATGTTTAGATTAAATTAACATCTTGTTTTAATTTTTATGTTTTGGAGGGAAGTCTAGTGGGTGTAATTAATTTTTATGGTTGGCTCCTTGAGCCTTGTGCTTGCCTCTTGTTTTGAATGCTTGTTTTGAGTGTTGACCACTCCAAATCCTTTGAATCTCGAATTTGAGATTTAGGACAATTTTGGGGGACTTGTGGGACAAGTTGAACTTGTCCCACACTTCCCAAAACCCCTTACCAACCATATCTATGGGTTGGGAATCCAAAAAGGGGATTATTTATTGTTTTGGGATGGGAAATGTGACTTTGGAGTGCACTTGTCTTCCTTTTGCATTTAATTGTGCCTTAGGACACATGGGAAGGGATGGATGTGGAAGAGAGATGTCATTCAACCCAACCACCCATTTATGGTGTTTTGGGATTTGAGTTGACTAAAGGGAGGTGGTCTTGAGGATGTGTGATGTGGCATCCTACAAGGAGCCACATCACCCTCACTCCTTCCTTTTGTCTATTTATTGAAACTTCCTCTCTTGTTGAGGGGGTTGGAGGTTTTTGTTGAGGAGTTCTTTTCTTTTATTTTATTTTGGGAGAGGAAAGAATTGGGAGAAAGAGAAAAGAAGGAGCTTGGACTTGCATGCTTGGGATTGCTTTTGGAGGGAGCTTGTGCAAAGCTTCTTGGTTTAGGCTTCTCCAATGGAGAGGTAGGAAACCTTCTCTTTTTTGTTGCTTTCATATTGTTGTTGATGCTAAAATTGTGAATAATGTATGTTTACTTTTGTGTATTGTGAAAATGGATAGAGTGCTTAATGTGTAGTGTAGGAGAGGTCTATGGGAAAACTCATGAGGGAGGCATAAGAGTAGAATAGGATATTGTGGAGGGAGTTTGAGAGGGATGCCCATCTTGGGTAAGAATGTTCACATTCTTACCTTGTTCTTGAGGGAGCCATAAGAGGAGGGAGGCATAAGAGTATGGGAGGAAAAAGGGGTACTTGAGGGAGGCATAAGAGTCATAGGGGCTTGAGTTTTATTGTGGAGGGTTTTGGATGGGCATCTCATCTCAATGGGAGGCATAAGGAAAAACTTTCCCATAGTTCCTTCTCTTGTTGGCTTGGATGAAAGCCTTGTTGTGAAAAGTATTGTGTTGTTTGTGTTTCCTTTTGTTTCTTCTATTTTAGCCTTGAATGTTGTGAAGAAATTGTATTGTGGAAGCAAGTATGGTTGCCTTGAGTTGGAGACCACCCTTCATTGTGTTATGTTTGGGGCTCGGGGGTCAATGGAGGAGATTGCTTCTCTTCTCCATTGAGTTTTGGTTGGGAGGAGAGTGTTGCCTCTCCCCCTATCTTGGTTGTGATTTGAAATACTTGGAACTTGGAGCATGGATGAAGAACACCTTGGAGCTTGGGAAGACTTCTTCTTTTTTTTTTCCTTTATATGCATTATTGGTTGTAAAATTTGTATGTGAAAGAAAGTTGTATCATCTTGTTTCCATTTCAAAAATAAAGGACATTGTAATCTTTATTTGCCCCAAAGGTCACACGGTTGAATGCAAAATTGTACTTGAAAAGTGTTTACATTATTGTGAATTTGTTCCACATGAAGTAGAAAGTGTTGTAACAAAATATTGAAGGAAAGTTGTATTGAGATGTTAGTTTTCTTACTCAAAAATTTATTGGAAATGTTGTTGGATTCTTTGTGGTATGTTGGAAAGAGATTTCATAAGAAAATACAATTGAACACACATCCAACAATTTAAACTTTATCATATATGTTTATAATGATTATGACAAATTCAAGAGTACCTTAAACCATGTCTAAGAGAATTAAGTTTGTCCCTTATTAGAAACTGTTTCATTAATGGAGCAGTTATGAAACATTAATGCATTGACTGCCATGTATAGAGCAGGTCGCTTTTGGCAGTTTTGAGTGTCTCAAGGAAAACGCGTGTTTGTTTCTTACACGCTGTGTAATTTCTCGTTTCCATCTGTGCGCCAGCAGGTGAAGCACTGTGAAGAGCAAGCGAGTTTCCATGGCAAGCCGATTTAAGCTCTCTGTTCTCATGTTTTTGCCTGCTGTTTATCTTTTAGTTCGAGTGCTTATTGGCAAATAGAACTATAACAATGCAAATCTGGGGCAATGCCATAATCTATTTGCCAGAACTATTACCATAAGCTCCTTAAAGATACTATTTTCTGACAGAGATTAGGACAACAGATTTTGAACGTTTTTTTTTACAGATTAGGACACTGCGAGTGGTCTTAGCTTCATAAATATCAAGCTACATGGTAGGCCTCGCCACTGCCCAAACAAGTGTAAAGTTAGTCTCAAAATCAAGACCAGTCAATCACCCTTAAATCATGTCTAAGAGAATAACTGCTAATATAAAAAAATGATGATACGTTTCAGTAGATATGCCTGATAGACAACTTAATACACAAAGCACTGACTGCCACAACGAATATTTAAATTGTTGCAGTGCTTGCAAAAATGACCTGAACAGATAACAACATAGATGGACAACTCCGCTTGTTGAACCGCCTGAGGCTCGCTTTGCTGTTGCCGTCAGTCGCTTTGCCGAGGCCAGGGCCGTAGATCCCTGTAGCCTCTGTCAAAGCATCCAAACAAATGAAAGATGCGTGGTGTTTAGTTCAGGCTTCCCATGCTCCATCTTACTGGAGATATTATTAAATAAAGAACAAAAAAAGAAGAAAGAAACAAAAGAAAAGATTGGAGACGCCTCCTTGCCGCGGCTGATAGACCCTGTCCCGACCATTCCACGCTGCATGCGGTGACAGTTGAGGTCACTTGCCTCCCATTCACCTCCTGTAACCCCCTCTGAAACCCGTTTCTTTTGTGTGGGCGCAGTCAGGTCAACACCCAACATGTAGCCGGATTTGTTAAATGCTAGATTTGCAAATCTAGTAGACTGTTTGGAGGCGAGCGGCGCAGCAGAGGGAGTCGGCACGCAAAGAGGCATAGTAATTTTGGTAGGTAGCTCGAACCCCACCGTCCAACCATATACTTTAAGCAAAGTTTGAAAAGTTCTCCCGAGTTGACTCTTAATTCTTTGTATCAAAATTTCAAATTTAGGTTAAGCGCTATATAAAACAATAGTGGTGATAGGTAGTAAAACTTTCATATAATAAACACACTAGATATACGTATGGTAGTATGTATATCTAAGCATATTAAAAATATACAATGCAATAAAACAGATCGATTGTCAAGTACATACCGAAATGAGTATTTCCTATATATATAAATCTATATTTACATATATTGTAATGTATTAAATCAGGAGATGATGTAATTTAAATGAATAATAAAATAAAAGAAAAAAAAAAAAAAAAAAAAATGAAACATAGGTTCTTTAGGTTCGACCCTTGTTCAAAAGACTAACTATTACTCTATTACTCGCTTCTTAAAATATTCGTCTAATTCATAGTTATACATACAAAAGGATAGTGAACAAGATTGTGGCCTTTCTTAATTCCAATTAATATTTCTTAACTTAAAACACTTAACCTTTCCGAGAAACATCTAGGAACACACATTTACAGATTTCTAAAATAGTCAACAAAATAACAATAAATGTGTATTCTTTGTAACGCATTTCTACGATTATATATATTAAAATATATTAAAAAAACCATATTCGATTTAGTATCACCATGCGTGAAGCTGGAAATTTTCCGCTAAGGAAGAGACGAATTCAACAAATACTGAAGTAAATCTCGAGTGAGTGGAATTGCGACAACCATGTAGTTCTAGATTTGCAATCGGAATACAAAGTAAAAGATTGAAGCTTATCAGTTCCCAATATCAAGCAGGTCACAAAACTTGCGGATAAAATAAATCAAACAAGAACCACTACCTTGTTTAGTTAACAAAAAAAAAAATTTTTTTCGCACTTTTCGGGTCGAATTTTTGTGGCGCGGTGCCATCGTCGCCGTCGTTGCCGTAGCGTCGTCCCTTTTAGCGGCATTACATCGTCGATCTCGATTGCTTGACCATTATGACTATAATTGATAATTATTTCACAAGCTGTAAAATGATAATAATGATAATAATAATAATAATGACATTATGGTTGTATTATCGATCAACGATTGTATTTTATTATTACCTTATTTATATCGATTGTTATCAATATCATCCTTTGTTATCGTTAAACTATCCTTTTGATTTGTTTGTCGCTCCCGCTGATCGAGCCTCGTTGCACAAATGAGGAAGAGTAGGTTTTGTGGTGGCGCCGTAGTTTGGGAGTGGCGTTCGCGTAAATATTTCTTTTAATCGCTCAACCCACCCACTTTTTCAGGAGATACAACATGGTCACGAGCCGACGCATGGCTAGTTAGCTTGACTGGGCGTTTTAGGCTTCAAGACTACATAAGCAATATTAAGGCTCGTGTAACCATTCGCTTATTGTGGTGCCCCTTTCCTTTTACCGCTGGGGCATACCTGAGATCCAAAAAAATAAAAATAAAAATAGAATAACAATAATAATGAAAGTAAAATTTTTGAAACAAATAAATTTAAAAAATGGAAATGGAGTGGAGGGCGTGGGAAGGCACGTGTTTTCTTGGCAAGGCGCAGAAGTTTGGTGAATGTAATCAAGCGCTTGACCAAATGAAAGAAAGGGGACAATTTTTCAGAGAGAATTGAAGGCAGGTGGGTGAGAGTTGGGTCAGTTTGCAGGGGCACCCTCAATAGCTGTCACAGTCTCACCGAATGCATTAAACAATTTCCCAAAACCACTCAATGCTGGACCAGCACACTCCTAGCCTATGCCTGTACCAAACGTGGAGCGTAGAACTGAAATTCTCCTAGGAAAGTGCCGTGAGGAAGTTGCCAGGAAACCTCCTTCCCACTTGTACAAACGCCACTTATTTCTTATCCTTTCCCTGAGTCTCTGTCTTTCATATCCTTGCTGTGTGTCTTGCAGTGCACGCATTCATTCCTCTGTCTCCTCCAGTTCTAGTTTCATTACTAGCATTTGTATACCCAAAAAAAAAAAGGCGCATAACCTCCTTTCATGGCTTCCACACCGTCCTCTTCCTCTGTTACACCACCTCAACTCACCGATAACATCATTCAGCTCCATGCTAATCGCACCCCATCAGATTCCGAGCTGCAAGGATTAGATCAATTAATAGCCCACATTCAAGGGTCTTCCTCGTTTGGAGAGAGAAACTGAGTTGTACACGACCATTAAAGAATGTATCCAGTTAATCTTCCAAGGTGCAATCTTGTGTTGTTCTCGGAAGGCAAGAAAATAGTTTTGGAGCATGCGCTTGGTGTGGTTTTCCAGTCACACGAGGAACTGAAAAAAAAGGGAGGCAAGGAAGTGGTGTTAGTGTCTGTGGCGGCTGACAGGGATGAGGAGGTCATCCACACCCACGGGCACAGGAGATCTATGCAATGTTGGAGAAAATGTCTTGGGAGATGAAGGTAGCAGGATATTTTTCAGATCCAGAACATGTACTGAGTTTGTATCTCCAAATCGACTATGTGACAGTGAGAGTGCTTCCAGCAGACCTGATGAAATTTATTTACAAAGATTCTCTATTGAGATCTTACTTGTTCTACGATGTAACTCATGGAAGAGAATCTCATAGGTGCGGATCTGTTTCATTTCAGTATATTCATGAAGCACGTTTTGCTTTGCAATAATATGAGCTTCTTCAACGAGTCACCAAGTTAGCAGGCATAAAGTTTTCTGTTGGAATTATCACACCTTACAAGCTGCAGCTGTAATGTTTGACAGAATGTCTGAAAAGGATGTTGTATCATGGACTGCCATGATTGTGGGATACGTTCAGAATGGTTATGGCGAGGAAGCTCTGAAACTATTCCAGAAATTGCTATGGACAAATGTTAAACCGAATAGATTCACCTTTGCAAGTACCCTTAGTGCTTGTTCCAGCCTAGCACTGCTAGAACTGGGAAAACAGCTCCATGCCCGTATCATTGGAATTGGCTATGAATCAGTTTCAAGTGTGGAAAGTTCTCTTGTCAGTATGTATGCCAAATGTGGGAGTGTAGATGATGCAGCTCTAGCCTTTGACAAAATAGTCAGTAAGGATTTGATCTCATGGAATGCCATGATTGCTGGTTATGCTTACAATGGAAATGGCAAGGAGGCTCTCCAACAGTTTAAATTGATGTTAGAGGCAGACATGAAGCCAAACCGAATCACTTTTTTAAGCGTCCTGTCTGCATGCAGCCATGCAGGACTAGTGGCTGAGGGATGCCATTATTTCGAGGTAATGAGAAGAGAACACATCAGCCTGGTAACAACTAACCACTATGCTTGTATGATTGACCTTCTGGGTCGTGCGGGACGAATATGTGAAGTTGAAGGAAGTGAAAGCTGTGTTAATGACTCTGATTACTGAAAATACTGATATTGATGAAGTGATTGAAACTGTGAAACAACGCCACAAAGAGTCAAAATTGCCTGACATTGAAATTGTGCGTCTCTTACGGGATGCGCTTATGGATGTTGTCCAGTGGTCTGCAAGAACCAACAACAAAATGCAAATTCGGCACTGCGACAGGTTCTTCTCTGAAAATATCTCCTCCAGCCTTGTGTAGATCACTTGTGTTTGTGGTAGCACGCATAGGGTATGTGAGTTGGTTGTCGAATCCCACAAGAAGTAGAAGCTCAAGGAAATCAATAGTTGAGCACAAGTGCATGGAGTCACTTCAAATACAACAATGCTCGTGAACTGTTTGACAAAAAAACCCTCTTCAATTGCATGGTCTCGCGGATCGTGAATGTGGACCGCTTAGAACTGGTGCACCCGGATTCCAGTACCTACAGTTCTTATGCTGACCCATGCGGAGTCTGTATGACCTGTTGAAGCTGGAGAAACAGGCAAGATATTTCTACACTTCTCTACTATTATTTTATTTAAAAATATTGTGAAATCGAACCACTTTTCCTTGCATTGATTTGTCAGTTGGATGTCATGATGGGAGATTTCCCTTTCTGCTTGTTCCTTCTTGTTTTAGCTTTTATCGCTGACAGTATGTGGGTTGAAAGGATGCGTGTGCCCTCTCCTCTGAATGTTGTATTACTCGAATGATAGAACTTCGTCTGTTTGTTTATGTATTAATTCTTCTCTGCGATTGAGTTGCAAGTTATTATGTTGATCAAGCTAGTATTTTCGATATCATGGAAGTAAGTTTACAATAACTATGAAACCCCCTTCCTAGCACCCAAGTTTTTCCTTGACGTTTTTTGTTAGCTCCTTCGCAAGTCCCTTTGATAACCTTTTGGCATCGAGAAAGAAAGGTTGTAGGATTGTGTGAGCAATGCGTGGGCTAGCCAGCTTAGAGTTTTGGTATTAAAACTGGTAGAATGAAAAGGTTTGTTTGCAACGTGTTTTGCCGTCTCGCGTGTTTAGACTCTTATACTATCTTTCATCTTGTTTCTAGGCTTTTAAGGCCATCCTCAAGAAGTGCCTTGACCATCCCTATCAACTTGAACCATAACTAGCTTTTCGGATCAACTAAGCTGGAGGTTTCATTGTGCGAATCCTGTACCTCGTTGACACTAGAATAGTTGGTCTAATCCCCTCTCAGAATTATTGCTGATGGCGCTCTTCTATCTTTCCTAACTTGCATTATTTTCTCCCTTGTAATGTTAACGCTATTAATTAATATTGGTCAGTTTTTATGCACGTAATTACCGTAATAGTTTGTGATGGAGATTTCCTTAAATGTGATTGACCTTCGGGAAAAACTCAGTTTTCGTGTGATAATCTTATGAATTCATAGCGGAAGGTTTTGTTTTGATAAAGTCACTTAGAAGTTATGTTTGTATCTTTGTGCAACGGTTGACTGTGTTATCCAGGGTTGCCGTAAAATATGGTTGTTATGGGATGTGGGCAATTTATTTTTAAATTAACCAAACCTTTAGTGTTATAAAAATTTGTTGATGACATTATTGTATACTCTTGTTGGACGGAACCCCCTTCTTCTCTCGCGTGTTTGCTACTAGCCTGTAAGACTTTGACCCTTCCTGGATGATTGGTAAATCTCCTTGTAGTTAATGGTCAAAACTAGTATACTTTGCCTTCGCTTCGAAACTTATGTTGTGTGTATACTCTAATTGATTTCCGGTTTGAAACTCATTTATACGTGACTTTTTGTGTTAAATTTTGAAACCCGTGTTTCCCCTTTCTTGGGCCGATCAACTTTTGTTCTTTTAGAAATGTATTATTTTAGCCTATGCGTTGGTACCTTTGATAAAATTCTAGATGGTTGGTCTATTTATATCAAATCTCAATCTTGTAATTATTGTTATTTACTTACTTGATGGGAATTCTGTTCTTTGCTAGATTGTTTATATCTCCTTATAGGGCCAAGGGCCATTCTCTTACGATTGCTATACCTTCGTTGTTATTACTCCTAACTGAAGTACAAGGTCTTCTCCTTCTTTGATTGGCATGATGAAGACTTTACTTTAACTTGATGTGTTAATAGTGTTTAGAGCTTTAAACCAATTCTTGTAATAAAGTGCTTCCTTTTCGTGATATTGTTAGATAATAGTTATGGTGGTTTTGTGTAGCCTTATCTTGCTCAGTTCTCGCGAACTGACTCTTGTAAAAAATTTTCTGCAGATGGATCTTGCGTGTAGATGAGGGATAGATTTGTAGACTGTTGTCATCAACCTCAGTTGAGAAGTTCCTTTGCTCAAAACCTTTTTATGTTGTCCAACTGTTGTTAACGTCCAGTGGAAAGTTTAAAAGAGGATTAATGTCTTAGTATAATGTATTGTGGACTTGTCATCTAAACTTTGGAAACCTTGTATTGTTTGACCATCATTGAAATTATAAGAAAATTTGGTTATTGTTGTTGAGTGACTTGTAGAGTATCAGTATTTTAAGAAATGATGTAATCTTGTTTTGTTCTCGTAAATGAGTGTTGCTTCAACTTCGCCTTGAGAATAAATTTAACCTAGTAAGATGAATTGTATGAATCATATCCTAAGTCTCCTTGAAAATGTAAGCTAAGAATTGCAAGATGTCCATTTAACATAAATAACCCCCAAGAATATCTCATTGTGGTTGGCCCTAACTGTAAGTGTGTTCTGTGTTTGGACCTTATGTTGTCATGTCAAAAAGAAAAAGTGTATTATCCTTTTGGGTGTGAATGTTTCCGTGCTGATCTTGTGGTTATCCCCGTAACAAGTGGTTCCTAGAGTTGGTTGTAACTTTGTGACGACATGTTGTGTCGTGTCATGTGTGGAAGCAAGTCAAAAAATAAAATTATCCTGTCTTTCACTGTGTTGTTCGTGTGTCGTGATTTTGGGTCGCTTCTAATTTCTATGGTCAACAATTTACATGAAACAAGAATAAGAGAAAATGCATTAACTTTACTAGGATATATCTATATAAAGCATCCCCATGCACTATTTAACATGTTTTAAGAACAAATCAATAACCTCATAGATGATATAATAAGTCAAATAATGTAGTCATCATCTCCCCTTCACTTTACCTTTTGATGCAAACTTATCTTTGTCCTGCTTTATGGCCAAGCTGCTGTGCCATGTCATATTATTAGAATTGATCTATGTATCGTTTCCTTGTCACTTTACATCCTTGAGAGTTTGAAATAACCTCTACCCATGCTGTGAAGCTATCATGTGATTGGGAAACATTGTTCGCCAAGTGGTCATGGGACTCAGAAGAAGAGGTGGTCTCACTTGTATTCCAATCCACTCATCACCGTACGATTTTTTTTCATTCTTCTTAGACAATCACGGATAATTGAAATAAGAGCATCTCCTCTCCTCTTTCTCCAATTGATATTTTGGGTGGAGATTACTTCCCTTCTCTTGAACGGTAGATTCAAAGTATCCTATTGTTTATCACAAGCTTCTAATGCCTCACCCAAATGCTGCCAACCGTAAAATTCAAAATCCTTCACACACTTTTGTAAAAGTATTTTCTCTAATACCAACTTGATAATAAAGATATTTGAAAATTTTCTTCATGGACACATCATTGTGATGGGTAGGCCTGATGTAGAAACCTATGGTTCGCGATGTCTGATTAAACAACTCGTTTGATCATTCCATATAATTTGGTTTCTAAGCAATGACTGAAAATACTTCAACTGAAAATCCCCCACAAACAAATTAATGAGGAAATCAGGCCTATTGGTGGTGACCAACATATTATGAAGGTAAAATTCACACAATAGATTTTGGATATTAGGAGTACAATTTTGATAAATTCCTAAGAAAGTTTTACCATTAGGGGCCTCCCAAGGTTCTTTACTACACATTCTCATCAATTTCCAAACATAAAATCATTCTTAAACAAACATGTTGTAGACGAAGGAGGGTTTCCTACAGGAAAGAAGCTTATAGGCCAAAGGATACACAAAGTTCACAATAGATTCCAAATTTTTCTTATCACTTGTACTAGTCTCAATCTCTTCTTTAATCTTTTTATTTTCCTTTTTCATTTCTTTATTCTGAAGAGGTAATCAAGTTAAATCATTTCATACTTTCGTATCACTAGCCCTTTGTCTTTTGAGACCGCTAACTTCTACCTTTAAAGCAAGAATTTCCTAAATTTCTCTACAGTCCTTTCTCAGTAAACTCGGTTTGTAAAGACAAATTGGTTTCTTGCATACCTTTCAATTTTTCTTTCAAAGAGGAAATTTCATCCTGGTAATGCCTCAACACGTCATCTCCATGTGGTTCTTGACCACAAATTTCCATTGTAAAAATTATGAAGCTATGGCCTTTTTTCCTGTGTTGCAGGCATTTCCTGAGCTGTACACTTAGTTTTTGGAGCGCAAGAATGTTTTTATACCGGTGTCCGGGCAATACGTTGTAGGAATGGTTATTGTGAATTCATCATCCTTCAATTCTTTAGTAGGGGCAGACGAAGTACCAACCTCATATTTCTCCTCCAAAATAGGAGCAGAATCCTCATGAAACATTTCTGGTTGGGAAACTTTAGGCCTTTGTAAGGTACAATACCTTCTTGGTCACAACGTCATAGTAGAATGGACTGGTAGGGTATTTTTACCTTTGGAAACTTGCATGACACAGAGGATGGGTTATCCTTACTAGCAGATTCCTCCATAGTTTCTCTTGAAGGGTGAGGAGTCGAATCGAGCTTAGGCCAAACACTGGGAGATGGTTCCTTCTTGATTTTATTTTGTTTTGAACTCTCCCCGCACCGCACCGATTCTTTCAATCTTCCACTTTGTCCTGTAGAAAGCCTGATGTGAACAAATTAATTGGATAAGTCCTTGGTGCTTCAATGCATCCTTACCACCTCCATTTTTGTACTTTTGTCCCACTTTGATGACTGTGTCAACAAGATATTATGATAAATTAACCTTGAGCTCGTGGTTTGTGTGACCCTCTATAGATGATTCAAAGTTTTTAATGAATTTCCTCCAAGTACAGATGGTTGTCCATCGCAGATAAAATATCTGTTGACCCACTTGGCTACCTCCTTCCAAATACCAGGAAAACTCTCCCACCGAATTCCTTTTTGAGTACCAAAGGAAGTAAGGATCACTTTTGGATGAGCTTCTCCTTCTTCATGGAGCAATGGTATTTGAAAAAAATCTAACAAGCTAGATAGGTGAACAAAAATTTGACTACTTATCTCAATTATTTTTCCCCCAATTCGTGAACAGGTTGCCTCAAAGTTTATCAAGAACTCATCAACCAAATACTTGTCAAAACCCTCAAATTTTCTAATAAAATATAACCACCTGCGTCATTAAATACCTAAGAAATAAAACTATTTCGCAATAACAGCTCTGGAGAATATGGTTAGGATTTATTTTTCTGCCCCATAGCTGAATCAAGGTTGAATAAAACTTCAGAAAAATGGAAAAAGCATATGTGGAGTAACGAGCAATTACATGCAACCGTGACATTGAAAGTTTGAATTATTTTTAAATTCTTAATTAGTAGTGAGTCGGTGCAAGTTTGGTGATGGAAAAATTTGATAGGACTAAGTTCATATGGAAAGATTTAATTCATTAGACAACTCACGTCCTATCATCATGAATGATGATTCCACTTGTCCTTCTCATAAAGCCACCCATATTTTTCATAAATAATGTGACACATGCGAAATATTTGCCCATTATTATTCATTACACAACACTCGTTGGCATAATATTTTGATTTATATCTCGAATAAATGTATTGAGAATTGTGTTTGATTTATACATGTTGAATAAATGTGATGGGGGAGTGCTTGAAAAGTTAATATCCGTAGAAAATAAAAATGCACTTACCCCTTCCAGCTCAGCTCCCCAATATCCGTAGAATTCCACGTCTTGCACTCATAGAATAAGGGTGATAAATGTACATTCTAAACATTAGCATTCCTAACCTTTATTGAAAGCATAAAAAAATAACTACAATATAAGGGGAAGAATATCAAAAGCATGATCATCTCCCTTTATTTAAATTTAAAAACAACTATTCCTAGCGGGAAGAGCCAAACTCCTCCATTGAATTCATTCCTTCGCATAGCATCATATATTTGTTGAAGGTTTCTTTATCCAATGGACGATGATACATCCTTAATCTATGTCAATTCACTAGAAGAGTTCTCTCGCCTACATCGATCGAAAGTGTTGTGGTTAGCACACCAGTTATACATATATATTAATAAGATCCAAGCATAATACAATCAATACAGAAATAAACAAGAAGAAACAATACACAAGATTTAACGTGGTTCACCCAAAGGTGGGCTACGTCCCACGAAGAAACAACCAATTTATCATCACAGAGGAAATACAATGAAGATTTGCAATCTTCCACACCTTCTTGGATGCCCTGTACTTTCTTCTCTACAAATTTCTCTTTTTCTCTCAAAAGGAAACTTCTCTCTATTCTCAATTGAATTCTTACTTCTAAACCCTAACTTTATGCTTATATATGCATCTACAATCTTATGGCACTTTAGCTATACAATTACAACCATTATATTCACTTTAACACTAAAGATAGATTTAATTCCCACATCTTAATTATAATAGTCATGCATGCATAACCGATATCGGTTAACCTTAACGCATGCCGGTTCCTCCTTGCTTGACCGATACTAGTCCATGGGTGACCGACGACGGTTCATCAACCGATGCGCTGATTATTGTATTCTAGCAAGTCTACAAAATCATGCCAGTGAAGTGATTAAGCTCCACAACTCAAAAATCTCCCACTTGGAGATAAATTACTACACTTTGTACCATACAACTCCATCCTCTCGATCCTTTCCTTTGGTCTCTGCTTTCTCCCTCTTCAAGTCTCAAACTCAAAGACCAACAAAAGTGGAGTGTAACTCCAACTTATCCTTTGCCAATGGCTTCATTAGCATATCCGTAGGGTTCTCCTTTGTATGAATTTTCTCCAACTTCAGCTGCCCATCCTCCAATACCTGCCGTATGAAGTGATATCTCAACTGAATGTGTTTTGTTCTAGAATGAAATACTGAGTTATTTTCCAGATGAATTACACTTTGACTATCACTATACAACTGTAATCCTATTGCTCTTTTCTAACTCTTCCATGAACCTTCTCATTCAACCATCTCCTTGATAGCTTCTATAATCTGCAACATACTCACCTCTGTAGAGTACACAACCACAAATTCTTGCAATCTATAAATCCAGCCTAACTTCCATGCCACCCACCGTGAAAAAATATCCAATGGTGCTCCTCGCCGCCATCCAAATCACTAGCCATGTTTGAATCCACATAGCCATAAAAGGAAGTATCCGACCCTCCATATCATAACTTCATGTCGGATGTCCCTCTCAAATACTCGAGAATCCATTGAATGCTTTCCAATGATCTTTACCAGATTACCCATAAATCTGCTCACAAATCCCATTTTCGTGTAATGTCCGGTCCGTAAGAACCATAACATACATCAAGCTCCCAACTTTTGAAGCATGCATAACTCGTGCCATGTATTCAACTTCCTCATGTGATGTAGGAAACCGATATTTTCTCAATTTGAAGTGTTCACCATAGGTTTACTTACAGGTTTTGAGTTTTGTAAATTAAACCTTTCCAATACCTTATTGATATAATGCTCCCGAGACAAATACAACTTCCTATATTTCCTATCTCCGTGAATTTGCATGCCAATGATTCTCTTTTCGCCTCCCAAACCCTTTATTGCAAATATGTGATCTATCTTTTCTTTAAGCTCACCAATGTCCTACATACTAGATCCTGCAATAAGCATATCATCCACATACAATAACAAAATAATATAGCTCCAATTTCCAAGCATCTTGAAATAAACACAATGGTCATATTCACATCTCAAATAACCATGATCATGCATGAAACTATCAAACCTCATATACCATTGCCTTGGAGCTTGCTTGATCCCATACATGCTCTTTTTTAATTTGCACACAAGTTTCTCCTTACCCTGACTTCACACCCAATCAAGGGTTATTCATATAAATCTCTTCCTCTAAATCACCATGAATAAATGTCGTCTTGACATAAAGTTGATCTAAATAAAAATCCTCTACTGAAATTAAACTCAATATAATACAAATAGAAGTCATCTTAACAACATGAGAAAATATTTCACCAAATTAAATACCTACTTTTTGTGTAAATCCCTTTACTACAAGCCTTGACTTGTATCTCTTCTTATCACCCTCTTCTTCCTTGATCCTATAAACCCACTTTTTTTGTAATGCTCTTTTACTTCTAGCTAGCAACTTAACCAAATTCCATGTCCGGTTCTCGCTCCAAGGAGTCCATCTCCTCATTCACGCCATGCTCCCACTACTTGTGGGTCAGATCCTCGCATTGCTTCTTCAAATCTTTCAAGTTCACCACTATCTTTCAAGTGACGGTTAAAAATTACAAATATGATAACATAAACAAAGATGTGGGTTTAGGTTTGAACCATTTGCGGAACTTGATAAGTTTTTATGCTACATTTACTTAGGGAGAGGGCCCTAACGTAACAAAAACATCAAAGTGCAAGTGGTTAGTAGCTCCAAAGCTCACCAGTCCACAAAAAGAAAAGCATCATATTGTGCCAAGTGAGAGGAGAAGAGAGATAGGAACCAACACAATCGTTCAGTCAACAATGGGTTGACCAACCCTACCAATATAAACTCAGTTACCAATTTGACTCTATTCATCAAATCTTCAGCTTGAAGTTGATCAAACATTGGCCTCAACAAAATATCCTTCATGAAATTGGATTATTGTTTTATAAAAGCTTCAATTAGAGGAGGACTAGATGCCAAAATTCGACTCAATATTAAACCCAAAAAGTTGGGATTGGAGGGAGTAACAAATGGGATAGGACCATACCACACTTTGTTTGTATGTGAGGGGTTGTCAAACTTGTGATCTTCAAAATTGCCAAACTGACATATTCTTCATAGATTCATAATATTTCGACAAAGCCGTTGTCTCCAAATCACCGCACCCCCGAATGCCCCGATATGAATCACAAAATTCGGTGTGATTGGGACACATGGAATCACTTCTCAAGCCGTAGGACTTGGGCTTGAGGTGAACCTTTGGAGAAGGTGGCTTCCTCTTCCTAAACTAAACACAACACTACTTCTAATGCAAAAAAAAAAGAAAAAAAAGGGCTAACTAGTTCCATTCTAACATTTCATGGGGTTAGGGAAAGAGATGTGCAAGGAAATGAAACCTAAATTGGGAGGGATTCTTGCATCACCGATCACCTTCACCTATCACAATTAGAAAGGGCACAAGATACAACAAACCGGTGTAGACGTTCCTCTCGTTAAACTCGATCGACAACAAACTACTAGTCTCCCAAGTGAAAAGGATGAACTTGAGAAGGCCGAACAAGCACCACAACTTAACCGCAGCAATATTTCACCTCTTGATAAGCATAAACTCCCCGAACTCCGTAGTGGAAACCAGACTTGCACTATGCAAATGAAAACATGAGAGAGACAAAAATAGAAGCAACAAAATAATGAAAGGACATATATTTGATAACAAAACACAATTTTCATTACTTCAAGCACTTACACAGTGCAACATTACATCAGGTGAAAGGGCATAAGCTGCCATTACAATTCGAGGAGAAAGGCTTGAGAACCTGCAAATTCACATATTGTGAAAAGAAGGGGAAGCTTGAAAGTGTCTAATCCTCCAACTTGTGTGACCTATTGGAATCCACTTGTTGACCCCCGAATGATCTTCCATTTTACACTTATAGAAGAAATTGAGAGGGAGAGGAGAGAAGGATCATAAATTCCCCTTCCTAAAAGGAAGGTACATGATGTATCATTTATTACATTCGGTTGAACTATTTGAAAAGGCTCCATTATGTGCAATTAATGCCTATTGACATAGTCTTCATAATTAATTAAAATAATATTTAAATAAAATATTTAAATAATAATAATAAATATTATTATTTAAAATATTTGAATAAAAATATTAAATTAATTTTAAAAGAATTGGTGGGTCCCCCTTGACTGGGTTTGAAGAAAAGACTAAAAATTTCAACTCGGTGGTTGGCTTGCCGAGCCAACTCATCGAGTTGGATCGAGCTCCACCATCTATACCGCCACCGAGTTTTTGTTTTGAAACGAGCGCCTCCACATTGCTTCTGACGTGGCCCAGCTCCCAATGTCGTGCTCCTTCCTCGGCGAGCTTCATCTCCAACCTCGGCACCATCACTTTGACATGAGCCGAGCTCCTTTCTTATCGACCGTGGTGCCCAAGACCAACCGCCTTATTGAATCATTTCCTTCCATGCGAGTTTGCCCCAACTGCTCGGCCTATGTTATTTGCAAGGGTTCACCACCAAAATGTTTCAACGAACCCTAAAGCTCGAGCTCGTATTTTGACGAGCTCTCTCGCCGAGTGCACAATCCCTAAATTGGCAAGCTCCTCCCTTTACTCGAAACGAGTTCACCTCGCTAGGCTTTATCATGCACCGATGCTACATTTTCCTCCGACGAGCTCACAAAATGAGCTTACTCGGATGAGTGATCGAACTCAAGAGCTCTTGGATGGCCGCGCTCCTTCCTTCACGGATGCAATCGCTCATTTTCTGAACCATAGTCACGAATTGAGCTTGCTCAGAGTCATTTTCTCCTCACCAAGCTGGACCACCTCCCGACCGATCTTTACATGGAGCTCTTCGCAAATTGAATAAAGTCATGGATGAACTTCTCCTCTGTCCCCGAGCTCCCGTGAGTTTGGTTTCTACGAGACATATCTCCCTATCAACTTGGCGGTTGATTTGCACTCTGCCGCTCCAACGACTCGGTCCACTACTCTACCTCGCCATCCCATGAACTTGGCATGCAACTCGATCCCATCTCAACGTTAGACTCGGACCACCTCTTGACCCGACGATAGACTCGCACCTCCCCACAGCTTGGTGCACGACTCGCCCGATTGACCAAATCGACCACAACTCGGCGCGGAGCTCCAAAAACCAAAAATCTCCGAACTCCAATTTCTCCGACTCAAAAATCCTCGAAACTTAAAAATTTGGAGTTTCGGGCTTCAGAGAAATTTAGCTCCCTCAACGTTTCTGACCCAAAAAACTCGAACCTCTGAAACAAAAATCTTTAAAATAAAAACTTTGAAAACGTGACCCAACATGGCCAACCTCATCCCGAGCTCCATCTTCCACTTTGAGCACTCGATCCCTGAGTCGCTCCTTTGCCGAGTTGGCTCCTCGCAAGTGAAAATTCCGTGAACTTCCTCCAAGGACATCTACTCGTTTATTTTCCGAGCCAAGATTGATTTCGAGCTAGATACGCCGCCTCTCTGCGCTTAGTAAACCGAACTCCAACTCGGCTCTGAATCCAACCAACACCCACCGGTGAGCTCCTTGGTCCAATCGAGTTGAGCTCCTATGTGCCACATACCTCGATACATTGGCTTGTGGCAAAACTCACCGTACTCGCCGACTATGAGCTTAAACACCTCGAGCTCCAAAACCTCAAACCCCGGCTTTTGTTAATGGATCCGAGCCTCCAATTTGAGTCGTTACAACTCACTTTACTACGAAAATCAACCTTCGTGCATAGCTGCGTTGAGCTTTTGTGCCGACTCGAGCTCGTGTCGTGAATTGTGAATCATTATCCCAACTTGACCGAGGCCAAGCTTTCTCGATGCCAACCTAACAGACACCAAATGCCGAACTCTTCGACGAGCTAACCTATACCTTGTTTCGCCTTCGATTCTATTTGGTCCCGTCTTGTCTCGGTGCATTTCGACTTCCCACAATGGCTCTCGCAATGATCCGTTCTCCACCTTTGCACCGAACCGATACTCAAATGAGCTCCCTCATCGGCTATCTCTTTTACGAGCTCTACTCGCTTTGTTTCCAACACGAGCTCGCCTTCAAGCTCTTCCACCGTAGTGAGCTAAACCGAGCTCCTTCCCCGGCCGGGCTCATCACTTTCCAATGACTTCGCGAACCACGTCTCGCCGAGCTCCACGCTAAGTTCCTGCAAAACAATTCACCCGAGCTGCTACTAACTTTGTCTCAGTGAACGAGATCATACTCTTCAAGCGTATTCCCGAAGTCAACCGTTGTTTCCAAGAAATCTTCAAGCCGTGAATTTACTTGCCCCACCTAGTGCCTAGTGATCTCACTCGCCATTGACCTCTCGACTACATCGAGTGGCTCGGTCCACAATACATATACCCGAGCTCCGAGCCTTCGTGCCTCGTGATCGAATTCTCACATGCATGACTCACCAATGATTTGCCGAGCCATCAAATTTCACTCTTTCAAACCAAGCTCCATTTCACTTCAATGTGCAATCACCGAGTTGCTCGATTCACTATAAGCCCATTGCACGAGTCTTTTATTTCTCATGATTGAGCCAAGATAACGAAACAAAATCGAGCTCTTCTCAATATATGGCTCGGTGAGCTATTTTCTCTTAGTGCTAACTTTCCTTTACTCTTTTTTTAAAACTGATTTTAATAATATTGGGCTTCCTCAAACCGGAAAGTAGAAATGATACAAAAGACCTAATAAACACAATGTATCAATTTTGATCCTTTTAGCCTCGTGGGCCACCGGAGTTGATTTTCCCGCTTTGGAGATCAATTCAAACCTCCAAGACATGGAAAACAAAAAGCAATCCCTGAAGATCTCGAATCGACATACAAGACTTTCAAATCTTGTAGTTATACTGATAACCCCGAAATCCTTATGGAAGAAATTTTTGGTCTCAGGGGATTATCCTATTGTCCATTTTTTCCCCGGGAGGGGGGGCAAAAATTGACAACAAAAGCATCCCTAGAATATGTGAGGACTCAAAACAAAGGATTGGCAGCCGAGGAAAATTACATAGGCCCCTTCTAGTTACATATATGTGTGTTTGTGTGTGTGGGGGGTGTTCTTTATATGTTCCAAAGTTAATTTTAGAGTTCATCTTTATTTATTTCCTATTGACATGGTTATAGTTCCAAGCTTAATTTATTTGAGTTTTTGTGTTTTTTCAAAGTGTGTGAGACATCCCCTTTTGCTCTGTCGTGAGTTATCATCTTAGTCCTAGTGTAAGCTGAATTTTATGGTTGATAACTTAACTCTAAACAT
The DNA here is from genome assembly GCA_018340775.1 of Taxus wallichiana var. yunnanensis. Classification (NCBI taxonomy): domain Eukaryota; kingdom Viridiplantae; phylum Streptophyta; class Pinopsida; order Cupressales; family Taxaceae; genus Taxus; species Taxus wallichiana. Next base: position 134,470,163 of record CM031235.1, read on the forward strand.
AGTGGTATGACTCTCAACAAGTTGTCCTTTGAACTAACTATTTTTTCAAAGGTATTTTTCATTAATTTTAATTATAATATCAATTTTAACATTTAGGTTTTATTTGGTCTAATATTTTATCACCGTGTTAGCTTTTCTTACAAGTTGGGTTTATACTCTGCATTTCCTAATTAAATTTCCAAATTTGTAGTCTTTTACCCGAGGATAACTATTTATTATCATATTTTACTAATTAACTATTTTAATTATATGATTTATTTTCTTTTAATATTTTATTTATTAAATGTTGGTCACTTGAATTATTTTTAATTTATTATTTTTTGTCGAGGGTAACTATTTAATATTATACTTTATTAATTAAATGTTTAAATTATATAATATATATTTTAAAAATAAATATCATGCAATTTATTAGCTATGTGGAGATTTATTATTAATTACTTATTTAAATATTTCTTACGTGTAATTATTTTGTAAGTCTTCAATGTTGACATCTCTCAATATTTTTGAGTATCTACCTCTAAATATATTTCAATATTGACATCTTTAAAATGAATTTTCTCATTTTAATGATGAATTAGTGAGTGATCCAAGATCACCTACAAAATTTTATCCAAAAACATTTAATCTAATTGAAGATGTTCAAATGTTATTGAGATGATGCCATGTAATCAGATGTGTTCACAAACTCATGAACAATTACTTCCATTTAGAATATTTTTTTGTTAAGTATTGCATGACTAAACCAAACTCTATATATTTACTTCACATTTAAAAGGATTTTCTTTATATTTTCTGTTTTAATTACAATTTTTTCTATGAAATATTATATAGACAAATGAAAGTTTTATCACGGAATCATGGACAACTTCATCTAATCTAATTCATCTAACAGATGCAAATGACTTTTCAATTCGACTATAACTTATTAGACATAGACGTACTGGCATTTTTTCATGTAGAATATATAGGTCGACAACAAAAGAAATGAATCATGACAGAGTGACATTATGATCATCGCAAATTGTCATCGCTGTGTGGCCCAGATTTTAATTTTTTAATGCAATAAGCTGCAAGCAATAAATGAGGTTGGTGCTTTGTTTCTCTTTGTGGGTAATCATTAGTGGGGATGATATGACACACAATTACAATTTTTCCTAAAAAGGCATTTGGGCTGGTGACAGAAATATATTGACAGTATGAGGTAAGAATATATATTGCAGCCAAATAGCAAAATACACAAGACATAGGAAGACTAGAGTGCCAAAGTTTGGGTAGAGGTAACTGATTATTTACTTTCAATTTCAACTAGACATCAAATAGGACGTTTTCCTTTAAATCTTTATATCTAATTATAGCTTGTACAATCATTTTTTTAATGGAGTATATATATAGCGATTTAACATGGAGTCTTATTTGTATGTCTCTTTGTATGCAGGAAAGCAAAGTTTTAATTTAAATATATATTTTGAAATAGAAGTAACTGGTTTTTTAAATACAAATTACGCGATTTTCTCTCTATTTTTAAGTTCAAAACTCTCTGTGATACTACCTTGTTTATATAAGATTGTCTAGCTCTAGATTTTCCTCTAAAACAAAGTTGATCTTCCGTGTTTTGTATTTAAATATTACAATTACTTTTGTACGGTCAAGAAAAACTTAAATTTCCTTTCTGCTCATAACAAAAATATGAAAGAAAGATAGGTACAAACTTGAATTATAAAATATCAAAGAAATAGTATTTTTACACTGTTTTAAATGTTTTATATTTATTTTTTGGTTTGTAGAATTGGGAATTTTTCTTATGGTTTGTAATCCCGGTGAGATAAAAGACCATCTTAACACACTCGTAATTTCAACCTCGCCTCTAGATGTGACACGAACTTTGTTGTGTATACCTGAAGCATTGCTATTTTACAACATAATCAACATGCATGCTTTGCATGTCTTTATTCTTGTTTAACTTCTATCTTGTCAATCAACTTCCATTTTGTGGACTACTTTCAATGTATGCGTCAAGTTTAATTTGCTTTACTAGCTTTAATATTATTGCTGTGGACAACCTATGTTTGTCTTAATACTCATTTTTTTGTGGTTACGTAACATGATTATTTGCTTTAGAAATGTGGGTAACAAAATAGAACAAGCATTTTTTTTTGCATTGTATAGGTTGAATTTCCAATAGTGACTGTTTAAGGTGATACTGCTTTCCTCAATGGTTTGTCTATTTTTATACACTATTTTGCTCCACATTTTTAATTTTTCAGGTTTGACAATTTTTATTTTTTGAAATTTGGAAGGACATAAAATATTTTATTGAGGAATCTAAATGTGGCATATGCGAGGAGAGTTTTGGCACCTCTATGAATGGTCAAAGCAGTTTTTTTTTTGATTTTCAAACAATAATTTTAATATACTTTGATTGTTTCAGTAATGTTTTCTACATCATAGCGAATAGCGAGTTCATTGTTTTTGTGACCTAGATTTCTTGGTCCTTACAACATTGAGCGAGCCTATTGATGTGTAAAAAATGATCTAAACCATACACTTGGGATTTCAATTCATTCTCTCGCTCATACTTGGGAAATGTCAAGATTTGAAGTGCTAGAAATAAAGGCACATCCTTCTTCATATGAAATATAGAAAGTAAGCTTCATTTATAGGGTGATGAAATTATATCTTGAATAACAGTGCTTACTGATTTTTTGCTTGCATTTGCAGGTATATCGAGTGGATTGATGGATGTGAGCACGCAAATAATGATGGATAAAATTATGGCATCTACATAATTTGGCAGAATACAAAATATCTCATATGTATGAAATAGAGAGATCAACATGGATATCAAATATATCATTTCTGAGATGTACCTGATGTTGTGTTGGTCCTCATAACAATTTGGCCAAGATAGTTGGTCACTATATTTATGTTCTATTTTGCCCTTATAACATGTGCATGTACATGATAAGTGTGTTGCTTACTTATGGACTACCAAGGCCTAAATTTTTTATGTATTATGCATTCCATCAATGTCTTTAAATCTTTTTGAGCTAATGTTTAGCTAAGCATAATATGCTAACAATTTTGTATATATGATGGTATCACCGTTATATTATGATGGATTCTTTAAATCTCCCAAAATTGGACACTCGATGTGTTGCATATGCTGTATATATTGCTCATATTTGGTTTGTTTTTTCTTGATAAGTAGGAAGATGCATTTTCTTGATAAGTATAATTTTCCCTCATTTTTGTAGGTCATATTTGGTGTCTTCGGTTCACAATTATATAGCAAAATAGAGTTTTTAGAAATATCACTTTGTACATTTACATTTTTGGAAGATTGTTTCTATGGGTATCCAATTGTACAATGAACTCTTTGAATATTATTTGATTAAAGATTTCATGTATTGCTTTGTCAATGCATCTTACTATAATTTTTTTAGCGAATGGTTGTTTCAAGGTTGACTTGATCGCATTGTGCTATTTTTGTAAAATAGTTTAAATGGTGAAATCTTTCCACTAAATTTTTCTCGTAATGCGATGAAGCATGATTTTATTTTTTAAAATTATGGGTTGGTACCTACATTTGTTTATAACACGTAAATATTGACATCATTTTATAGAGCCCATATCACATGTTGATATGCATTTTTGTGTTTCTTTCTTTACCTCATAAATTACCTTGTATTTAATGGGTAAATGTTAAATATGCAACTACCATACAATATATTGTTGAAATTATGACGGAGGTAAAAATATTGCCCATTACTTTTTTTCTTGTTAATTTCTTAATGCTTCTTGTTATTTAAAATCATATGACTTATTTTATTCAAACCACTATCTCCATGATCAATTTTAGCAATGTAGAATTTTTGATATTGTGCTTTGAAAAAAATCTTGGGATCCTAGCAATCCATCCCATGTTCTAATCCCACCCATTTCTAGGGGGTTTCGTAGATAGTTGCTGCTTAGAATGGCTTCGGATTTATCTATTCAAAAGTCTCAAGAACTTGCTCGTAAAAAGTACAATACACATTGGCAATATTGAAAGACAACTACTTACTTTCACCGAAATATTTAGAGTCGTCTCCTTGGTGGCGATTCAAATTTCACCACCATTTTCTTTTGAATGCTACTAAAAATGTCACAAACCCTTCCATTGCATTCTCATAAAAATGAGGAATGCCGCTTTAATGCTCTTCCTCTCTTCCCTTGTTAATCCCCTTTACGTAGCCCTTCCCTACCGTTGGTTTGAAAATTTATATCCTATGCAAACAACAATTCAGGGGATAACAGAGTCCCTCCTATTTATGGGAGAGGTTCCCTTATTCAACACACACACACACACACACACACACACACACACACACACACACACACTACTTATTCAAAAATGTACAGACTATCAATATTTGAATGAGGATTTTGATGTTGAAAATGATCCCATATGAATAATATTCTCAATATAGAAGACAAGGAGAATATAATAATTTATTAGAGAAAACAATAGCTTTAAACAAACAAGATTATTTGAAAGGAAATCATGAGTTCACTTCTCACCTATCAAGAACACAAGTGTTGTCCTTGGTTACCCAAGATCACTAACTATTGCAATAGAAGGAAAAGAAGAAGGCAACACTTTCAGACATATATATTGCAGAGAAATGCCAAGCTAATGCTTGCATGATATTTATAGAATCACATGAATTTTCATATACTCAAATAACTCATAAAATATAAATGTTTCAGACACAAAGTTCTTTTCACTACATCTAATGACTTGAACACAAAGTTTCCTATTTGAATATATCAAAGACAAAAATGTAGATTAGGGAATAGAATAGAAAGAACACAAGAGATGAGAGGGAAAGACTTTTTATGTATTGATCAAATAGTTATGTGCATCTACATTCCAACCATCAAAATCCAACAACCTTTTCAATGATAGAAAGGTTCTGATATAGCCACAAGGGTGGTTACAATCAAGTCTTTTAAGTTTCCCTTTCTTTTAATTAAGCATTATCACTTACTCAAATGTATTATAAATCTTAGTTGGCTTTAATCACAAATTACACTTTCATTAATAATAAATCCAACTTTGAAATATATTAACTAAAAGAAAGGGCCTATGATCTAAATGAAGGAACACTCGAGGAGAATGCTGCTACAGTCTTTACTTTGAGAATATGAATCCTGAATTTCATGAGTGCTCCAACAATTTCCATGCCCTTGGGAATGGTTGTGTTTGCAATTGCATTTGTCCAACTGCTCAAACAATCTTCCATTTCTTTCCCCATGTCTACATTCAGTAACAAGCCTTTGTTTGCTTCAATGATCACAATTTCTAGTGCATTGATCTCTTCCATTTTCTCTCTTGTTACAGTTTCAGGTTTGAGTAGATCTTCCTTAATAAGTGCCTTGAATTTTGCCTTGATATACTGCACTGTATTTATTTATGTAGAATTTACCTTGAAAAACTGGCATCGAAGATCTTAAAACTCACCAATATTGTAGCTATACTTTCATCTTCCATTCCACACCAAAACTGATTTCTTGGAGAGGTTGTTCTTGGATTCATCAAAAACCTTACTTGCAAGAAGAACATGTTCATCTGTATCACTCATAAGCCTGGGATATTGTATGCATTCAGTCCATAGTTTGAGTTTTTTTCTTAGAGCCGATAATGGTTGAGTCAAATTTCCGCCATTGTATCATAGAGATGTTGTCATATGTTTTGTGCACTTCCTCAATGAAATTCAAACTAGACAATAACATCCCATCAACCATAGCCTTTACTTCCTTTCCATAAGAAACATACTTATGAATGTCCTTGATAATTTTTACTTCTTCATCAAATATGATAGTAGGAGGAGGCATTGAGGCTAAGGGCGAGTCCAATACCTTATCACTTTCTAGTAAAGATTTGATGAAATCAAAAGAGTCTGCACTTGTTCCTCAAGTTTTTCTTGTGTTTGCTTCCTTTCTCAACTCTCTCAATAAATTTGGATACAATTTCTTTCATATTGTGAACCTCACTCTCCGGAGAGGATTCACCCGGTGAAATCCTTGTCACCTCCAGTTAGCCAAAGTCAAATCCCTTTCTTCCTTTTCTCTGTCTTTATTTTAGCAACTTCCAGATATTGTTGGCTCTTTGAGCCGATACTAACCTCAAGTAGTCTTGGCCTTCTTGGGTGTTCGAGTTGTTTCAAGGAGAACAATCAAAACATCAAATTAGGGTGCAATAACTTGAGAGGGAGCCTTCCTCTTCCTATCATGAATGAAAGGTGAACCCATGCAAAGGTGCTATTGGAAGGTGGAGTAACAAGAGGTCCCAAGGAAATGTGCTCATGGAGCCAAGAGTTTGCGCAACATATTTATCCAGTAGTAGGCGCTTCAATACTAGAAGAAGGTATTTCCTTGGCGGGTGATTTAGGAATTATCACTACTCCAAACTCTAGTGTTGAATTCTTTTGTTTATCCTCTTCTTCTTCTTCTTGCTTCATAATCATCTAAGCAATCTACCCAATAATCTTCTAGAGCAGGCATAAGTGATAGAAACCCATTCGAGATTGTTGAAATGAACCCCTTGAGGTCAAAACAAGTCCTCTTCTCGATAAGAGTAAAAGTTAAATGCAAAAATCGTCCTTTCCACATTCTATGCATTAAGTGTAGTCTTGTAGGTATAATTTCCCTAAGTAATTGGGAATTTAATGCCAAATATTTTCTTATCTCTGCATGTTCTATACAACATGTCTAGTTGCCTACAAACTTCTACAAGATCTATCTTGTCATTGTAATACATGGGAAGCTTATGGGGTGCTCCTTCAAAGGCTGCTAATCTGATGTAAGATAACCTCATGAATTGGATGAAATAGCTGCCATAAGTGGAAATCAATTGTTTTGCCTCAACAGAAAACCTCTCAGCTATGTTACCTTCTAGGAGTCTGACAATGTACATTGTAAAAGCATCATTGTAAATGGTGTTTTCTATTTTCAAGATTTAATCGGGGGTAAAACTCATACACTGGGGAATTCTTCTTTTCGTCTGAGGGAGAAATTCCGAGCCAAACCCTATATGCTGCAATGGTTTACATCAAGTACGTGGTCAATATAAAAATTAGGTCTATTGCAAATTGATGGGTTACTCACTAAGGTTCTCACAATTGATCTCTCCCCAATTTAGACTCTTCTTTCCTTTACAAATGATATTTAAGTAGGAGCACTCCCAAAAGTGGAACTCATTGGTTGAAGGAATGACCATGATTATAGACAACAAAGTGATGAGCACTGGCAATTCTTCTTTAAAGTCAGTTCGTACATAGTCTTAGGCAATCTAGATGCCCCTTTTTTGGGACCTTAAACTAAGATGTAGCTATTATTGATTTGTACTTCTCTTTGTCTTGTTCAAATAGGCCTTGAGTTTGTGCCATGGTGAGAGTGTTTGAATCTGCAACAATAGGGATTGCGAGAGCAACATTTATGCAACCAATATCCAATTTAGCAATCGCTTGTCCTGCGGATCACTAATTTCTTTTGAGTCGGGCTCAAAATAAGATGCATAAGCTAGAATGGTATTTACACATTGAACCAAGGTAGGAAAACAGATAACATGAGAAATTCCACAATCTTTGATGCATTGGGCAACATGATTAGGATTTTGATTATAAATTCGAGTCCAAAACTCATTCAAATCAAGATGTCGTGCATCACTTTGTCTCCTATGTTTGGCACCGAGGTATCAAGGGAAGAAATATGCTCATAACCACTATAGTGATACTTCATGATGGCCAAAGTTAAGAGGAAAACACTTGGGAGAATGGAAATTCAATGATAAGTCTAAAAGAAGCTAGTAAATTAGGGAACTTAATTATTTTAACCTCAAAACCCTCACAAGAAGCTTTATAACAAATAAGCTCAATTGCAAGAAGCAAGGCACTCCTCACAGAACAAAATGCAGTTTGAAAATTTGAAAATGTCTAAGAAATGCTCAAGATACGACTAAAAATGGCTTGGGAGGCATGTGAACAGAAAGCACAGGACTCAATCAGAATTATGATGGTAGAAATGACCCATTTCACCCCTTTTTATATTATCACGTTCAAGGAAAAGTCGGTTGGATGCATTACAAGAGGGGTTCTAGTGTATTGCGGAACAAAGTGACTCAAGACACGCTTAACCAACTTTACCCATCGTAGTGTGGTTATGACAGAGATATGGAGCATAGAAGGACCAAATCCATAAGGGACGCTAGGGACATGGAACACCAAAATATCTGCAACATAGAGAAGGCTTATAATGTGTGGAAAAAGTGGGCTTGCATGACAACAAAAGGTGGAGTGCATGCGGGACAAAAGTTCCTCAAAAGGCTGAAAACCCCGTAATATACTAGAATTTAGAAAAGTGTGGACAAATCAAAGTTGACCACGCACGAAGGCCCAAGGGACATGGGGACACGAGTTCTTTGCAAACCCGCAATGTCCGCAATACAAATGGGACTTAGAAAGTTTTGGAGAGAGGATTTGCAGGGTCGGCGATGAATGTGGGGAACGCGAGGGTGCGAAGAACCAACGTTCAGAAGCACTAGGGCCGCGGGTTTTCAAGAAATCCAAAACGTCCGAAACACAAAGGGAGACAAGACCAATTTTGTAAGGGCGGATATACATAGAACAAATGGTTCAAAAGAACTAGGGACACGAGTGCTCCCAAAATCCCAAATTACCGCAATACAAAAAAGAAGACCCAAAATTCAAAGTGCTTAAAATTGACTAACTGTGGGATCATTTCTCCTTCACAAGACTTTGCAAAGGCAAAAATTTTACCATAGAGTCACTTTACCAAAAATTGAAAAATTACACACAATTTTGGGTAAATGACAACACCTACCCTTCCTCGCTTCTACCCCCCCCCTGTAACTCCTTAAACTTTCATACTATAGCTCTCCCCGCAAACATGTAATGTTATATCTTTTTCTTATACTATATTCCATATATATATTTGACGTCTCACTATTTGTTTTACTCGTGGCTATTTTTCGATATCGCCTTTCCCGTGTCTATGCCATTACCTCTCTCACTTCCCATTTCGGTGTTCACATTGCACCGCTCACGTGCAATTGCTAGTTTATAAACAAATTTGAATAGACTTTATTTTTTAAAAGCATGTCATTACTCCCGACATTTAGGTAGGGTAATATGAAGGCTTTATTTTCCAGTTTAAAAGAAAGACTCATTTAATTTGTAGACTCAATATTTAAAAAAATGTTTTCTTCACTACAACCGTACCATTCTTTTAACAATATTTTTAGTTCCTAAAAAGTATTCTATTGTTGAATTTAATTTGAAAATCACTTTAAAAGAAAAAATACTTAATGGGTTTTTTTTTCTTATTTTTGGTTTATTCTATATTGTGTAAATAATTAAATTTGGAAACTGGGTTGCACTTATTCTCTAACTCAAAATTGTGGGACATGTGTCTTTGTTGAAGTTGATAAGTGGTGTGAGCTAATGGATTTATTTCCAATATGAATCCTCACCAATACATCCTTTGTTGGATAGTAGCTTGTCTTTGAGACAAGGTTTTTCAAGTTCCCTAATGAGGAAATCCCTTACTCTTGCTTTCATACTTTGTGTTTTGCAATGACTTTCATACTTTTGGATTTTCTTGCAATGTATTCTAATTTGTATTTTTGTGCATTTTATTTAGTAGCAACCATGAAAACACATAACAACAAGGTGGCATTGTGTGATAGTTTTACGTTGACCACCCCATATTTAGTAAGAGGAATATTTGAAAAGAATACAATTTGTTGTCAACTGCTTTTATTGTAGAGGAAATCTAAACAAACAAGCCCTCTCGATTGTAGAAATTTTTAAATTCATGATGATGGGTCACCGTATTCTCCAATTATTTAACCAATAGATTCTTCTGCTGGTGTCATTATAAAATCAGGGCCATGTGTCCTAGGTTGTATGCAATGAATCCTTATGCAACTCAATTTTTCGATGGTTTCTTTTGGGGGTTTTACCGAGTGTGTTTCCCCTTGTCCTCTAATAAGAAATGTAATGCTAAACTATTGAAAAAACATTGTTGTAATAAAAATGCGTTTAAAGGAAATACTTTAACTAGAATTGAAATGCACACACTAAATTAAGATAACATAATTGAAATAACACACACATACTTGAATTGAAATAACACAATCAATTATAATAGTAGTAAGGAAATATACCAAAGCAAGAAAATAAACATTCAAATGTAAACTTATTCAAAACCATGAACATGCATGAAATGTAAATCCTTCAATTGCCTTGGTCGAGTGGGCCCTTTCTCTTCTTTAGGATGAAGGTACTCTCAACACCATATGATATTCAAAATGACATCAGCTATATTAATTCAAATAAGTTTTGAGACACGCTTAGCATAACATTGGAAAGTAAATACTAACTAGTAGATCACCGTATCAGTAAACCACTATTATCAAATTACTACTAAATTATTCTCAAGATGATGTCTATATAAAGACATAGCCAGATTACACAACGTGCCATAGCTATAGGCACTGAATTCATCCACTAACAACCTCATTAACGTTTCATTGAAATCCTACAATAATGCTAAAAACAGGATTCATGTTTGTAGGCTTGTGGGAAAAGTCCTCCATGATGGCATGCTGGCTATAGACTCGGCCTCCTTGATTACAACTTATAGAATTGGCAGTAAATGCTCACTATTATCTTGCACATGTCACCACATTTACTCACAAAGGTGATTAGTGGGAATTTCTATGGTCAACAATTTACATGAAACAAGAATAAGAGAAAATGCATTAACTTTACTAGGATATATCTATATAAAGCATCCCCATGCACTAATTAACATGTTTTAAGAACAAATCAATAACCTCATAGATGATATAATAAATCAAATAATGTATTCATCATCTCCCCTTCACTTTACCTTTTGATGCAAACTTATCTTTGTCTTGCTTTATGGCCAAGTCAGCGCGTGCCATGTCATATTATTAGAATTGATCTGTATATCGCTTCCTTGTCACTTTACATCCTTGAGAGTTTGAAATAACCTCTACCCATGCCGTGAAGCTATCATGTGATTAGGCAACATTGTTCGCCGAGTGGTCATGGGACTTAGAAGAAGAGGTGGTATCACTTGTATTCCAATCCACTCATCACCGTATTTATTTTTCATTCTTCTTAGACAATCACGGATAATTGAAATAAGAGCATCTCCTCTCCTCTTGCTCCAATTGATATTTTGGGTGGAGATTACTTCCCTTCTCTTCAACTGTAGATTCGGTGTATCCTATTGTTTATCACAAGCTTCTAATGCCTCACCCAAATGCCGCCAATCAGTAAAATTCAAAATCCTTCACACACTTTTGTAAAAAGTATTTTCTCTAATACCAACTTGATAATAAAGATATTTAAAATTTTTCTTCATGGACACATCATTGTGATGGGTATGCCTGATGTCCGATTAAACAACTCTGTTTGATCATTCCATATAATTTGGTTTCCAAGCAATGACTGAAATCCTTCAACTAAAAATCCCTCACAAACAAATTAATGAGGAAATCAGGCACATTGGTGACCAACATATTATGAAGGTAAAATTCACACAATAGATTTTGGATATCAGGAGTACAATTTTGATAAATTCCTAAGAAAGTTTTACCATCAGGGGCCTCCCAAGGTTCTTTACTGCACATTCTCATCAATTGCCAAGCATAAAATTATTCTTGAACAAACATGTTGTAGACGGAGGAGGGTTTCCTACAGAAAGAAGCTTATAGGCCAAAGGACAAACAAAGTCCACAATAGATTCCAAATTTTTCTTATCACTTGTACTTGGTCTCAATCTCTTCTTTAATCTTTTCATTTTCCTTTTTCAATTCTTTATTCTGAAGAGATAACTGGGTTAAATCATTCCATACTTTCAGACCACTATCCCTTTGTCTTTTGAGACTGCTAACTTCTACCTTTAAAGCAATAATTTCCCTAAATTTCTCTACAGTCCTTTGTGTAAACTCAGTTTGTAAAGACAAATTGGTTTCTTGCATACCTTTCAATTTTTCTTTCAAAGAGGCAATTTCATCCTAAAATGCCTCAACATGTCATCTCCATGTGGTTCTTGACCTCTAATTTCCATTGTAAAAATTATGAAGCTATGGTCTTTTTTCCGGTGTTGCAGGCATTTCCTGAGCTGTACACTCGCTTTTGGAGCGCAAGAATGTTTGGTATACCAGTCGTGGGTAATACGTTGTAGGAATGGTTGTTGTGAATTCATCATCCTTCGATTCTTTAGTAGGGCGGACAAAGTACTAACCTCATATTTTTCTTCCAAAATAGGAGCAGAATCCTCATGAAACATCGTTGGTTGGGAAACTTTAGGCCTTTGTAAGGTATAATACCTTATTGGTCAAAAAGTCATAGTAGAGATGGACTGGTAGGGTATTTTTACCGTTGGAAACTTGCGACACGAGAGGAAGGGTTATCCTTACTAGCAGATTCCTCCAAAGTTTCTCGTGAAGGGTGAGGAGTCGACTTGAGCTTAGGCCAAACATTGGGAGATGGTTCCTTCTTGATTTTATTTTGTTTTGAACTCTCCCATGCACTGATTCTTTCAATCTTCCACTTTGTCATGTAGAAAGCTTGATGTGAACAAATTAATTGAATAAGTCCTCGGTGCTACAATGCAACCTTACCACCTCCATTTTTGTACTTTTGTCCCACTTTGATGACTGTGTCAACAAGATATTATGATAAATTAACCTTGAGTTCAGGGTTTGTGTGACCCCTCTATAGATGATTCAAAGTTTTTAATGAATTTCCTCCAAGTACAAATGATAGTCCATCGCAGATAAAATATCTGTTGACCCACTTGGCTACCTCCTTCCAAATACCAGGAAAACTCTCTCGCTGAATTCCTTTTTGAGTACCAAAGGAATTAAGGATCACTTTTGGATGAGCTTCTCCTTCTTCATGGAGCAATGGTATTTGACAAAAATCTAACAAGCTAGATAGGTGAACAAAAATTTGACTACTTATCTCAATTATTTTGCCCCCAATTCGTGAATAGGTGGCCTGAAAGTTTATCAGGAGCTCATCAACCAAATACTTGTCAAAACCCTCAAATTTTCTAATAAAATCTAACCACCCTACATCATTAAATACCTAAGAAATAAAACTATTTTGTAGTAATGTGACTCTGGAGAATATGGTTAGGATTTATTTTTCGCACCATAGCAATCAAGGTTGAATAAAACTTCAGAAAAATGGAAAAAGCATCCGTGGAGTAACAGAGCAATTACATGCAACCTTGACATTGAAAGTTTGAATTATTTTTAAATTCTTAATTAGTAGTGAGTCGGTGCAAGTTTGGTGATGGAAAAATTTGATAGGACTAAGTTCATATGGAAAGATTTAATTCATTACACAACTCACATCCTATCATCATGAATGATGATTCCACTTGTCCTTCTCATAAAGCCACCCATATTTTTCATAAATAATGCGACACATGTGAAATATTTACCCATTATTATTCATTACACAACACTCGTTGGCATAATATTTTGATTTATATCCCCAATAAATGTATTGAGAATTGTGTTTGATTTATACATGTTGAATAAATGTGATGGGGGAGTGCTTGAAAAGTTAATATCCGTAGAAAATAAAAATGCACTTACCCCTTCCACTTTCACTCCCCAATATCCGTAGAATTCCACGTCTTGCACTCATAGAATAAGGGTGATAAATGTACATTCTAAACATTAGCATTCCTAACCTTTATTGAAAGCATAAAAAAATAACTACAATATAAGGGGAAGAATATCAAAAGCATGATCATCTCCCATTATTTAAATTTAAAAACAACTATTCCTAGTGGGAAGAGCCAAACTCCTCCATTGAATTCATTCCTTCGCATAGCATCATATATTTGTTAAAGGTTTCTTTATCCAATGGACGATGATACATCCTTAATCTATGTCAATTCACTAGAAGAGTTCTCTCGTCTCCATCGATCGAAAGTGTTGTGGTTAGCACACCATTGTACAGATATATTAATAAGATCCAAGCATAATACAATCAATACGAAATAAACAAGAAGAAACAATACACAAGATTTAACGTGGTTCACCCAAAGGTGGGCTACGTCCACGAAGAAACAACCAATTTATCATCACAGGAGAAATACAATGAAGATTTGAAATCTTCCACACCTTCTTGGATGTCCCATGCTTTCTTCTCTACAAATTTCTCTTTTTCTCTCAAAAGGAAACTTCTCTCTATTCTCAATTGAATTCTTACTTCTAAACCCTAGCTTTATGCTTATATATGCATCTACAATCTAATGGCACTTTAGCTATATAATTATAACCATTATATTCACTTTACAACTAAAGATAGATTTAATTCCCACATCTTAATTATAATAGTCATGCACAGACAATTGATATCGGTTCACCTTAACGCATGCCTTCCTCCTTGCTTGACCAATACTAGTCCATGGGTGACCGATTTACGGTTCATCAACCGATGTTGATTATTGTGTATTCTAGCAAGTCTGCAAAATCATGCCAATGAAGTGATTAAGCTCCACAACTCAAAAATTTCCCACTTGGTGATAAATTACTACACTGTACCATACATCTCCATCCTCTGATCCTTTCCTTTGGTCCGCTTTCTCCTCTTCAAATCTCAAACTCAAAGACCAACAAAAGTGGAGTGTAACTTCAACTTCTCCTTTGCCAATGGCTTCATTAGCATATCCGTAGGGTTCTCCTTTGTATGAATTTTCTCCAACTTCAGCTTCCGATCCTCCAATACCTGCTGTATGAAGTGATATCTCAACCGAATGTGTTTCGTTCTAGAATGAAATAGTGAGTTATTTTCCGGATGAATTACACTTTGACTATCACTATACAATCTGTAATCCTATTGCTCTTTTCATAACTCTTCCATGAACCTTCTCATTCAACCATCTCCTTTATAGCTTCTATAATCGCAACATACTCAACCTCTCCGTAGTAGACACGACCACAAATTTTTGCAATCTATAAATCCATTAACTTCCATGCCACCTATTGTGAAAAAATATCCAATGGTGCTCCTGCTGCCATCCAAATCACTAGCCATGTCGAATCCACATAGCCATAGAAGGAAGTATCGACCCTCCATATCATAACTTCATGTCGGATGTCCCTCTCAAATACACGAGAATCCATTGGAATGCTTTCCAATGATCTTTACTAGGATTACCCATAAATCGCTCACAAATCCCATTTCTGTGTAATGTCTCGGTATGGTAAAACCATAACATACATCAAGCTCCCAATCTATTTGCATGCAAAACTCGTGCCATGTATTCAACTTCCTTGTGTGATGTAGAAACTGATATTTTCTCAATTTGAAGTGTTCAACCATAGGTGTACTTACAGTTTTGAATTTTGTAAATTAAACCTTTCAATACCTTATTGATATAATGCTCTTGAGACAAATACAACTTCCTATATTTCCTATCTCTGTGAATTTTCATGCCAATGATTCTCTTTTCAGTTCCCAAACCCTTTATTGCAAATATGTGATCTATCTTTTCTTTAAGCTCACCAATGTCCTACATACTAGATCCTGCATAAGCATATCATCCACATACAATAACAAAATAATATAGCTCCAATTTCCAAGCATCTTGAAATAAACACAATGGTCATATTCACATCTCAAATAACCATGATCATGCATGAAAAAC
Source organism: Taxus wallichiana var. yunnanensis (assembly GCA_018340775.1). Taxonomy (NCBI): domain Eukaryota; kingdom Viridiplantae; phylum Streptophyta; class Pinopsida; order Cupressales; family Taxaceae; genus Taxus; species Taxus wallichiana. The sequence goes on from CM031235.1 coordinate 134,485,937, forward strand.
TATCAAACCTCATATACCATTTCCTTGGAGCTTGCTTAATCCCATACATGCTCTTTTTAATTTGCACACAAGTTTCTCCTTACCCTTGACTTCACACCCAAGCGGGTGATTCATATAAATCTCTTCCTCTAAATCACCATGAATAAATGTCGTCTTGACATCAAGTTGATCTAAATAAAATCCTCTCTGAAATTAAACTCAATATAATACAAATAGAAATCATCTTAACAACATGAGAAAATATTTCACCAAATTAAATACACTGCTTTTGTGTAAATCCCTTTACTACAAGCCTTGACTTGTATCTCTTTTGTTCACCCTCTTCTTCCTTGATCCTATAAACCCACTTTTTTGTAATGCTCTTTTACTCGCTAGAACTTAACCAAATTCCATGTCCGGTTCTCGCTCCAAGGAATCCATTTCCTCATTCACGCCATGCTCCCACTTGTTTGTGGGCTTTATCCTACATTGCTTCTTCAAATCTTTCAAGTTCACCACTATCTTTCAAGTGACGGTTAAAAATTACAAATATGATAACATAAACAAAGATGTGGGTTTAGGTTTGAACCATTTACGGAACTTGATAAGTTTTTATGCTACATTTACTTAGGGAGAGGGCCCTAACGTAACAAAAACATCAAAGTGCAAGTGGTCAGGTAGCTCCAAAGCTCACTAGTCCACAAAAAGAAAGCATCATATAGTGCCAAGTGAGAGGAGAAGAGATAGGAACCAACACAATCGGTTAGTCAACAATGGGTTGACCAACCCTACCAATATTAACTCGCTTACCAATTTGACTCTATTCATCAAATCTTCACTTGAAGCGATAAAACATTGCCTTAAACAAAATATCTCCCTGAACTTGGATTATTGTTTTACAAAAGCTTTAATTGGAGGAGGACCAAATGCCAAAATTGGACCCAATATTAAAGCCAAAAAGTTGGGATTGGAGGGAGTAATTCGGAACATGGTTCGGGATAGGACCATACCACACTTTGTGCTTGTGTGTGAGGGTTGTCAAACTTGTGATCTTCAAAATTGCCAAACCGACATATTCTTCATAGATTCATAATGTTTCGACAAAGTCATTGTCTCCAAATCATTGCACCCTCCGAATGCCTGATATGAATCACGAAATTCGGTGTGATTAGGACACATGGAATCACTTCTCACGCTATAGGACTTGGGCTTGAGGTGAACCTTTGGAGAAGGCTGGCTTCCTCTTCCTAAACTAAACACAACACTACTTCTAATGCAAAAAAAAATTAAAAAAAAAGGGCTAACTAGTCCTTTTCTAACATTTCATGGGGTTAGGGAAAGAGATGTGCAAGGAAATGAAACCTAAACTAGGAGGGATGCTTGCATCACTGATCACCTTCACCTATCGCAATTAGAAAGGGCACAAGATACCACAAACCGGGCGGACGTTCCTCTGTTAAACTCGATCAGACAACAAACTACCAGTCTCCCAGTGAAAAAGGATGAACTTGAGAAGGGTGAACAAGCACCACAACTCAACTGCATGCAATATTTCACCTCTTGATAAGCACAAACTCCCTGAACCTATAGTGGAAACCAGAACTTGCACTATGCACCTGAAAACATGAGAGAGACAAAAATAGAAGCAACAAAATCATGAAAGCACATATATTTGATAACAAAACACAATTCTCATTACTTCAAGCACTTGCACAAAATGAACATTACATCGGTGAAAAGGGCATAATCTGCCATTACAATTCGAGGAGAAAGGCTTGAGAACCTGCAAATTCACATATTGTGAAAAGATGGGGAAGCTTGGAAAGTGTCTAATCCTCCAACTTGTGGGACCTGTTGGAATCCACTTGTTGGACCCCCTAGAATGATCTTCCATTTTACACTTATAGAAGAAATTGAGAGGGAGAGGAGAGAAGGATCATAAATTCTCCTTCTTAAAAGGAAGGTACATGATGTATCATTTATTACATTCGGTGAACTATTTGAAAAGCCTCCATTATGTGCAATTAATGCTGTTGACATAATCTTCACAATTAATTAAAATAATATTTAAATAATAATAATAAATATTATTATTTAAAATATTTGAATAAAAATATTAAATTAATTTTAAAAGAATTGGTGGGTCCCCCTTGGACCGGTTTGAAGAAAAGACTAAAAATTTCAACTCGGTGGTTGGCTCGCCGAGCCAACTCACCGAGAGTTGGATCGAGCTCCACCATCTATACCGCCACCGAGTTTTTGTTTTGAAACGCAGCTCCTCCACATTGCTTCGACGTGGCGAGCTCCCAATGTCATGCTCCTTCCCTGGTGAGCTTCATCTCCAACTCGGCGCCATCACTCGACTGAGCCGAGCTCCTTTCTTATTGACTGAGGTGCCCAAGACCAACTGTCTTATTGAATCATTTCATTCCACGCAAGTTTGCCCCAACTGTTCGGCCTATGTTATTTGCGGGTTCACCACCAAAATGTTTCAACGAACCCTAAACTAAGCTCGTGTTTTGACGAGCTCTCTGTCGAGTGCACAATCCCTAAATTGGCAAGCTCCTCCCTTTACTTGGATACGAGTTCACCTCGCCAGGCTTCATCATGCACCGATGCTACATTTTCCTCCGATGAGCTCACAAAATGAGCTTACTGGACTGAGTGATCGAACTCCAAGAGCTCCTAGATGGCCGAGCTCCTTCCTTCACGGACGCAACTGCTCATTTTCTTGAACCATAGTCACGAATTGAGCTTGCCTGTGAGTCATTTTCTCCTCACCAAGCCGACCACCTCTCGAATGATCTTTACATGGAGCTCTTCGAAAATTGTAATAGTCATTGATGAATTTCGTCTCTATCCCTGAGCTCCCCGTGAGTTTGGTTTCTACGAGACATATCTCCTTATCAACTCGGCGGTTGATTTGCACTCTGCCGCTCAACGACTCGGTCCACTACTCTACCTCGCCATCCTATGAACTTGGCATGCAACTCGATCCCATCTCAACCTCAGACTCGGACCACCTCCTGACCTGACGATAGACTCGCACCTCCCCACAACTTGGTGCACGACTCGCCCGATTGACCAACTCGAGCACAACTCGGCGCGGAGCTCCAAAAACAAAAAATATCTGAACTCCAATTTCTTCGAATTTTGAAAACCCGAAACTGAAAAATTCAGAGTTTCAGGCTTCAGAGAAATTTAGCTCCCTTAACGTTTCTGACCCCAAAAACTCTGAACCTCTGAAACAGAAATCTTTAAAATAAAAACTTTGAAAACGCGACCCAACATGGCCAACCTCATCCCGAGCTCCGTCTTCCACTTCGAGCACTCGATCCTTGAGTCGCTCCTTTGCCGAGTTGGCTCCTTGCAAGTGAAAACTCCGCAAACTTCCTCCGAGGACATCTACTCGTTTATTTTCTGAGCCAAGATTGATTTTGAGCTGGATACGCCGCCCTCCTGCGCTTACTGAACTGAACTCCAACTCGGCTCTGAATCCAACCAACACCCGCCTGGCGAGCTCCTTGGTCCAATCGAGTCGAGCTCCTATGTGCTACATACCTCGATACATTAGCTTGTGGCAAAACTCACCAGACTCGCTGACTATGAGCTCAAACACCTCGAGCTCCAAAAACTGAAACCTTGGCTTGTGTTAATGGATCTGAGCCTCCAATTTGAGTCGTTACAACTCACTTTACTATGCAAATCAACCTTCGTGCATAGCCGCGTTGAGATTTTGTGCTGACCGAGCTCTATGTCAGACGAACCTCTGTTCCGAGCTCCCCAACTTTACAAAACATCGGCCTTCCCTCTGCTCGAGCCCCTTTCGTGACATTGTGAATCATTATCCCAACTTGGACCGAGGCCGAGCTTTCTCTGATGCCAACCTAACAGATTACCAAATGCCGAACTCTTCGACGAGCTAACCTAAACCCTATTTCGCCTTCGATTCTATTTGGTCCCGTCTTGTCTCGGTGCATTTCTGACTTCCCACAATGGCTCTGCAATGATCCGTTCTCCACCTTTGCACCGAACCGATACTCAAATGAGCTCCCTCATCGGTCTATCTCTTTTACGAGCTCTACTCGTTTTGTTTCCAACACGAGCTCTGCCTTCAAGCTCTTCCACCGTAGTGAGCTAAACCGAGCTCCTTCCTTGGCTGGGCTCATCACTTTCCAATGACTTGGCAAACCACGTCTGCCGAGCTCCACGCTGAGTTCCCTGCAAAACAATTCACCCGAGCTGCTACTAACTTGGTCTGTGACTGATATCATACTCTTCAAGCGTATTCCCGAAGTCGACCGTTGCATCCGAGAAAGCTTCGAGCCGTGAATTTACCTGCCCTGCGTAGTGCCTAGTGATCTCATTCGGCCATCAACCTCCCGACTACATCGAGTGGCTCGGTCCACAATACATATGCCTGAGCTCCGAGCCTTCAGGCCCCGCATCGAATTCACATGCATGACTTGACCAATGATTTTCCGAGCCATCAAATTTCACTCTTTCGAACCGAGCTCCATTTCACTTCAATGTGCAATCACCGAGTTGCTCGATTCACTATAAGCCCATTGCCGAGTCTTTTATTTCTCATGATCGAGCCAAGATAACGAAACAAAATCAAGCTCTTCTCAATACATGGCTCGGTGAGCTATTTTCTCTTAGTGCTAACTTTCCGTTACTCCTTTTTTTTAAACCTGATTTTAACAATATTGGGCTTCCCCTCAAACCGGAAAGTAGAAATGATACAAAAGACCTAATAAACACAATGTATCAATTTTGATTCTTTTAGCTTGTGGGCCCACCAGAGTTGATTTTCCCGTTTGGAGATCAATTCAAACCTCCAAGACATGGAAAACAAAAAGCAATCCAGGAAGATTTGAAACTGACATACGAGACTTTCAAATCTTGTAGTTATATTGATAACCCCGAAATCCTTATGGAAGAAATTTTTGGTCTCGGGGATTATCCTATTGTCCATTTTGCTCGGGGGGGTGGGGAGCGGGGGCAAAATTGACAACAAAAGCATCCCTAGAATATGTGAGGACTCAAAACAAAGGATTGGCAAATGAGGCAAATTACACAGTCCCTTATAGTTATATGTATGTGTGTTTGTGTGTGTGGGCGGTGTTCTTTATATGTTCCAAAGTTAATTTTAGAGTTCATCTTTATTTATTTCCTATTGACATGGTTATAGTTCCAAGCTTAATTTATTCAAGTGTTTTGTGTTTTTTCAGTGTGTGAGACATCCCCTTTTGCTCTGTCGTGAGTTATCATCTTAGTCCTAGTGTAAGCTGAATTTTATGGTTGATAACCTGAACTCTAAACATAGTGGTATGACTCTCAACAAGTTGTCCTTTGAACCAACTATTTTTTCGGTGTATCTTTCATTAATTTTAATTATAATATCAATTTTAACATTTAGGTTTTAATTGGTCTAATATTTTATCACAGTGTTAGCTTTTCTTACAAGTTGGGTTTATACTTTGCATTTCCTAATTAAATTTCCAAATTTGTAGTCTTTTACCCGAGGATAACTATTTATTATTATATTTTACTAATTAAATATTTTAATTATATGATTTATTTTCTTTTAATATTTTATTTATTAAATGTTAGTCACTTGAATTATTTTTTGTCGAGGGTAACTAATTAATATTATACTTTATTAATTAAATGTTTAAATTATATAATATAGATTTTAAAAATAAATATCATGCAATTTATTAGCTATGTGGAGATTTATTATTAATTACTTATTTAAATATTTCTTACGTGTAATTATTTTGTAAGTCTTCAATGTTGACATCTCTGGATATTTTTGAGTATCTTCTTCTAAATATACTTCAACATTGACATCTTTAAAATGAATATTCTCATTTTAATGATGAATTAGTGAGTGATCCAAAGATCACCGACAAAATTTTATCCAAAAACATTTAATCTAATTGAAGATGTTCAAATGTTATTGAGATGATGCCATGTAATCAAGATGTGTTCACAAACTCATGAACAATTACTTCCATTTAGAATATATTTTTTTGTTAAGTATTGCATAACTAAACCAAGCTCTATATATTTACTTCACATTTTAAAGGATTTTCTTTATATTTTCTGTTTTACTTACAAATTTTTGTATAAAATATTATATAGACAAATGAAGGTTTTATCACGGAATCATGGACAACTTCATCTAATCATAAGCCAAATCACTATCTAATTCATCTAACAGATGCAAATGACTTTTCAATTCGACTATAGCTTATTAGACATAGACGTACTGGCATTTTTTCATGTTGAATATATAGAGCAGAGTACAAAGTACTAACAGAATGAAGACAATCTTAAATTGACACTCTGCAGGAAGTCGAACCAGGTCGACAACAAAAGAAATGAATCATGACAGAGTGACATTATGATCTAGGCTAAGAAACAAAAGAAAAAACAAAACTCTTCACAAATTGTCATCGCTGTGTGGCCCAGATTTTAATTTTTAATGCAATAAGCTGCAAGCAATAAATGAGGTTGGTGCTTTGTTTCTCTTTGTGGGTAATCATTAGTGGGGATGATATGACACACAATTACAATTTTTCCTAAAAAGGCATTTGGGCTGGTGACAGAAATATATTGACAGTATGAGGTAAGAATATATTGCAGCCAAATAGCAAAATACACAAGACATAGGAAGACTAGAGTGCCAAAGTTTGGGTAGAGGTAACCGATTATTTACTTTCAATTTCAACTAGACATTTTCCCTTTAAAAATCTTAATATCTAATTATAGCTTGTACAATCATTTTTTTTAATGGAGTATATATATAGCGATTTAACATGGAGTCTTATTTGTGTTTGTGGAAATGTCTCCTTGTATGCTAGGAAAACAAAGTTTCAATTTTAATATATATTTTGAAATAGAAGTAACTATTTTTTCGCGAAAGGCGTTCTTTAGGCTGGTCGAGGTGGGTGACCTCTTACATATTGAAGAGGCATCAACGGTGGAGAGGGGCGGGCGGATGACGTTGAATACGAATGCTTGCTAGCCGCGGGATGGAGGGGGGCGATAGATAGAACACGGTTGTGCGGATAGGCGGAGGAGAGAGAGGTTGTATAGGTGAGAGTAGAGGCCACGACAAAGAAAAATCGAGAGAGAGCATTCATTTGCGAAGTGTGGTTCGTGGCGAATGTGGTGAAACGTAATACTTCATTTCGGGTTGGAGATAACATATCTTGATGTAAAATATTTCATGAATGGTATTAAGTGATTTTTTTCTTCTTGCTTTGATTAAGGGTTTCGTGTTTTTAGTGCAGCGTGTATGAGGACGGATCACTATCTTTGGACGGAGGGGGCGAGGCCGGGACCGTACACGCAAGAGGTGGAGTGTTTCTGAGAAAATAAAAGTGCGAAAGGATATAAAATTAGGTGTAAAGCGTCATTGATATTTGATTTTTTGCTTTCACTTTTTGTTGTTCCGGATCGCTTGAGTCACCATGTACGTTGCCCGGGTAAGATGCACACAATTGAGACCTTGCGAAGCAACTATGCTTGCAATGTATTTAAGCGGCTGCTGATGTAACCCCTCTATAACCATAGGCTTAAGATGTGACACTAGATTTATGCATGCCAATTTTACTCTCCTGTTGCCTTCTTTGATTATGGGAGAGATCCAGTGATCTCCCGAGATTTGCGAAGCTTGAGAAATCAAACCCATTGGCAGACTTGAACTTGTCGTAGGAGAGATTGAGTGTTTGTATATGGGAAAATTGACGCCCTGACCTTCTCCAGTGAACAAATAGTTTTCCTACCAATTTATTCTTCGCCAGATTCAGTGTTTGGAGGCTCTGGATTGTGAAAATGTCACCACTCAATGACCTTGCGAATTGCTCGAAAGGTCTAGGATTTGGACTTGGCCCAATTGGGAAAGCTCTCTCCAGTTCACAACCCCTGTGATGTTTTGGATATTGTCACAATTTTTGCTCCCGCTTCAAATGTCTTTGAGATGAAACCCTTTAATTGTACCAAATGCATATGTTAGGACATCCAATCGTGTTTAAAGCTCTCAAGTGGTGTAGAGAAGAAGCAATACCGATGATGGAAACCTTGTGAATTCCATTTATGAAAGGAACTGGAAGATTCCTTTTTAATGTCTACAATGGGAGCACTACACACCTCACTGTGCTTAAATTACAAAGTACCATTTAGCATTATCATACCCCTTTTTAATTCAAACCCATGTTCTAGATCAAAAATTTGTAGTCCAATTAATGCAGATGATGGCCAATCACAGTTAGCACGCCATCCAGCAGTCCATAGGGATTTCATCACAAGATGGGCAGACGATACACACCAAAAAAAAATGCAGATTAACCCAATAAAAATCTTGCATAATTTTAAGACCTCCATGATAATTCTACTACCTGAGCTCCAACCTGCGACCCAATGCCTACCTAGAATTGTAGGGACATCATTTTATAAGATAAAGTTTTGTTGTTTGGTGCTTCTATGACTTGCATTGCGTGTTCTCTAGATGTGTATAGTGGAAAAATTGCTCCCCGTCCTACTGGAGACAACCAAAATTTTAGTACGGGATTAGTTAATTATTTGGTGGTATTATTGCTTTGGTGCTACTAGGCGGAGATTTGATAGATTGCCAAATATTTCAAGACAATGTTTACTTTTTCTCAGATGTTTTTTACAGTAATATATAAAAGTTAAATTGTTTTTGAATTAAAAATTGTGGAGAGTTACAAAATTTATTATCATTATTTATACATAAGTTGTCACATTCCAAAACTCAAAAACCCGTTCTTCATAAGAGCATTATTCACTTGATGCTTTATTTGGTTTTCCACATATGACTCCGCATAAGTTACCTTTCTCCTTATTCTTTTTGGAATCAAACATACTCATAAATATTAGGAAAAGGTACGCAAATCCATCAAACTATAATCCTTCCTTTTCTCTATTCATTATCCCCCATTATTTGTTTATTTCATAGTTTTGAAAAAGTAGGGAAATCCATTAAATGCAAATTGCACTCATGTCAATAAATCGAGCAAAATAGATATGATACAATGGAATACAATGATCTTCTCCTCCCTTAACCCCTTCTTTATCGTCCCTCATCCTCTACCTCTTTTTCCTTTCTCAATTTTTATTTCTACACTCCACCTCCTTCGGCGTTTCCATCGTACATTTCATGTACGATTGCTAGTATTAAATACAAATTATGCCGAAAGGCATGACTACAGATGGGTTGAGATGGGGAGGGGTCTGACATAGGGCAGACAGATTGGCGGTAGAGATGGCATAGAGGACAACGACGTTGAATACGGATGCCACACAGTCATTGATTTTTGAGGAGAAAGCGTAAAAGAAAACCTAACCGTAAAACTTGATAATGAGGGAAGCACATGTGGGCGACAGAGATCAAGAAAGGTTACTGCGCTGACGAGGATGTTTGAGCGGAGTTGCTTGCGCGCAAAGGTCTACTCCGGAGACAAAGGCGGATGGGTGTTTTGCGTTGGAATGCTTTGTTTACTTTTTTTTTTTGGAGTCGCTTTACATGTATTTTTCTGTGATTTGAGTGGATTCTATCATGATTTGTTCGATTTGAGTAGCTTCTACGGATGAAGAGCACTCAGTAGAGATCTACGATGGGAGTTGGGAGACGCCTGTTCAAATTTGGGACTCTTCTTCTTCATTTCTGTAGGCAGTGGGGAGCTTCCTTGGAGTTTCGAGAAAATTATTTTTGTGCGGTAGTTTTGTAAGTGAAATCTTCCGAATGGGTGTTCGTCTAGAGTATATTAGAGATTTTTGCGGAGGATAGTCTTGTTGATGTTGTGCATCATAGTCCTTCGTCTAATGAGGGTAAGATATAGCTCAAACTATTGGAGAAAAGTATGCCAAATCTTACAAAATTCACTGTCCCATAGTGGGATGTAGTCCCTTCTTTTGGGTATATACAAGCTAAATGTGTGATCTTAACAAAGCGTTGAAATTTAGATCTTTGTATATTCAAATAAATGTACCGATTTTCTCTCTACCTTTAAGTTCAAAACTCTCTCGTGATACTACCATGTTTATATAACACTTTATCCTAGCTCTAGAAGTTCCTCTAAAACAAAGTTGATCTTGGGCGTTTTGTATGTAGATGTTAGAATTCTTGTTGTTCGGTCATGGAAAACTTAAATTTCTTCTCAGCGCATATAACAAAAATATGAAAGAAAGATAGGTGTAAACTTGATTTATAAAATATCAAAGAAATAACATTTTTAGATTGTTTTGAATGTTTTATATTTATTTTTTTGTTTGTAGGATTGAGAATTTTTCTTACGGTTTGTAATCTTGGTGAGATAAAAGACCATCTTAGCACACTTAGAATTTCCAAACCTCGCCTCTAGATGTGACATGAACTTTGTGAGCACGCAAATAATGATGGATAAAATTATGGCATCTACATAATTTGGCGAGAATACAAAATATCTCATATGAATGAAATAGAGAGATCAACATGGATATCAAATATATCATTTCTGAGATGTACCTGCTGTTGTGTTGGTCCTCAGAACAATTTGGCCAAGATAGTTGGTCACTATATTTATGTTCTATTTTGCCCTTATAACATGTGCATGTACATGATAACTGTGTTGCTTACTTATGGACTACCAAGCCCTAAAACTTCTTTTATGTATTATGCATTCCATCAATGTCTGCTTAAATCTTTTTTAGCTAATGTTTACCTAAGCATAATATGCTAACAATTTTGTATATATGATGGTATCACCGTTATATTATGATGGATTCTTTGAATCTCCCAAAATTGGACCACTGGTGTGTTGTATATCTTGTATATATATGCTCATATTTGGTTTGTTTTTTCTTGATAAGTACGAAGATGCATTTTCTTGATAAGTATAATTTTCCCTCATTTTTGTAGGTCATATTTGGTGTCTTCGGTTCACAATTATATAGCAAAATAGAGTTTTTAGAAATATCACTGTACATTTACATTTTTGGAAGATTGTTTCTATGGGTATCCAGTTGTACAATGAACTCTTTGAATATTATTTGATTTTTTTGATTAAAGATTTCATGTATTGCTTTGTCAATGCATCTTACTATAATTTTTTTAGCAAATGGTTGTTTCAAGGTTGACTTGATTGTATTGTGCTATTTTTGTAAAATAGTTTAAATGGTGAAATCTTTCCACTAAATTTTTATGTGTAATGCGATGAAGCATGATTTTATTTTTTTAAATTATGGGTTGGTACCTACATTTGTTTATAACATATAAATATTGACATCATTTTATAGAGCCCATATCACATGTTGATATGCATTTTTTGTGTTTCCTTCTTTACCTCATAAATTACCTTGTATTTAATGGGTAAATGTTAAATATGCAACTACCATACAATATATTGTTGAAATTGTGACGGAGGTAAAAATATTGCCCATTACTTTTTTTCTTGTTAATTTCTTAATGCTTCTTGTTATTTAAAATCATATGACTTATTTTATTCGAAACCACTATCTCCATGATCAATTTTAGCAATGTAGAAATTTTTGATATTGTGCTTTGAAAAAAATCTTGGGATCCTAGCAATCCATCCCATGTTCTAATCCCACCCATTTACTGGGGGTTTCGTAGATAGTTGCTGCTTAGAATGGCTTGGTTTATCTATTCAAAAGTCTCAAGAACTTGCTCTGTAAAAAAGTACAATACACATTGGCAATATTGAAAGACAACTACTTACTTTCACTAAAATATTTAGAGTCCTCTCCTTGGCGGCGATTCAAATTTCACCACCATTTTCTTTTGAATGCTACTAAAAATGTCACAAACCCTTCCATTGCATTCTCGTAAAAATGAGGAATGTTGCCTTAATGCTCTTCCTCTCTTCCTTGTTAATCCCCTTTACGTATCCCTTCCCTACTTTTGGTTTGAAAATTTATATCCTATGCAAACAACAATTTAGGGGATAACAGATCCCTCCTATTTATGGGAGAGGTTCCCTTATTCAACACACACACACACACACACACACACACACACACACACACACACACACACACACACACACACACACACACACACACACACACACACACACACACACACACACACACACACACACTACACACACACACAAAAAAACTACTTATTCAAAATGTACATACTATCAATATTTAAATGAGTATTTTGATGTAGAAAATGATCCCATATGAATAATATTCTCAATATAGAAGACAAGGAGAATATAATAATTTATCAAAGGAAACAATAGCTTTAAACAAGCAAGATTTTTGAAAGGAAATCATGAGTTCACTTCTCACCTATCAAGAACACAAGTGTTGTCATTGGTTACCAAGATCACTAACTATTGCAATAGAAGGAAAAGAAGAAGGCAACACTTTCGGACATATATATTGCAGAGAAATGCCAAGCTAATGTGTAATGCCTGTTCTCTACGCTACACTGTTCTTCCTGTGGCGATCGAGTGCTAAGCATGGTGTGTCGTTGTGCCTTCGTCGACCTCGATTGCTGACCATTATGACTATAATTGATAATTATTTTACAAGCTGTAAAATGATAATAATGATAATAATAATAATAATGACATTATGATTGTATTATCGATCAACGATTGTATTTTATTATTACCTTCTTTATATCGATTGTTATCGATATCATCCTCTGTTATCGTTAAACTATCCTTTTGATTTGTTTGTCGCTCCCGCTGATCGAGCCTCGTTGCGCAAATGAGGAAGAGTAGGTTTTGTGGTGGCGCCACGGTTTGGGAGTGGCGTTCGCGTAAATATTTCATTTAATCACTCAACCCACCCACTTTTTCAGGAGATACAACATGGTCACGAGCCGACGCATGGCTAGTTAGCTTGACTGGGCGTTTTAGGCTTCAAGACTACACAAGCAATATTAAGGCTCGTGTAACCATTCGCTTATTGTGGTGCCCCTTTCCTTTTACCGCTGGGGCATACCTGAGATCCAGAAAAATAAAAATAAAATAGAATAACGATATAAATAGAATGAGTTTTAGAATAAAATAAATAAAAATAGAATAATAATAATAATGAAAGTAAAATTTTTGAAATAAATAAATTTAAAAAAATGGAAATGGAGTGGAGGGCATGGGAAGGCACGTGATTTCTTGGCAAGGTGCAGAGGTTTGGTGAATGTAATCAAGTGCTTGACCAAATGAAAGAATGGGACACTTTTCAAGAGAGAATTGAAGGCAGAGTGGAGTTTGCAGGCATGTGGGTGAGAGTTGGGTCAGTTTGGCAGGGGGCGCCCTCAATAGCTGTCACAGTCTCACCAAATGCAATAAACAATTTCCCAAAACCACTCAATTCTGGACCAGCACACTCCTAGCCTGTGCCTATACCAAACGTGGAGCTTTGATACAGGTTGTGGAGATCCATCAAAAAATAATTGAAAGGATTTTTGTCCGATGTTATAATCGGGAGTGCCTGATAGACATGTCTGCAAGATATGGACGCATAAGGCACATGGACTATTTGATGGAATACCTGAAAGAAACGTGTTTTTTCATGGGCATCAATGATCCAGACTATGCACAATATGATTTATTGAAAAGTGGTTGGGCAATTTTAACTGTAGAGGCATTGGAAAGCGCATTATTTCCCTCTGCTCCATGGTGCCAAGCCTGAATCACAATCTGATCGATGGCTTAAATCTAGATCAGCTGCAAGATGCCATAGAGTTTCAAAATGTATGGTGAAATGAAGGTCTATCGCCCTGATGTTGCGAGGGTGGGTGTGGGTTCTCAAAATCGTGCTGCATAGGCAAGTATCCGTGGAGCGTAGAACTGAAATTCTCCTAGGAAAGTGCCGTGAGGAAGTAATTGGCTTTATGCAGGCAGCTACTACGGGGTAGAGAAGTAAACTTATCTCGTAAAATCGGTGGCCTCCAGAGAGAGTTAAGTGCACAATGCCGGCAGTGGTGGCGATCCCAAGGAACCGTTGGTGTTGATCCTGATGTTCTGGTTGCACGCGACCACAGTCGTGATCAGTTGTTGCAAAATCTTGCAGCTGTAGTAGAAGAACGAGATAAAGTTTTAGTTGAGCTATCTTGCCTTTTCATTTTGGAAAGTCACTTCCGTCCAGGTGGTGAATTTAACATGGATTTCTTCCTTTTAAATTCTTTGAAAAACCCTGTAAAATCTAGTGTTTTGGATGGGAAACTAATAGGTATTCTGATTGGGCCTCACTGGCTGTACATTCCTCTGCAGCATGCGCTTGGTGTGGTTTTCCAGTCACACGAGGAACTGAAAAAGGGAGGCAAGGAAGTGGTGTTAGTGTATGTGGCGGCTGACAGGGACGAGGAGGTCATTCACACCCTCAAAAGATGTGGCCAAGAAAACCAGATTGATGGACGTTGTGATATGGAATGCTTTGAAAGCGTGCTAAAGATTCTACCAACCGACTGGCTTGCAGTTCCATTCGAGCCCTCCTCCGCCTCCGATGTGCGAGCACAGCTCATTAGCAGCTACAGATCTGGTATTTTCACTCTGGCTTTTGTCGGCTCCGATGGCAAACTGCATACTAAGGATGGTTTTAAAATACTGGACGAGTGGGGTGTTGATGCTTATCCTTTCACACAAGAAAGGATTCAACAACTTGTTCATCAATCCCTACACAGGGCTTCCAACCAGTGCTTGAAATCTCTCTTGACAACAGATACAAGAGATTTTCTCATAACACCCCATGGAAAGGAGGTGGCAGATCACACCCACGGGCACAGGAGATCTATGCAATGTTGGAGAAAATGTCTTGGGAGATGAAGGTAGCAGGATATTTTCAGATCCAACTTGTACTGAGTTTGTTTCTTCAAAATCGATTATGTGACAGTGAGGGTGTTACCAGCAGACCTGATGAAATTTATTTACAAAAATCCTACTTGTTGTACGATGTAACTCATGGAAGAGAACCTCATAGAGGCCGATCTGTTTCATATCAGAATATTCATGAAACACAATTTTCTTTGCCATTATATGAGCTTTTTCAACGAGTCACCAGGTTGGCAGGCATAAAGTTTCCTGTTGGAATTATCACACCTTACAAGCTACAGCTGAAATGTTTGCACCGAGAGTTTGATGCTGTCCTCAAACCTGATGGAGGAAAAGGTTATTTATCATTACGGTAGATGCCTTTCAGAGCCAGGAGCGTGATGTAATCTTTATGTCTTGTGTCCGAGCTTCAAATCATGGGGTTGGCTTTGTAGCTATTTTTCACCGCGTGAATGTGGCGCTAGCTCGAGCTCGCAGAGCACTTTGGGTTAAGGGCAAGCAGCGGCATTGAAACAATCATATGCATATGGAGATGGCGTTTTAAACCAGGCATGTTAAACCTACCCTTGCAATCTTCTGCTACCCTTTTATTATGTCATGAATTGAATGTCCTTCTTTTGTTTTTTTATCTGTTATGGCATTTAGAATGGGCTTCTGCTTTTCCTTGAGAATCGACCCAAATTGAAGGAAAGGAAGGACTGTTGGGAGTTGTTTGTTTTTCTTACCCTGTTAGCAACTATGATAGCATGTATACATTTCTTTTCTGCCTCGTTTTTTTTTTCTTTTCGAAATAAAAGAGTAACTGCTATGTGATAGCAAAATAATGGTTGAAGTTTATACCGTGGGTGTTAGATCTTTAACCGGGGTGCTTTCCTGCTTAATTCTTAAAATTCGGGTGACATTTAGAGATGATAGTGAACAATGGCCATTGAGTTCGATTTCTAAACCAGCAGTAGCAGATATAAACTTGAGCCATGAATAACATTAGTGGATATTTGTAGATTTGTCGACTCATGGCCAGTTTTAGGCTAAATGTTTGTTTTGTCTTGGTAAAAGCCTTTCTTGGGCTGAATCTGTGTGTAGTCCTCGCATAGGGAGCATGATGTTTTTTTTTCTTAGAGGCCTACGTGAGTGAAATATTGACTGCTCAATATAGATCCTGTGATGTGAGTCACTGTATCATAAGATAAAAGAGTTCAATCGAACTCTGTAGTAGCAGATGTTTTCTTTGGAGCGACTATGAGGATAGGTCGAGTAGACTGTCGTGAAATAGATGGGTATGCCCAAGCTATTCATATGTTGTTTTAGAGACGAAAGAGAAGGCATAGTTCGTAGGAAGAGTATTTTGCTTTGTGTTTCCCCTTCGCTGACTGTTAACCTTGTGATTGGTGACTCGAGTTGGGTCACGGTAGAGGATCTTGTGTCGATTCACTTATATTTTCAACAGACTATCCCTTGCTTGTTTAAATTCAAGTATCGAATGAAATGGGTTTCTATTAAATCCATTTTGTAGCTTAGCAAACCTTCAATAATTCAGGTAGGGACTTTCTGAGTAAGTGTTGACTGAGGCATGTATGAAAATAGAATGGTTACCTTTCTTTGAATTGGGTTAGACTTGTATGAAAATGGAAAAGGTAGGAATCGACTCAGTTACATATTTTAGTGAGCTAAGTCCTTAACTCTTACAATGATCATACGAGGGGTGGATTACGGGTTTATTACTGATTATGTGATGTAAGATAATAACAACCTTTGGTGAAAAGACTTCTTCTTGATCCTTGCCTGTGTAATCCAACTATAGTTGTTGTATGTAGTTTTAGTTGGATAGAATCTAATTTATTTAACTTCTTGATGAAAAATAATTAGATTCGGTGAAAATTGCTTGGTATATTGAACCTTCAGATTTAGTTATAATGTTGTGAGTATTATATGTATGTTGGTTTATTCAGCCGAGTGAAGTTAACTTTAATCTTTGACTGATTTGTGTTCATATATGGTTGGGGCCTATATTCTTCCTAAAACAAGGATGTGTGTTAATGCAGTCTTGTTACCAAGCAATTTTGAATATGTGAAGTCTTTTGACTGATCTTTATCTTTTTGGTTAATAATATTAGAATGATGTTTGGGTGTTAGATTTCAATCACGTAATCCATGGGATTACATGACTGAAATCTCAATACTCTCAGCCTGGTTGTCTTCACCAATAAGGTCTCACCTTGTTTGTCTTTGGAATATCTCTCTCACTTGAATATTGGGATTCCTCCTTGTTGGCTGGTATAAATCTCGTCATCTTGTGAAACATATTGATTAGTGGTTTGTGATTTGATCCATTCTTGAGTTTAGAATTTTACTTTCATGATATTATAAAATGTTAGCTTACTGTTGCTATGGGTAGTCTTAACATGCTCAGTTCTCGCGAACTGATTCCAGCTAGTATTTGTGCAGATGGATTGTGCGAGTAGATTAAAGGAAAGAGTTGTTAAGGTTTCATCAGTGCAATTTATGAAATTCCTTGTAAAAATGTCCAATGTGAGGTAAATTTTGTAATAGTGATTGCAAAGGAATTTAGAAGACCTCTTGCCTTGGGTTGTTCAGAAATTGCGTGAAGATGTTATCTTGTCCTTCTGTAGGTAAACTGGTAACTTATCTTTGTGGGAAATGTTATTCAAACTTTTCACTGGCATAAGCATTGTAAAACTTGGATCTTGAGAATTAAGTGTTAATTTAAATCTTTCTGAGACTCTGTATTGATGTGTTATATGTAAGTTGTAATGGGGTGGTTTTCCTTACAGAAGTTACCTAAAAGTTTTATTCAAAGAAATATGTTGTGGTTTAGATCCCCTTGAAAACAACAATGCCTTAAGGAATTAAATTACCATCTTTATCAAATAAATATATATAAAGCAAATAATGGTTATAAAGGAGAAGACTTCAAGTGAACTACTCCACAGTTTATATGAACATAACTCAGTTGGTAGGATGAATTTGTGCGAATCATATATTGAAACCTTCTGAAAACTTAGTCATGAGCTAAAGGGTGTCTTATCAAAATAAATAACCTCCAATCATTTCTTACTGTGGCTTGCTCTAGCTGTGAGAGTGTCATGTGGTTGGGCTTCTGTTTTTCTATAAAAAAAGTATTTTGTCCTTGATAGGTGTGAACGTTTCCGTGCTACCTTTAAGGCCATCCTTGTATCGAGTTGTTCATAGAGTTAGTTGTATCCTTGGTGACGACATGTTGCGTCATGTTATGTGTCAAGCAAGACACATTTTTTTTTATCCTGTCTTTTACTGTGTTGTTCGTGTGTGTGATTATTTGGGCCGTTACATAATGCTTGCATGATATTTATAGAATCACATGAATTTTCATATACTCAAATAACTCATAAAATATAAATGTTTCAGACACAAAGTTCTTTTCACTACATCTAATGACTTGAACACAAAGTTTCCTATTTGAATATATCAAAGACACAAATGTAGATTAGGGAATAGAATAGGAAGAACACAAGAGATGAGAGGGAAAGACTTCTTATGTATTGATCAAATAGTTATGTGCATCTACATTCCAACCATCAAAATCCAACAACCTTTTCAATGATAGAAAGGTTCTGATATAGCCACAAGGGTGGTTACAACCGAAGTCTTTTAAGTTTCCTTTCTTTTAATTAAGCATTATCACTTACTCAAATGTATTATAAATCTTAGTTGGCTTTAATCACAAATTACACTTTTATTAATAATAAATCCAAATTTGAAATAT